>OZ018330.1:104250598-104923098 GCA_963969495.1 Ceratothoa steindachneri
ATGTATGTATATATATGTATATATATATATATATATATGTATGTATATATATGTATATATATATATATATATGTATGTATATATATGTATATATATATATATATATGTATGTGTGTGTATGTGTATATGAATCCAAGTTCCCCAGGAAAATTGAAAAGGTGATCCCGAGTGCTTTCGAACTTTATTCAGGTGATTTTCAAGGATAACTACAATTCAGAATAATATAATAAGGGTATATATAAGACAGTGAAAAATAAAAGACCGCCTCTAAGACAAGAAATCACCAATGGGGAAGTAGGAGAGGTGCGGTTAAATTCACATTAGGGTTTAGCTATAACAGGTAACAAGGTTCAAACCAATAGGCAGAAAGGCTCGAGAACAGAGCCAAAGAGGTTAAAACGATTAAAGGAAATGAGATGGTCTAAGGACGGAGATTAGGAGAGACAAGAGTAGCAAGCAGATACGTTGGAGGAGGGGGGCAAGGAGAGAGGGAGATAAATTAAATAATGTTAATACAAAACTAATCTGATAATTCAATTGACAACTCGGTTACTTTCGTAGAATGCCCCCCCTCTTTTTGTTCTAAGAGTGCTAAGAGTGTCTATATATTGATATTATAATAATATCTCTAAAGAAGAGAGCCGTTGAAAACACGTAAGGATATAGAGACGCACAATAATTCCCAGAATAAACTTATATTTTACCTTTATCAATTGAATACACAACATTTAAACATTAACTACAGCAATACTCTGAATATTATTATGAACAAGAATTGATTCAATTAGTTTGACCGTATAAACTCGGCTAATTTCGCTACACACCTCAATAATATAAGAATTAGGCTTACGGACTCATCTGGAGTTTAAAAGGCCTCAGGAATGTTATTGTCTCACGACGCGTGCCGTCTGGCCAGATGTAGGTAAGCGAGATCACGAGGTCGTTTTGGCGAGGGTAGCAGCTGGGGGGTCCACACGGTATTCCGGGGGGGGGGGTTCTTCAAGGACGAGAACAATTACGGTGCTTTATGTGGCACCAAGGTAGTCGTGGTCTCTCTGGTGAGAGTGAGTCAAACTTGGTTCTTAAATCAAGTTAACTTGGAGTGCGGTGTGACCACAGAGTAACGAGCTCGAGGGGGAGCTTTTCTCCTTCGTTACTTAATTCATCATGGACGAGGACTGAACTCGGGGAGGGTCTTCTTCAAGGGCGAGAATAACGGAAGGGGGGGGTCCTCTGATGAGAATAAGTTACTCAAAGTTCGGTTTGGTAACCAGGAACTAGCTCGAGGATGAGCTTCTTCTTAGTTCCAGTCTTCTTCAAGGGCGAGTATAACGGAGGGGGATTTCTCTGACGAGAATAAGTTGACTTGGTTCCTCACCAAGTTGACGTTATGAGTTCAGTGTGGCAACCAAGTAACGTGCTTGAGGGGGAAGCCTTTTCCTTCTTCTTTTCTTAATTCCTCAAGGAAGTGGAATACCCCTGGTGTTTAAGGTGCACCGCGATATAAGGAGTCTCTCCGGCGAGAGTAAGTTAAACTTAACAAAGTTAACTTATCGTTGGGTTTGATAACCAGGGACTAGCTCAAGGATGAGCTTCTTCTTAACCCCTTAAGGTAGGTAGCCCTGCCTCTCTTGCAGGGTACTTCTTGGTTTGGCGAGCCAAGTACACTACCAATCCAGTCTAGGTAGCTCGGTTTTAATCGAGGACTTCGTCACCTGGAGTCTGACGTAAACTACCTCGGTTTTCCACAGTGTTCCTCATTTATACTTTGTCACCCCACTGGGGGAGTGGTAAGAAGGGAGGGAGGGGCTTGAGGACGGCCCCAGGAGAGTTCTTATGCCCAACGGTTTTTCCCACCGAGTCTTACATCGGCTCGTCGTTAGCCTTCGAGCTTGGGAGAAACACGTCTCCAATTTCTTATTTGACGTGAAACTGGATCTTACTCTCCTGGGGGAGATCTTGCATTTTGACCTTTAGGGTCTTTCATGGCGCCGAAATAGGCGACACTGCGATTACGCACTGGACCCGCCGATGCCTGGGGCGGATGTCTTTGCGGTAACCACCTTGTGACTGCACCACGAGTGAACGGGCGGGGGGAGGGTGACGATTCCCCTACAGTTACCCATTACAATCAATATTACAAACAAAACTAGAACATTAGTCAAAACTAATTTCTTTAAGAATTGTTTTTTGTTAACATCATTAATTTTAAAAAGGCCAAGAGAAATGTTAAAGTTATCGAATGTTTCTTTTAATTGCTTCATTTGAGTGAAAAATCAGCAATGGGGCAAGCAGAACGTTTGTCGTCATTAAGAATGAAATGACCGTTTTCGAAACGTAAAACCCACCATTGAGCTGTCCTTTTTGCTAAAGCATTTTCTCCGTACACAGCACAAATATCGCGACGAGCTTTAGCTGCGTTTGCATTCTTCCCGTCTCGACTGAAAATGAATAACAACAAGTGTCGAAAATACAATTTTCTTTCAACTTAACATTCCATTTTGAGGGTACAGAACAAAAATTAAATTAACACAAATTTTAAATAAACGGCAATGACTTATTATTCAACTTCAAGACGTAGCCTAAACAAAAGCATAATAGTCTACGCTATTAAGAGACGTAGCCTAACCTTTGCAAATTTTGCTCTCATTATTTATTATTGTTTCTTAATACGAGGGGCGGTCAATAAGTTTTGCAATTCGGATGTAAGAAAACGAGATATGAGGAAAACTGTTTTATTATTTTTTAATATAACTACCTTCGACTTCAATGCACTTGCGCCACTTGTCCCTGAGGCTTCGAATTCCCGACAACCAGAAATCTCCCGAATGCTGTTCAATCCACTCCTGGACGGCGAGCTGGACATCTTCTTCGTCCCCAAACCGACGTCCACGCAGTGCAGCCTTGAGCTGGCGGAATAAAATGTAGTCGCTAGGGGACAGATCTGGACTGTAGCGGGGATGGTTGAGCTCCTCGAATCCGCACTCGCGCAGGGCGGCTTGGGCAACTCTGGCCTTGTGGACTTTGACTACGTTGAAGTCGACCATGGGGCGTGAGGTTTCTAAGGACCCAACTTGCAGAGACCTTGGTCATGGCCAAATTTTCGTGGATGATGTTCATAACACTTCCATGTGATATTCCAAGTTCTCGCTCGATTTCTTCGACCTTGACCCGTCGATTTTCTCGTATCATCCTCTCTACACGGGCCACATTGTCCTTGTTGGTCACGTCTGACGGGCGTCCTGAATGGGCGTCATCTTCAAGGGACTCACGACCATGGTGGAACTCCCTATTCCAGCGAGCAATGGTTGCATAGGAAGGGCCGGTGTCGGTGTACACTGCAACTATGCGTTCATGGATCTCTTTTGTATTCTTGACCTCCTTGATAAAAAATTTGATCACTGCGCGGTGCTCAACCTTCTCCATTGTTGAAAAATTTGTGACTGACGATCTGCGATCAGCTACTGCTCCTTAAATAGACGAGGCAGGAGCGTGCGGCTGCAGGTCCTGATTTGTCATAACTTGTCCTAACACCCCCACAAACAGCCATCCCTCTTTCTCTGATTTGCCCTACCGATTCGCAAAACTTATTGACCGCCCCTCGTATGTTCATAAATCACGTCAACAAAACTTAAATCAACACAACATTAAAAAAAACCCGCAAGAACTTATTCCTCAAACTAATAGAACGTCTTTTTTGTAGAAGAAAGACAGTTTGGAAGAAATGGATAAGAGTAGCATAGTTTATGGCCAATTTCAAAGATATTGGATTAGAACATAAAGGAAAAAACTAAACGTCTGACTGTGGGACTATGCGGAGAGTAATAATGTATATAAGAGTTGGAATTAGTAGGTTTTGCGATAGCTGGAGTATTTGAAACCAGTTTTGGTTCTATGAATTGAAAGATAGAGAAAGGGAAGGATTCTATTAATTTCAACCTCTTGGGAAAATTCAATTGAAGAGACGAGTGAATTAAGTTTGGCAAGAAAGCTTTAATATGTTTAGAAATAGGCCACAGGCAAATGACATCATCAATATACCTGTACCAAACAATAGGGAAGTCAAGGAGGGTAGGGATGAGTCTTGTTTCAAAGAACTTCATATGTAAGTTATAAAAAAAGAGGTGAGTCAGCCATGGCTAATCCTAACATTTTAATAAATATTTACCATCAAAAGAAACCTTACAATTTGGGGTACAAAGTGAAATGAGGTTCATAAAAATAGTACCAGGCACGGGAAAGTCAATATTTTGCAATTCATCATTAAGGAAATTGAAATGATTTTCAACTGGAACCTTGGTAAATAATGAGCATGCTTCTTGTGTCTCTCCTAATCTCCATCTTTAGATTTTCTCCTTTTCCGTTAATCGTTTTAACTTCTTTGGCTCTGTTCTTGACCCTTCCTGCTTAATGGTTTGACCTTGCTACCTGTTATAGCTAACTAAACCTTAATGTGAATTTACCCGTACCTCTCCTACTTCCTCATTGGTGATTTCTTTCTTAGAGGCGGTCCTTTATTTTTTACTGTCATATATATATCCTTATTTTATTTATTTCACTTGTAGTTTCCTTTGAGAATGAACTGAATAAGTTCGAAAATACTCGTAAGTACCTTTTCATTTTTTCTGCGGGACATCACATTCATTGCGAACCTCACGTGCTACTTTGTGAGTTATTCATTTCATATATATATATATATATATATATATATATATATATATATATATATATATATATATATATATAAGTAAAAGAACTCAATGGCGAGTTATGCTATATGATAGTGAAATCACTGGATAGGAGACAAAAGTTTAATTTACGAGACTAGTTTCAGAATGTAGTTTATTATACCCCTTCAGTCGTATACTGAGATACTAAGAATGCAATTGTTACAAAAGTCTATAAATAGCGTACAGATCAGAAAGAACAAAAAGAAAAACACAAAGAAACACAAAATGGGGGAAAAGGGTCATTAATCAGGGGTGTAAGTCTAAGATCGTTGACAAAGCTATTTATGATGAGGTTACTGGAATGGAAGCTGCATTTCAATTGCCCATCTGACAAATTAAAATTGGGAATTTCTCTTATTAATATAGATTCTACTATTTTTCATTTACGGAAATCTTTACAATTATATATGATTTGTGCCTTTGAATAGTCAATTTGGTGGTTGAAATTGCTAATAGGATTAAAAATACTGGATGTGATACTGCCTTGTCTGACATCACCTTTATGTTCATAAATTCGTTTTGTTAAGGTCTTCCGGTCTCTCCTATGTAAAGTGAGGGACAGTTTGTAAAGCCACATGGGATTAAATATACAGCTGCTTCATTTGGCTGATCCACGGGCTTGGTCGAAGGGAAAGATTTAATGATAAAAAAAAGGGTATTTCAATGTGGTTAGGCCTGGGGAAATAAATAACTTTAACTCCTTTAAGGAGGGAAGAAAAAGGGAGGGATAAACACTTCGTATAAACACTTCGTATTACTAAATTTGTTTTTATCCTTGGGACGGTAATGAGTAGATTTTTCTTTAGATAAACTATCATTGATCATGTGGAAGGGATAATAAGTGCTCCTAAAAACATATCTGATGCAACGGCTCGCTTAATCTTAATATCATGATGAGAAAAGAAATGGATATAAGAGTTAGAATGGGTTTGTTTATGATACCCAGTGAAGCTAATTTTGTCAATGACTCTAACAATTTTTGCATCAAGAAAAGATATACGATTATCTTTTTCCCACTCTACTTAAAATTGATAGTGGGATGGAGGTCGTTAAGATATTTAAGGAAATTGTCAAATAAGTTTAAACTATTTATAGGCCAAATCGATATGACATCATCTACATATCTATACCATACAAAATGATGATGGAGAATCACAGAAGGGAGTAATTATACTTCGAAATGCTTTATGAAAAGGTTACATAATATGGGCGATAAAAGATTACCCATGATACGACCATATTTTTGACGGAAAAAACCTATATCGCTGATAAATACATTGTCAGTAACACAAAGTTTAACAAGAATTATAATTGTATTTTGGCCTAGAGGGAGGTTTAATATTTGATTATCTAATACCTTAAATAGAACATCAAGAGCTTCGTTAACTGGTACATTAGTGAACAGGCTGTCTACATAAAAGATTATTAAGCGGCTTCCTTTTATGTTGATTTTCCTAAATTTTTCAATGAAATCAGAGGAATGGATTATGTGTGCAAGAGAGATCAATACAACATCGTCAGCAAGAAGGGAGGCTAACCACTTCGAGAGTTTGTATGCATGAGAGTCGATACACGAAATAATAGGACGGAGTGGCGTTCCTCTTTTGTGGGTTTTTGGCAGACCAATTGAGCAATTTTGTGAGAGTTTTGTTGAAGATTTCGGTTTTATTTTTCAATGGGTTGGAAGATAAATTCTCGTAAATATTCATATCATTGAGTAAATCAAGTAATTTTTCAGTGTAAGAATTTTTGTCTAACACCATGATTTGGTTAGTTTTGTTCGATTTTGTTAGGATGATATTTTTGTTAGAATTATGTAATTTGAGGGCAGTCATGAGGCGCCTGGGGATCTCTAAGCATTTCACACTGTCACTATGGGATAAAACACCAGCTAAAAAAAACACTTAAGAACTCAATGTTCAACTGATCACTTTCACAAAATTTATAAGAGGAAGATTAAGAAAAAATGAATCACTAGAGCTCATAGGAAGAAAGATTGAGAACATTCTTCTCAGGATTTGAAGCTTTGTTCCATAGGCTATTTAGGAGTGGTTATTCCAAAGTAGCCTATGGAAGAAGGCACACAAATTTTGTGATAAATTCTTCATTCATTTATTCACTACTCACCCTTACTTTGCAGGACATGACAGAAGCAACGCCAGTGAACACAACTAAATCTCAATGGGAGCTCCAGCAAAGTATATACTTCGTCAAAAATTACTATAAGACAGGCTCGTTCAAGAAAGTGCAGGACACTTTCGTGTATCAGTTCGAATGTGAAAAAGCCTCCTCCAAGAGCAGAATTCAGAACTAGGTGAACCAGTTCGAGAACTATGGGACAGTGGAGAACTTCAATTCAGCCAATGACCACGGTCCAAGCCATTCGTGACGCACTAGGAAGCGTACAGCTGAGCTGGTGGAAAGCGTGAAAGAGTCAGTTCAGCAAAGTCCAAAACGCTCTGTACGCATATGAAGTCATTCGCACGGTATATCCCGTGAGACTTGCAGAAGAAGAGTGGTAGTAAAGGATGTAATGTCCTACCCAAAACAAACGAAGCAGACCCTTACAGTCTCAGACAAGGAGCAGAGAAAGGCTATAGCAGTCAAGATACTGGAGAAGAGTCAAGAGACCCCAACTTTAATTAACCTCTTTTGGACCTCAGATGAAGCTCACTTCTATCTTGAGGGAAAGGTAAACTCGAAGACAAATGTCTTCTGGGAGATCTCCAGACCAAATTAGGTAGCTAATAAGCCCCTTAAAACCCATAAGTGCACGGTATGGACTACAATCTCAGCCAGAGGCATCATCGGACCATTATTCTTCAAAGAATCTGGCGCGACACTGAGAGTCACCAAGGAGCGGTATGTTGAGGTCCTCCAAACCTTCAAAAGGAAGCTGTAGACCCTGTTCCCGTCGCTATTGGGGAAGTCCTGGTTCCAGCAAGATGGAGCAAGCTCTCACACCTCAAACCTGTCCCGAGATTGACTGAAAGAGAACATTGGTGGCCGTCTCAAGACTGATTTTGAGTGGGTACATCACAGCCCAGAACTTAGCCCTACAGATTTCTTTTTCTTGGGCTACCCTGAAGACAAAGTGTACGCAGGGAGACCCAGGACCAACACGGAACTCAAGAAAGCAATCAAGGACGAAATAAGTCATTAGTCGTTAGGTTCGTAAGAACCTCATGGACAACTTTGTTGTTCGCCTCAAGAAATGCACTGAGCTAAATTGAAGTCATCTCAAACATGTGCTCTAGAATAAAGAAGAAAAGTCCAAAGACTCTCATGTTTAGATGATATGATGTTTTCAAACACAATAAACTATTTATCACCAAAGTTTCATTTAATCCTTGCAAAAAATTAAGAAATGAGGCCTTTCGAAATTTTGGGGCTCATTATTTGGGGGTAACCCTGTATATTTTTATTTTTATATATTTAGAATATATATATATATATATATATATATATATATATATATATATATATATATATATATATATATTTATATATATATATATATATATGTATTTAAAGGCCCCAAAAAATGAAAACTGGTAGCATAACCCGGAAAAACGCTAAGGAAATTAATTACGTAGTTCATTAATGCTTAAGAAAGAAAATGGGAGAATTATAGAAACGCAGAATAGTGAAACTATTTTGACCGTTATATGAAAATGAATAAATGAGTTAGATTTGAACCTGTGTCCTCATGCGCTCTTCGCTAAAATGACCACGACGCTCATCGCCAGAGCGATTTGATTTTCGATATTATATATATATATATATATATATAAATATATATATTTATATATATATATATTAATCGGAAATCACAATACCACGTGAAATGGTAGACACGGTAGATGCTAAAAAGCCCACAGGGAATAAGAAAAGATGATACACATGCAATTTCGTCTTTGATTTTATAAGACCAAATAAGGATCATAAATTGATTCAGAAAGAAGGAAATAAGAGATAGAGAGAAAAATAAATCAAATAATATAAATTCTTTTACCCTGTAAATAAAGTAAAATAATAGGTGCGCTATCTAGTGCCATTCTCTTTTCAGGCCACTACACTAACCACTAGTGATTACTTCACCTTAGTTGTATTTTGAATGAGAGTAAAACTGAACCAGTTGCAAACGGGACGAACGCAGTGCCGCATCGTGGGGTGGGAAGGGTACGAAGGCTCTCATTTAGAGATTGTCTCAGGCCCATATTCCCCTTTCTCATCTCAAGAGGTTGACCGCACTCTTCTTCTCCACAGGTGGACGATCAGTACCTGATTAAGTACCCGCTTCTCACACGGACCGAAGAATCGATGCCTCGGGTCGACTCGGTAACGATGGGAATTCAGTTCCCCGCCAATTTAGTGCAATCCGGCCAAAGCAGAGTCACTCTAAGGTAAATTGCGTTGGGATTTTTTGTTTTTCCCTTGAGCACACCTAGTCATAACGGGGTAGTGGTGGGTGGAGAGGTAGCGAGAGATGGGATTGGGTAAAGAGAAAATAAAGATGGCCAAAGAGGGAGATCACTCTGTCTGGGCAAATAATCTAACAGTGTGGACGCATTATCGGATCAGTGGAAAGGTGTTCTTTATGGGAAAATAAATGTGAGGTTAAGGAAAACAATAACAACAAAGTTCCACGGTTTAGATGGCAAACTAAAAAACCTAAAATATTGTTAAATCAAAAAGCATTTTGGATTTACGTAGGAAAAGTAACGAACTGTGTTCTGTCTTAGAGTAAAGGGGTATTCACGAAAACGATACCCAATGATCTCGATGTTGAAAATTTATGACAAAAATAACTACTTCACCGCAAGTCTGTTTACTTACCAATCATTGTTTCCTTTTTTAATCTTTTCTTACTTCAATCACTTTCGCCATTTTCTCCCCAAAAAGTTTCTGCCACCAAATTGCATTGAATACTTTGCATTTTCATCAATCTTTTTAATCATTTTAATGAAATAAAGCAGAGATGCACAGATTAATAGAAAAATAATTTAGGAAACTCTCATTACATCTTAATTTATAGCAGTTAATCATGCATTACTTTCTTTTTTTTAAGAAAAATCTAAAAGATGAATGGAAAATTTCAAAATATCAATGCTGAGAGCCCGCTATTAGGTTAAAATTGTCTTCCACGCACAAATAGAATCGTGTTAAACTTGACGTGTCCCAAAGGGCTTTCGCCATATTTTTATTTTCAGCCTTTAAAACAATTTTGAAGACAGAAAAAAGATGCAGAAACCTTGTATTACAGACTATATATACATATAGTACAGGAGAAAGAGATAATTGGACGCGAATGAGCCGCCCTATGCTCTGTTTGATTCTAGGTTCGTCTAATGTCCCTTTCTCTTGCCTCTAAAAAACTCTTGTTTTTTGTCTCATTGCTCATTAATGTCCAATTTTCTCTTTCTCTTGTATTATATGTATATATAGTCTGCTATACAAGGATCCTTCATTTTGCTTTCTGTTTTCAAAATTGTTTTGAACAGCAGAAAATAAAAATATGGTGAAAGCCCTGTGGTTGTTGTTGTTATCACCCGCAAAACTTGTATTTGCCCTTTCTAGGTATGTGACATAGACAATTAGGCTTTAATTTGTGAGCGGGTAAGAGGATGTGGTATAAAAATTCCTTGGAGGTTCCTAGCTCAGGGAGATACTGGGTTTAATGGGATAAAGCTTTAGTCGAAATATAGTTACTGTGCCTGGTAGCTTAGCGGTAGAGCATCTGACCGGCAATCAGCAGACCCGGGTTCGAATCCATGCCAGGAATTTTTAAATCATTTTCTCTGGCTCTGTTTCTGTCTTCTCGGTAAAGAATTGCATTCATTGTGCCACCCTCTACTTTTTTTTGATTCTAGTGTTCTTCTAATGTCCCTTTCTCTTGGCTATAAAAAACACTTTTTTGTCTCATTGCTCATTCACGTCCAATTTTCTCTTTCTCTTGTACTATATATATATACTAGAATACATTGTACAAAAATTTTATTGAAAAACATACAAATCAGTGAGAAGGCTGGAGGTGCTTGCTTGCCATGAACAAGTGTTTGACTGTCCATCTCGATGGATGAGGTAGACAACAGAAGAATATCATTGAGGTAGCGGTCCGAGAGTTGGGAGCGAAGCTGAGACTTCTTGTACTTCATTTTGGAGAAGGGATGTCCGCAACAGTAGGTGCTGCCAAACATCACCACTATGCGTTGAACATGCGCAATGTATTTTGAAAAAATGCTAGAAGGCTGGACGAGGTCACGGAAGAAGGACAGCGTAGAAGAGGGTCGGTAATTCGCCTTCAGTTCATGATTGCACTGTAGCTCCAGAAACTCGATCTGCAGAGGGGCAGGGGCGTTGTCCACGGTGAAAAGCTTGACGTCTACAGCCAGCGGCCTTAGTCCTGCGAAACGTGAGGCAACGGGACGATACTAACGTAAGTGTCCAGGTCCACGTCGTCAGGGGCACAGGCAGCAAGGCGAGGAAAATGCACAAACTGACCAATAGCCAACTAAGCCTCCCACAAGCGCAGCTTAACCTCGAAGGCGGTGATGAGCCAGTGCATGTCCGTCACAAGAATGTCTTTGCCTTGCAGCTTCACGTTAAGGGCGTTCATCGGAAAATGTTATAAGCATTTTTGTTTAGAATTGCCTCGTCTACAACTTTGGTCTCAATGAAACTCTTCGTATCTGTGAGGGAAATGCATTTTTTCTCAATTTTTAATCATTTTCTCTGCCAGACGTAAGACTCATTCCCCTCTTCCTCTACGAGTATACTTAGACAGATATTGTTTAGCAATTTATTTGGGGGGGGGGGGAGGTGTCAGATTGCAATATTAGTGCCGAGCAAGGTGGCGGGACAGACACTATGCTTTCGCGGGCTGGAGGTTGCCCGCCATTGGCCTACAGGATAAACTACATATGGGTTGAAGTTATGCAAATTTAGATGAATACAACGACAGTTATCAGCAAATAAGCAATTCACTAGGAATATTATATCTTCCAAAATGATCCGAACGCTTAGATTTTTTGTAAATGGTGTTCCTAAATTCTGGACACAAAAAATATCACAATGGTCACCTCGTTCCCCTAACTCTTTTGACCTTTTTTTCTGGGATATTCTAAAGAAGAAATTGTACTCAATGAAATAAAGATACGAAACGCCCGAGGGAAGCTATCATATAGGAATAAGCTCAATTTGATCATTAATCTATTTCACGATTTCATCGTTTTGAACATGAATTCCTTCTCTATAGGAATCTTTTCTTTCACATCTATAAAATTTTGTTTTCTTATCCACACTATATCCATCAAAAACATAGAAAAAAAAACATTACTTCCAAATTTTGGCTTTCATCATTTTGTTATTATATTCGCTGCCATAAAAAAGGGTCTAAGAAAAGTTTAATCAATGAAATACTTAAACTTCTTTTAGAGTTAAATAAATTAATCACTGGATATTATTAAAGTGAATCTCATAAACAATAAATTGCAATTGAGTTCGGGATATCAAAAAAATTCAAAAAGTTTGATGGTAGGCGAGCCAGTTCATTAATTTGAAAGATGTCTAAGATACAAATGAATTGAAAATATTTTCTTTTCAACACTTCACTCATGGGAAATTCTAATCTCACATTCTTTTTTGAATTTAATGGTTCCAAGAGTTTATATCTTGATGCTGGAAAAGGAGCACTTAGTAGAATCCTCTGAAATCTCTTCCCCATAAATATTTATAAATATGTGCCTATAAATATTTATAACAGATCAGCCGTTATTCTCAAGCCAAAAGGGTGTGTCTACTGCCATTATACAAGGCTTTGGGGTTGTTATTTAAATCTTGTATCCATATTTATGGTTCATTTTCGAAATGCATAGCTTAACAATATAAAAAATCAAAATCGCAATGTGCTTGATTCATGTATGATTGTATGTATTATTGTTAATATTATTAATACTGATGTATGCAATCAATATGCCAGATCTTGGTCAAAAACTAATCGTTTACCTCTAGGTTAAGGCTCTAATGCTACACTAAATTTTGTAGAAATTGGTTAATTATTTATTGTGCAATTTTGTACAAAATCAAATTAAAACACAGCAATTCCATAATCTTCACAAAGTTATGGCAAAAATCCTCAACTTTTTAAAATATTTAGGAACTCGATATTAACGTTTTCAGCTTCAAAGATATGATTTTTAATTCAAACTATTAACGGCAATATTTCCTAAACGGATAAAACCGTATCTTAATACCGGCTCTTAGCAAAACTAGTCTTTTTCTTCGAGGTTAAATCTTTAGTGTTTAACCAAGTTTAGTAAACTCAGAAATTAGTTTTCGTGGAGTTTTTAAACCAAAAATTTAAAACATGTTGGCAATTACAAAATCTCCACAAAGTTAACTTGGTGCAATAGGTCTTCTAGGTATTTAGAAACTCAGCATTAAAACCTGCAGCTTTAAATATATAATTTTTAGTTAATATATTAGTAAGGAAAAAAATACCTAATTGGATAAATCCTAATCTTGGTATAAAGAGTAATAGTTTACTTCTAGGCTACGGCCCTAGTACTCCCCAATTTTTTTAGAAATCGATTCACTAGTTTTTGAGAAGTTTGAACAAGAACGAACGACGCTGATCTCATAATTTAAATTTCCTTGTCAGAAAATTATAACACTACAGAACATTTCTTTTCAAGATTAAAAAAAGATGATGTGATTGACCTTATAATTTTTAACAATGGTTGCGCCGAATAGCGTCTGCGCCCCAAATGGTCCGCACCCTATAGGGTCTGAGCCGGAATAGGTCTGCGCCCAAAATGTTCCGCACCCTATAGGGTCTGAGCGGAATGGGTCTGCGCCAAAACGCTCACGCCGAATAAGGTCGCGCCGAACCGGCCGCGCCGAACCGGCCGCGCCGAACCATCCGCACCGAATTTCCTAGACCCTAGCAATTGATAGAGTAAAAATTATATCATCAATAAATAAAATGAAAATAAAATTCAAAATATGATATTACTGTGTACGATCGCAAGGCAAAACAGCTTTGATTTCATCCAATCACCAATGTTGGTCCTAGGCCAGGAGCTCTGGTGCTTTGGATTAGCTAATTACTATTGAGATCCAATTTTTTTTCTTCACTGAACTTTGTTTTTTTAATTTTATTCTAGGTTTTAGTATGTTTTTTTCCAGTTTCATCTCTATTTAGTTTTATTAATCTTTCTTTTGCCATTTTATATGAAGAGTCCAAAGAGCGATCTTTCTCGTTTATCTCTTTCATTATAATTTTTCCCAAAATATTTTTAATATAATTTTATAGTTTTTTATTTTACAGGAGTTATTTATAACATAATTTTCTAGCTTTTTATTTTATAGGACTTATTTAGAACATAGTTTTTTATTTTTTTATTTTACAGGAGTAATTTAGAACATAAAGGGTCCATGTGGTTCTGTGATTCATCGAATTTTATCTTGAGGTGTTTGATCCCGTTCCATATTTCGGTTCCATAGATCATAGCCGAGATTATGCATTGATATTTTATAGAGGGTTTGGAGAAAGCAAACTTCCAAATTGGTATGACCTCCTTAAATCATTGATTAAGAAGCATCCTTAGGCTATTTAAAGAATAGCGATGCATAGTGGCACTGATTATTTGGCCTAAACCGAACATTTCATTCAATTTGAGCTCCAAATAATTCAATTTTCCCCCATTTTTATATTCTCATTCTCTTGTTACTCACGCAATTAGCTAAGTTGATTACGCCTTTTATTCCACATTTTCTCTAGAGAATTTTCTACTCTCTTTTCACTTCGATCTTTTTCAGTAATCACGTCCTATTTCCTATTTATTAATCGATTTTCTACCGCTTTTTTTCCACTAGACGTAATGTTGGGATTAATGTTACTTTTAGATTTACTCTCATCATTTACAAAGGTAAAAGATCTAGAAATATTTTTGAAAGAAATCAGCAGTTATAAATAAATTTCATGGCAAAAAGATGCCATGAAAAAAAACCAGATATATGTAGACGTGGACTAATCGCAAATGGTGGGGAATTACACATGGAACTTGGATCTATGTAGACGACGACTAATCGCAATTTTGTTCAATATCTTTGAACTGTCATACATCTGTGTATCTGTGGACATATAGTTTACAATTTAGTTACGACCTACCTATTTCAATAAAGACCTTAATTATGGCTATATTCAACTATTTAAGAGATATTTTTGAATTATATTTCAAAATATCGTAGGATTTAATTATTCTCCACATGCACTACAAGTCTAAATTGTTTTATTTCTCTACCTATCATTCAAATATTTTTTGTTGTTACGTGCATTAGTTTTCAAAAAATAAAATGAGGGAAAATTAATATTAAATTAAAAAATGGTAAATACGGCAGTTAAGGAAACAGAATATAGGAAAAAAATATAACTATTTTGTTTTGCTGAATGTTCATTATTCTTAATTTTACTTCGTAAAAAATATAAAAAGATAGCAATATATATCTTTGGAGTTTCAATAAAACTTAAAATAAATTAAAAAATATGGAAAATAAAAATGGTTACAGATACCTACCTAGTCATTTTCAGATTCCTGATTTCATAGTATTGTACTCCGAGCACTAATTAATTAAGACAATTTCTTTATAAAGATATGAGTCGTGCCTTTTGTGAATTCGTTGCTGCATATTGCCATGGTTGCTATGTAACTCAAACCACCTAATTCTTCAATTGATTCCTATTTTATGACTCGTGTGTTTACTTAATAACCTCCTTCTCTATGTCGATAAATGAAATTTTCCACTCGTTCTCCTCTTTCCTCCTAGTCAAACCATCAAACATACAAAAGTATATAAATAATTGCTGCAAGTGCGTGTGTGTGGATGCGGTTAATGTATGGTACTTTAACTTCAAAGCAAGTTATGGTCCTAAATAAGTTTGGAGCCTAAATTTTGTGGCATAAAACTCCTTCTGGGTTTATGCAAAGCTCTTCTCACATAGAAGATCGCGGAAGCTCTCGTAAACACAATATTCATGGTCGTAAATGTGAGCAATGGACCACACGATGATATAAATGCAGTGATATATTTTATGTTTATTGGCTCTGTAGTTAAAATGTCATCTACCGCGAATATTTGTTACAAGAGCAGAAAAATAAGTTTGTGTGGTTAATAATGTATTATCTAGGATATATGGTTCAACATGACTAAATAATTTATATTTATATTCTAGAAGGAGGCAAAAGGGGTTAAAAATTTAGGCACCTTTCTAAAAAGAAACTAATTTCAGTACCTCAAGGTTATAAATGATTTTAACTGTAAATAAAGTTCGCCAGTGGGGTTTTTAATCACGCAGAGGATATTGGCATTTTATAGTGTTTAGAGGAAGAGGTTTGATCTCATTCAGGGTTCGACCAAGTAAGGAAAAAATAAAAATGAAAGTTAAATAAAAATGCGATGGATTGAGATGTGATTCTGCAAGGAAGAAAATTATCTTTTTATTCTTGCAGATTCATATCAGCCTGAATAGGAAAATGAGCAGAAATATAGCAAAGTTTCTTCCTTATTAACGATCTTTCTGTTCGACAGAAATCAAAATAAATCTAGCAATTTGTCCAATGCCCCCAAAATTTCAAGAAACATACAATTTAGTGAAAAAGTGAGTAGGTAATGTTTCCTTATTTAAATCGAGGAGAAAAGTAAGTCAAGATAGTGATTGATCGCTGGTAAGGAGAAAGAAAAATATACAAAATCTTCAGGAACTTCTAAAAAGTGTCATTATGATAAATTTTCTTATCAAGTAGTACTTTAAATTCGAATAGAAATTTTGTTATCAATTCAAGCACCTAACGACTTTTTATTATCATTATTATAAATTAGGCGATACAAAAATGTCTTTTATCTTATAGGAGAAACAGATATTAAGGAATATTTAGGATTGGAGGATATAATGTCTGCAAAGTCAAACAAGAGCCAATTATTTATTATTAGTGACTAATAAAGTTGTGTACTTTTCATTAAATCTTGACCGATAATTCTTACTTTTCGCTCAGTAATAAACACAGTCTTTATATTTCGTGTACCGTTTCACATTGCGAGAATATCGTGTATAATTTATAACTCTCCTTTGCTCATTTTGATATTTCTCAAATAACTTTTTGTTCATTGACATCACTATGGTAGAGAGTGTTATGTCACTTTGCTTGTTTAAGGGGAACAAATATTTCCATGTATTACTTCAGAATAAATCATTACTTTGATATTTACAATAAATAAGAGTAGTAAATTTTAATCACCGGACTTCGATGGAGTAACTGCGTCAATCTAAGCCAAATTTGAATATCGAAACTCTTGCGTAGTTTAGAATTTAATTGGATATATTCCTTTTTTTACTTTCCTATTATGGCGTTTAAGTGGTTATACAGGGTGGAGACTGTTTTCCTTAGCAATTTTCAGCTGATAATGTTACGCATATTTTTTTACCTTAATTATCGGTCATTTACCTTTTAAAGATAATAGCCATTTTTGCTTTATTTTCTGGCAGAATAATTGACCATGGAAATTTTGGAACCCACTACTTTGTGGAAGAGCGCCTGAAGGACAAACAAGGAGATTTCAGACTACTTCAACGTCAACGGAACGATGGTGCAAAAGGTACAAGATTCAGAATTCGTCTACGAGACACAGCAGAGAAGGAAACCCCAAGGTCCACGATCCAAACTCACCAGAACGGCGGAATTCGTCGCTAAAATAAAGGAGATCATCAAGAATGATCTCAGAATGTTAATGTGTGCCATTGCAAGGAAGAAAGATGTTGGATGAAAAGCTCTTGAGGCTGCTGGTGCATATGGTCATTCACTACTTTTCATACAAGATGAGGAATAGACAATTTTTGTCCCAAGTGATGGAAGAAATTTGACTCAGACGATTCAGGGGAAATTGGATTTAGAATACAATAAATAATTAATTTCAATTACAGGGAATCGTCAATTGAAAACTAGTTAAATAATATTTTTATACAAAGTGGAGAATTCAGGAGATGTGGAAATATATGGATCAGGAGTTCGCGCAACTCTCCTAACTTGAATCCCATCAACGATGAAAGTTGTTTCCTTTAGAATAAAATACGAAAAAGTTACCTATGTACTTTAATTAAAGTTAGGTCTTAAATTCTTCATAGTAGTCGCATTTTGAACAACTTAAAATTGTCGCAATTTAATTAGATTCTGGTCATAAATCGATTGCACTAAATGGAATAATTCAAGTATTTAAAAGATAGAAGAGCTTTAATATTTGACAGGATTATTTGTACCATACTCCCAAATATGCAAAATAATGGCCAATTTAGTGCAGTGTGAATAGTCATATAATGCACAAAGTTTCTAACTAATTATTATGGTCAATAAGTCAACTTAGATCGTTTTGTAATGGTAAATTAATATTTAAAATACGGAAGTTGAATTTAATTCTGCGCTTACATACTACTTTTTAAAGCGAAAAGAGGTTTGTTTTATTCTCACTCTGTTATATTATACATATACAGAGGAAAATGGAATTGGTGTGTTGCAGACACTATCCCCTTAAACAAATTCCTCAGAGACTGGCATCCGTCTCTGTTTTCTTTCCGGCCTTCTTTCTTTCACGAACTGGATCTCTCCCTTCATCCGGCTCAAACATCAGCCGAGGAAACCGGATACCTGACGACGAAACCGATCTTTGGTTAGAAGCTGGAGCCAAGGACGAGTATGCACCTTCACAATGCATCGAATGTGCCTGAGAGACGTTCTTTATTCACGCCATTATGTGGGATAAGATGAAAATCCTGAAGATCGAAGATTGACTAAATGGCCGTATATAGTACGAGCCCGATTATAAAAAGGCGTTTAATAACTCTCATTATAATAAACATCCTGCTTCATACTCCACGAAGGCAATGACTTGACTAACCATTCTGTACTGATTAGGGTCCAGCGGCTGAATTCCATCCTCTCGCTTTATGCGAAGTCGTCTTCTGGGTATAGAAGTGTTTTGTTTTAGGATTTTGATTGACCATCTTGTGTCGTTTCTTATGGCATTGCATCCTGTGTATTTTCGTTTAAGAACTTTTATTATTTTTACTGCACTTCTAAGCCAAGTTTAAGTTCTTTACTGTGTGTTTCTCTTATAATCGCTGCCGGTTATTCCCAGCATGTATTTTTCTGTGTATCTCTCAGTTACCATTCGTTTCTTCACCCTTACTGTGTTCATTGGCCAAGTTTCATTCGTGTAAGTGAAAATGTTAAGAGGAATTAGTTAAATATGTTAGCGTTAAAAGCATAAAGACTTCGCTTTTGATCTCTTTTTGTGGTAAGAAACCAAATGAAATAATATCCAATTTAATTAAAGGACTCGCGAGCCTTATAAGTTTTAAGTTGGATAATTTTGAGGAAAAATTATGTTGTTTCAAACCCCTAACAATATTTTTTCCTCAATCAAAAAGGCCAAGATGATTAATATGTAAACAGACAATAAGTTGTTTTGTTTGATGACATTTCAGAGTAGAGTAACTATGCAATAAATTCAAAGTGGTTCTTAGCTTTGTCAAGTTAATTATCTTACAAAAATTGAAATATTAATGTATTATTATTACTATTAGTAAGATTAATGGTTACAGATGCGTGGCTAACATCTCCAAATACACTTGGGCTACAGAAGTGACGATCGATATCGCCAATGTTCCCGTCGCAGACCCCCAACAACTGCCTACCCTCCATGACACCGGGTCTACAAGAGGTAAGGCAGCTGGATTAGCAAATTGACACTTCTTAAATTGGATGATGTGAAGCTAATGAAAAATTATGTCTGAAAGTGCAGGAATTTTTTAAATAATAATATGCTTGCTTCATGACAGTGCAGATTAAAAGAAAAGCATTCAGTTGTGACAACAAAGAGGTGAGATTCCTTGATTTAGCGATATTTCTTACAGATCGGTTTGGCCACGATTCGAGTCTGTCATATGTAACTGCATATTGCTTATGTGCAGAGTACAAATAATAGGTAAATTAGAGGCTGGTAGAAGAGCTAAACTATCAATTTGCATTGCATCATTGATTATATGCTCCTTCTTTGTATTTAATCCGTCATCGAAGGATAAAAAAGACGGAGCATAAAAAAGGATAAAGAAAGGCAAGATGTGGTAAAGAACAGAAAAAATGCCAAATTCGTTTATTATTTTATAAAATTAATATTATATATATATATATATATATATATATATATATATATACATATAGTAGAAAGAAAATTCATAGATTAAGAAACCCAGACTGTATAGTTTTCTCTCATGTTCTTCCACTACAGAGGAAAAAATAAAAATGCACATGTGGGTCCGGGGTCAACCACGGCTTTCCTATGCATAGAGTGGGTCACCTTCACTACTAGTTGTGAGGAAAGTTGGACCCTATAAAGCCTCAACTGACTTCTCCGAGTGAAATAATGTTTATATATGGCTCATTTGTAAATTTAATCTGACGGCATCCTGCACCAGGAAAAATATTATGTATTCCCTGAACCACGCTAATAGCTTGCTTAAGAAAGTTAAGATTTCCCGGTCCTGTGTGAATCAATTTTGATCAAAACTTTCATAGCTAATCTTGACAATATGGTCACACTAATGTTGCCATATTTTATTTCAGATTCTTCGTCTCTTTTGTATGAAAGTAGACAATCAAGAATTATTTGGGAGAAAAAGAAGATTAATTACTTATATTCAGCATACACTGCATATATATTTAACAGAAAACAATATATATAATATACGATTGATGTACAAATTAAGTTATTTGGCTACATGAGCGTAATTTCTACAAATGACTTCACAAACCCTTAATGCTTGGAATCTGTCAAATTCTTAATAGTAGCAGGTTGGTCTGCCTCTGCTGCAGCTTTGATTGTCTCCCATGAGTTTTTTAGATGAAAATTTACGTCCATCGGCATAAACAACTTATTTAAAGATGGACCACAGATTTTCTATTTGGGTTGGCAACCACACCATCAACTTGTCACCTTGTATGTCGTAATAGCCTAAGAACATTTGCGTGGCCTTGGTAGAGTTGGATAAAGCGTTGTCATGCATGAAAACTATACTCCTTATAAGTTACAAAGGTGTCTTCTAACCAGGGATCAAAGGCCTCCTTCAAGTGATTGCAGTAGACAGTTACGATCAATTAAACCCCATCAGAAACCTTGACCAGGCCAAGAAGTCTGTGTCCAATTATAGCTGCCCACAATAAGACTTCTCCTTGATGTTAACGTCGCAAAATTTAATGACGCTCATTTTCGAATAGACCCAACTATTTGCCCAACCGTCAAGTATGTTTGAGTGGCCTGGTCTCATTAGTGAAGATAAAGGAAA
Source organism: Ceratothoa steindachneri (assembly GCA_963969495.1). Taxonomy (NCBI): domain Eukaryota; kingdom Metazoa; phylum Arthropoda; class Malacostraca; order Isopoda; family Cymothoidae; genus Ceratothoa; species Ceratothoa steindachneri. The sequence continues at coordinate 104,271,725 of OZ018330.1, forward strand.
GAAGTCTCCAATGTCTAGTACTTCCGGACCCATTGAAGCCTCAAAGTCTACTGACGAGGTGTTATAAAAGGCAGTTTTTTCGGGAGCTCGCACCGAAGCCATGGTTCCTAGGACACGGTTCCTGGTGGTCTTTCGTATATGGGAAATGAGGTCGCCCAGCTGTGGTGAAAATGACATTGCTTGTTTGCTCGGGTTTCACACGTAACTCGCAGCCAATATTGTTCAAATAACTAGCTTTTACAGTCTTAGAGCTCGCACAAGCAGATCGCTGTTTCCTTAGCTACGGTCCGTAAGAGATTGTCTAACCGTATCCATATGAAAAACTACCTTCTCCGCAATAAGATGAACATAGGTGCCTTCAGCACTTGCCTTGATAATGAAAGACTTTTCTTTATTTTTAAGGCCTCTGCAAAATCCCATTGTTCTTAAAAAGGATAGATCCTATTAGCGTGGTTCACCCAAAGCACAAAGAATCTGAAATTAAGATTGAAGGACGCAACAGAGCATTATGAAAACATAACATTAGTGTGGCCATATTGTAAAGATTAGCTGTTAAAAATATCATTAAAATGGATTCACAGAGAACCAAGAAATTCTATCTTTCTTTACCAATATATTAGCGTGGAATTGACGGGGTTCTATCTATCCAATAATTCAAAGATCTCCGCATGCCCCAAACCAGTCTGCTGTAGTTTCTCTTCATTTTTCACCAATCTCACTTCTCTGTGCCTCATTTTAAATCATAATTATCTCAATGTTTCACCTAAATTTATGGTAAACACCTACCACGATATCACACGCCCTTTCTCTGCACCCTAACACGAAAAACATAACTTTCACGTCTTCCAAAAGTTTACTACTAACTTAGAAATTATTACACCCTGTAATGTCGCATCTCTACCTAAACGTCATACACTTTATCCAGATCAATAAATACAGTCTACACCTTATATACCTTATCTCTGTTTGCTCAGCTAACCGTTTTATTGCTCTAATTAATTGAAGCAACTTCAATCTGCTCCAAACCCATCTTACGGATACCATGCTATACCATCAACCTTAAGCTATCTCGTTTAAAACCACAATTAAGTTTTTCCCAAACTCTTGCTTACAACACCTACCAGACTTACTTTTTTATGCTTCTCTTATTCACCTCTATTCCTTTTTCTTTTATACAACGGTAATATTAAAACATCCTTTCACTCTCTAAGTATACTTCCACAGTCGAGGCCTTGAACAGAATACAACAGACTTATTTCATAATACAACACTACAACTCCTTAACATTGTGGTTAATCTTTCATCTCAATCCGCTGATATTTTATTTTTTAGTGCTCCCATAGTCTAATATAACCCGGTTTTTGTCCTGTACACTACTCTTATTTACATTCGTTTTATCCTGTAAACCTAAAATTAGAGGTCATCAGAATATTCTCGCTATTTAGTTTTATCTATTCTTTGTTTTTCTCTTAGTTTCCGTAATTTATTTTCACTTCATAACATCTTATTTCCGTTAGCATATTAATTAATCTTTCATAGGAATTCCTCATTTATCCACTCTCTGTACGGATTAATCACAAGTTTCAATTGCTCTTTTCCTATCCTGTATACATTGACTCCTATCTTTCTTTTTAGGTGTGCCTCTTGTATCCTCGCTACAGGACGATTTACATGGTCATTCCACCCTTCAGCATTGACATTCTTTCTCCTTTACTATCAAGCCTCCAAGCCTTACAAGCCTTAAAATTAAACACTATTTCCTCCTTAAAAAGATTCATAATTCACTACTATATTACCATGTTCACACATAAATACTATACTCTCTGATTTCTCACAATTGTTTTTATCACCTGCTGATTTAGGAGCCTTTAAGCTGTCATTATCTCTTCCTAACCACCTTTTTTTGCATTTATTCATTCTCATTCTGACCAATTTAACTTTTTACAGCACAAACACTTGGTGAGATAACTCTATACCTCTTCGTTTCGCAGCTTCCCATCAGCATATTATTTAAAACAAGAAGCAGATCAGTCGCAATCCTTCATATACGTTCTCACACCTTCGCCAAAATAATGTGAACTACATGTACACATTTATGCTAACGAAGGAGTTTGACAACCACAACTTTTCTTTTCTCATAAACGCACTACCCTTTCTCCGTTTTTATGCTTTTTAGTTCGACATAACCCGAATTATTTCTTCTGCTTTCCTTTCACCCATTTTTCATTCATATATCATCAAAATAATTAACCTGTACCATTCCTAATCCTATTTCTCATTTGTCTCGAGATATAACAGACACTCTCTGCCTTATTTCATCTTCCCATGTCTTTAAACTACAACTACGCTCAGTTTCATCCTCGCCTATCTACTTAATTCTCAAGCTCAACTCTTCATACCCAACTATTTCTTCATGTTCCCCCACTCAATTGGAGATCCTTAACTTTTTCTTCTACCACTAAGAGTCATACTTGAATACTCTCTGCTCACTACATCACACTCAAATTCTTCATTCAACTTCTTGTTCGTCTCGCATAGCATAATCATCTGTAATTACACTAAGTCTCCCCTCTTTCCTTTTTCACTTATACCCTTCATATGCCAAACATATATTCAACTTAGCACTTAGTCCAGATTAACTTAACCCATTAAACGAGCTTCATGTCAATCAAATCCTTCACTGCCACTTCGTATCGGGTCTCTAGGAAACTAAGGTCCGAGCCGTTAATTACCGGGATTGTGGCCTCTATCCGTCTTTGTCCCTCTCTTCTTTAACCCTTACATACGTACCTCTAAAACCCATTTATAATTATAATAATTAGAAACAGAAATAAAAAATTGTGAGAATAATCGAATATTCAAAAAAAGCCATTGAAAATATTGGAGAACATTCCTGATGGTATGAAGAGGATTAAGATGAATAACCATTTCACTCAAATGTATGAAAAAGGTATGAAAACTAACTCCTAAAAAACAACAAAAGGAATTTATAACTATTAGAGAGAGTAAACACCCCAAGTGAGGTTGTGCCAAGTTGCGACGAAGAGAGCGGAGCAGGCAGCAGATAATTAATTGACACTTTCTCATTACTTTAATTCCCTTAATTAAATGTTAGGAAACTCTCATTTCTGAAAGCGCGAGATAATTAAACAACTGTGGAAAAGTGCTTTAGAGAAGGCGAGTAAGACGGAGCCGGTCACCATGAGATACCAGACATTAATATGCTACAAAATGCTTAAGCGGAAGAAGTGTAATATCTTACGCTTTTCCGCTTTCCCATTCATTTTAATTCCTTTGTTATCCTAGGCACTAGTAGAAACACACCTAATGCAAAAGGAAACATAGGTAAATCTAATGTAATGCAAAGAATTTACCGAAAATAGAAAGAGAATGAGAGGGTGAAAGTGGGAAATAACATGAAATGAATGTGTAAATACCTACGGAACTCATTAAAGCAGAGAGAGACAAAAGGATCTTTGTAATATTTATAAGTAATTTATCTCGGTTAATCACTCGAAGGTTAGTGTATTGAGGACGGAGAAAGAAGAAAAGTAATTGTATGAAGATGGGAAGAGGAAAGAAGAAGAAAATCATGGAATGAATTTATGAAGAACAAAACCTAAGAAGAAAAGGTATGAATGAAGATGAGAAGAAAATAGAATAAAAACAAAAGTCATGGAATCAAAATCGAAAGAGGAATGAACACAAAGAAAATCAAGTGGAATAAGATGGAAAGAGAAAAGAACGAGAAGAAATGCCAGGGAATGAATATGTCAAAAGAAAACAATAAGAAAATTTAGGGAATAAAATTTAAAGAGAAAAGAAGAATGAGAAAAGCAAGATAAATAAAATGAAAACATAAAACAAGAAAAAGAAAAGCCAGGGATTAAGAAATTGGAAAAGAAACGAATAATAAGTTAAGCTAAGGGATGGAAATGGAAAGGGAAAATAAGAATGAAACTAAAGTAATGAAGATGGGAAGAGAAAGAACAATAAAAAAGGTCAAAAAGGGAAGATTGGAAGAGAAAATAATAAAAAAGATAAATCAGGAATTGAATATGGGAAGAAAAAAGAATAAGAAGAAAGTCAGGGAATTAAGTTTAGAATACAAAATATAAAGAAGAAGAAGAAAAGCAAGTGAAGAGATGGAAACAAAAAGAAAAGCCAGAGAATGAAGATAGATAGAGAATAGAAGAAGAAAATATTTACACAATGAAGATAGGAAGAAAAAGTATAAGAAGCATATCAAGGGAATGAAAATGAAAACACGTAAAAAGAAAAAATTCAAAGAATTAGGATAAGAAAAGAAAAGAATAAAAAAAGAATCAAAATCTACATAGAAGAGACTTAGACGAAAAATCAAGGGAATAAAAATGTCAACAAAAAATTAGAAGAAGCAAAGCAAGGAAATGAAAATAAGAGGAGAATTAAATGACAGGACCGCAAGGACATTAAATGGGATGAGAAAAGAATAAGAAAAAGAACAAGGGAATCCAACTGGGAATTAAGGGGATTCCTAGAAAGAAAGTCATGGAATGAAGTTGAGAATAGAAGAAAGGAAGAAAAGTCAGGCAATCAAAGTATAAATAGAAAATAAGAAGAAGAAAGGCAAGGAAAGGGTTTGAATTGACTTTGAAATATGCTTCGATCCATGCTTGCTTAAGGGCTGCCCATTTTTCAATACTTTATAATAAAAAGTGAAGTCAAAGTAACCTAGTTCAAAGTTTTCTGACGGGTCATTCACTATTAGCGGGGCTTCTATAAGTTGGGGCAAAATAATAAAACTGATGTTCTTTTTCGTAATAGAAATATCTATGAATACAGCAAGAACTCTCACAGGAAGGTCTACCTTTCTTGTTGTGAATCATCAAGAACATTATGTGGATCCAGTGAAATGACCAAACACTTAGGCAATTGAACGATCATGGATGGATACCAAAACCAAAGAAATTAAAGAACTTGAGAACCATTAGTGGTGAGCTTTTACAGTGACACCCTAGCCACTTTTGCCCTGAAGGTACTGAGAAAAGATGGAGCAGATTTATTTTTGGCATTTCTAAATGATATACGAAGTTGTATTGTTAAGTAAAAGAATTAAGTTAAATTGTTTTTACTCTTTATTAAGCACACTGAAGTGTTGAAAGGCCTGGTAGGCCTCCCATTAAAGTAGCACTCCGGTAATTACCTATTTAACATTACGGGTCCCATTTTTATTCTTTGTAACAATAGTGGTCCCTGTGCTCAAGTGTGACCGATATTCTTCGAACGATCCGAAAATTCTTCAAAGCGAAGAATCTAGCATTGTTTGATTGGTGAGAAATGATCTTGAGCCAGGGTAATCCCATATCTTGCAGAAAGATATTTAAAGGATGAGAGTCGAAGAAGGGTAAGGTCTTAATGTATAGAATGGGATTTAAGCTAAGACAAGGGTTTAATCCTTTTGCTCCCACCTTTGATTCACAAATTTCAGGACTTTATGGAACAACAATCTAATGGTCGTGTCAACTAAATGTAATTTTGCATTAGGTCCTCCGTTTATTTGCTATACAAATGGAACATAAGAATTCAAGTTCTTTCTTTTATCGACTTTATTACCAAATTTATATTCTGTCAATTAGCTAATTTAATAGGATTTCATATTTATAGTTACGCGTTGTCATTTGTATTAATGTATTTTTCTAAGAAATGTTACATCAATTTGATAATTATAAAATTATAAAATAATGGAGAATTTGGATAATAATCTATTTTTCTTTCCAGGTTTGGCGAGCAATCAGTGCGAAGCCCATATAGAAATAGTATTATTATTTTTTGTCTTCAAAATGTTTCTTATTCGGTAGTTTTAACCCAAACTGTTTCTCAAGTGAACGTTGCATATTTATGTGTACCATAAATGTTTCAAAACACGAAATCTTTGTTGAGGTAAAAGACCACACTTTTTGTAGAATCAATTATCACAGAACTAGTTTCGCTAATTAATCGATTCCTCAACAAAGCAGTTTTATAATAATAAAATTAAAATTTACGAAACAGTTAGTGTATATATATATAATATATATATATATATATATATATATATATATATATATATATATATATATATAAGTGTGTGTGTGTGTGTGTGTGTGTATTATACACTAGGCAGCAAATTTTAACTTTTTGTTTGTTACAGACATGTGAATAAGTGTTTCTAACTAGTTCGAGGGCGCTGAATCCTAATTTAAAAACCAAAATTCTCTATCACGTCTATATTTGGTGCAATGATCCTCTTCCCCTCACCTTTTCGCTATTTGTTTCGATAAATAAATAAAAAAATCTTTTTATTTTGTATTTTTTTAATATTTAAGCAAAAATATTTTAAAAGTTTCCTTCTTTATTCTGGCTTAGGACAGACAGTCTAAATCACTGGCGAAGTTACTCCCTCCCTCCCAAGTTATGAAGATTTTATTGTATTGATTAAGTTTGTTATGCACTTAAAGTCAAAAGAAACTTTGATGTACCCTTCTCGTTTCTCTTTTGTCCGACATCAAAGTTTGTTTTTGTAAAGACCAGCAATAATCCCCCATCCAATTTGGATTATTTTTTTTTAGTACCTCGTCTCCATAACAAAAATTTCTTTAGAAAACGCTCACCATGTTTATTATTAACCGCTCCCAGATTTTCAGGAAAAAAATCGAGATGAGAATGCAGAAAATGCATTTTATGTGACATTCTATATCCCATCTTTTCATAGGCTTTCAGCACATTTTATACTATTTCTCAGTAATTTGGAGATTTAAAATTGCCGAGAAAGTTTTCGGTGACTTCCACAAAGGATGTCCATGCTTTTGGTTTCCTTTCATTGAGACACAAAGTGAAGGAATCATCAGAAACAACCCTGCGAATTTTTGGTTCAGTGAAAACTCCAGCTCCTATTTTTGCATCAGTGAATGATCTTTTGAATTTGTTTTACAAATATTGAAGGCCTTCACTTCTTTGATCCATACCCTTTACAAAATTTTTCATTAACCCTAATTTAATGTAAACAGGTGGAAGATGAACTTGTTTTGGATCTACTAAAGCATCATGCTCAACATTATGTTTGCCAACATTGCCTTCTTCTCTGGCTGGCCATTCTTGCTTTTTATAGTGATTTTTATCATATCTGTTATCACATAGACATAAAAAGCACATGTACTTTTTGTATCCCAACTGTAACCCAAGAAGAAGTGATACAACTTTCAAATCACAACAGATGCTCCAGTTATGCTTTATGTACACAATATGTTTCAGCAATAGTTGCATTGGTGAATATGTAGAATCATCATCTGAACTAAACTATTCATTATTGTAGTAGGTGGCTTCGGTACTGGAGTAGATTCATCATGTGGTGCCGGTTTCAACGCTGATGGGAAATTTGGATATACAATTTTAGATTTGTTTTTCTTTAAAAATCGAGTCACATTTGTTAGGCAGAAATAACAATCATCAAAGTGATTTGAGGGTTCACACCATATCATGGGAACAGCAAATGTCATTACTTTCCTCTTCCCATTTAACCAAGCTATCAATATTGTGTTACACTGCGTGCAACAAATATGAGGGGCCCAATCTTTATCCTGGTCCTCTAGTTTGCATCCCCTACTTGCTTTATCGTTCTTGCTGTTTCTATTTTTCTCCATTGTGCCACTGGTGTGAATTGCCCACAAACATTACAAAATATGTTGGGGGGTTTACACATCCGCGTCTAGAACTTGAAGCCATGGCAAGATTTCAAATACTAACTTGAGCAAACAAACGATACACATTATAAGATCCTTATCATAAGGTTCTTATCAGAGCAAAATTTTGATAAACGTGTTATCTTCTTTACCATTTACCAGTTATGAGTAGCAGAAAGTATGTATTAGTCTGAAATTCTGAAAAAATCTTAAAAAAAACCCATTAATGATATTTGAGCTACAATATAGTTTACTTTATATATTAAAAATGTTAATATACATTAAATATATATTATTTATTAATATAGTATATATATATATTAATTATATATACTTAATATATTAAAAATTGCATATTGGTACAATATTGAGCAAAATTATGAAATAGCTTGAAAAGGAAAATTCAAATTACACAAAAACTAGACGTGATATGCAAATTCTAAAGATAAATTTGTAATCAGCGCCTAGAAATCATCTAGAATCACTTATTTTCGGCTCTGTAACAAAATGTCTGTTCCCTAGTGAATTATCGATAATTATTTTCTTAGTGGTGCAATTATAATTATGCTGTTAAAATGGAATTGTTATAGCCAACTAAGATCTTCATCAAGCCTCGTAACAATCTCATATATATATATTTATATATATATATATATATATATATATATATATATATATATATATATATATATATATATTTATATATAATACGATATGCGATTCGGACTAATTTTGAGTTTGCATTAAAGTGAGAAATAACTAAACATCTCAGCCAAAAATAAATGTATTTTAAAATTATAACCTGATAATCCCTGAGAGATAAAAAGTTACACGAAGTAGCCGCTCCCACGTTTCATCAGGGCCTTAAGAAAGCTCCGGAACCTGGCACATGCGTTCATCACTGTATCTCTGAGAAGTTCTTCGAACACCTTGTTTATCTTGCGTACCAGCTCGGCTTTGTGGTTGCAGTCAGAGCGATAGGTGTCTTTCCTATCTCTGCTCCGCACCTTGTTATTCATGACATTATAATCGGGAGATTTAGGAAGAGATATCGTGGATAGTGAAGTCGTGTGGAAATTCTCCGTGGAAATTCTTTCCGGCGTTGGTGCTTGCAGCAGCTACCTTGTCCAGCAAGGATTTGACCACAATATCCGGAAACAAAAGAAGAAACTCAGGAATTATTTAGAGCATTCAAAAACTGCTTCTCACTTAATTACACCATATAATATAGCCGAAATAACTAATTTCCGTTTTTAGATACCCTAACTACTACGATTAAATAACTACCAAAGATTACTTCTAAAACACAAATCCAGGTCTTTGCATGAATGCAGAAAGTAAATGTCACGACTGTTATTACAAAGAAGTGTAATAAATTCCTACATCAACCGTGCTTTCACCCATCGATCCATATGGAAAGAAACACATAAACTAGAGCATGCTACACAAGTACTTGTAAATAACGGTTTTACAAACGGCGACATTCATACCACTATACGTAAGAAGATGGAAAGATGGTATACATCACCTAAAAGCAGTACCAATCAACAAGACGAAAGAAAAGCTATTAAACCATACTACAAGAACAGTATGAGCACAGCGTACAAAATAGATAAAACAATAATGAAGAAAGTCATAAAAAGGAGTAAAGGCAACACAAAATAAAATCAATGTATAACTCATAATTTACTACAATAGTAAACGCACATCAAACCATACCATTAAAAACAACCCAGGACCTCACCTAACACCTAAGCAGAGAAGTAATTTAATATATAAATATACTTACAAAATGGGATGCTGTGAGCTTCTACCTCATTCATATATCGGAATGACAGAAACAAAGAAAACAGGAAGAATGAGTTACCATTTAAACAATGGTGCCCCCAAAACGCACACATTGGAAAAAGATGGAAGACAACTGGACAGGAAGTCACTCTAAGATAATACCGAAATTCTAGTACATGCTCCAAACCGCCGACCTCTACTTATATTAGAAGCATTATATATAAATGAAAAACAGGCCTAAATTAAATACGCAAACAAACATACAATTAATTCACTCTGCCTTCCTCATGTCCCCGCGCCCTTAATAATAATCCCTGCCCATCGTAATCCTGTGTCCATTATAGATTAACCATTTTAAACTTTTTCAACCCTCATTTGAATGTATCTTTTGTGTTTAAGAATATCCATTACTTATAAGTATATTCATATATTTATTAACAATTATATAATTCTGTATATAAAGCTCCGCTTTTAATTTATTATGTTACAAATATCAACCTTTGATAATGATACAGGTGTGTATCGAAACGCGTTAAGCCAATAAATATTTTGTTTAGCTCTTGGATCTAGTTTCCTGCCCTCGTTAGTTACTACTTTTTTAATGTATTTTGTTAAATTTATTCACTGGTTAACACAAGATCAAAAGCGGAGTATAAGACAAATTGAGACACTAGAAAAGAAAATAATTAACAACGTTAAATTGGCTTGACAGGCGTCTTCATAAAATATGTTACCATGAGAATCTACTGCGCAACTACATATATATATATATATATATATATATATATATATATATATATATATATATATATATATATATATATATATATATATATATATATATTTGCCATAATTTCTTCGATAAAGCTTGAGTTGAATATTAAGTAAGAGGACGAAACGAAGAAGGCAGATCCTATCTTTATTGTCAACATTTCGGTTTATTTCTAAACCCATCTTCAGGAGGTATAAAACAAATGTGAAATCGAAAGTCAAATCTATGCTACAGAACAAGTACAATATAATTAAAAATTGACGCAAATCGCGGAAAAATGCTAAACTGAAATCCAAACGAACAAAAAACTAGTGAGGTATTAATCAAAGGCAAACAAAATAAACGTAACGGTACATAACTTGAGGATAAAATGGGAGGTAGGAGATAAGAATTGAAAAGAATAAACAATATAGTAAAACTAAATAAAGAAACAGAACATTACTTTACATGGTTGAATAACAATGAGAAGTGAAAACGGGCATAAAATTTAAGATTAAATACAGTTTGGCTAGTTTTTAAGTTATAAATAACTGAAAGGATGACGCGTCATTATTTAAATTTGGGTGGTTGTATTTAATACAAAGAGATTCTTTAATGGGGAGAGTGGATGTAGATTAAGCATATTTTAATACAGAAAAATCATTTAAGGATACGTCTGTTTTACAATCTATTGCATGTTTGCCGATAGGGTAATACACTTAATTGCTCGAAGTTTTACCGGTTCTAAAGATTAAGCCCATGTAAGAATAGTATCTTGCCCGGAGAGAACGCACCATGCTTCCTATATAGGTCCCCTACTTACAGGTAGGGCAAGTAAATTTATAGACTATGCACGAACCCAACGGCGTGAGAATACCATCCTTTACTCTTAAAAAATTTGACAGTACAATTTCCTTAAAATGGTAGATAGACGTTTACGAAGCAAGTCATTAAAAGGGGGTGATGTTTGTCAACATGAAGAACCTAATTTCCTTTGGAACATTAAAAGAAGTGGATAAGGATAATGGGTAATCATTTTTAACAAAATATTCTTCTAAATAGTTAAATTTCAAATGAATTTAAGATAGGTAGAAGACATGTTAAAACCTCTGATGGTGAGAGTTTTAATGGCACCAATTTTGTATGCTATATCACAACAACTAAAGAAATTTAATCCCAGCCGTGTGAAAGTTGTTTTTTTAAAGACACTAGGGGGTACAGGATACATTAATATCTAGAAATGGCAAACTATTATTAATCTCGTGTTTTGGGGTGAATGTAATATTAGGGTGTAAATTGTTGATAAAACTGAAAAACTCTTTAGTGCACAAACTAGAAGAAAAAATAGCAAAGGTATCGTCAACATATCTTTTATACATTAGGGGACGGCATTGAGCAGGGCAATCACGGAACAGTCTCTACTCAAAATTGCGCATGAAAATATTTGCAAAAACTGGCCATAATGGGCATCCCATTCCAAGACCTTCAATTTGATGATAAAGGAAGTTATTAAAAGTGAAATAGTTGTCTTTTGACGGCTAGTTGCAATAACTGAGAAAATTGTCAAAAACTAAATCCTTTAAAGAGGGCTCTTTTATCTGGAACGGCTTTAGTTAAAATTATCTCTAAGTTTCCTGAATGGGAAGAATAAAGGACTTGACGACTTAAACTTTGTAATTTCAGAAGGAAAATCAAGGCTATTAACGGGTTTAATAGTAGAATTAAAAACTTTATACGAAGGGAGAGTGTATGTAGCTAGAATGGGATAAAGAGGGTTTCCTGTCTAATGTATCTTAGGTTGCCCATATAGTATGTAGACCCAAGTATGATGATGAGACATACAATGAACTGTACACAGAATCTCTTAGAACACAGGAGGATTTTAACTTTTGTCTCCTAAACGGTGAATAATAGTCAAAGGTTGTTCCTTAATTTGAGTCAATTTTGATATATCTGACAAAATCTGAGACATTTTTGAAATATAATCAGTCCTATGCAAAATCATCACCTCATTACTCTTATAAGCACGGGTGACGATGATTTCTTTATTCAACCCAAGGTTTCGAATAAGAGTAAAATCCTGTTTAGCAAAAAGGAGAGACGAAAATTTTATGTGCTTGATTTTATGAAAAAATTCATGGGCAACAAGTGAAATATTAGTTTTAAGGTCAGTGAACGAACCTAGAATTGGCAGATGTTTGATATCGTGAATAAACTTTTCAAAGTAAAATTAACAATCTACGTAGTTAAGCCTGAAGTTTGGTAACTTAAATTGGTTTACGAAAAAGAAGAAAAACTTTTCCCTTTTCTAGAGTCTAGCGTCAGAAAGATTAACTACACAGTTCAAATCGTGTAGTTTAGGCCGTGATAGGTTAAGTTTTCTGAGTTTGCGATCATGGACTAACGAAACTCTCTGGGCCTAGGAGGAAATATTCAGAGACACAAGTGAAGGAAAGCATGGTAGTCTAAACAATAAAGGATTGAGTTGTCCTTCTTACTTAATATTAAACTCAAACTTTGCCAAGAATTCTCGAAGGAAGTTAAAGAGGGTCTGTTTGGGTTTGGAATTTCTTGAAATCTGCCGCAACGGTCGTGTTTTTCCAAATTTTCTACATTTCAAACTATACAGGAAATCTCTATATTAGAGTGATTTTCATGTTTTCTCGTTGGATTACCTACTAAATAATGAGATTAACTTTAAATTTCGCGCTCTTAATAAGCATGTTGCTCTTGTTGATTCATATTCTAAATTTCTGCGCTCAGCTCTTTCTTGTTTAGACTACCTATGTTTTTCTTTCATTATTTCCCTGAAGAAAGTTTTTAGGGCAACAGTTTTCTCCCCAAAGCTCGGATTATATCGTTTGGGTCGTTCACCATCTTGTCCTGCATTTGTCAGACGCATTCAGAATGCTGGCTAAGGCTTCGTATGTTCCGTTGCACTTGCCCATGTCACGTTTTAAAGACTTTACAGTGTTAACAGAACCTTCAGCACAAAACAGAATGAAGGAATTTTGATATCCGGAGCGAATCAACATGAAGCAGGTGGTTAATTAGTTAGTTATTCAGCGCGAATCCTTCACACATACTGGAAGGATCCCCGACCGGATAATGAAGTTCATATAAGGTCAGTATGACAATTGCTGGTCGGTCAGAGGGCCCCAGAGACGGTCCTCTTTTGGGGAGAGGTGCCAGGAGTTATTATGTTTTAACACCAGACAGCGTTCAGGTGGGAGCCTTCGTCACCTTGGAGGAGAAGGAATCTGTTCCGCGTCAGAGGTACGTGAATATAGATACCCATCGGCAGGTTTCCTTGGAACAGGAGAGTGCGTGTGTTGTGCTGTGAAGGCGGGAGAGGAAAGAAAGCAGTGTTGTGATTGGCTTTGTCTGAGGTGAGAGGTGTAAGATCTACTCACCCGATAACGGGGTCAACACAGCACGTCCACCAATCGGTAGCCAGATCTCTACGTGCGCTGATGTTTGTGTCCGCTCATGCCGGGATTCGGAATCGAACCCGGTACCGCGACGTTGGGAGGCCAACGCCGTATCCACTCGGCTAGCATGAGCTCTATGAAGCAGGTATCTCTTTTCCATTAGTCGGATGGCTTCCAGTCCTCCATATCATCTAACTTCTGATTAACTAAAACTTTACACCGTTTGCTATCCAATGTCGTTGACTGTTCACCGATACCAAAACATGTTTAGGCAAAATAGATTAAAAATAGTTCAATATAGTCTCAACACCATATACATATATATATATATATATATATATATATATATATATATATATATATTCATATATAGACAGCTACTTTATTTTAGTGTGCGTTCCACCCTATTACAACATTTCTTAATTTTTATAAGCAGCATTCCCATTAACTTTTAATTAAACTCACGAACCTCCATTAACGTGGTATGAATACAACACTACCAAGCTCAAAGAATGCTACGTTAAAACGAAAAACACGACCACGTTTCTTCCCCAATTTTGAATTAGGAAGGACCTTACAAATATTTACCTTTCACATTACATATCCACGTCATTTGAGAAAAATCCTTTCGCAAACATTTTTTGTAGAGCCACATTTTTTAAAATAAATTGTTAATTCATACCTACCTTTAGGAGTAATACTACTACTCTGTTAATAAATAAAATAAAAAAATTAAAAATAGTGGGAAAATGCCAAGCGTTATCACTAGGTTGTTTAGAATATTTAGGTCAACGGTTAACACAACTAATGATATAGGGTTGTTAGAGCCCCAAACAACCGATGTTGATTTGTTTAATCTTAGATTTTTTCCCATCATAAACTGTCAGCAATCTAATATCACTTCCATTATAGTTTAAGTGTAATAAATGCAGTTACATGCTTAAAGCTGCCTCTCTTTAAACATTTTAAGGGAAATTTTGTCTTTATGCCCAGCATAAAGGCCTATTACCTAAGTTTCCCCTTTGGTCGCTGTCAAAAAAGAAAGAAATCTCTGAATTTTACCCTGCTGATGGGCTCAGTCCCATCTGTTACGGACGAGACTTTTCTTGAAAAGCTGAGATTTGGGAGGATGTTGACACTGAAGCCGCCTCAAGGGTCCTACATTGAGGAAGTTTGGCAAACCCGATTCTCCGCTTATTCAGGATTTCTTGCTTTTTAAGGGACAATTTTAGGTTGCCCTAGCTATTGTACAATGCAAGCGGTAATTCTTGATCTCCCCAATGTCTTCGTATTGGAGATTTTTTAAATCACATAGATTCTTCGGTTTACTTGCAATTACCGTTCAACCTGTGATAATGACTAAAAGGATCGTGTGACCACAGCGAACTTCGCATTCTGTGCATTGGAATAACCAAATTTAAATTCCCCGAATCTCTTAAGACTTTCGATTCTTTATGACCACGATATATGCAAGCTGCTAAGTTTTCATTTCAATAAAGATGAAAACCAATTCTCAAATTTGCCATTTGGTGAGCTACAAATTGTCTTAATTATACCAGAGAATGTTGGTCCCTCCGCATATTAGAAGCAATTAATTCCCAAACACAAATGAATTATTTTAATCGAAATTTCCGCAAGACAATAAAGTGCCAGTTTCATGTTCAGCCTCACACACGCAAGGTGACCTTTCCTTATGCCTAGATGAATCAGATTCAGAATGGCAATCACTCCTCTTCTTGGAACCACCCTAAATTGTCTCTTATTCTGTGCAATAAATATTTTGGTAATGACCTAAATTTGAATTTGTAAAAACAATTTGTCTAAATATAATGTAAAACAACTTCTTAATAATATCCTTCTTAACCTATATTATTGCAGCCAAATAATTATGCTAATGCATGCAAGAGCAGGAGCATTTATTACACCATAAGCATCTGGCGAATAAGAAACTACATCGCTGAATTCGCGATTCCACACGAATTGCTTTCTATTCTGAGTTAGATTTGGATTCCATAATCCCTTTAATGTACAAAAACGGTAACTATATCTCAAAAAATGAATTAGGAAGAAAGTTTATGATATCCCTTCATGGATTAATCAAGAGACCTTGTATAAATCCAGTTATCTCAAGATTAAGATTAAAGTTGAGTTAATTTGTCTTGGAAAAGTTGAAATCTGGTCTGTAAATTTTTAAATCGGACGCCATAACCGACCCGTCTCGGTGAAAAATAAATCTGAAAGTAAAGAAAGTATGTAAAATAAAAGCAACAGATTGTGAGAGAGACGTGAAAGTATTAAATATGGTAGCCGTATGATGTAATATTTACTTAAATTTAACCAAAAATTCAGTATACCTACTAAAAGAGAATAGGTAGAGGGAAGAATTAATTAAGAAATAGTTACTCGCCATTACACTGCAAAGGGACGTTTGGTGGACGCCCCTCTTCCAAAAAAATGACTATACTCATAAGATCAATTGCTCTAATTGAATATTTTGACTTTCCTTTTAGGGCTAAAGTACACGAGTGATGGATGGTACGCTATGCACATTTTTAGTCTAAATGTTTAATTTTATTGTACATAGCAATTGGATGTGGTTAAGTTCATAAGTGTACTGTGACGGTTTGGTTGGTGTTCATTGTCAATCGAGCAGCCATTTTTAATCTTGATCAAGGTCTATGGTTTTGCAGTGTGTATATACATAATAACCGCCAGGCATGCATGCCTGATGCAGTGTAAAAGTCGTTAAGCCATTTTTATATCAACCATAGTCTACGACTACGTATGTTGCAGTTAATGCAACTGAAAACCGAATTACAAATTTTGAGAAATGATGACCCCTTCTTATGAACATACATAGGAAGTGGAGAGATTTTTCTTCTTACAATCGTTAATCTCAGAACAATTATTTTTATATCTCTTCAATCACAGAAATAAGACTTCTCTTGCACAAAATTAATTATATTTTAAATTGAAAATAAAATTAAATGGAATTATTCCATATTAGGAATTACAACTCTAAATATCCAATTCTTTTTCCACTAAGATACAAGGCGTTTCATTCATTTTTAAAGGCAGTAAAATACAGAATTTTATGTAACGTGTCTTTCCTAAAATAACATTTTTTGAACAAAATCATTTTAATATAAAACCTTTTGATATATAAAAAAGAAATCCTAAGACAAACGTTCATTATACCTAAAGATTTCAGCCTTAGAGGGCATTAAGGACAAGACTTGTGACCGAAGACTAACAAGGTGAATTGGATAATGGATGAGTAAGATAGGATCTGATATAAAAAAATTCAAAATTAGGTGCTTAAGGCATTGTTTCTACCACTGACGGTTAAGGCTTCGCCTGGAAACCAATGATAATTATATTTTCTGCATGGAGGCGGTTTTCTTCGCGGGTTGGCATGTCATGTATGTTTGAGTGTTTTGTATGTTTGCAGAATCGATTCCTGTGACCTAGTGACTTGGCTTCTATATGAGGTGGACGATGTTTATATGGATATGATCCAAGTTCGGAGAAACGGGAATGAGAGAAGTGTAAGCCCGTCCGTCGCGTTCAATGTCTGGCTCGCTTGTACATTCGTTGCCTCGGTGATGACAGAGAAATTTGTATTAAAGGGTAATTTGGAATGAAATGAGCACTTGCTACTTATATAGAAAGCCAGGCTAATGCAAAGCATTATATATTGACTAAATTGATCAACTATTCCTTCTTATAGACTTCATCGCTATAGAAATATCTGCCTTTATTCGCAGAACAAAACTTCGTATATAATCCTGATTATACATCATCTGCTTGCAATCCCTGAATGCTGAGTATGATTTTTTCACTGAAGACACCAAGGGATGGGGATCTGCAAGAATGCCTGAGCATACAAAGATTCAACGTAGCCAGGCTGCTGCACATCATTACTGAAGTGGCGCAAGCCCATATGCCTGGTCACCGACCAGTGGTTGGGAAACCGAGATAACTGTTGACCAATGACGGTACACAGTGAAATCTCGCACGCTCATCTGCCCTTCTAATTATTGTAACTGGTTGAGAGCTAGACATGCAAGGAAAGATATAGCAAGGGAAGTTCGGCTACAGTCTGTTTTTTATCTTTCGAGAAGTTTATGTGTATGATAGAAAGCTTCATTCAAACCAACTTAGACTTCTACTTTTCTGGCAAATGTCATTAAAAAGTCATTTCCATTGTGTGCAGTTGTGTTGAGTTGGAAGTGAAAAGACTAGATCTTTGTACTCGTGGATGCGGGCTAAAAACAAATCCGTCATCGCCAAGCGGCTCAACGTGAGCTGGATTACCGTTCACAGAGTCGAGAAGAGGCTAAAGAACGTCGATAACGTCTAAGTTCGAAGCTTAAAATAACTGCGCTCGCAAAACAGACGAACATTTCAGTACTATGGTGTTCAACGCCGTCAAGGAGGAGGGCGGCAAGAGCTTGAGGTGCGTAGAAAGGCCTATTTTAACCGATCATATTCAGGAAAAACGACATGAAGCTTCATGGCAATCGAATTTTTTTTTTTCATGAAAAAAAACCCTTTTGGATCAATGCGATCATCAACAACCAGAAGGACCGCGTGGTGAGCCTCAACCAGGACATCTCCCAGGTCCGCTACGTGTCGATGACCAAGCAATCGGCTTCCGTAATGATGCTCGGCTTTGTGGTTTCGAATGGGAAAAAAATGCCAGTGGTCTGCTTCGAAGCCGGTCATAGGCTCATCAGGATGATAACAGGGACATCTTAGCCAAGAAAGACCAGTCCTGGGTGATAAAGATCAGAAAGTAGGTGAACTATATCCTTTATCAGGCTAGTGCCCTGGCCGAGACGGCCACGACCTTGAAAAGGTGTTTACCGTTAAATATGAATGTTCTGTAAAATGAGATTTAGCCGCCGCAGTAGAACGACCTCAATTCTCTCGACTATATGGTGTGGGTGGATATCGAGGGAAATGCTACATCACCGTCGCGAGCTGAAATCCTTGGTCAACCGCGTGTGGGACACCATGAGGAAGAATTTAGCCCGCAACGTGTACATGGCCTTCAGGTCTCGCCTAGAGAGTGTGCTCGCCGCCGAGGGCGATCACTTTGATTAATATTAGAATTGAAACATTTATCTATATGTTAAAATTATAAAACCTATCTAACTGCAATAACATTATCATTGTGTCCTTAGTTGAGAGTAAAAACTAGTGTAACAAGAATTTTGAAATACCAGATATACATGAAGGAATATTTGGGGGGGAAGACGCCAAATCAGCGTAGTGTACTATTGCTGCTGTATGACTTAATAAGCACAACTAGGAAATCCACAAATGGATGCTCGGTGGTTTTATCAAATACTAAAAATTGCTATGTGTGTAAATTAAGGAACCTATACAGGGTCTCCATAAAATACGGGCCCCAACTTCCGGTAGGCCTCATTTCTAAATTTTATGCAAGGATTGAAAAAAACTTTGGTAGTAACTATATAATTTATTTTGTTTAAAAACATCATATCCAAATATGAGAATCTTTGGACTTGTCTTCTTTATTCTAGAGCACGTGTTCGAGATAACCTCCATTTAGCTATGTGCATTTCTTGAGGCTCAGCTTAAAGTTTTCCATGACGTCCTTACAAACCGACCGACTAATAGCTCTGATCTCCTCCCTGATGGCTTCCTTGAGTTCCGTGTTGGATCTGGGTCTCTCTGTGTACACTCTTTCTTTAAGTTAGCCGCGGAGAAAGAAATCTGGGGGTTGAGGTTCTGGGCTGTGAGGTGCACACTCAAAATCAGTCTTGAGACTGATCACAAGGCCACAAAGTTCTTTTTCAGCCAATCTTTGGACAAGTTTGAGGTGTGAGAGCTTGCTCCATCTTGCTGAAACCAGAACCTTCCCATAAGCGACGGGAACGACGTGTGCAGCTCTTTCTTAAATGTTTTAAGGATCTCAACATATCGCTCCTTGGTGACTGTTACTGTTGCGCCAGATTCCCCGAAGCTGAATGGTCCAATTATGCTTCTGGTTGATATTATAGTCCATAACGTGCACTTAGGGAAGTGTAGAGGCTTGTTGGCCACCTTATTTGGTCTGGACGTCCCCCAGAAGACATTTGTCTTCGAATTACCTTTTCCTTCAAGATGGAAGTGAGCTTCATCTGAGGTCCAAAGGAGGTTAAGGAAAGTTGTGGTTTCCTGAATCTTCTCCAGTATCTTGACTAACATAGCCTTTCTCTGCTCCCAGCCTGACAGTGTACGGGTTTGTATTCTGTATGGGTAGACCTTTACATCCATTACTAGCACTCTTGGGCTTGTCTCACGGAAGATACCGAGGGACTAACTTAGCTTGCGCACAGAGTGTCTTGGACTCTGCTGAACTGACTCTCCCATGCTCTCGACAAGCTTAGTTGTACGCTTCCTGGGCGATCTGAATGGCTTGGATGGTTGTCACTGTCTGCAATGAGTTTCTTCACTGTATTATAGTTTTCGAATTGGTCCACCCAGTCCAGAATTCAGCTATTGAGGGAGGGCTTTTTCACATTTGAACCTTATGTACGAAAGTGTCTTGCACTTTCTTGAATGACCCTGTCTTGTAGTAATGTTTAGTGCAGTATATTTTTTGCTGGAGCTTCAATTGAAATTTAGTTATGTTCACAGGCGTTGGTTCTGCCTTGTCTTGCAAAGTAGGGGTGATTAGTCAAAGAATAAATGACATATCATAAAAAGTGTGTGCAGGCCCGTTTTGGGGGAAGTGACCTTGTATACCAAGCCTAATAAATAAAGAACCAAAGAGAATTAGGAAATGAAACTACACATATATGTTAAACTGTATAAATAGATCTTAGGCAAGCGATCATTAAAGTCGCACGAAAACCCACGAACATACAAAGATATCAAAGGTAAATAAATGCGAGGATCACACACAAACAAACATACGCATGTGGGGAACATTTATCAGCAGATGAACATATATAGGCTCTGACCAGAGCAAATTCACATAGACCTGCAACAATTGTTTCCTTATAATTAAGCTAAATCTATGGGAATTATGTAGGCACAACAGTTTCCCCGGGACTGTCGGAAACTCCACCCAAAGGGTGGAAATAACGAACAAACTAGATGACTGTGTCCGCCCCACCCACAAGTCAATGCCACTCCTCTTGGAGACGATATATATATATATATATATATATATATATATATATATATATATATATATATATATATATATATATATATAAAGAGAGAGACACACACACAGACTCTAATTATTCCTGATTCATTAACTCAATTCATTCCCTTAGTAGAGTAACGGAGTCTCCTTTACCCGCCTAAGTCCTGCTGCCGCCTTTAGACTCGAGACGTTTCCGCTTGCCCCTTTAGTAGGCCAATTCAAAAATAAAGTAATATTTCCTTTGTTACTCCTTTCAAAGTCCTTTACTTATTCCGATTACCGAGACACCTTAGATAAGCCCAACCTAACGCATAACCATCGTGAGAACTCTAGGAGTCATAACAAATCCCACAGAGGCGTAAAGTAGGTCCACTGCCTAAAGTCCTCGTTATCTCTCAAACGGCATAGTAATAAGGACTCTTCCATACACGCCCTTATAATTACCGACCACCACATAAAAAGGTAACACCAACCGGTACCATTAACCTCCCCCCATACTTCCACCAAAGACACGAGATGAAGTGGGATGAAGAAATGTTTTAACGAGAGCCAGCAACAAGTTCACCATGAAATTGTTGAAAGCCTATTTATCCGACTGTGATGCATAAGCAAACGTGGGGCCAATCCCAATTATGCTTGCCTGCACTAGACACCTATTATACCAGAGGAATTTGAGTTTAACAATTGTTATTTATATTTGTCTTTTTTAATGTTAAAACTTATTCGATCCTTTTGTCCTTTACTTTTACCTAAGATGCTATAACCCTTTACCATATCGTCGCCTCCTGAACTGCCTTTACCTTGCCTCCTTAACCTCCTTGAACGTCTCATTGTTCACTTTTTAAGAGATGGCCAACCTGGGCATGGCTAATTTCCTATCCGCAGAACAGTAATAATTAGAGTCACAGAATGTCCGTTTGACGCTCCCACCTTTTTATCGGCTTTTGTCACCCGCTTTGTGCTGCCCTAACTCCCATTGATGCTGCCTTCTACTTTTACCGCCTGTTCCTCCTCTCACCCTACTACCATGCCCCCCACTCTCACTCAGGCCCTTACGGCCAGCACCTCCAAACCACCACCAACACTAGAACCTCGGCCTCGCTCATTCCACAGCTCACATAAAGAACACCAACCCATACCCTCATCTTCTTCCAAATCGTCAACTTCTACTCACACCTCCCCATCTCAACAGACACGACTCAAGGACACAGCGACGGTCCCTATAATTTTGGTGCAATGCCAACAGATTAAGGAACGCAAATCTTGGCAGATCAACCCTCCGAACCCAACCTCTGTTGAACGTGCGCTCCACTTCAGCCCATAGGTTGGTTTAGTGTAGTACGCTTAAACTTACACAGCTGGCACGGTATGCGCCACACCCTCGTCAACTATGTACTCAAAACACAAACACCGCGCTTTATCCTCTTAAACTCTACCAGTCTACACCCACTAAAGACAAGAATACAAATTAAAGGGTATCACACATATCTGAATCCCAAAGCACTGTGACTGGGATCAGCGATACTAGATTAGAGCTGTATACAACACAGGAATAAAGAGACAAGATGAATCATTTTAACCTCCAAAATAACCAAAGAAACCGACCCAATGATAAGGGACACTTACATTGACGCCCCTTCCAAGCTCTATCTAGCCCCAGCTTTCCGCTGTTTTTTTTATTTGGGATCTAAATGCACACCATCCAACACTATTTTTAAACAACACCAACAAAGGACATACATTGCCTTCGTAACGACCACGCTACATGCATCCACACACACATCCACCCAGGCCCCCACCTACTATTTCCCTATCTTCTTCTCATTGACTCAATCCCCCCCCTCACCATTATGTCTACAAGCACATAAACTAGGAAGAGTTCAAAAGGCACATCTCAATATGCCTCAACGTCCAGAACACCGACTCTGCACAAATAGACACCAAGCGAAGCACAGTTATTGACACAAGTTACACACCGCGGAATCATCACATACCTCACTTTATATTTTCCAAACATAGAGAAAGACTCACTATTGTGGCGGCCATTGGGAGGTTAAGGAATCTTCCTGCACCATTTGTTTCAAAAAAGAAAGGAAAAAAACATGCACCGTGCATAGAAAAGGTTAGATATCGCAGAATAATAGTGAAGTAAACGATAGTCATTTTACTCTAAAAGAGAGCAGGTGATTTTTTGTACACATTTAAACTTGAGCAAGTAGTTTAATGCTTTAATTAAGGTAAAGTTACATTAAAAATTTTATTGTCTATAATTTTTTGAATAATATATATATATATATATATATATATATATATACAGTCACCCCTCGGCTATTCGCGGTTCGTCATCCGTGAAAAAATTTTTGGGGGGCGGCCTTAAAATTCAAAATTTACGCCATTTCCAGACATCCGCAGAAACCTACGTACATAGTTGTAAAACGTAAGTGTTGGTTGGCTGAGACGGGACGATTCCAGCCAATCAGCGTTTAGATCTCACCCGCTCGACTACAGTATGTACACTATATGTACCGATTTCCTGCGCTCCATTCAGTACGCTTGTGTCCCACTTGTGTGAGTGGTGATTTGTGTATTTGTCGTAATTTCGCGTGTTTTATTTCTCATTTTTCAATCGTTTTACACCCTAAATGATTTTTGCTTTTTGCACCTTAATATTAACAATGCCTAAGTGCCCTGCATCGTCGAGTGTTGCTAAAGACATGCCTAAGCGTGCCAAGAAAGTGATGAGTTTAGAGGAGAAGACGAAAGTGTTAGATAGGTTGAAAGAAAGCAAGAAAAAGGCCGAAGTTGCTCGAGAGTTTGGCGTAAACCAAAGCACAATTTGATCAATTTTAAGCTTTGAAAAGGCTATTAGAGAGAGAGTGTCAGTGAGTGTAAACCAAGTGATGAATACTAACAAATCAGTGCGTGATAAGGTTCTTGTTAGGATGGAGTCTGCTTTAATTATTTGGATTTCTGACGCTCGTAAAAATGGTGGTCCTTTGGATACTAATATCATTCGAGAAAAGGCAGGGCAGCTCTATAAAAAAATGGATGAACAGGAATCGAATCCTGAAGAGGGTGACAATCTCCAATCATCAACATCTGAAACCCTCATAGATGAACACTCTGCCCCATTAAACGATGATGACTTGGTTTAATTACCTAGGATAAATACGGAAGAATCTGACAAAGAAGAAGAAGATGAGGAAGTTCAAACTGAAGTTGGGTTTAAGTTAGAGAGGCTAGCCGATCTTCAGAAAAGAAGTAAAAGTGTTCAGGCAGATTTGGAATCATGAGACCCCCACATGGTTCGTTCCATGAAGGCACAACATAGCCTCGATCTTGCTATAGGCCCTTACTGGGACATGCTAAAGAACATGAAAAAGCAACGATCTCAATTGCCCATTACAGTGTTCTTCACCCCAAGTAAAAAACCTGAACCCCTAACCACAACCGAAACTACGCCCTACATCTCTTGTGAAACTTTTTCTCCTCCTCCTTCTCCTCCGGTGTTTACTGAGCAGGAGTCTGAGGATAATTAGAATCTCCTCAGCTTCTCTGTGCAGTTATATCATCATCATTATCATCCTCATCGTTAAACTGCACAGGCAACATCATCTACAATCATGTCATCAATGTGTATGAACATGACAAACATAACTTCTTGAATTAATAATATGGGGAGCGTATTACGATGTTTGGGAAGGGTTGGGGGTGTTTGGGGGTAGCATCAACTATCCGCACTTTTTCAATATTCGTGGGGGTCCGTGGTCCCTAGCCCCCGCGTATATGGGGGGGTCGAATATATATATATACATATATATATATATATATATATATATATATATATATATATATATATATATATATATATAATTAGTAACAAACCACTACAATCTGGCACTCAAGAAAAACGAAAGCAATTGAAAGAAGCCACCCCTGAATATACATAGTTTGCTTCACAATGAATCAGCATCAAGGTGGCATGTAGCGCTTGATAGGTCTTCGAACGCAAGCCGAGCGACGAGAAAATCCTTCGAAGTCATGAACCTCAGAAGTGGGATCGATCGCTACGGATGGAAGGGGAGTCAAATGTTTCCTAGAGGAAGGAGCTGGAGGTATATCAGGGGATTCAGTTTCGTCATTTGGTGGGGAGATTTCAGGATGCTGGTCGCCTGGGGTGAGGGGCCGTCTATTTTTTGTTCCGTGTTCTTTACGGTTGGGGCAAGGTCACACAGGATGACGGCATCCTCTCGACCGTTAGGACAATAAATGTGGCTGTATCTAGTGATAGCCTTGATGAGCTCCACCTCCACAACCAAGGGTTTGTTGTTGGGTAGACCTGTTCACAAAGGAGAACCATTTCCTCAGAATAAAGCAAAGTCGGGATCATCTTTCTCAACAAAGTAGTCTATGGTATTGAAAATATTCTCTCGTGAAAAGTGGCATCGGTCGAAGTGCAAAGAAGAGGGCAAATTAAATGTAAAACCTCAGGCAAACTAATTCCAAGGCGTAAATGTATAGTTTGCTAGAGTCCAATGCTTTCTAAATGATGAAAACAAAGCACTTGTCGTACCCTGAAGTTTCAGTAAACTGGTAACATGGGTTACCAGGTTACTAGATGCCATGAAAATTGTTCGCCTTGAGTCTAGTCGAAACGAAGTTCTCCGAGCTCTCTGCATCTAACTAGGCCCTCCGTATCACCACGTTTAATACCACCTTCAAAGACGTTTTTAGGAGTAAAGAGGACACATAAATCAAGCAACTTGTTTGAGCCAAAACTTGTTTTTTCAAGGTTAATTAGCGGCTTAGCCTCCCTCGTACAGTATTTGACTGGCATACCTTTGTCAGCCTTTCCAGAAAGCCTCTTTGGCCGGAGATCTAGCACGACTCACCTGGAGAGCTCCTCCACGTGAGTATATACTATGAGAACAGTATCCATTCTAGGTCATTCGCTACACCCAGGAAGTCCCCTGCGGCTGACTTTTGTGGTGTATAGGGAGTGACAGATGCGACAAGCTGTGGGTTGGCTCATAACTGAAAATCTCGTTCGCAATCTCCAAAGCTTGAGCAGGTTTAACCTAGTCTGCCTGAATAAACTTTTAGATTTTCGAGCAGCATTTTGTGGATTCCGTTGAAAGCCAGTCTAATTATAAAGGCGTCACGCACACTTGTTTCTGTAACTGTCCATGGACACTGCATCGAAATTTTACAGAAAGTGCAAACACTCATAAATAGACTCGGAGTGGACCTGTCTACGAGGGGCTAGTTGATGGTGACTAACAACCTAGTTGCAGGCTGGATAAAAACATTATTCAAGGCATCGAAAGCTGATTGTCGAAATAGTCGAAATTCCCAGGAAAAATCAAGTAAGCTAGGACTCCCTCTTCGGAAACCCCTTCTCTACATATTGAATCATGATGAAAAGGCACTGCCGAAAGCGGTAAGCAGCTTCTGGGGAAATCGGAGAGGTGTCCACCCTTTCAAGCCGAAGATACCTCCCCATTTCTGCCATCTTGAAGTCAACTAACTTTTCGCGACCATTGAGAGACTAAGAAAACTCCATGTAACATTTTGCTTTAATTGGCTGCAAAAGAAGGAAACAAAACATCAATTAAAATTTTGGCAAGATTCAGATTGTACCTTGCAAAGAATAGCTTAGATATTGCAAAAAAGTATTTACATGAAAAAGAAGCGTTTTATTTTTAAGGGGAGAAGGCGCTGTATTGAACACATTCAAACTAA
Organism: Ceratothoa steindachneri; assembly: GCA_963969495.1. Taxonomy (NCBI): domain Eukaryota; kingdom Metazoa; phylum Arthropoda; class Malacostraca; order Isopoda; family Cymothoidae; genus Ceratothoa; species Ceratothoa steindachneri. The sequence continues at coordinate 104,298,305 of OZ018330.1, forward strand.
GGCAAGCGGCTTAAGGCTTGATTTCATGTAAAGTTACATTTAATATTTTAGTCTTTATATTTTTTTAAATAATAGAGAGAGAATTAATTAAAAACCACCACACATACAATAATCACTAGAGCTAAGCCTCACGCCATCACAACATTACTCTCCTAATATCCCGCATCATACAATACTTGAATTTTGACCGAAATCATCCTGGGCCAGGAGGACCAGCTAGGAGGAGGATGCTCCCTGCACCGACCCTTCCTTCTTCTGGCACCACGTTAAGAGGATGTTGGGCATTAACCTGCCAAAAGCGTAACCCCATCAACACAACCGCTCTATCACTAACTCTTACGACATCAAGGAGGCTTTTAAATCCCATTGAGATAATATCTACATGCACAACGTCCCCAAACCACGCGCGCAGGAGCACTTCCAAGAAGTCCGAGAATTGTGCTAGCTCTGCGCTGCTTGAGGCTTCCATCCTAGGTACAAATGGTGGTGTATTAAAACTCTACCGAACGAGCCATTCCCATCATTCTCAAGGAAACAAAACACTAAAATTAAATCAATCCCAAGATGAGTATCTGGCCCCTCTGGCTTCAAAGCCAAAATATTCCGATAACTACCCGAAAACATAAATATACTCAACACCAAAAGAATTCTACAAGGCATTAATAGCCTTTGGCTACTTTCCTCTCATCTTTAAAATTTCTCACACAATACTACTACTAAAAAAAAAACAATAACCCTAAGCAAGCTAATAGCTACAGGCCAATTGTATTTTTAATATGTAATCTTAGGCAAAATACTCTAAAGAGAGGTCAACAATCGTCTCAGTTACGTCATAGAGGCGAGTAACAAGTTTTCACCATATCAAAACTGCTTTAAGTGAGGCCAGTCCACTCAAACCGTTGTGATCATCATTATCGATATATACACAAAATATAATAGGCCAAACAAAAGTCAATAACCATCAGCAAGGATGTGTAGAAGGCATTTCAATACAGTATGGGATCCGTTGGAAACTAGGTTTCTCTCCCACTATTTTATCGATAGGAGATCCCACATAAAATACAACAACACAACATCAAACGCATTGACATCATGTGCCGTTGCCCCACAGTGTAGCATGATAAACGAACGCTATTCATCATCTACCCAAACAACACCTCCACGGCCTCCAGGAAACTGCACGCACACTTAAACACTGTTCTACGTTAACGACGTGACTATTATTATCTCCAACCAAGGACTAGAAACAACTGCTGGTTGTGCATAAATAATACTTGATGACAAATCATAATCCAAGGACAAGTTACTCATAGCCAGAAATCCTGTGAAGACAGGTGGCATGTATAATCTACACACACACACACACACACATATTTATTGATATATATATATATATATATATATATATTCCTAAAACAAGCCAAAAGGCCATATTTTATGGTATAAAACCAGCTAAAAACCCAAAGTAGTAGCCAAAATCCCTGTAAATTTTAGGGATTTAGAGGACACCCACTTTAACAAAAATATATCGAATATATTTTGTTTACTTGTTAATTGAAATAAAGTAATGAGTCTATATTATATTCGATTTATGGAAAAAATAATCTTTCTTTGCGGCTAAAATGTAGTTTTTTTTATACAGACTATAATATTAACTTTAATTAACTTTAATCCTTGGTAAGTTTTGGTTTCGTATTTTTCCAATAATAAGCATAATTATTTTTATAATTTTCAATCATAATAATATAATTTATCACCTTAGATTTATTTTAATTCGATTTCGATATCGTATAGATTAAATAATCATTAAAACCTGCCAAAATCCCTGTTTTGATAGCCCGTGTTATTTTGTAAAACATGCAGAAAATAGAAAATGATTAATGATGAACTTATTATTTAATTAATTCAAGGAATTATATGCCTTTTTGCTCTATAAGCTCATCTGGCAAAATCTGGGATCAAATTGAAACTTTGCTAGTCATATTTAAAAAAAAAAAAATTAATGTTAAACAAGTTGTTAACTATTAATTTTCTAACTCATAAGCTGTGTAAGTGTGAAAACAAGTTGGTATATATTGTTTTTCTTTAACATCAAACAAGCTTATTTGTGTGTTATTCTTGTGGTGATCTATTTGAAGTAATTTTCTCCAGGTGTTTCAGACTTCTAAAAACTTTGTCCTTCTAGACAGGGAATAGTTCTCATTTTATTAATTGAAGACCGCTCTACAATGAACTATTATTATTGTTATATATTTATTATTATTATACATCATCCTCATCCTCATGATCATTATCATCATCGTCATCATCATCATCATCGCCTTTATTTTCGTCATCATCATTGTTATCATCGTCATCATCGTCATGATCGACATCATCATTGTCATCCTTATCGTTATCATCATCGTCATGATTGTCACCATCATTTTCATCATCCGAGTCATCAACATTTTCATAATCGTTATTATCATCTTGGTCATGATCATCCTCGCCATCATTATCATCTTCGTCATCATAATCATCGTCAGGACCGTTAACATCATTATCGTTATCTTCATCTTCAATGTCATCACATGTTATCATCATAATCATTGGCATGATGATCATCATATTTATTATCATTGTCGTTATCATTTTCACCATCGTAATAATCACAATCATCGTCTTTTAATAATCATTATCGTCATAATGATCAAAATAATCATCATCTTCCTTATCATCGTCATCATATTCATTAGTGTCATCATTATCATCTTTGTCATCATAGTTATTATCATTGTTAGCCTCGTTATCTTAAAAATTATAATCATTTCCGTGATTGTCATAATCATCATCGTCATCCACGTTATCGTTATTACCATAATTATCATCATCTTTATTATCATAGTTATAACTATCATTAACGTCATCTAAATCGGTCGGGCAGATCCAGAGATATTCGACCCGAGTGAAAATTAGAACAAATTCTTGTAGCCATATAAATACATACAGGGTCGCTTAATTTAACTCGAATATCTCGGTAGGTACTCTACCGATTTTGACAGGGAAAGGCTACCTCCAAACGAATATATACCTTTCAGGGAGATTGCCCCGTAATCATGGTTATTATTCATGGTTATAGGTTAATGCGTGCTACTCCCCCCGTTTATAGGGGAATATCGCTGTATTGTATATATTCGGATGGAGGAAGCCTTCCGCCGTCGAATAACGTTGGTTTCGTAGAATTAGATTGAGTATATCCGGAGATATTCGAAGAAATGTACAAATGTATGTCTATCGTTTGTGGGGCAACTATCTATCGTGGGTTTACTCGCGCTTAATCGAAGTCCAATATCTCGGGATCCACTCGAACGAATTTAACGACCCTGACAGATTTCGATGGGAAAGGTTGCCCCTATCTAACTATATACGTATCCGAGATAATTTTCCATCTCAACACCATGGTTTTAAGCGTTCTTTCGGCAATATCACCAAAACTCTAGGTCGTAGAGCGATGAAACTTTCCCAATTGAAAAGGGCGTACTTCCTCCCACCTATATTCGAAAAAAAATCCTACCTAGGCGTGGGACAGACAGCGATTTAATACCTTCGTCTCAATTAGAGATAGGAATATGAAATTTGGGCTTTATATGAATAATAGGGCTAAGAAAGAGGAAAATAAAATTAGTTTTCGGATCCGACCAATATTTTTTGATTAATTAAAAACAATTAGATTACTCGAAATATATATATATATATATATATATATATATATATATATATATATATATATATATATATATATATCTGAGAGATTGCCTATTTTAAGTGTTACCTTTTCGTGTATGTGAGAAGTGCTCCTTCCGAGGGCTTTGAGGAAGACTGTGTTTGCCCAAAATAGCCTTTAAACGCATATATATATATATATATATATATATATATATATATATATATATATATATATATATATATATTTTTATATATATATATATATATATATATATATATATATATATATATATATATATATATATATATATATATATATATATATATATATATATATATATTTATCCCGGGTGTCCCAGAAAAAAAGTTAACCGTAGTTTGAATTAGTATAACTAAAAAAATATTGGAGATTTCTGGGTCCTGCCAAAAGTGTTTTATTTAACAACTATTTACCTGTCGATTCTGGAAATTTCATTAAATTTCCCTTTATTATATTAATACACTAATGGGTTTAGTGGAGGCTATCAAAAATATGTTTGCGCAAGGAAGTTAAATAATGAAACGAAGCCTAGGAATGCTAGGCCACCGTGCACTTTTAAGAGAAGCGTAGGGAGCCTAGGTAGACTATGTCACTGTGAAATTCTTCAACCAAAGCCTAGGCCATTTTACAGTGGTATTCAGCCACGCTGTGGTATGGTCTCGTTATTATTGCTTACTAAGCAAATAAAAGCGTTTCTGCGTAAAATTTTATTTCCATAGAACCTTTTTAATAATGCAGTTAACAAAAGATCAACGCGTATCTTTAGTCACAGACTTTATTAAGACTGGCAGGATTAAACAAGTACAAGATCCATTTGAACAACGTTTTCCATGTAGGCACCAACCAAGCAAGCCCACAATTTGGGAAAAATGTTCGCAAATACCAACATGAAAGAACATGCTTAAATCTAAATAAAGGTCGTTTGGGTCGTATGATAACCATAAGAACAACAGAAAATATCGAAAATGTTCAGATGACACTTCTTCAAAATCTACATGTATCAGTCAGAAAGAATGGGTTACAATTGTTAAAGTCGTTATTTAACCGCATTATTAAACATGACTAAAAATGGCATCCCTATAAGATGCATGCAAGACACCAGCTTCTTGAAACTAATTTTCATTGTTTTAGATAATTTGTCGAATGGGTTTTCCATAAACCTGCTCATTTCTTGGAAAACATTGTGATTGGTGACGAGGCAGCTTTTTTCATGAATGGGAAGGTAAATTGCCATAAAATTTGGCAATTTGCACCGCTGAACCACCCCCCAACATTCAATTTGGACACACGTATTTGTCAGTAGAAAGTGTCTCTGTGGATCGGAATATGCGGGAATGGCTATCTTGTTTGCCCATTGTTTTACGAGAATAACTTGAATGGTGCAGCCTACCTGAGCATGATCAACCAAAGGATCTTTCTAGAACTCCGCCTGATTTACGGCAATCAATTCAATAGACTTTGGTGGATTAAAGACGGCACACCAGCTCATAGACAGCTTGCTGTAAGAACCAAACGAAGACAAACGTTTGACAACCGCATTGTCGCGCTAAATCATGCAATTGAATGGCCCCAAGATCCCCTGACTTAACACCGTGCGATTATTTCTTATGAATATATCTAAAGAATAAAGTGCAGTCTACTTCACCACAAAGCATCAACCATTTAAGAGATAGTATCAAACGTGAAGTCAATAGACTTAAGGAAAATCACAAGTTAATCCAAAAAGTTGTTCAATCAATGCGATCAAAAGCGCAGCTGTGCTTGGAAAGAAATGGACGACATGTGGAAGGAGACGCTGCTTAGAAAATAAAAGGGAATTTGTATTACCCATATGAAGAGGTGTTTTTGTTAAAAATGGATTTAAATATATTTGTTAATTTTAAAGGTCGAAGTTTCATTGCTTTACTTCCTTGCGCAAACATATTTTTGATAGCCTCCACTAAACACATTAGTGTGTCATTATCGTAAAAGGGAATTTCATGAAATTTTCCAGAATCGACAGATAAATAGTTGTTGAATTTGTTTTTTTCAACAGGACTCAAAAATATCCAAAAGTTTTGAGTTATACTAATTCAAAATACGGTTAACTTTTTTTTGGGACACCTTGTATATTAAGTAATCTAATTTTTTTTATTGCTCAAAACAAATTGGTAGGATCCTCCGAAGATATATATATATATATATATATATATATATATATATATATATATATATATATATATATATATATATCAGAATGTTGACCAGTCTGATATTCAATTTCACGAAACAATAAAAATACAGTTAAATATGATTAATTTTTTATAGTCTTTAAACTTATTAAGAAGTCAGAAAATATGTTAACATAAACAAAAGTTGAAAAATCTTTATAAGGGAAGGGCCTATATATAATTTAAGGTGAAATTAATGCAATTTCATCAAACGAGAAAAATTCAGTCAGTAAAATAATTTAGGTGAGTAAAAATATAAAAACCAAAAATTATGAATAAACTAAAATTATTGAAATGACAGATATTACGATCTTCTTTAAATCAAATATATATTTAAAAGATATTACAAAGTAAAAAATCTATATGTTAAAAATAACGATATATGATGCAAAAAAAGTTTAAAAAGACTCCAAATAAAGACTAGAACAAATTTAAACTTCAATATTAAAAATAACCAAGTTAAGACCAGGTAAATAAATGAAAAAAATAATAGATAACTCAGGGATTTAAAAGATAAGTGTATATAAAGTGTTTTAAAGTATCTATCATATGAAACCACTAATGCAACAAAAAAACCGAAGCAAAAGTAAATTATTAAAGTATAATATTGTTTACCAATGAAGTTCAGGTGCTATCACAAAGTGAAGAAAATTATGATGAGAATGGCTTGAAGAAGGATTGGTTTTTGATCGGTTGGTTGGTGAAAAAGAGAAAGTTGGTTGGTTGTTTACTGAGGTAATGAAAGCGGTATTATCAATGTCGAGTGTAGGAGAATTTGTCTTTATTAGTAGGGATTCCAAATTTCCATTAGAACATTCTGTCTTGCATTTTATGATATGTAATTATAAATCATATCATACACTACAAGACTGAATGTTCTCTCGAGAATTTTAAAATAATTTGTCTCAACAACAATGAATATAGTCTAAAAATTTTGGAATCCCTACTGACAAAGAGAAATTCTCGTACACTCATACACTTAATACCGCTAATTGTCTCATTAAATGACTTTAAGACGATAGTTAAAATAAATAAGTATTTCAGGATAAAATATTCATCTTTTATTTGTTAATGTTATTGAGATATTGTTTCTCCCAAACTGTCCAATTTCGAAGGGGGTGGGGATTGCACCCTGCATACTGATGAACCTATCTTTAAAATATTTAATACATATGCATAAGATTTATAAACTATTGCGATTCGAAATATCAGTCCAACCACTATATTTCGGTATTTTTACTGCAATGTGTTACTGTTATATTTAAAGTAACAAACTCTATAGAAAACTCATTAAGAGGGATGTTGCTGGATTAAATCCAGTGTGTTACAGTAATTTGTATAGTTAAATAGTATATAAAATACAGTAACATGCATTTTTGCTGTAAAAATAAGGTTACTTAGTCGCTAGTTAGCTGATAGTAAATTCCTGTAAAATTATATTAAATATTTAACAATGGATGGCCGATCCTCGCTGGCTCAGAAATCTTCGAATGTTGAAGATTTGGGGCAATGAATGGAATTAAAATGGAATAAAATTACGCCCAAACAATGAGACAAATTATTTTTATCCGAACATGTGCTAAGGCAATTCTAAACAAAAGCCTGTATACTCCTTATTAATATTTGTTCTCCTGTCCTAAAAATGATTATAGAGCTTTCTGATTATAGAGTCATTTATTCTTATCATTCTCTAGTTTTGAACGTATCTCTTTATCAATTACACACTCTTTCCTCATGTCTTTGTTTATCCGCTGTTTTATGAATGAAAATTAATCGATATCAGAGTCAAATTTCAAAGAATATTCTGTTAAATTTTCATGGAAATTGTAATGTAGATTTTAGGTACTTTGTTTTTTATTTTGGAGTGGCACTGTACAACTACTATAAATCATAGTCATACAAATAAAAATACGCACCCTCGATATTAGGGCCTTGGTGGAGAGTGAGTGATATAAAATGACTGCAAATACTCTCTTATTTCATTGAAGTATTTTGGGTGATGAGTTTTCTAAACAGGAAGTGTCAACAAAGGGACGACATTGTAAACAACATTAGAAGGAAAATCCAATCTTTTCCATCGAAAGAGGATGGAAAAACTATCATTACATTTTTAGATAAATGTTATACATTAGCTGGATATGAGTGGTAGTTAATTTTTTACCAAATAAAAGAAAAATATTGCATGGTACATGTCTGTGCCATAGAGCATCAGGGTAATAATTATTTATACTTTACACGACTTCTTAACTTTGCTGCCTATAATAAAAATTTCTTTTAATATTATCAGATGGAAACTAATATTATTATGTATTTTTATTTATCACTTTTAAATTACGTAACAAAGGTAGATACCCTATTCAACACATATTCTTTATTCTAATATAAATTTATTTCTGATACACACTTTGCACCCTTCTCTGCCTTCAGATTTTCTCATTGAATGTGTTGGTGTGGCTGATTTTACATTGTATCTTTATTTTTTGTTTGACAGCATCAGAAGTTGATGATGGGGATCTTTTTCTGTCTGAGTACATTCCAATTAACGTGTGGGTCACAATTCGTCTAAATATTTTCGCATCTACGTTTTCAATATTTAACCTTGGTTCCAATTTTCAGAACACTATGAGCCTTTGATGATTGTATTTTCAACAAGATCAAAAACGACGCTTAGGTAATATTTAATGTTTTATCAATGAACAAACTGAATAGTTACCTCTTTTTATGCATTATATCGACCCTATCCATATGGAGATTGTAGTGCTTAACAAAAACAGAGCTTTCAATCTCCTTTTTATCACCAGTTCCTTTTTATTCTACAGTACACTTTCGAAACAGGACTCCCGATATAAAACTCGGCAAGATGTTTACAGCTTTAAGGTCTGTCCCCTTTACATAAAAAGGTCGTTTGATTCAAAACAAGAGATATTCTCTCTTTCCATGTCTCTATCAGAAGGTACCTGTGATCTTGAAATATTTATTCGCTTCACTCTTACAGTTCCTGCGCTATTTCTTTTTCTTAGATAATATCGATTGGAGCGACAGAGAATTGAAAAAGTAATATATGTACATTAGGGTGATGACTTTTTTTCATCTTAATATTCCTGTGTCATAATTTGATGAGCTTTAATTGAAGATTATATAAAAATATTACTTTCAAGGTGATTTGATAAAAAAAACTTACGCACAGAATGATTTTAAAAATTTTATTTGTCAGCTTTTTAGTCCAGTTTTTGAAGTCACTGGTAACATAAACAAGATTGAACACAAGCTTATCAGTCACATATATAGAACATTATATAGGATCATCAAACACACAAGGAAGTAAAGTAGTTACAATAATTTCATTGGACAAGATGAATCACAGTGATAAGTTGTCCTTGTTGCGGCAGGACCCGTGAAAGTCTTGCATAGCTTTGACCGCACGCTCACAGCACTGGTTGCTTCAGGCAATATTGATTGGAAATTCATCTATTTTTCAGTGGATTTTCAAGCATTTGAGACCTGTTAGGTATTTATTCAGAGCTGCAGATAGTTCATAAAAATCTTTAGCGCGGAACAAGTGGGTGCTGAATCAATGGTCATCCCATGAGTAGGAACTGAATGAACATATTTTACACACCGTGCTCCGGGTGTCAGGAATCAGAATGAATGCAAGAAGGGCAAAAATGGCACGAGAGTTCAACGTGCATTGCTAATGTTTGGGATCTTTTGAAACTTAACAAACGGGACCTCATTCACCTCAGTGAAGTGATGAAAGACACGTTAGGTGATAGAGAAACTTCATATCGTCTCCCCAGCCGCCCGTTTCCTTAATCTCAGTTTTACCGTTGCTGAAGGCTGCTTTCAATTTATCATAATTGCTCATCAAATCCTGCACAAAGAACTACTCTATGTTTGGTGATTTAGTCAACCCATGGAGCTCATCGTCCATGGCAACGCGAAGAATCAGATCCAGGACATGGTGCTGGCAACAGATGAACTTGGGTTTGGGGTGACCTTTATCTTCGAACATTTGCTGCAGTCGAACAACAACGCCTTTCTTTTTGCCGGTATTCATGCTTGTTGTGTCAGCGACAAGCATAACAATTGATCCCCACAGGTTGAACTCCTTTAACACACCCTGGAGCCCTTTTTCAATTGTTACGGCTTTCCCATCCTTCAATTTGAGTGCAGCCAACTTTAATTCTTTCCCCTTCATTCTTGAGGACCACGCCCTGTATTCAAAGTCTTCAATGCATTTGCCGTCAAATTGTAATCTCCACTTTTCCAGATGAAGCGTGCTCATCAAGTTCTTCTTCACCTGAGCAGCTCTTATGTAGATAGCATTGTGGATTGCTGACTAACATGGGGTAGGGATTTTAATGCCCTCACCAGAAAGCTGGCGACATACCTTTGATGCTCTGTGGGACAACAGCTTTGAGCTTGTAGCAAGGAGTATTGCTAAGCCTGTTGGGTTATGCTTTCTTTTCCTCGTTATTGCTGCATTCTCATCCTCCCAAGAACTGTCTTCGCTGTTATTGGATGAGCTCGTGCTAGTTTCGGAACAATCAGGTGGTGCTGAGCTGGAAAGTGGGGACACAGTCACTTCCATTGCCTTCTTTCGCTTGGATGGGTGGATGGTCTTGGCATTAGCAGGTTTACCAGTGGAATAACCAACCTGGCCTTTAGGTCAAAATTTGCTGTTTATAGAGGTTCTCATCTTCTTTGCACAACCAGTTGCCTTTCACCTTGGTCAAGTCAAACAGTTCATTCAAAGAATTCAATTTTTGTTTCTTTCTGCAGTACTCATACTCTTTCAGAAGGTTTTCTAGTTTTGCACAAATGGCTTGATCAGATACATGCGGGAAATTCAATGTTTTGATCCATAGGGCTTTTAGCTCCACAACAATTAGGCCGAAACTCTCTCTCCGTTCTTTGGCGGTGGATTCAAGAAATTTGAAGCATCCAACGACGTGGATTTTCAGGCGCATGCGACTCCGTTCACTTAAGGGTGCTTCATAAACTGCCACGGTGCCTCTTCTTAATGGTGCTTGAAACTGGACTAAGTTATTTTTCCAGGTTTTCTTGTTCTTCGTGTTAAAAAAAGCTTTACTTGAACGACATGTTTTGTACTCAGCAACTGAAATAGAAAATAAACCTAAATATTAAATAAGTAACAAATTAAAGAAACTGTTATTGAGCTTTTATATATTTTATTAAAAACAAGCAAATTACAATTATAAAAAATAAGAGAGAAGGCAGACACTAATAAAATATTATATGCTATTATATTATATAATTAGTAAGAGAGTTAAATGTAGCTTACTAAATAATACCAAGGTCTCTTTACAATAAACGCTGGAGAATACACAACAATTATAATAATGCAATAATAATATCAACGCCATTAAAACAGAACTAGTAACTACCCGCTTTAAGCCTCTCGCTTATATACCGCACGCGAAATGGCTGAAGAAAATTCTGGAAGTCTACAGAAATCCCCCAAACGATGACCGTGATGATTTTCTGGAAAATTCTATACAATTCTATGGTACATAAATTATTGCGCAAGTCTGTTTGATGACTTATATATTTAATATAAATATTTTTAACACATATAAAATGGCCTTTATTACATTTCAAAGTGGTTTGTGCGTGACCTTTATTAATATTTCAATGGAATAAAAGTAATTTTGTCATTAATAGGCACAAGTTCATTCATTCGTGCTACAGGAAATAATTTTTGATAAAAAAAGTCAAAAAGTCATCACTCTAATGTACATATACAAATTGTTAGAACCAAATAGTTTTTTCTCTAAGTTTTAAACAACTCCTTCCCCTAATCCGTATTCTTTTTTGTCATTTTTTTGCCAGTATAGAGGTAAAATTCTATCCAAGAGCCTAATTTAGAATTACATCTGCACTACATTTTGAACCATATTTGATTGAGTTTTCTTTTACACACTGTCTTAGGATATAATGACCCTTAAACATTTTCATGTGTTCGTCAATTCATTAACATTTACTGGGATGTATGGCTGAAAAAATGTTTGATTGAAATGATACAGTTCTGAGCTTATGGCCTCTATCGTGTAATGGCTACGTTTGTCCCAAAATGCTCTTACTTCTTCTAGGTTAATTAAAAAAAATGGCCTTTTTGGTGAATATACAATGTAATTTGACAATTAAACTTATAGATAGAAAAATGTAAAAGCTTGCTACTCTGTTAAATATTTCATAAACATTTGTATCTTGACTTTTTTGTATCCATAAGCTCCCGTATTATCAGGATTCTCAGCACATACTATTGTTTCTTTATAAGATATTTTCTTGCATATGAAACTTGCAATCTCACTAGAGGTTTGACACAGAATAGTATCAAGTAAGCTACCACTAGACATAAGGCGGTGCCAGTTTATTATTTAGCTTACCTGTTAGAAATAGCCTGCTACACGAGTTCACTGGTTTATTAGGTGACCTACCCGCATGCTAAACCACTGAACTATTGTTTAGATTGTGTTCATATGCGAACTCACATTTAAAAGCTTTCGTTTTGTTTGTAATAGTTTAAATGACATCAGTTATTGTGGAGTATTAGATTGGTAGAATAGGTAGTATCCTCTTTAACTGGAAGGTCGAAAACAACAGTAGTGGTTTGGTTTAACTATTGCCGCGAAGTGTGTTGAGTCTTAGCTTCGGTAGTAAAAAGGGCTTAGATGAAGGGAGATGAATGTGCACCAGTGCAAATAGATGAAACTAGCTTCGCCGGACACAGAAAATATAACGGATGCCCTATGTTAAATGGAGACCATGTTGCTGCAGAAGAAGGTGAAAATGTTGTTTAAAATAATCGCAATCATGGGCGAAGAAACGATGGGCCATTGCTGTTTGGCTTGAGTTAAGGACGAGATATGTGTTACTTCTTTGTGGAAAAGCGAAATGCTGAGACTCTTATTCCAACCCTTCAAAGGGAGGTAGAAACAAGTTTAAGCATTTATTCAGACGAGTGGGCCGCTCCTCGCCAACTCCACTGACTGGTGTATCACCATGAAACCTTAAATCATTAACAGCACCTCGTCGATCCAGATATTGTTGTTCACACTCAGTCAATTGAGCGATCTTGGCTGGATAGCAAAATCCAGATTCTAAAGAAGAAACGAGGCGTTCTCGGCCATCATCTCCAAGGGTATTTCGATAAATACTGCTGGCGTGTGTCAAAGGGAGATGATACTGATTCATATTTATGTATGCTTCAAGATATTTGAGAGATTTTTACTAATTAAAGTTATGTTTTATTTGATTGGAAATGGCCCAAATAAATGGTAATATATTTTTTTATATCTTATTTTACCCTTTGGATATCGGTAGTTTGATTTCTAATTAGGTATGCCACATAAAAAGAAGGTAGGTCACATACTAAACCAGAATCCCATGGATAGGCCACATAATAAACAGGCACCTTCAAGGCTTAGTTGTCTAATCATGATAGGATTCATAGGCTCTATTATTATATTTATGCTTTCAATCAGCTGATCATTTTGATCATCTTGTACATCTCATTTTGAGAAATTCAGATCTTCCTAATCCAACACGACTGCATTCTTACTATCCCTTTCATAACATGAAAATAATTACTGGACGTCATCTCTCGGAGAAATAGTGTCTCCTTCGCTTTAGCATCCTGTATTTCTTATATAATAAAATTGTGTCATAAAATAATGTAAACATTTAGTATCTTTCCAAATTTACGCTTCTATATTATTTGATATAATTAAATAATAAAGGATGTATTGTAGTAGTAACTAGGTGGATCAAATAAATAATTTACATTCTTAGGTTATATATGTATATTTTAATATTATCGACTCTTTGACCTTTTTTTAATATTGGTGAGTTCTAATGTGACCTCTGTAATATTAATATACGTCGTAAAGTTCAACAACATTATGTCGGCTGGTGGATAAGGACTGGACCCTACGCAACTGTAATTCGACAGGAGAATTAAGATCGCTAGCCATATATCACGCAGATCTTTTCTCCGGTGTTGCCTCAAGGAGTGGTTATACCAAGTAGGCCCACGAACAGCTAAGTTTCATAGGGAAACCTTTTAGTATTTGTTCTAGGGAGTATTTATTGGAGAGTTGCGAGGTTTTGTCTAATGAGATAAATGCCCTAATGCCCTAATGGAAAATGCCCTAACAAGCGAGTTAATAGAGGAAAATCTCAAGCAGAGAAGAGGACATGACAGGCAATTGGAGATACTTTGTGCCATAAGTAAATGGAAGAGAACGGGCAGGTCTAACTTAGTTAACAACCGATCGAGTAGAAACCTTTCGCACAATGAGACAATGGCTCTCTCTTTAGGTTTATTATTTGATATAGGCACGGGCAAGATGAGTTAAAGATACTTAGCTAAGAAGTACAGACACCGTGAGAGTGAGGTGGATAAAGTGTTTTCTCAAGTAATTTTATTTTGCTATAAGAGTATGGCTGACGGGCAGAACTATGCTATACCCAAAAGATTCATGACCGCATTAGAGGATCTGGAGAAGTGTAAAGAAATTTGAATAACACAAGCGAACAAAGGAGGTGGTGGTAATATTGGACATGGCAGCAAATATAGACAAAATGAACGAGAAAATATATCCAGGAAGTGCCGATAAAGAGGTTATATTATTCGAGAAGGAATAGAGGAAAATACTTAGAAGAACGGAGAGAAGAATCCGATACCTCCTAAAATGAGGGGGCTTCCAATAACTCACAAGCATGCCATCTCACCTAGGCGAATCACCTCAGGAGTGGGTAGTACTCCTCATAAGATAACTAAGGTATTAGCTAAACCATTGTCTCGAGTATTGGGATAAATCTTTAAATCTTATTTAAAAAATTCTGCAGAATTCAAAGATACTATATGTGAGGTAAACGTCAGGGGAAAGAAACGCGTTAGCTTTGATCTGAAAGCGTTATTAACCATTGTCCCAGTAGATCGTTCCTTAGAGGCAGTGGTAAAAGCAGTAGCCAAAATCGCTGACTGATCTATCTATTAATGAGAGGGATTATTTCAGGTTAATGACCTTATTTATAAGGTTTGATGCTTTCGCCTTTGTGGTGGAAGAAAATAGGCACGACAGGGGACTAGCCATTGAATCGTTTCTTAGCGCTGTTATGGCATACCTTTTAATGGAAGTTCTAGAGACAGGGAAATTGACTAGAGTTATGGGGAGTGATTCACTATGATGGAGGTATGTAGATGATGCCCTGGCCGTAATTCCAGCGGCTACCGATATAGGCAACAAATTGGAATGACTGAACGAAGTGGACAAGGACATATAGTTTACTTTGGAAGAAGAAGAGAACAAAAGAATTTCTTTCCTGGACACGTTGGTCCATAGGGATGACGATAAGGCTAAATTCTCTGTGGACAGGAAACCTAGGAATAAGGACGATTCTATTCATTTTCTCTCTGGACAGTGGGTAATCGAAGATGAGAATAGTCATCGGGTTCTATTTAAGGGCTATTCGCATTTGTAGTGAAAGCCATTTGAATGATGAATTTGAGTATATTAAGAAAGTCTAAATGAAATTAAAATATCCAGAGTGTCTTGAAATAAAACTACGTCAAAAAACAGTTAAAATAGCGGAGAGAAGTAGGAAGGCGAGGCATATAGAGGAGGACGAAAGTGATGAGCCCGATGGGAAGGGATTATAAGGGGTGAGGGAACCTGTCTGCTCTGTACTCTATGGTGTCAGAGAGATTAAAAGGTCGCTTAGGAAGGCGAATATTTTGATAGCTAACTCTATAGTAATTTGAGTTAGTAAGTTAGTAAAGCATAAGAATTCGACAGTTAAAAACGAAAAAGGTAATATTAATCAAATACTGTGTGAGGGATGCGATCGCAGTTGTTATGGTTAATGAGGAAGAGATATTAAGACTAGGACTAATGAGAATAAGATGAACATTAGAGCCCATAAAACATCAAACACAATAGCAGTACAAGTAGATGAATGCGGTAATTTTCCTAATTCGGATGGAATTAAGGTAATTCATAAGGGATTATCAAAAAGAGAGAGAAGAATGATTGAACCTGCGCATATTATCTCCAACAGGTCAAACAATCACCTGGACGGGTTCTTCTGGCTGGCCAATGGTGCAGTTAGGGTCATTAGAAATGAAGTGGAAAGGTCGTAGTCCGATAACATTAACTGAACCAACTCAAAGAAGCCGCCGATGACGAGCAGCCGTGATCCAGGATGACATCTGTATAAATGCATAGAGAGCGATCTCTTTACATCTATAGTTATGTTCTGAAGAAGCTGAAAGGCGATACGTTAATAAAGAATTCCAGAGTGTTTGCGGATTTTTACTCCCTCCAAACATTCTGACCTATACGTCGTGGAGTCTAACACGCACACACACACACACACACATATATATATATATATATATATATATATATATATATATATATATATATATATATATATATATATATAAGGTCGGTCTCGATCTTCTCTATGCTACCCGCCCAGTACCTCGCCTATCCAAAGAACTAATACTAAAATTCCTTTTCTACTTTGTGATTGAAAAGATTCTGCAGATGAACATGCACAAGATGCCTTATATGAAACCCAAAAGAGACAGATTCTTCTCCGAAACCATGACTAAAAATGTATTAAAATAAATATTTCAATGAAGCATACTGTCGTGGTATGACCAGGTGTACGCGGTTATACGCACACTTCTCTACTGGCCGACTGAAATTAAGGCTCCACCTGGGGATGGTATTAAGAGTGCTTTAAATACACAGTTGCTAGGCCAAAGAATATTCAAACATGGCGACAAAAATATACTTTAATAGACTAAAGTTTACATATATATATAAGAGAAGTTAAATGGCAATGCAATTAAATATTGACGGTTCATTGCTAAGATGATTCACACTATCAATTAAGTTTGAACAGAGGGATAATTAATTAAGTAATGATTTTACAATTATACAAGTTCTAGAGCAAAGAGGATCCTTGAGGTTCAGCGAGTAGGACCAGGTAGGTAAGATTGACCTTGAACTTGTGGGCGTCTCACGAGACGCTTAATCCAACTTCAGGAAACTGAAGCTGGAGACCTCTTATCTTAAGAGGCAAACGGAGGGTGCTTCTGGGATGGCATTTCTGATCCTTAAAACCCGAAGACGTGGTGAGAAGGGTTGAAGCGCACCTAACTATTTCCACGAACAACACACACTGAGTGACGACTAGCTCTTCTTTGGCTATTCAACAATCACTCAATACTTCTCTGGACGAGAATGTATTCGATTACCTTTCGACTAACAGAGACGTTACGGCTAATGTACTGGACGGCGCATTCAGAAACAATCTACATGTGAACTTCTAAGTATCGAATATATACTCCGAAAATATTTAGAAGTGGAGAGAGATTCATCGCCGACAGACTTCCTTAATTACTTTGGGTCGCGATAAGGGCCCATAGCGAGAGGTCGCGATGTCCCCTTTATAGTCTTTCTACAGCGCTAATTTTCGCAGTATATAGGGCAGACGAATTCAGAGCAGTCAGAGGCGAACTGAGGAAGTCGGGCAGGGGGGGATTCTTCTCTCTCTCCTTATTTTTGCACACTTCTTCCCTTTCGGGAAGACGTTTTCCCTATATATAAAACAAATCAGCAAACATATTTACAAGGAGATACGCTAATGGTATATTTAATTTATAGGAATAGGGCCTCCTAGAGGTTTTCTGTTTAAACTATCCGCTAAACAATTTTGATTACCCTTAATACACACAATACGGAATCGATATTCCATGAGCAACAGACTCCACCGCATTAGTAGTCCATTTCGACTCTTGAAATTACAAATGTACGACAATGGCTTATGTTCATTCTCAATTACGAATTCGGTTCCTATAAGGTACATTCTAAAATGCCGTATTGACCATACTATAGCTAACGCTTCGAGTTCAATGGTGGCGTAAGCCTTATCGCGGGCAGAAAGCTTGATGCTCGAATACGCAACAGAAAATCCACTTCCATCGTTTTCATACTGCATGAAGACACCACCTATCCCATCACGAGAGGCATCAGTACGAATCCAAAATTCTTTGTTCGGATTTGTGAGTCTCAAAATAGGAGCAGAGATTAGTTTCTCCTTCAGCTGGTTAAAGATAGACACTGCGGTAGGGGGGGGGCTAACTGAGAGATCGAGTCTCTTTTTTTTAACCTATAATTAAAGGGTGACGCTATAGTTGTGAAATTGGGAACGAGCGCTTGTGAAATGAAGCAGAGCCCAGAAATGATCGCAGCTGCTTCTTCGTCCGTGGAGGCGGCATTTCAGCTATGGCTTTTATTTTGTTTTCTTGGCGGCCAATCTTGTTCTTTTCGATCTTAATACTAAAATATTTAATCCTATCATATTCGAAATGAAATTTCAACGGGCCTATCGTGAGTGCGTGTGCGAGCAAACGGATTAACAAAGCACGAAGGGACTGTACGTGCTGGTCCCATGTATGGGTGGCAACGTACAAGTTGCCAAAATACAAGGTTACACTGAATATGCCGTCTACAATTCTACGCATCATTTGATTATAGTTTCCACACGTAGTTACAAAACCAAAGGTAAGACAGATAAATTGCATTAAGTCTTTCTCTGTAGCACAAGCTGTAAAGCGCTTAGAAGATTTGGAGATCAGAATCTGTTGGTAGGCCTTACAAAGATCAATTTCGGAGATGAATTTTGCATCTTCAAAAAGATGTAGGTTTTGACTGAATTTAATTTGCGAAAATCGACGTACATCCTAAATGATTGATCGGCATTTCTGATCATCACAATCGTGGCCCAAAAGTTAGATGAGGAAGGGTCGATGATCCCCAACCAGAGCAAGTTTTCTACTTCGGCATTAAACGCAGAGCGTAAATGAACAGAAATAGGGTAAGGCTTAGTTCTTACTGGTTCTTGCGTTTTAAAAACAATCTTATGATTGAATTGGGTTGAACAACCTGGGGTTTCGGAGACTACGTCCGAGAATTCACTTAGTAAGCTCACCAATTGAGTCTTCTGGATGGGTCAGAGACAGGGGTTAAAATCGAGCTTGGAGGAAGGGAGAGACGGCAAAGGGTATTCATCGTCTGCTTCCACTCAGACCGTTTTAACGAGGCAAAGCAGTTCGACCAGCTAAGTTGCCTCTCAGACGAGTTAGTCGTTTAAAGCGACCACATTATTAACGCAAGCGCGTCGGTGGTACCTTTTAGCAGGTTGACGTGGTACACTTTATTACCTGAGGGGGTCTGAATTAAATAGTCAACCGGGCCTCGGTGTTCTACTACTGAAAAAGGTCATTTGCATTGAGATAGGAGCTTATTAAACTCAGAGGGCAACAGAAGTAGTACTTCGTCGCCTGCTTCAAATTTCCATGCTTTGGATTTGATGTCAAAATGAGTTCTCTATTTTCCAATTCAACTCAGAATTCTTAAAGGCGAGGTCTGCACAGTTTTCGAAGCGAATGGTTTCGGGCTCCTTTTTTTCTGCCTTATCCAACAGGGGTTGCAAAGAAGGGCAATTCTTTTGAACTTCAGCAAACTGATCATTGTTGGATAACTCGACTTCCGAGGTTGACGAGGACGTTAAAGGTACCGGGCTAACGGTATCTTTGCAACTTGGGCCCTGGTGATCCCTGTTTGCGCGATTGGTAAACTTTATTGGGGCGGCGACTACATTGGCCATCCTGTGAAATACTGACACTGTTTGTAGCATTTGACCAAAGGAACTTAGTGGTACGACCTAAAAAGTCGTGAACGATCGCAAATCTGTTATGCTGGGGACTTACTGGGGGCAACAGCTTGTCCGAGACAACTATACATGTGCAACTCATGTCTCTTACAAGGGTTGACATTCGGCTCACATTTCTCGTGCCGTCCTCAAACTTGATCGTACCAGGGAGCTCTTATTGAACATGGAATTTACCTGATGTTCTGAGTGAGAGGGAGCAGGTAAAGACTGCGATGACAAGGTAGAAGAGTTAGGAGGAAGATAAGCGGCTACCTGGTGGACCTGTTGATTAGGACGGGTCCTTAGCTGCGAGTTCTGGGCGGAGTTATAGCTAAGGTGACCATGGGTGCCACACGTAAAGCATACGATGGGTTTACGTGGGTAGTGAGACGGCGCAGAAGGGAATGTTGGAGGCTTTACGTCTTTTTTATTACCCTGAGGATGAGGTTGAGGCTGAGGCTTATGGGGCGCCTGAATCTTCACGAAGCTACCATAAGATTTACATGTATAAAACATAGCCAATATATATATAATCCAGAAAATTTACTGCACTGAGATTAAATTAATCACTAAATTGAGTTGCATTTTACCATATTGAATTATTTGGCTTTGATCGACATACACGGAAAGTAATACGCTACGGTTAATAAAACATACGTAAATATGTAGACGAGTGGCCCGGCCTAAAATTATTTTGTGTAAATCTTATCGTTCACCCGTGTCTGAATATTCATGCGCGTTTGAGTCTTCTTCGAATTATAGCTGTCGCCATTTTTTTATAAAAAAATGCCCGAAGGTAAACAAACGGAAAACGCTGTTTACCTACTTTATTGCAGTGGTTATACTTCTGAAATAGCGAAGAGGAAAGCCTATTTATTTCTCGCATCTGCGTCCTATTCGAACCACGTTTTATTTTAGAGCATCTAAATTCAAACTGGGGGGTCACATCTAATGCCCGGCCACAAATGTCGCATTCGCTTTTAATTTTAACTAAGTTATGAACCATCAAAAAAGGTGAACAATTTATCTTCATCAGAAACTAGAGTTAATAATTCCGAAATGGAAGACGGACAAAACGTACAATTCGATACCATTTTCATACTGCTTAAAAGACGTCTGTTGAGTCATTTGCACACTGCGTAAAAGGGGTTTGTTTGACACAACAAACTACTAAAAGAAAGTAGTTTCTTTAAATGATCCAGCTAAATAGATTTAAATGTATAAAAAAAGGTAATAAAAATAGTAAAATGGGGGAAAAATATATTGACAAATAAAAATGATTCCGAAGGAGGATAATAAAAAGCTATTAAGTGGGAAAAAAAATTCAAATCAATCATTTCTGACGTCATACCTCACCCCCGACCCCTATTATAATTCGCAAAACGATTTAAGCCGCTGACATTATGTATTTAAAGCACTCACCTCTGTAAACGTCAGAACATTATTCTATAAACAATTAGGATTATATACTCAGGGTCATCGTAGTGTGATCCACGCATTGTGTTTACCCCAACACGAGCCGTCAACTTAAATGTACTCAAAAAACGTGAAACATTTTGGAACACGGACGAAATAGTACGTCCTATCGGCCAGGCCGCTCGTCTACATATTTACCAAAACATAAATAGTCTTTTCGAGAAGTGCGGACGGGAGACAAATCGGATAGCTGTCTAGCGACGTGGATGAAATTGCCAAGAGATTGTCTCATCCTCGTGTTAAGGCAATAAGAGATGCTGTCCTCTCTTTGAGCTGTGCAGGAAAGTGCAAAGTCGAGGTGTGGCACCAATGATTGAAATGTGTGTCGGAATGCGTTCATGCATCCTAGATTCCATAAAGCTCCGAATGTTTTAAACTAAAGAGGAACAAACTTAGATAATACTCAGAGATGGTTTGGCGGCCGGTGGAGTGGGCTGCGTGCGAAGGCAAGGAACGAAATCTTTTGAGAGCGTATGACGTCATCCGAAATCTTCAGAGTAGCAACTTTGCTTCCTCATTGAGGTTTGGGGATGAGAAAATTCATGTGCAGAGGAAGCTATCGGAACACTATGCAAAAATAGAATGGCGGGTGTGATGCCTCATCGTCCTAAACGTGAGTAAGCTTATGAACTGCCTGCCCAAATTGCACAAAATCAAACAATTATAAATGGTGAAGTTCAGAAAATTCATTTTTATTTATCTTCTTCTCTAACTATATTTTAGCAATGACGTGATACTTTGAAAGTGGGGAAATTTAGTTTAAAGTTCCTTTTTAAAATTACCAGGCAATGGCTTCGCTACTAAGGTTAAATTTTAAAATCTAAAAAAAGCAGCCATGGTTAAATTTTTATAAATTTTCTGAACTTCCCAATTTGTAATTCTTTGGGTTTTAACAAATTCACAAAATTTCGATACCTATATTTATTTCTAAACTTCACCATTTTGTTTTTCGATATTATAAAAAAATTATTAAAAATAACTTTGCTAAAAAAACATGTCATAACCAAACTAAGATGAAATTATTATTCAAATATTCAAAAAAATCCCCTTCTTAAATTATAGAATTAGTGATTATAATTGGCGAAATTCAGAGAATTTATAAAAATTTAACCATGGCTGCTATTTTTTTAGATTTTAAACTTTAATCTTAGTAGTGAAGCGCAAGCTAGAGAGAGTGGCGAAGCCATTACCTGGTCTCTTAATAATTTAATCTTGGCCTATTTTAATCAGATTTATGGTTAGTTTGAAGGCAAGAAAAAACTTTGATGGGAATTCTTTTGATATACAGAAAAATCAATACTCAAAGATCTTTTTTTCTTAATCAAAATTTGATTTTATATAGGAAAAAATACAAAGAAAACAGCCATGCTTTAATTTGAGTATATTTTCTGAACTTTACGATTTGTAATTATTTTTTTAATTTTATAACATTTGATAATCATATTTATATTTCTGCTTTCTTAGAAAGAACTTCGATAAAAGGTTCAAATACAGAAAAATCCAGCCATGCTTCCTGTTTTTCGAACTGTAAGGAAAATTCAGAAAGAAATTCGATAAAAGCTTCAAATATATGAACAAGGTCTGCTGCGTAAAAAGTCGCGCGTTGGCGATTAATCGGAAATTAATTCGCAGAGTAACCTTGGGAGGACCTTGGCCATTTTATCATTCAAAAGAGAATGTAAAACAAAATAAGGGTTTCAAATTTCCTCAGAATCGTTTGAATAGTTACAATGTTATTACAAATAAAAAGCAAAACGGGGTCCGACCGACATAGTGAGATGTAGCGTCGCTCGCTACTAAAGACCAGCCATCTTCCTGTTTTTCGAACTGTAAAGAAAATCTCAGAAAGAACTTGGATAAATCTTCAAATATACATCATTCAATAATAAAATATAATTTAAACTGTTTAGAAACTTCCATTCTTAAAATATAGTGTTAGGGATTAATGTAAAGAGATGCCCATAAATCCCAGGACACTACAATTACATTTACATAAAAAAATACAGTTGTTTTTCCTTAATAACATACTTTATACAAAAGTTGTACGTGGACCTATGGACCCCTCCTGTATGATAAAACTATAATTAATTGTAAAAATTTTGAAATCAGTTAATTCAGATTATATATTGAATTTTTATTTATAAATCTAAAAAGAAATTTAAATTGGAAAGTTGTTTCAGCGTCTTTGGCAGTATTATCATTCCAAGCGATGCAATAACATAAAGCAATATAGCTAAATATGAGATATAAGTATGTGCTTAAATAAGGAAATGTAGAATGAAAAAGCCATGATCTCATAGCAAACGATGGAGAAGGAATTGGTATATATGTTTTTATTGCTTATACCTTATCCATAGAGACTATTATATGAAAATGACATTGGTTACATAAAATGTCTGAAAAGTCGGGAATATTGACCATTTTCAAACAATTATGGCAGATTTTTTACTTTCGAAAAAGAGTTGATAACATTTGTTCTAAGTGGAGATGCGCTAATATGGGTATATTAAAGGTTTGTCATAAGGTTTTACTAGAAGAATGGAATGGGATTGTCCATTAGACTTATTAGATAGGTAGAGATTGAATGAGGAGGGAATGTGTGATGTTGAACTGCAGTGAATAGCTTTTATATGTAATTTTGGAAAAATATTCAGAGCTTAATTCCCTATAAGTTACTGAATAAAACAAAGGTAAAGGATAAATAAAGGAACTTAAAATAAAGTTTTTTTTCTCTTATAGATATATTTTAATAATTTATACAACAATTAAAGAATTCAATTTCGTACCACTGAGTGTATTTGCTCCTGTTGGAGCTAATTGGAGATTACAATACGTCATACTGTACCTAGGTATATATATGGTTTTAGTGAGAGTGTTCTTGTTATCCTTATCATGATCCTTTTCTTCTTTCTTGTTAAAATACCATCATGTTGACTTTCATATCTGTATTTCTTCCCTCATTCTTACTATAAAGCTAAAAACGTCGTCGTATCAAGATTCTATAGTAAGAGGCATTTGACGTCTCACCATCAAGAGAAGCTTTTTCAAAATGAAGCTCCATCGACGACTTTCTCGCTTTTGGGGATATGTATTTCAGCGAAAACACTTTCATTCACATTTCTTTGGCTTATCTGCTTATATAGCGAAAAAAATTTCTGCCACTTGAACATATTCACATTTCTTTGGCTTATCTCCTTATATACTTGTTCCGTAATTAAGAAGAGTAAAGATCTATTATTGAGAGATCTTTCATTTTATATCTATTTAAAAGAGAAATAAACTTAAAATGATACGATTTTTTGCCGAATTTTGAATACTCACAATTTAGACTTTTGTCCTTCCCCTTTATTTTTTTTCATGGCAAAGCTTTAGACAAATTGCACTAAGGTAGTGGATGCAGAGTTCATTTCTTTCTCTTAGACGTGAAAGAAAAATTTTAGTTTTCCTGCCTCACATATCACAGGATTTTCATATGTGAAACTCGCAAAGGAGAAAATTAAATCTATAAAACAAATATTACCACGTAAGACAATTTTGTAAATAAGACATTTAAATTTAAAAGACAAATATGTATATAATAAGGCCTCAATGGCCGGGGATTTACATAGTGTCATGAATGAACGCAAATATACAATGAAAATAGACTAATGATGGAGACTTTTCTAGCGGATTAAGGAATTCTTATTATTATCATTAACTAACCGCATTTGACTAGAACATTATTGTTAATTTATCCCCCCCAAAATTAAAAGAAGCGAAGATCCCGGGGAAAATTCACATTCCCCGTTTTCTGTTAAAGTTAAAACGTTATCTGTAATAACATAACATACATAATTACACGGATGACAAAAGCCACAAGGGCCTATCAAAGGTCATCCGCCTCCGTCAAAACCCACCCACATAGGACTATATCAATAATCGCCAGGGGAAGACAAAATCAAAGTCTCCTACAATATAATATAACAGATGACAAAAGCCACAAGGGCTCATCATAGGTCATCCGAGTCAAACGGCCTCTTTTTTAAGGCACCCACACTCCCAGGAAAACTACATCCAGAGGATTGCATCCAGAAACAAGGGTATCACCAATCAAGGCTTGTCAAGAACTAAATCATGCAGCTATAGATATATACAAACAATATTAATATAAACAAAACTTAGGAACCATCACAACCTTCCCTTCCCATAAACTCATCCAACCTACTCAAAATACATTTAGATTTGGACTACCTACTACCCTCTGCGGCAATTTGTTCCAGAAGTCTACCACTCTATTGGTGAAAAAATATTTTCTTAAATCCAACCTACACCCTTGCTTTTTAATTTTCAAGTGGTGACCTCTAGTCCGATTTCCATCATCTAACTCAAAAAACTTGCTAACATCCAATTTATCTATCCCCCCCAAAATTTTAAAGAGCTCAATCATATCCCCTCTCACACACCTCCTTTCGAACGAGAACATATTTAATACCATCAGTCTATCTTCATATTCAAGGTGCCTCAGGGAAGGAATAATCTTTGTTGCCCTCCGTTGCACTGACTCAAGAAGGTTAATATCGTGTCTAAAATGTGGGGACCATGCCTGTATACAGTACTCTAGATGTGGCCTAACATAAGAGTTATAGAGTTTAAGAAAAACCTCCTTACTTTTGTAACTGACATTTCTCTTAATAAAACCCAGCACTCTATTTGCCCTGTTTCTTGCTTCAATACACTGCTTAGAAAACCTTAATGACTTATCTATTACTACTCCTAGATCTTTCTCATCCTCTACTGAGCTCAGCCAATGCCCTTCCATTTCATAGTTAAATTCTCTATTATCTTTCCCCATGTTAATAACTTTGCACTTATCAAGGTTGAAAGTCATTTGCCACTTATGTGCCCAGGATAACAATTTATTTAAGTCCCCCTGCACTTTAAAACTATCATCAATATCTTTAACTACAGTTGCTAATATGGTATCATTTATTATCACCTGCCCTGAAAAGTAGTAAGGGTGTAGTCATTTTGAATAAATCAGCTTACATCGTTTGGATGGACTGACCTTCGAACAGGTAGCACGTGTTTTATAGAGCTCTCAGTGTGTTGATCTATTTTTCAGATTTTTCTATAGCTTGTTTGTTTTTTGTTTTTTTCTCACCACAATCAGCGAAAGCTAAAAGTTGCTCTTCTTTTTTTTCTTATTGCTACTTAAGTTCTTTCTTTGTTTGAATAAGTGATGGAGTTTGGGGATGAAAGTGAGCATGAGTGTCAGAATGTATGCATTGGTTGTGGTGTATTAGGTGAGGAGTATACATGTGTTGTATGTGGGCTGCGTGAATGCATTGTAGATTTAGAGGGGATGAGAAGGCAGGATTTAGACAGGATATGTAGGCTGGAGGGGTTAGTTGCTGAGCTCAGGAGGAAACTGAGTGTTAGGCCTAGATTTGGGAATAGGTTAGGTGGTGAGGTAGGCCAGTTAGATGTTTCAGGTGAAGGTAGAGGGCCGGTGGAGGAGGTAGGATATGATAGTTCTAGTGATAGTGAAGTTAGCCCCCTTAGATTAGTTAGAAATAGGCCTAGTAAGGATGGGGGACAGTGGGGAGTGGTTAGGAAACATGAAGCTAGGGAGGCTTCTCCTGTTCTTTGTGAGAATAGGGTTGCCTCTGTTGAGGTTGTTAGCCAGGGGGAGAATAGGTGTGTGAGTCAGAGGGACACAGAACCTATTAGCTTGACTAATAGATTCAGTGCCCTAAGAGAGGAAGTAACTGGAAGTGATATAACTGATGGGGGTGGGGGTGGAGTTCGAGTGACTGGTAGTTTGAATGAGAATAGGAGTGGGGATGGAGTTAGGTCTGTGGGGGTTAGGAATAGGAGTCTGACTGAAGTGCTTGTGATGGGTGATTCGCGAGTTAGATATTTAGATAGGAAGTTGAATGCAAGTAGATTGAATGGTTTGAGGGTGTGTTTGCCGGGTGCTGAAGTGAGAGATCTGTCTGATAGGTATGAGGAGCTGGTGTCTGGCTGTGCAAGGAAGGCGGTTGTGATTACACATGTAGGAGTGAATGATGTAAAGAAAGTGGGTGCATGTGAGTTACGTGAGAGGTACAAGAGGTTGATTAAAAAGGTGAAAGAAAGTAGAATGAAAGGTGTTGTGACAGGTGTGCTTCCAAGAATGGATGTTGGGGTAGAATGGATGTCTTATGCGGGAAACTAGATACTAATAGTGGTCAGGGAATTATGAGAGGACATTATAGTACTGAAAATAGAATGGACTTGGCAGATAACAGAAATAGGTTCCGAGGCGATAGAGGTGAGGTCATTCAAGTTTCAAGAGGTGCTTCAGGGATAGGGGGGTTAAATTGTTTCTATACAAATGCTCGTAGTCTTAGAAACAAGAAGGATGAGCTATTTAGTTATATTAGCAATGAGGATATAGATATACATATTATGCGTTACTGAATCATGGGTTAATGAAATAGAATTTAGTGACACTATAAGTGAATTTGATTTACAGGGCTATAATATGTACATTAGTCAAAGGACAGGTAGGATTGGTGGAAGAATAATTATCTATATAAAAAACAACATTGTTTCAAGTTTAAATACTTCAATAGAGCAGGATGGAGTTAAGTCACTTTGGATAGATATTAGGTTCAGTAAAAATAGAATGGTGCATTTGGGAGCTTTTTACAGGCCACCTGGGCAGACTGATGATATGGATGAACTAATGATAAGGGAAATAGGTAAGGGATGTGAAACAGATGCAGTTATTATTGGGGACTTCAACTTAAACTCTGTGGACTGGGAAAATATGATAGGTAGGGATAGAACAAGTGGCAGGTTCATAGAATGCTTTGAGGATAATTTTTTTAATCAATTTGTTAATGAGCCAACGAGGGGGGACAATATATTAGATTTAGTACTTTCTAACAGTGATAATTTAGTTCAAGAATTGACTGTT
The DNA here is from genome assembly GCA_963969495.1 of Ceratothoa steindachneri. Lineage (NCBI taxonomy): Eukaryota > Metazoa > Arthropoda > Malacostraca > Isopoda > Cymothoidae > Ceratothoa > Ceratothoa steindachneri. The sequence goes on from OZ018330.1 coordinate 104,326,437, forward strand.
GGGGAAGCATTGGGAAATAATGACCATCAGATAGTTCGTTTTAACTTGGGAATTGAGAAGGGTAAAATAACTGAGAATGCTGAAAAAGTTCCAAATTTTCATAAGGGAGATTATGTAAAACTTCGAAGCTTGCTAAATTTGGTAGACTGGGATATAGAATTCAGAGGTAAAAATGCTTATGGGATGTGGGATACTTTCAAGCATATAATGAATGTAGTCCAAGAACAATGTATCCCAATGAAGGCATTAGGAACAAAAGTAGGAAACCATTATGGTGGAATCAGGAGATAGCTAGAAAAATTTCAGAGAAGAAAAGGGCATACAAAAAAATACATGTACAAAATAATATTCAAAATTTAAGTGATTATAGAATGGCTAGGAATGAGTTAAATAAGATTATAAAGAAGAACAAAAGGGTGTCAGAAATTAAATTAGCTCAGGATAGCAACAAAGATCCTAGAAATTTTTTTAGTTACTCTAAAATTAATAACAAGTCTGGCAGAGTTAAAATAGGACCTATCAAATATGAAGGGGTTGTGAGAGAAACTGATGAGGAAATAGTTGAGGTACTAAATGGTCATTTTGCATCAGTATTTACAAAAGAGAAACTAAATAGTCCTATGTATAGTACTCATGGGTCAGGAAATGAGGTGTTTACTAACATTAGTGTGGATCGGAGGATGATAAAAGGAATAATAGGTGATTTAGATACTACCAAGGCCTCCGGCCCTGATAATATTCATTCTAGGATACTTAAAGAAGGGGTAGAAAGTATCTCAATAGCTCTGGACAAGTTATATACTAGGTCATTGGAATATGGAGAAATACCCGATGATTGGAAGAGAGCGAATGTAATCCCCATTTTCAAGAAGGGTAGTGAAGAGGATCCAAATAACTTTAGACCGGTTAGCCTAACTCCAGTACATAGTCCGTAAAATTCTTGAGAAAATAGTTAAAAAAGGGATTTGCCAACATCTAGAGAGGGAGGGGTTAATCAGCGATGCTCAGCATGCGTTTAGATCAGGTAGATCATGTTTGACTAACTTACTAGACTTTCTGGAGTTTGTAACAGATCAAGTAGATAAAGGAAAGAATGTAGATATAATTTACTCAGATTTTAGTAAATCATTTGATAAGGTACCACATAGGAGACTAGTTCATAAATTAAAAATGATTGGGATATGTGGGGGTGTTTCAAATTGGATAGCTGAGTGGCTGAAAGACAGGAAGCAAAGGGTAGTGCTAAATGGTGTAAAGTCAGAGTGGAGGGATGTTATCAGTGGGGTTCCTCAGGGATCAGTTCTCGGTCCATTATTATTTGTCATCTATATAAACGATCTTGGGGAGGCAGTTAATAATAAAGTGTCAATTTTTGCGGATGTACATATACTTGTAATTTCCACAGCTGAGTAACGTTTGAGTTGCATAAAAGACCAGGAATTAACCCTGTCATATTTATTTATCTTTTAGTGTGTTATGTGTGTTTGGACTAAGAACCTTTATTAGGAAAATTTGGTTAGGAAACAGAGCTTCTCCCGCGGTCACTTTAATCCCCGACGGATTCATAGTGTCCGAGCCCTTCTTCTCTCATGACGTCTCCATTTTTTTTCAACTTAGGGTTATTTGTCCATTATATTAATGTGAGTATTTGGATAGTATTACTTCTGCGTTTAAACAAGTATATTCCTCCGTGTGTGAGTACTTTCATACTCAAGCCCCTTCTCTTCCGTGCCAACGGTTCATTAATTTCTTATTTCGGGTAACTTACACCCGTGTTCCGAACAAAATGTCCTCGTTCGAGAGATTGAAACTCCAAGGAGAATCCCTCGGTTTAAGTGGCAAAGATCTATATACAGGAAGAACAAAGAAAATAGATAACTTATAGAAGAGAAAAGAAGCACAAGAGAGAGTTAGAGCTGAACAAAGAGAGATTAGAGAGAGGGCTGAAAAAAAGGATTAGAGAGAGCGAAGAGCGTGAGAGAATTCGCCAATATGAATTGGAGTTAAATGGCGATCGGTTTAAATCCATTTCAGTCAATTCCCATACAGAGCTCCCTCATTCCGCTTCCATTAAACTTCCTACTTTCAAAGAAGGAGAGGACTTTAGATCTTTGCTCACTTATTTTGAGAAAACTTTTGAAGATAATCATTGAAATATCGAGACAGATGGTGTCACCTAACCTCTCCCCCTTCTTAATTCTCAGGTCCGGAACTTTTGTGTTTCCCTTCCGTCGCAGGCCACGGTGGATTACTCCACCCTCAAATCCGAACTTCTCGCGGAGTATAGTATGACACTTGATTTCTACCGCGCCAAAATTCGTTATGCCCGCATCCAACTAAATATGACCTTCCGTCATTTTGGGTATACTCTTTCCTATCATTTCAATTTCTGGCTTGACGCATCGAAAGTTCCCCACGATTATGAGGGATCAGTTGCTGGCGTCGCTACCACCAGAGATCCCATCATTTGTGAATGATCGTCGGTGCTATTCCTTCAACCAGTGTATAGAAGAGGCTGATATCTATGCGGCGAGTCACAACCTATACTCGAAGGAAAATATAAAGCCTTTTCCTTCATCCCCCAAGAATAACATTAATAACTCACGCTTCCATCCTAAGAACTACCCCAAGTTCGTCAAGGTTACGGGCCCCTTTAAGCCCCTCATCTATAATCCCCCAGCGTCATCCTTTGGCCGTAGTGCAAGTGTCTGTTTCGCATGCGGTGCCGAAGCTCACACCTGCCCGAACTGCCCCGAAAAATTTACAACTCCGTAGTAATCCCATTTACCAAGTACACGAAGTGAATGCTGTTCCCACTCTCCCTTCATCGCGACCAGAAACCACAGCTCCAATCTCGTCTCCCAGTGCCCCAGGGCACCAACTTAATTTCCTCTTCAATAATAGCTCTCCAAGGGGTTTGAAGTTTGAGAACGAAATCGTTAATGGGTGCCGAGTCTCTACCTTCACTTGCAATACAGGGTGTACCAGTATCGTGGTATCTAATGAACTTTTTTCCCCTGTGGTCCCTGACCACAAAATTTTGCTGTAGTCACCGACCATCTGGGACGCGCAAACCGCTTCCTCATTGTAAACTGTTACCTGGCGTGTCAATACTTTTCTGGATGGACTGAAGTTGTGTCAACCCTTATCAAATTCTGTTTCGTTTTGGTAGAACAGTGTCCCCAAGTCGCATCTAACCCGGTAGCTCAGCCGTTGTCACGAGAGCCCAGGCAAAAACAGATTCCCGGACGCCCGCTGCCTTTGAAAACACCTTAGATTCGGATTTCAGCTTCGTTATGAGCATAGAATTCGGTTTAGGATAAAAGTAGTGTACAAATTGCCTTCTATTGTGGGAAAAATCTCGGAGCCCCATGTCCGCAGTAACAAGACAGTCTCTTATATTGCAAAAGAAGGCTTCTTATATCGCGCTTGCTCGGATGGCGTTAACCACGAGATTTACACCCTCTGTGTTCCCCGTTCGCATGTTCCCCTGGTCCTAAAAATTGCACACGATAGTGTGTTTTCTGGCCACTTTAGCCACAATAAGACAGCTTAGAGTATTTTTCGGTATTTATACTAGCCTGGTGCTGCAGTTGACATTTATGAATCCTGCTAATCCTGACATCTGCCAGAAAGTTACGGCAAAAGGGCGTGTTAAACCGGCCCCCTTTCAGAAGGGAACGATCATAATGGAACCCTTTTTCCGAGTTACCATACACCTTGTGGGCCCCATTAGTTCCCCTTCCAGCGAAGGGAATAGGTTTTTCTTTACCCTTGTGGACTGTGCCACCCCGTTTTCCCGAAGCCGTACCATTGAAGAGAATCGACGCGACACTGTTACATGCGCCGAAGCCTTAATTTCCATTTTCTCTAGGGTAGGCATACAAAAAGAAATATTCTCTGACAGAGGTAGGCAATTTACTTCTGAATTAATGGAATACGTGGGAAAACTGTAAATGGAAAAATCACTCTTTACCACTCCCTCTCACCCCTGCGCAAACGGGTTGTGCCTAAAATTTAATGCGACTTTGAAATCGATATTAAAGAAGCGGTGTTCTGAGCAGCCCCATGAGTGGCATAGCTTTTTGCCCGTGGGACTATTTGCATATAGGGAGATTTCCCACTGTACACTCGGATTTGCTTCCTTCTAATTAATATACGGACTTAGCGTGCGAGGTCTTATTAGCATCATCAAGGAGTTATTCTCGAACGCCCAGTTTAATAGGGAAATCCACTCTTCCCACACGTATGTTTTGGATCCTTGACAAAAATTGGAAAAGTCTACCGAGATTGCTTACCATAATGCCGACGTTAATTTGAAAGAGTACCGGACGTACTTCAATGTCAAATCAAGGGAGAGGAAGTTTAAGCCCCGTGATGAGGTTCTGTTGCTACTTTATACGGAGAGTAACAAACTTCTGAGCGAATGGAAAGGCTCATTCCCAATTCTCGAGGCACGAGAACCTGTGGATTATTTAATTAAGACCCCCACAAGGAAGGAGCTGTTCCACGCAACATGTTAAAAATAGATCACCGCCGTGCATGTATTAACAACATTGTTACCATCGAGGAAGCGACCACTTTGAAGGCCAACTACACGACAGATGCCCTGAACGTTATACAAGCCGTGTACGTCTTACAAGATAGGAATTATCCACTACCCACCTTGCCCGGCACCACCAATTCACTACCCGCCAGCTTGGATATCAATAAGTGGTTAACCCCTGAACAATTAGCCAGCTGTAGCTTATTTTAATTAAGTTTGAGTACGTGATTTTCAAGATACCTGGATGTGCTATTAATTTCGAGCATGATATAACCTTCACTACTCAGAAACCTCTTTGCTCAAAACCTTGACGACTTCCAATTCATCTGAGAAATACCTCTAACGCCGAGGTTAACAATCTGCTCAATCTCAAGATCATTGAATCTTCCACGTCAAATTATTGTTCCCCAATAGTTATGGTGCAGAAACCAGAGAACTCTTACCGCATGTGCGTAGATTTCCGGAAATTAAATTCTGTGACCGTTTTCGATGTGGTAACGATCCCAGTAATCGACCAAAACCTTCACTTGTTTAAAAAGGCAAAATATATTTGCGAGCTCGACCCCTGTAAAGCGTATTGCCAGATTCCCCTGAAAAAGAACGTAAGAAAATAAACCACCTTCCCCACCGACAATGGCCTTATCGAGTTCCGTCGACTTCCTTTTAGGTTAATGACGGCCTAAAACAATTATAATCGGATAATGCGCAGAATTTGGAACTGATTGGATAATGTTACCTCTTATTTTCACATTTACGTTGCCACTTGTCACTGGAACTGGCACTTGAATTCCCTTTAGGAGCTCTTGATCCGTTTACGATAGCACGGCTTTACAATAGGCCCCCATAAGTGCCACCTCGCCTACAATTCAATCCAATATCTGAGTTTCCACATTGAAAACGACCAACTTAAGCCCAAAGAACACGAGATCTGGGAGATAGTTGATATGCTCTTCCTGGGTATGAAGAAACATCTTCGTTTTTTCATTGGGTCTGCCTCGTTTTATAGGAGGTTCGTCCCTAATTTCGTGTCTTTGGCCGCCCCGATGTGTAAACTGCTCAAGAAGAAGTCCTCAGATCGCATCGTCTGGAATTCGAGGGCTACTGCTCATTTCCATCAGCTAAAGGGTAAATTGTCCTCTGTCCGAATCATCAGGGTGCCTGATCCCACTAGGCTCTTCGGGATCCAAACGGATGCGAGCAACGAGAGCATCGGTTGTGTCCTTCTTCAGTAGAGAGACAGCGGTGGCCTACGTGACTCGCAAATTACTCCCATTCGAGAGGGATTATGCAGGAATATAAAAGGAAGCTTTAGCTATCATTTGGAGCGTTCGAAAGTTCGAAATGTACCTGGTAGACCGAGAATTTGTTATAGAGACCGATCACCGCCCACTAGCATACCTCCGTAACATTAAACATCATAATGACCAAGTAATGAGATGGACTCTATTATTGCAGGAATTTCAGTATCGGATATTGTATATAAAATGCTCGAAGAATTGTATCGCCATTACCCCTAGCCGTTAACCTTTGGGCGACTACCCCTGCTAAATTGTAATTGTAATTGCTCCATAGCCATATGTCTATTTTGTATATAATGTAACCACCAGCTAGATATAAGTTAAAGGACAATTATTTATCTGTGTATGTATTTATCACTTTGGGGGCGATGCGTACGTCTATGATGCACAGCCCCCTTGTATATATAAAATTATTATTTAAAATTCTGGTCCAGCACCACTATATGTGTAAATGTACCACCGTAATCTTCCGGTCATTTGTGTATGATGTATCTTTGAATATCTATTTCATTTTTTTCTTTGCTTTTATAGCTCCGTGTATAAATATCATTTTCATTTTATTAATTACTTTCCATCTTAATTCTCGCATGGTCGGCGTAAACCTGTAATAATTAATTTCTTTCCCGTACATATGTACAAGCAGTTGGTTGGAATTAGCTTGTACACCTGCGCGAAGTCAGGTTAAGAATTTCCTTTTCTTACCTTCCCCCCTCGTTGACTGCTTTCCCAAGTCATTGGTCTTAGGGGATGTCACTTTCTTCCCCAACTCCAAAAGTGCCATCTACCAGGATTGGATGTATGTAAAAGAATAAGGTCGTAAGGTGACCACGTCCCCTTCTGTTCCCACGTGGTCTCGAGGTCACCGCATGGAGCGTTGGAAGCGAGGCTGATCTACGGCGAGGATGCGGTCCACGCCATTTTATTGCACCCAATTGCCTTTACTTAGGAACACATTCTTCTCGTCACGCATGTCCTCACAGCTATCTTCTTGCCATCCGGCATAAATCGAAGCTCGTCGAACATTCTACGCCATCTTTATCTCGGTTCTCCCGAAGGAGTCGTTGCCTTTCCCCAAGATCGTGCGAGTCGTGGAGGCTCCCATCAGGTCATCCCAACCACCAGCAAGCACCTATATAATCCCCCGATTCGGTTTAGCGTATAGCACTCCAGGACTTTCCCGCCTATCACCGCGTACGAGCATAGGACACGCTCACCCTTCGCAATTGGAGACACCGGCGATTTCAATTCGATGAGGAAGGCTAAATCGACATCTGTGAACTCTGCCATAGTCAATCGGCGAGTATCTGACGAGAACTTGCATCCCCGAAGGCCAAACTACGTATGCTCCCTCATCCACCCCTTGAGGTAACCCAGCTTCCTCATTACAGTCACTCTATCCCTACCACCCTTCCCTTCAACGAACACGTAAGCAGTTGCAATCGTTGGCGACTACAGATTATTCTATAATCTGGTCTACCCAAATAGAACCGTCCTTTGTGTGTGAACCCCGGATTAAAATCACCTTTTTTAATCACCAACCTGAACCAGACCACTAATCCCATATTTATTCCTCCTTTGTCTCGTGCCGACAGTTAATTTTCACATGTACGATCATTCCCTTTAAACCTTATACCTGTACCTATTTCAATTTTATTTATTTGTTAGTAGAGGTATATTTTGGTTATTGTCTTTTTTTTGCAACCCTAAACGAGTACCAGCTACCTGATAATGTTTGACCAACTTGCACTCTGCATTATTTGGTTTGAAAGAACCCCGCACTTAAAAAGTACACCATCCCCATTGACTTCTTAACAATTTCCCATTCACGAACTGGCTAAGGTTGAATATTAAACCAACTTTCACGCAAACCCCTAAAAGGCATATTTATATTTATATAGAGTCTGGCCATTCCATGACAATGGAGAAACGAAGCAGGATTGGGGACTTATCTATGATATAATAATGCATCGTATTTTCCAAGGCTTCAAAAATATTGGTCGTAATTCGGAGGTAGGGAAAGAAGAATTTATAATGGCAGAAACTTTGGACAATAGGAGAAAGTTGATGGGTCTCATATAAGAAAGAGCTATATATATATATATATATATATATATATATATATATATATATATATATATATATATATATATATATTTTCTCGTTATGTACGTCGAGAAAGGTGCATTTGGTTTAAACCAATTATCAAGAAAGGTACAAAGGGTTTGATCAAAAAAAGTTTTTTCTATATCCATTACTTAAAAATTAGATGGAGAAGAAGGTGACTGTTATGAATGTTATTAATGTTGTTCATAATAATATTAACTTTGAAAGTGCTAGCGCAGAAACTAACAAGATGCAGCCCTAATCCTGTATGTGTGGGCTTACGATAAATGGACGAGGAAAAATTATGCGTTGTGGAGGTTTAACATATATCGAGGAATGAGGCAGTTATTGTTTTCTTTTTATGGGTAAATTTTATATTAGAATAAAGCCGATTGAGTAATTTCATAAATCTTATCGAATCTTTTTCAGAGCTAAAAATGCTTTAGTGTCATCAACGTATCTACTGTAAAATATGGGTCTTAATTTTAAAGGACAATTATTTAATGTTTCCTTTTCAAGCAAAGACAAAAAGGTTTGCCTAATGGGGGGGGGCGATGAAACTACCAATAGCAAAGCTCTCTATCATTCTATTTGTTACAAAGAATAAATAGCCTACATGAGGAATGACGAAATCAAACATAAGAAGATTCCAAAAGAACGACTACATGGGCTTCTACCACAGCTTAACTTAAAGTTAAAACAACAATTTTCACCCCTCGCTTATATAACTTTCTTCAAGTTCGCCAAATGGTCAGTCAAAAACAACTAAAGTCCTGAAGATTCTCAAAAGCAAATTAGATCTTATTAAAAATTTCCACTTTAAACCTTTTACATCCACAAAAGATTGTTTTTAATTTTTCCGAAAGCCAATTATGTTCACGTGAGCAACATCTACTAGACTTCGGTCTTAAATTCTCTGTGCCCTCCTTCCTATTTAACACAATTAAATTTCTATTTCAATTCAATAAGGGTATGCAACTACTTAAGTCTCTTATCATTTAAGTTCTTTTCAAAACCACACAATTGAAGATTTCTAATCTTACGTGCTAATTATTATGAAAACAACACGGTTCCTTACAGTTCCATTATTTTTTCTATAAGGAGGATATCGCCCTAATGCGCAACCTCTTTTCAACCTCTTTGAAATTACCTAGAGTGAATTTTGATACAATATAAAGCAGAGAAGCCTAAGGAGAAGTAGAAGGGCGAGCTATGCCAGCTTCCACCATGAAGGTAAACTCTTTCTTCATCAATGCGAGTTACCTGGAGCTACACAACGGGGAAGGGAGTGTACAGGCTCACCTGTAGAGGTGAAAGATCCATTAATCACTTGCATTTTTAATTTAATCTAGTTGAATAATTTTAAGGATTTGAAACATTAGAATTATAATGAAAAGAGTGGGAGTGATGTAGAACATTATAATGAGAAGAGTGAATTGGTTGATGAAGAGACGAAAATAGTGGATTAGGTACAAGAAGGACTTAAAGCATTTTACAGTTTGTGCACGGTATTTGTTGTGGTACCAGCACCAATTAGTTGGTTGTTTGAAAGTTTTATTAGAATACAAAGAACGAACTTTGAAAAATTTAGAATTTGTTGGGGATATTTTATGAAGTTTCCTTAGCTTTTTACAAGTTTGAAATAAATTTAAAATAATTATATTTGAGACTTGGACAACACAAAGTTCGTGTTTAAATTATCTATTCCTCCAAAATTTATATTTAACCTTAATAAAACTTGGTTTTGTTGATTAGCTTGTCATATATATGGCATATTGATGATAAACACGATTATTTTATTGACTCGGGGCGTGGAAACTTCTACGGTAAAAGTATAACCAGCATAGTACGAAGTTGATAAAGGTGAATTCAATGACATGGAATCTAGTTTGATTGAAAATAAATTTATAATTTACTTGTTTGTTTTGTTTAAACGTCGCACCTTAAAAAAAAACACTATATATGTCTGAACTACATGATAATTGCTTGAATGAAGTTTTAGTAAATTTCGAAAGGCATACGCATTGAGGAGTAGCTAATTATTATGATTAAAGTATAGTAATAAATATTCTTGTGCAAAAATAAGCACTGGCGATGGGATATTATGACTTGAAAATTATAGAGTGGTTATGTCTTGTTTTGTTTTTCATATTTATAATACTAACCTAATCAAGAAAAGCAATATAGAAATATCGGAATATGAAGAGGAAGTGAGCTGGGATAATCATATTATTACATAAAATTATGTATTCTTGTTATTAGTAAAACATTCTACTGAAATTTTAATGCATTAAGCCATGCGTCGATGAAAGATGGTAGCCAGCATATAATAAAGATGTATTGGCAGAAATTTATATTTAAGATAACATCACCGATAAAATTATTCTAGATCGTCTGAAGGTCTGATTTCAAAGAAATGAGGTCGTAATATGGTTTTGAGTTTTACTATTAATTAAATCTAATCAAAATGACATGATAAAATTCGTTTCCGTTTCAAATTTACAGGCCATAGTTGTAGGAAATGTATTTGACAAATCGAAAAAATTCTAGCCTGAGATTAAAGTGAAAAAAATGAAACGGGTCCTTTGCAAAATTCCTATGGAAAGGTATACGGCTGTCTGCTGAACCCTCATGAAGCCTTCAAGGATCGTATTGGGTAATGAAAATATCAGCTGATAAATGCCCATTATGTAAATTTGATTGTTAGTTGTTAAATATCCTAAATAATTATGTTGACTAAATATGTAAAGCGACTTTTGGTAAACGCACCAAACTTGTCACTAGTCAACTCAAGATGGGATGCAATAGGATAAATTGTTCGTTTTAAATGCAATCGAGGTATCAAAATGACCTAACTACACTTAACCGAAGTCAGGTTACATTGTGTGTATATGTTAGACTGGTGTAAAACGGGAAAGAAAATATGTCAATAAATGGGAAGTAAAATGTCCAATTGTCGGTTGAGGTATTAAGATGTTAAAGGGATTCAAAAAGTGTAATATAGAAAAATTATTAAAAAAAACCGCTACAAAATAAAAGAAAAACCGAACAAAAAAGATGGTATTTTCTATAAGTGTTTAGCAAAATAAAAGGGAATAAATGTAATATTGGTGGTTTGTTTGGTTGTTTAATAATAATTGGTTATTATTTATCCGTTTACAATTTCAGACAGCAGGCGTTGAAGGAGGTGTCCTTTAGTATTGTAATTCTTTTAAACAAACCCCACATTTCGAAACCTCCGTGAAACCAAACGAGTACCACAATGAGGGACGCTAGTACTCCATCGGTGGGGCTCCGAAACGGAGGAAAGGCTGGGTATGTTTAATATGAAGGCGTTAAGTGAAATCATAGCGGTGTTTCAATTGGCTATGGGCGTGATTATGATTGTGAAGCTACGTACCTCCGGGGACGGGGTGCTAAGTATCAGCGTATGCGCCAATGGGCGGACAGCTCGTGACACCATGCCGAGATGTGTGTCCGCCCTTACTGCGATTGTTTCTTGCCTCGACATTGAAAAAATATGTTACCGTATTTGTAACAGTACATATTTGTTACTCTACTTATAACCCTATAAGTTACCGTTTAATTAGTCGTACAATTTACTGTATTTGTAAAAGTAAATATATCCAACCGAATATGTAACTGCATGTCACAGTTTATGTTATATGCCAGAGTATATGTTAAAGATTATGTATTTATTTATTTCACCGCATATGTTACCACATATACTCCAGCATAGTGCGAATAATTATGATCAGGCCTTTATGCAAAAAACACTGGCATAATTTGGGGGTAGGAAATAGAATTCATGTATTTTGGGCTAAACCAAACTACATGTTTACAGTCGCTTCCCTTGTTGTTTCTTGTGTTTTGCCTTAATATCAGTCCATTTAAGGTAAGACACAATGGAAAAATATTTTAATACATTCAGATGATTGGGTGGGCGAAATCGGATGGCAGTGCAGGATCGATACATTGATAATAGAAATATTCTCCGCTCAACACAAATGTATCTCTACTTCCTACATTGTGGGTTTCTTGAGAAAATTGACGTACAAACATTTCTTTTCTCTTACTCACAGGATTTGTTGAGCTAGTTTTTATTCTCAATTCACCTCATTTTGATCAGTACCTCGGTTATATGTTCTACAGCGATGGAGATTAATAAAATATTTATAATTTTCTTGTAACCAGTTTTATAAGTAATTAGCGGAAAAATGGATAGAATCATATTCCCGCTGGCCTCGCTCCAAATCCCGTTTCAGTCATGCTATTTTTCACCCGCCTTATTCGCCATCACGCAATCTTATAAATGCCCCCTCCCCTCCAGCCCTTTTAATACATGGTGGATGCATTGTGCTCACCTCAGTAGTGGTAGGTAGATCTTACACAGGTCACCACATAGAAATAACCAATCACAACACGCTTTACTTCATCTCCCACCTTAACAACCTAACTTAGCCACTATGTCCTTAGTTGCGGAGAACTGATGATGTAGTACAAGTTGTCCTTATGAAGGCATTCATATCCACACACCCTGATGTGGAGTAGTAGTGTAAGGCTATTCATATCCCCTGACTCCTGACGCAGTGTCAAACAATATTACTTTAGATATCGCCCCCGCCCCTCCACGACGATCCAGCACTCTGGTGCCTTCGGGAATGCCAGCCGATTGCCATGCTTACTTTTATTTGCATTTCATTATTCAGGTGAGGGATCTCATCAGTGATGCCTGGACCGCATGACGCAACTTAAAGAGAAAAAAAAAATAGAGATTAATACACTCCAATTCGACCATTAAACCAATCATCACTTTCTTTGTCACTCAACCATTTTATTTACAAGTCACACTCTATAATATAACCTAATTATATTAATTTGCTTTTAATTATTAATTGTATTCTGAATTCGACCGCAACTGGGCTTCATTGGCGGGGAATGGGGAGCCTCTTTTCCTGCAGGACATTGCACCGCTCAACTTAGCTCAAAGGAGAAGGAGTTCTTGGATGAAGAAATCGACACGAGAACAGGCTTGCGCAGAGCCCTGATTTAAACCCGATAGAAAACATGTAGTAGAAACTCGGTGAGAAAGTTTCGGTTCGGTAACCGACGAAAGTTGAAGATCTCTGGCTTCATATTGTTATTTTTTTCATTTGTCTGTAAAATATTTATGTTGTTTTCTGGTTATGACTGCATTTCTCTTTACCGTTCTATAGTAGTTTTCGCCTCATTTCTCGAAAAATACAATACTTTTGTCATCACTTTATTATCCGCTGTTTTATGAAATTAAATTCTGGCTCGACCGACCAAATATTTCAATCAGTATTATTTGGTATACTTGTTTCCTTTGTTGTATCATTATTAAAAGTGATATTTTAACGAGATAAAGTGTTAATTAAGTGTATTAACGAGACTTGTCTGGGGAAAATATATTTATAAAATTTATATATCGATAATTCTTAGAGACGGATTTTGTGGTTTGTAAAGCAAAATATCGACTATATTTAATTTTTTATTCGGTATGTTTAAACACATCTTATTATCGTTTCTTAGTGAAAGATTAGTTTTGGAAATAAAAACCAATGAAAGATTTGAGAAATTGTTCGGACTTAGCTTTAAATTATGTTATTCATTTTATTTCATTGACAGCTGTTGCAAAGTCTGCGTAAATGAATATTCTTCATAATCCTTACTTTCAATTTTAATACAAGTGTTTTTGATTTTCCAGGGACCGTTAATATTTTGATATTTCTAATTCTTGTAAGCAGGGTTAACCGTGTAAAAGTATTTAGCCCCCTAAATTAGGTATCTTATGATAACTTCATTTTTTTTAGCCCTAGGGTGGAGCGAAAAACACTTTTTTTTAAAAAAAGAATTGCAAGAGTGATATTATGGCGCTCCGTTGGATAATACTAAGTATACTAAAAGGGTTTTAAGATAAACTAATTCTTTAGGTGCCGCCAGGTCATCAAAGTTTGCAAAATTCAATAGTTCATGTATTTTTTTTTTCATCGGTCTATATCTTCTTCATACTTTATAACAATTAGAAGCAATACTGGTAATATATTAGTTTAAATAATCAAGATGCCGTGTGTAAAATATTAGCATGTTAGGACAACATCTTCATGTGCTGCCATTGACATGGTGTCAACAATCACAACCATTAGTTACAGTTTCACTACGGTGAGGGAAGGCTTTAGTATTATAGTGCTCGCGAGTATTTCCATCGCTGTCTTATATCTAGTAAACTTCAGTTATATCGTCTAATAAATATTTAAAACTTTGAATTTCAGATGTGGAATATATTTACCTTGTTACCTATGAATAATTGATAAAAACTAAGTGTTATAAGTGAAAATGACTTCGAAAGGAAATGAGCCGGACTGTGCACATTTTCGGTAACGCCTGTGATTTAATTGAAAGAATGTTGCCGACATATTCAGACATGATGAAATGCTATTTGTTTGAGACACAGGTTCTTAAAACAAGCACAAATAAGGATCCTTCAGTAAGTGATATTTCAAAACTAATTGTAAAAAAAATAAAATCATTGTTGACAAAAGTTTCTATTCCATGTGTTTCAGATGTCACAACAAAAAAAAATGATCGTTGATTACCACCAAAAATTCAGAGTTCTTTTGAAATCAATGAAAAGTAGAACAGTTAATCCAAGCTTCAAGAAAAGAGCTAATGATTTCAAAAGTAAAGAGGGCAGAAACTCTGTTTGATATTTCAACATGTAAGTGCATATCCTTTTCAGACTGCACTTGTGAACGACACAGAAAAGTACCAGAGAGAGAACAAATGTTTTTAACAGACCAGAAAACAGAAAGGAAAATGGCAATTGAAGGGATTGACCTGAAAATTTCTAAGAAAAATGAAGAATTGTTTGAAAGAAGAAAATTTTAAAGTTATAAGGAAGAACAGATTTGGTGTCCAGGTGAAATTGTTGGAGATCTGAAAGTTATATTGTCGTCAGAATCCTCATCAGAAATAGAAAGTGATTGCACAAAACCCAGATTTTGCGGAACCATCATCAATAAATAAAATAAAAGAGAAACTCATTTATACACCAACAGCAAAACGGTCAAAGATTTCTAGATTAGCATCAGCTTGTGGCAGAACTTGAGTTTCTGACCAAGCTGCAGCACTCATTGCAAGTTGTGTATATCACGAAAATGTGGGAGGTTCTGAAATAAATCAATTATTGGTATTTGATCGATCCAAACTAAGAAGGAGTCTACAAAAACACCGGGATTTCCTTCAAGAAGAAGACGCAACAGTCGATCAATGCATCTTAGGACTCTATTTTGACGGACAAAATGATGAGCCTCGAAGCCAAAAGATATTAGTGTGAAATCTGTGAAAGAAACTGTAATAGACGAACATATCTCGTTGAAGAACCTAGGTCAAAATACTTTGACAATATATCAGTACAGACAGGTTCTGATAAAGCAATATTTAATGGTTTGCATGATTTTTTTATCTGAAAAGTGCGTTTATACGAACAGTATTGTAGCCATTGGATGCCACGGCACTATAGTATATACCGGAGCAAAAGGAAGTGTAGCAAGATTGATGCAACTCAAATTGAATAAACGAGTTCATTGGTTTATATGTCAACTACACGCTAATGAATTACCTCTTCGTCATCTAATTCAAACCCTGGATGGTAAAACTGCAGGTCCAAGGGTGAGATTGGTAAAAACTTGATAGGTATGAAAAACTAGACATTGTCAACTTTGAACCGATACCATCAAATTTGCCTAGCATAGATCAATCAGATCTAAGTACTGATCAGGAATATCTATATTTATAGCAATGCCCTCTGGCATTCCTATAAAATATTAGCATACTTTTTTTTTTTAAATCCGATGTTAAAATATCCAATTCTTTTCCCATTTAACTTCAACCATTTCTATTAAATCTCATGTATAAATTATCAATCATCTAAAAAACTCCTATATTAATTTAGCAATCAAAAATCGCAAATTTGTATGTATATGTATTTTCAATATATTTTTGTATTAATAATTACATCCAAAAATCGTGGCTAAGCTACATTTTTTTGGCAACACTTCCTTTAGTCAAACATACAAAATAACACGCTTTCATTTGTTCCACATTGAACGCAAATATTCCTCATTCATCTCTCGTAATTTTCATTGCAAAGATCAGTAATCATTCCTTCTCTATGTAATCATTTAATTCCAAACAAATCATACTTAGTTTAATTCTTCGTCCTCTCATTTCAGACTTCCATACACACTAGTTGCTACTGATCTACCTTGTCACCTATTTTCCATTGCCTCTTTACCATTACATAATTACCTTGTTACCTATCTACCGTACACCAAGCTTAGTCACGACGAAAATTCAGTATTAAACTCATGTTCATTTTTGTATAATTAAATTCAAATTCAATCAATATATTTCAACTATGTTTCATTCGTGTTAATATATAATAATATATATTTTGTTCTATCCTCGTTGTATTTCATCCATTCCTTAACGATTTCGTGGTTAGCCATTAAGCCTAACTTCGCCATAAGCTTAGCCGCTCTAGCCTTGTCACGACGAAAATTCAGTATTAAACTCATGTTCATATTTGTCTAATTAAATTCCAAATCAATCAATATATTTCAACTAAGTTTCATTCTTGTTAATCTATAATAATATATATTTTGTTCGATCCTCGTTGTATTTCATCCATTATTTAACGATTTCATAGTCAGTTATTAAGCCTAACTTCGCCATAAGCTCAGCCGCTTGAGCCTTGTTACGATTAAAAAACCCTTCCTCAAAAACTTATAGATATAGGTTTGTTGCGAAGTGTCTACCTATCTAGGTTCATACGAGGAGGGGCCTATATCTATATATTATATTGTCATGTCTATTTCAAATGAGAATTTAAACCAAGATCTAATAAAGAGGAACCCAGGAAAATTGGTCCA
Organism: Ceratothoa steindachneri; assembly: GCA_963969495.1. Taxonomy (NCBI): domain Eukaryota; kingdom Metazoa; phylum Arthropoda; class Malacostraca; order Isopoda; family Cymothoidae; genus Ceratothoa; species Ceratothoa steindachneri. The sequence continues at coordinate 104,343,338 of OZ018330.1, forward strand.
TTCTCGACCGATCAACCATCTGACACTCTCAAAGCAATCGTCAAGTACGTAATGAAAATATACGCTCCGGTTTGGTTTGAAATTAAAGTGGCTTCTTCATCACAATGTGGACCTATCCATCTATCCAAGACCATTGAACTCACACGCATGCTAAGTCTTGAAATTTAAAATATCGTTCATTCTGTCATTTAACGCAATGCTTTTTAAGCTCATCCCGAAAACCTATTGCTCTGTATGATCAACGATGATAATTGCGTTGTTCGAGAACTCGGATGGAAAAGAATAAAGAAGTCTAGAGAACAAAACAAAGGAAAAACTGTTAGAATATTTAAAATCCCTGATCTTAATTTTGATGCCATGAATTATACTGATATGATCTCATGGCAAAGTGGAAATATTACTGAACCTCCATTGACTCAAAACATTGCTAGGGAAGAATTAGATCAGCTCATTCAATCCAAAGAAAAAAAGAATTTCCCGCATCTGCCTTGTCAAAAACAGCCTGTAGAAAGATGTGTTAAATTAGTCACTGAATCTTCTCCATTGGTTTGTGGACAGAAATACAGAGGTGAATTCATTCGCTCAAGAATAGAATCACGTCAGAAAAGGCCCAGATTTTAAACGAATCGACAGTTTTAGCGTAAACACAATAATTGATTAGTTCAAAAGGAGGAGAGGATGGGTTGGGCTAGGGTGGGACCCAAATTACAACTACCGAGGTGGGTCCTGGATTAACTCAGAAATAAATATATTGTTTTTGAGTTAAACTAAAGGCTGTACATATTTGTAAAAAATATTTTAGAAATAAACCTGTTAATAATGTCCAATGAATGTATTATATTAATCTACATTGAATTTGGTGACTCTTGTGAAGCTCATCACTAAACTGATACTTTTATCATAATTTGGCATGAGTTTAGTAGCGTTGCGGCACCTTGAAATGTTTGATTATCGGAATATGATTTTAATGTTATTCAAATAGGGTACCTTGAATAAAATATCGCTATTGGAAATGTAACGAAGCTTGTGCAACTCTGGCCTTGTGGACTTTAACGAAGTTAAACTCGATCATTGGGCGTGAGGTTTCTAGGGACCCAACGGGCAAATACCTTAGTCATGGCCAAATTGTCGTGGATGATGTTCATAACACTTTCATGTGATATTCCAAGTTCTCGCTCGATTTTTTCGACCTTCACCCGTCGATTTTCGAGGATCATCCTCTCCACACGGGCAACATTGTTCTCGTTGGTCACTTCTGACGGGCGTCCTGGACGGGGTTCAACTTCAAGAGACTCACGACCATGGGGGAACTCCCTTCTCCAGCGAGCAATTGTTGCATAGCAAAGGGCGGTGTCGGTGTTCACTGCAACCATGCGTTCATGGATCTCTTTTGCTTTCTTGCCTTCCTTGGTCAAAAATTTGATCACTGTGCGGTGCTCAACCTTCTTCATTGTTGAAAAATTTGTGACTGACGATCTGCGATCAGCTACTGCTTCTTAAATAGACGAGGCAGAAGCGTGCAGCTGCAGGTCCTGACTTGTCATAACTTGTCCTAACACCCCCACAAACAGTCATTACCCTTCTTCTGTTTTGCTCTACCGATTCTCAAAACTTAGAGACCGCCCCTCGTAGGTCCAAGTTCTTCTGCCTGACTCCAGGGAGAAGTTTCTCTTTTATTTCCCTCACAAGCAGAAATCGAGAGAGAGCACCGAATTCTCATAAAATCCGTATCGCTGCGTGAAAGACCTTTTCATGTGCTACCAGACAGAGTAAATTTTTCACACCTTCGCTCCCCGTCACAATTTACGACGGCGCGAAAACTCGGACCTTCAGCGGCTAGCAGGTGTCTTTTAACGGCAGACATTTTCCTGAACGGTCGTATCGAATTATGGTGTCTCAAAGGCGCGAAAAGGGCGGAGGGAATTCAAGGCGAAATGCGAATTTAGAATACGGGAGGGACACATAGCTTGTGTCGGAGTAATTCTGCGTACACTAATGTACGTGGTATCTAGACTTCTACAATTTACTAATTTTCTAAATAAAGTCTCATGGTGGCACCTCAAGATATCAATTAAATGAGCTAAGATTTGACAGTCTATATTTTCTAGCCACTGAGCTTCATAATTTTACTTTTGGGTTGTTGATTTAGAAAAAAAGTGGAAAACCTCTGACTTTCACTCCACTCTAATCATCATCACTAACTCTATAATTTAAGAAGGGGATTTTTTGATCATTTGAATAATAATTTCATCTCAGTTTGGTTATGACTTATGTTTTTAATCAAAATTATTTCTAATAATTCTTTTATAATATTTTAAAAAACAAAATGGTGAAAGTTCAAAAATCAATATCAGTATCAAAATTTTGTGAATTTTTTAAAACCCCAATAATTACAAATGAGACACCCTGTAGTTCAAATTAACTACATTGGTTGATACTAAAATTCATTAAAGTCGAGTGATTACATGTTTTAGTTATTCTGAACAAAATATGTGTTTATTCTTTGGCATGCGTTACAATTTTAATTATTGATCTCGGACTATATTCCTGCAAGTTAAAGTTATCGATCTACAGGATCATCATAAGTTCTCTTTATTCTCCTCGCTTCCTCAAGTCCAGCTCCGCAATTTAAAGCTTAATTCTTTTTTCATACCTTACCTTATCTGTCTGACTAATGTGCGTATCTTCGTCTTTTCATCAAATTATATCCTTCTCCACCCAATACAAACTCCAGGAATCTCATCAAATTTAAATAAGGCGTCGGCCTGTCTACAACACTTACAATTCGTTGGGGTCCAACAAATGTTCCTAGCTGTTGAAAAAGTAGTACAGGTAGGCCTTTTTCTCTTTAAATGGATTGTAAGGTCTACTTGGGTACCTCTTTTCTTTCTTACTCTCCACTCTCATGGGTCCGTCAAGAGGACAGCCTCACAGAAACTGCGGCCCCCCTTGATTGTGTTAACGTTGACGCAGCCTACAACACAGGCTGTAAGATAAAAAAGTTTTTTTCCTTAATCATCTAAGTGGTCGGAGGAAGTAGGCTGCGTTCAAATGTCCGCCGCAGCTTCGCTTGGTGGAACGTATACGGGAGGACCAATTTTCGATGCCTTTGTCGCATAAATCTGGCAGAATTTGCTGGATGGTGTTTGTTATGTTGACTTTGAGGCCATCAACTGTTTGCGGATTATTTGCATAGACTTGTGATTTAAGGTAGCCACATAGAAAGTAGTCTGATGGCGTTAAATCGCAGGATCTCGGTGGCCAGTTGACGTCGCCGCCGCGCGAGATGAGCTGGCCCTGAAATCGCTGGTGCAAAATGTCTATCTTGGCTTGCGCAGCGTGGCACGTAGCGCCGTCCTGTTGGAACCGCATGTCGTCAGTATCCATATCAGGCATATAATTCAGTTGTGGCCACAAGAAGTTACTTATCAATATGTAGGTCTCGCCGTTGACGGTTATGGCAATTTTATCTTCGTTCTCAAAAAAATACGTACCAATGATTCCGTTAGACCAAAATTCGAACCAACCAGTGACTTTGTTGGGATGCAATTGGTGCTGATGTATCTCATGCGGATTGTTTTCCTCCCAAATCCGACAATTTTGCTTGTTCACAAATCCATTCTTCCAAAAATGGGCCTCGTCGCAGAAGAGGATAGAAATCACGTAATGCGCAGAACATTTGTCGAACGGAGCACTGATTTTAATAATAACATTTGATGATTTGCATACGCTGTTCAACGCTATAACCTTCCATCGTGACTCGCCAAGTACTACTCAACAGTTGACAGGGAGGTTACCAGATGTCGCTTTAACAACATGGCCACTATCCTTATAGAAATATAAAGAGTAAGAGTCAGCAAGATATATTAGGAGATGATTGCAAAATGATACTGTAGATTCGAAAACCAATAATGGCGAAGGTTGATTATAAATGGCAAAAATCTTAAATTGCACAGATTAAAATTCGTTGAAGAAATATAAATATTTTACTAAGTAAATAATCGCCTATTAAGCTGTCCATCAGGCAAGGCCTTTTTACGAAACTAGCCACAATGCAGGGCAAGAGAAAGGAGTTATAGATTGTGCTCATGAGATCACCACCCTACATGGATTGAATCCGTGTGTGGGAGAACCCCACTTGAAAGTAATCTACGTGAAGTTAAACTGTAATTAAACTTCCACCTGCTAACTGTGGACCAATAGCGTAGGGTACTGCTATAAAATTCCCACATCATTGAACAGCCCCCCTCGACTTCATCCTAGTGCCTCTTGACCATTTGACCAAAGGCGCTACCTCTTTTAATTGTGGTACATCACTGGCCGTAGAGTCATAGCTTTCTGCCTTAATCTTCCAAGCTATCGTATGGAACAGGGTTCATCTTCTTTTGTGGAATATTCTAACAACAATTTCCTATTATGTTTTAATAAACTTCTATCAATCAAATGCGTGTTTTACATTATATTAATTGAACCTTAAAGCACCGCAGATCTTCGTTAGAAGGTATGTCAACCTTGGCTGGTGTTGGCGAGAGATCAACTCCTCTCCAGACCAATTACCTCTCCACATTATGTTGCAGCCAATTTTGGTCGTCAAGAGAAACAAAAAGTGTTTCCCACCTTTCTCATTTGTCCTATATTTTTGTTGAAAGTCTAATTTCTGTTTCAAACATTTATAATTGTTTACATCCTCCATTTTGCGGCAGAATTCGAAACAAAAATGTGTTGAACATAAATTTGTAATTAAACTTTGGAAATCAACTTCGATTTCAATTCTTTAGTTGTTAAATTCGAGAAGTCGAAGCGCAAAAGGGGAATCTTATTACTTAAAAATTATAAGAATTCGTGAATTTTTAAAAAGGCCTCGAGCAGGTGCTTATTTTATTTAATCGGGAGCTAAAACTATTACCTGAAATGAGTTGCCTCTGTATGTTTATGAACGAAGGTAATTTTTTGTCTTTATTTTAGTAAAAGTCTTCTCTGGTAACAGCTAACTTGGGTTTAGCTCCTGAAAAATTGTTTTAGCCAACAGAGAGTCTGTGAAACCGACAATTAAATGCCAAGAATAAACAAGGAGCTGTTCCATCCCACTCCCCCAAAATGCACGCTTAGGGTCCTGATGTAGACCTGTGCCTTAATCTCCAGAACATGAAACAAAACCCGAATTACTTACTCCCTGCCTCCCCGAAATCCTCAATGCTAAACTCGGGTGTAAATAAACCCGTCCCGACTACAGGGAACAAGGGGTAGCGGCCTATTCATACCAGTAGTGGTAAGTAAGGGGCAGGAAGCTCTCTCTCAATGATACATCTTACACAAATATAGAAGAGAGTCTGTTGGACAAAGCAGTAATCATAGAAATGTATAGGGGAGCACTCAAACAAATGCCGCTGCACCCAACGAGTATGTCCTATTCTAAGGCTACTGGAAACGACCTGATGAAGTTGAGGCATTAAAGGTGAGTCCGGGGAAAGAGTTGCGGCCTTCAGCGAACCCACGACGAGATTTAAATGGTGACGGAGCAGCATTAGGCCTATAGAATTTTGAGAAAGTGGCAGCAAGGATCTCCGCCGAGGGTGTAGGGTCCTAATTCTCCTGCTGAAGCACGTTGATTGTTTTCATTCGTTCCAATTCTCTCTTGTATCAGTTGAAACTACCAAAATAGAATATTTTCCCATATATTAAGTAATTTAGCTCAGAGATGTTAGTATATACTCGTATATATATATATATATATATATATATATATATATATATATATTATATATATATATATATATATATATATATATATATATATATATATATATATATATATATATATATATATATATATATATATATATATATATATATATATATATATATATATATATATATATATATATATATATATATATATATATATTTGGTTGTACCACGCTTATAATGGTTTATGAAATAGAGAGACACCGTATTTATACAAAGGAGTGTTTTTCTCTTTAAGGTCAGATCTATTTTATGGCCTCTGATAAGTTTGATTTGAGGAAGAAAAATTAGACTGGATCTAAAGAAAACAAACCTGTGCTAATATTTACATTTCTCTCCTTTGTGCTGGAGATTAGGAAATATTCAAAGATATTTCCGCTAATAAAATCATTTATTTGTATGTATTGTGGTATCTGCTTTTGACTAGCTAATCTGGTGGCCCATCTTAACCTCATGGACGGCCAAAGCATTATTTGTATATCCTTTAGATACTGCATTTTAATGGTGCTTAATTCTTACAGAGATATTTTCAGAAGTTTTACCTACATATAATAAATTACAATGCAAACAAGGTATACTATATGTTACATTATTATCGTTTCTTGGGCTGTGCTTTATTAACATATTTTTTAATGTATAAATGTATTTAAAAATTAGATTTAGATCAAGTTGTTTTAATATTGGTACTGCATACAAGAAATTATCATGGTAAGGAAAATATAATATGTTGTGTAAAGGTTCTGTTTTCCCTAACTTGCGGTTGTATGTAGAATGTTTTTTTTATCTTTATACATGCAGTTTTCCCAAAAGTATTTTTGGGAAGACTACATGTATATATATATATATATATATATATATATATATATATATATATATATATATTACCAGGCAAAGGCTTCTCTACTCCCCCTTACCGGGGGAGCTTGCGCTTCGCTAATAAGATTAAAATTTTAAATCTACCAAAAAGCAGCCATAGTTAAATTTTTATACATTTTCTGAATTTTACCATTTATAATAATTTTAAGATGGAACTCTAAACTAAATTTAATCCCTTTCAAAATATCGCGTTGCTATAATATAGAATTATAGAAGAAGATATATAAAAATAAATTTTCTGAACTTCACGATTTGTAATTCTTTGGGTTTTAAAAATTTCACAAAATTTCGATACTTATATTTATTTCTGATCTTCCCCATTTTGTTTTTTAATATTATAAAAGAATTATTAGAAATAACTTTGATGAAAAAGACATTATTTTAATTTTGACCAGGAATTTTCTATGGGATTTAAATCAGGTAACTGACTTGTTCTTCTGAACAAACCAATCCCGGGTCCGTTTGAAAGTGTGCTTTGAGTCATTATTTTGTTGGAGGCATCAATTATCTCCAGGTTACAACCTTTTGAGTGAATTTAGCAATTTGCATGAAAAATTCTAAGATTTTGAGGTCCATTCATTGAGTCCTCTATCACATCACGTGCTCGCGTACTATTAGCCAAAAAACACGAACATAGGCTTTATTTTTCAAATAAGTAGGGGAAAATTTATGGACGCATTTCCGTGTTTTTAGTGAGCATGAGATTTTCTTCCTGATTTTCGAGATTTCAAATTATTACGATGCTCTAAAGATTTGAAATGAAAAGCCTAAAAAATGAATTATTTACAGTGAAGATCTGAAATGAAAAGCCTAAAAATTGAACGATTTGAAGCGAAGATCTGAAATAAAAAGCCTAAAAAATGAATGATTTACAGTGAAGATCTGAAATGAAAAGCCTAAAAATTGAACGATTTGAAGCGAAGATCTGAAATGAAAAGCTTAAAAAAGGGATTATTTGAATTGAAGATCTGAAATAAAAAGCCTAAAAAATGAATTATTTACAGTGAAGATCTGAAATAAAAAGCCTAAAAATTGAACGATTTGAAGCGAAGATCTGAAATGAAAAGCCTAAAAAATGGATTCTTTGAATTGAAGATCTGAAATTAAAAGCCTGAAAAAATGAATTATTTACAGTGAAGATCTGAAATGAAAAGTTCAAAATTGAATGATTTGAAGTGAAGATCTCAAATGAAAAGCGTAAAATTTGAACGATTTGAAGTGAAGATCTAGAATGAAAAGCCTAAAAATTTAATAATTTGAAGTGAAGATTTTAAATGAAACCACTAAAATTTACTGGCTTAGATCCCCGGCCAGAGAGTAAGCAAAATATTCGTAGCTAGTAGGGAGCTGCGTCGTTTCTGGCGCACGCGCGCATAGAGCTTGGGACAGGTATGTCACTACGCCCACCAATCCCAAAACTTCTCTTTCTTCCATCCACCCTCTTCCACCCTCTAGCCCAACTCTCCCCTTTCTTAGTGCAAGCAAGCCATACATCGCTCTCTCGTCTCGGATCCTAGCGATAAACGGGTAGCCCTCCTCTGAGCCATGAAATGTTCCTACGCTCGCGGGTTTGTGGGAAAACACACACCACACCGAGGTGCCTTTGGGCTTTCCAACGAAGGTCATTGTGATCTTTATGTGTATTTCATAATTCCGTTATGAGCACTAATCGACAGTTATAAATTGGGGGCGGGGGGATATAAGGAATGGTATTCGATGTACCATGACTTAGAGAACTATTTGTTGTTATGTAGTTACCACTAAGGCAGGAAAACTGACGGAGGCATCCCTGACAGAATGGTTATGGGAAAGGGCTAAAAGACGTGATCAATATGCCTCAAGTGAAAGAGGAGCGGAAGGCATTTATTCGACGAGTCTAAAAAGGAGACTACTGGGGGCGCTATGGACAAATTGTAAGCGCTTCATTTAAGAATTAAAGAACCCTTTACAATCAAGACAAATATATACCTCAGGTGGAGTTGGGAACTGAATAGCACAGAAGCCTATCATTTTTAGGGACTGGAAATGAATCACGGCGTGCCTCTGTAACACCAGAGGATCAGGTTTCTGTTGTTGTTTTTGTTTGTTATTTTATTTTAACTGCGGCCATATGACGACTGTCAAGAAGACGAATGAGCGCTCTCAAAGCCTTGGCAGTTCATCTCTGAAGGAGGACCTCTGAGAGCGTCTAAGACTTCAACACCCGAAATCACGAATTAAGGAATCGCTGACAGTTTAAAGTGGGGTCACAGACGACTTTAAGTTGGGATTCCAAGGCAAGTTTCAATTTGGGTCCTAGATGAGTTTAAATTGGAGTCCGATATGAGTCCGAGACGAGTGTAAAGTGGCGTCCAAGATAAGTTTAAATTGGGGTCCAATTTCACCTTAAAGTTGGGTCCAAGACAAGTGTAAATTGGGGTTCAAGACGAGTTTAATTTCAGTCAGGGAGGAGATTAAATTGAAGTTCAAAACGAGTTTAAGTTATGGTCCAAGACGAGTTTATTTGGAGTCCAATACGAGTTTAATGTTTTGGTACAAGACGAGTGTATATTGGGTCCCAGGAGAAGTTGAAATTGGGGTCCAAGACGGGTTTAAATTTAGGTCCAAGACAAGTTTAAATTGGAGTCCATCTAAGTTTAAAGTTGGGTCCGACAAAAGCTTAAATTGGTGTCCAAAGCAAATTGCTAGTGTCATGAGATTAGTTGCAAAATAGGACCGGGATAATATTCGTTGTAAGACTATAACGGTTTTTATCCTTTCAAGTCACAAACGTTTATAATTCTTAAAAGTATGTTCACTTATGTCATTTTTATCTTCCGGAACTCAATACTAACTTAGTTATTCAATTTTGAAAATGTTATAAATTTGCTAAATTTAAATCTTTCCGCGTCATTAGCCAAATTTCCTTTACCTTTTGTCTACTTTTGGTTCTAATTTTTGATCTTTTAAATTAATTTGTAAATGAGTTTTTCTTATGCAGTTTTATGTTTATTTTCAGATCTAAACCTCGTTTTTGCTGCAAATACATACTTTTGTTATTATGGACCTTCAGTTGATTATGGTAAAATTATGCATTTCCTGAAAAAACGTGTGTCAGAGCTGAAAAGTACACATAAAACTGCATAAGAAAAACATATCCTTAAATTCCTTAGAAGAGATGTCTTAAAACGAATTTTGACCCCGGACGGAATCTGAAGTTAATCTGCTCAACGAGGCTTAACTTCCGGTGGCGCGTAACCTAATAGTAGACTGTAGGCATCCCATGCATCAATCAACATAGTCACCCATATTTTCTAAATCCTCATCGTAAATTTTAACCTCCCCATAAATGTCAAGAATGAGACAAGATAAGACCCGGCAAGATTTCTTTAAGATGAAAAGGACCCTATATCTGTAATGTCTGTGGAAGAGGCTGTGCCAACCTTCGCAGACTCCGCAGCCATCAACGATCTCACCAAAGACGATAATCATCAACCAAACATCATCAATATCATCCATGTATGGAGTGACGTCGTCATCGGCAACGATGGACAACATTAAGGAAGTTAAGTAAACCCACGTATACAAGTTGAATCGTAACGAGACTAGGCCGAAGGAATTATGATGCGTTTGATCGAAGCACTTTAAAACACTATTTAGTTCTCAACTAGTTAGTACAAGCTCTCTTTTCTTTACAATAAATTTTAAATATCCAATCATAACTATGACTACCTTAATTCTCATCAATACATCATTGCTGGCATGTAGTTGCTACCATGCGTTGGTGAGAGAAGGGCAGACGGTTTTCGCACCGTGAACCAAAGCCCTTAGAGGAATTATCCCGTAACCTACAGATAAGAAGGCAATTTCGCAAAAAGCTTCCTTTTTCGATTATGATCTCAAATTCGTTTTTCAGCATATTTTGATGCCTTGTGAATAAATCTTATATTTAGTTTCGGTCCCGAATAGTGGTAATTGACTTATTGGGATTTATTCCTAATTTTCACTGTATAAAGTACTAGAATACTTAAATTTCAAAAAATATTTTTGGAAAGTTGTTCTTATCTTATTTTCAGATGTCTCCATTGTCTCTCTCATATGCCATTTGCAATATGATTACAATGGCGAGGACGCGACCGTGTTAGCATGGCTTTGCCTGGAATATAATATTGCACAAGATATTGTTGAAGAACTGTTTATGAAACTGTCCCTCCCTTTTCCAAAATAACTCACGAATTTGATCTAGGTATGTATATGCAAGGCATTTCAAATGAAAATTAAAGTAAGAAAAATATGGAAAGGAGTTAATAAGTTGAGTTGATCGACCGTACGAGTAGAACAAATATTATCATGCCAGAGGTTTCCAATTTTCAATAATAATTCTGAGAGTCTATATTATACTCTTAATTTCTGTCTTAGTCTTAATTTCTTTTTTCTTTACAGAATAAATCTTTATCAGAGTTTTAATCCTTTGGGACCATTCAATAATTTTAAAATAGTCTCTTCACCTTTCAATAATTTAAAAATAGCCTTTTCACTTTTCGATAATTTGAAAATAGCCTTTTCACTTTTCGATAATTTGAAAATAGCCCCTTGAAGTTTTAATTATTTGAAAATAGCGTCTTCACCTTTTAATATGTTATAATTTTCATAAACCTCTTATTTCTAGTAGTTTTCTTTAGTCGAGTTTAATATTCATTTGATTTTGTTTGGAAGAAATGACAATGTAATTTTTATGGAAGGTGAATTCATAGTATCTGGCAACCACACAGCGTAGCATTCATGAAAGTACTAACTGACTATGATTAAAGTTAAACTGTGAAGGGGTACGTGAAGAGGGCTATTTTAAGTTTCTTTTATAATATTAAGTGAATATTAAGTAATTTTGCATTTTGCATTTAATTTATAAATGCAAATTTGGGGAAGTTTAGTGGACTCAATTGGCCCAGGCATTGCCATTGTTTAAATGGGCAAAACTGTCGCCATTCAAATCGGTAATTTGAAAATACCCCGATTAAAGTTGATGGGTTTAGTGTCCCGTACCCACGCTTTAGAAATTATGATTAGGCTATTTCAGGTGTTGATTTCAATTTTCCTTGTTTACGCTTCGTTTGTATTTATGCCGCTGTTCGTCTGTTTCTTTCCTTTTCATATCTTTCCCGACAATGCTGAATTGCCACTTTTCTAAAACAGGTCTTTCACCTTATTAAAAATTAATAAACACTTTCCCATGTCATTTTTGTCTATTTCCTACTTCTATACGTATTTTAATTTGAGCTCAGCCTTGATTTGGCCTTTGTTCCGTGCTTGAGGCCTTTAACATAAAAAATAAGGGTCATTTGCTTGCTATTCTCGCTCATTAAACCAACCAGTGTAAACCAAAGCGTAACTAATGTAGCATTTAAAGAAATTATTTTACTTCGACATTTATTTTCAGATTTCTTCTTTTATTTAGAAATTGGGCTTTTACATGGGGTCCGATTTCTAAATTTGATCCCAGGGAACATAAATTCGATCAGTAAAAAAAATCGGACGCCCAGTCTAGGACCCTTTGACAATTAGACGTCATAACAGAAGAAATCTGAAAGTAAATGTCGAAGAAATTTTTTTTCTTTAAATGTTAGATTAGTTAAGCTTTGGTTTACACTGGTTTAATGTTCAACTACTCTATATTGTAGAATCCAGAGCTCAACTCTCCCATAGTGCAGAATCCAGACCTAATCTTCCTCTTAATTTACAATCACATATATTGTAAAATCTGATTTATTTTTAATTAAAACAAGGTTACTATGAAATTTTTTATCGTAAGTTTAATTAAGAAATAGTATGAAAAAATAGTATCACGAAATTAGAAAAACGTATCGTAAATTTGTCTTTCATACCAAATAAATTGGTCCTAGTAGGAAGATAAGTGTGATCTCTTACATCCATTTATCGACTTTATACATTTTTGCCGATTCCATTAATATTTCCTAGTTTTTTTGTGTAGTAGAGTATTTAGATCAAGAAAACAAAGCGATTGATTCCTAGACCTGTGAGGTAATCCAAGATATAGTTGGATGCGTCTGTTATCTTCTCATTCATCACTCTAACTAGAGTTTTTGGTTTGACTACTTTTTGAATAATTAATAGTAACGTATCTGCATTTCTCTTGACGACACTCAACAAAGATCTAACGGCATGTTTAGTGCTTGTATCAAACAGACTAAAAACCGGTAATGGCCTGCTCGGTCCAAGTTCTACTGCAAAGGTGGCTGAGTGAAATTTATTTGAAATCTTGCAACACTACGTCATACATATAGTCAATTCATGCCTGTAATATTTTAAAAATATCTCATTAAACTATGTGAAGGGTTGTATATATTTACAACAAAATTCAAACTTTTTAATGATCTTGAATCGCCTCTGCAACAGGGAACCAGCAAATATTGTCGACTAACTAATACACATGTCTAAACAACTTGAGTGTGTCTATGCATAACTTGAAAACGTTTTACAATCTCTGTGTTTCGATGAATAAAAAGGCGTTTAATTCTCAACACCAGTGTGACTTGGTCTCCTTCTCCACTCTGTTCATGTTTTTCTCACGACATTAATGGGCCCAACTTGTTTAAAAGAGCAATTTTCTCCTTTCAAACTTTTTTTAGGATTTGGCGACTACATGTTCCAACTTTCCAACAAAATAGTGTTTGGAAGCAATATATTGCATGAATTATACTCATTGTTATTTAGGGAATATTTTAAAATCAAAATAATGTAAAGTGAGTACGTGTTCGTTAATTTCTAAATAGCTATACCCTACCGTCGATGGTAGTATATGGTCAATAAGAAAGAGAAGAAACTTGTTTCACCTACATCATTGATGGCTACTTTCTACAGAAAAAAAGGAACGAAAGAAATAATACGAGGAATAAAGGATATATGATACTAATACAGATCTCGAAGGAATAAACTACCATAAGAAAACTCGTTAGCACATCACTAAATTCGTTTAAGGAAGAGAAATTTAAAGATTTGCAAATTGGATCAAGCAAAATGAAAATTCATTTCACTAGTGTTGATTAACTTGGTTAACACATCGACTAATTCTTTAGGAAGAAAGATATTTGAGCTTATAGTAATTCATAAAAGGGCCCTGATTTATATGTATAAAGTTTACCTTTTTGTAAATAATAATGAGGATCTATAAATATGTTTTTCTCCAATTAAACTAAGTGGCTCCTTCTGCTGTCTACATTAGCGAAAAGATATACATACTAATGCTGGAAAGTTGAAATAATGCTATATGGCACTAGATCTGTTGCATCCTAGGTTTCTTCTTGGCTCCAGCGAATAAAAGGCGCTAGGTCTGTTGCACCCTAGGTTTCTTCTTGGCTTCAGCGCATATATGGCACTAGATCTGTTACAGCCTAGGTTTCTTCTTTGCTTCAGCACATATATGGCACTAGATCTGTTGCATACTAGGTTTCTTCTTGGCTTCAGCGCATATATGGCACTAGATCTGTTGCATCCTAGGTTTCTTCTTGGCTCCAGCGCATAAAAGGCGCTAGGTCTGTTGCACCCTAGGTTTCTTCTTGGCTTCAGCGCATATATGGCACTAGATCTGTTACAGCCTAGGTTTCTTCTTGGCTTCAGCACATATATGGCACTAGATCTGTTGCATACTAGGTTTCTTCTTGGCTTCAGCGCATATATGGCACTAGATTTGTTTCACCCTAGATTTATTCTTGGCTTCAGCGCATATATGTCACTATATCTGTTGCACCCTAGGTTTCTTCTTGGCTTCAACGCATATATGGCACTAGATCTATTGCACCCTAGGTTTCTTCTTGGCTTCAGCGCATATATGGCACTAGATCTGTTGCACCCTAGGTTTCTTCTTGACTTCAGCCCAAAATGTTTTTCTCCAAGGACTTTTAAATCGTTCAGGAAAAAATATCTTTTAACCATATATTTCAAATAGTTCAACTCAAAATGGGTAGCAAGAGAATGCTAAAATATATTTCAATATTAATAAGCAATTTAAAATTCTTTGTAATATTATTATTATCTCCATTTTACTGATATATACCAATCAATTGCTGAAATTTTATAAAATATGCTAGTGATTCCTAGCTACGAGTAGTGTCCACCTGATTGAATTGCCCCAAAACACTTGCAGAAAGAAGCAATGCATGCAACAATATCTCATAAAAGTATGAAATGATCCACAATAATTCAGTCTAATTATGAATTTAGGAAAGTAATACTGCATTAACTCCATTAACTTAATGTTAGGTTAGTTTATGTGCTGCATAATTAGGCTAGGTTAATTAGGAAGAAACGAATGAGAACCATAAATTTGTTAGGAGTCCAAATTCCTCATGCTATTTTCTATTGCGAAATAAAGATATGTCCAAGTGATCCGTTCCCTCTCATTTCTAATGAAACTATACTATTTTATTCTATTTTTATTTGAGCTATTGTTATTTATACAGGATCACAATCTCAATTTGACCAGTCTGGGAATAAGCTTTTTCCGGCGAAAATAACAGGATCCGCGATCGCCTGTCATTTCTTGATGCTCTTTTTTAGCGGACAGCGTTTCTCAGAATTAGGGCCATTCTTATCATTTAGGAGAAAAGTTCATTTTGCGCAGCAGGACACGGTCCTTTCAGAAAAAGGCTTGAGCTTTGTTATTTTCCCCTTCTTCCTCTCCTCTTCACCTCCTGAGTCCCATGTCGTCCGAATATTTTTTAGCATACTTTTGTGAAGAAAGGAATGAAAATAGGAGAAGTACAAAAGTGTGGAACTGTCATAGATCGAAATGGCGAAAGACGAAGAGAAGTGTGCGTGACTTGTTTAAATATATACGAAACACACTCAAATATAATCGCAACTCGCTTAAATATAAGCGCAACTCGCTTAAATGTACGTGCAACTAGCTTAAATGTAAGCGCAACTTACCTAAATGTACGCGCAACTTGTCTAAATGTACGCACAACTCGTTTAAATTTACGCGTAACTTGCTTTAATGTACGCGCAACTCGCTTAAATATAAGAGCAACACGATTAAATGTAGGCGGCTGACCAATGCGAGCGATTGGCGTCATTCCAGTGAAACTCAATGATGACTGCTGGAAGATATGTACTGCAGTAACATATGATTATATCGTAAGAGTATACCTAGTTCCGGAAACAGTAGGAGAGGGAAAATGACTGTATTCTTTTCAAAATTTAAAGAGGAAGACCTTCAGCAGCGAGGTTTGTGGATCAACTCTTCGTAGGAAAAGTAGCTGGACTAGAACGAACAAACCTGAAATTGGAAGAAATTGTCACGAAACAACTTGGAATTAAATATGAAAAGAAGTCCTAATGTTCAAACAAGTGCAAACTAGAAAAAAATGAGGATTAAAGGGTATTGTCAAGGGCTGTGTGGATATAAAAAACATATGCCCTGGACTTCGTGCCGAATACAGAAAAGGTATCGAGAATGATGCAAATATAATGAATGCCAACTTGCTGTCAGAATCAGCAAAGGGGAATCGACATTATAGCCCAGGATGGTTAAGGCTATGGGAAAGAATGACGGGTTGTCGATGGCTCAGAGCTCTGCTTGTAACCAACAACCACCAGTGTCTTGTTCAAGGAAAAATAAAACTGACCTCAAGCCAAAGCAATTTATAACAATCTATTGCCAATAGTTTTGAGGTTGCTGCAATTCTGGTGGGCACTTTAAAAAAACAAGTATGCCAGTAAGCCTTTAGTTTTGGGCTCCGTAAATGGACGGATATTAGAAGATTAGGGCGAGGAAGTTCTAACCTGGGGGTATCATCAGGAGACCCTGCAACTTCACTTCAAGGTTTTGATAACAACAGCCAGGAGATGTCATATGACATCTTAAGGCGCATAAATGTGGACTCATTTCTTTTGTTTACAAGACGCACAACGGAAATCACAGTGTTAACATTTTGCACATTAAACAGGCGGGGAAATCAAGTTTTAATTAATTAAAACTAGGAAAATATAGCAGTAATGAATATCTTGAATAGAGTCTAAGTAGATATAAACATATTGTGCATACTTATTTAGTTCGTAAGAATAAAGCGATTTAAGCACAAAAGAAGGGAAAGTGCGCGATTCTCCCAGCCTTGCTGGTATTTCAAAACTCTCCCAACTTTGCCAATATTACGCAACGAAGGCAGCTAAGCCATCTAAATGGCGCATTAAATTCTCTACGGCCAATAAAATCATTGCTTGCAAAGATTGTAGCATCGACCACTCAAACCCGATCTCTCCTGGTGCCGAGCTTCCAGCCACAAAATGCCTCCTTGGAATGTCGATAAAAGGGGAGACATAATTTATAAATGTAGCAACAAAGCGCATAAAGAAAATGAAACAAAGATTAAAAGCAATTTTAAAATTATTCCAAGTTTATTATCAGAGAATGACAGAAAACAACAGAAAACTGTAATATACAATCTGGAGAGTGAGGAGAGTGAACGTACAAAACAAGAAATTGAAGCAATTATAAAATGAATTAGCTCGCAATCGTTAATCAAAGGAGGGGGGGAGGAGGATGAGGCGGATGAAATTCCACATAATTTCTTCTCTTATTAACCCATAGTGAAAGAAGAATCAAATTTATTAGGTGTTCCCCCCAAAATGTTGGAAGGACACTCTTCCAGTCTCGGGCGCGGAGACCCCGCGTTCATTTTCGGGCCTGAAGCGACTGAAAACCTACTTATGGAATACCATGGGTGAAGAACACTTCAACGGCCTGGATCCGGTCAGTGTTCACAACGAAATTAATGTAAGGAATATAAAGCGTAATCAAGGCATTTGCCAAAAGAAACAGGAGGTTGATGTTCGTGCGAAATATCGTGACCAATGAATCTTGTGTTATCATCGTGTTTGATGCTCTTATTAACGATTTCAGACCCATTAATGTTATATTTCTTTTTTTTGGCATATTTGTATTCTGATATTGAGAAAGAGTTATGAAATAATAAAATATATATATTTTAAAATAGTTTTGTAAGCCGTTGCGATCTATTATGTCTTATATGATCCTTCTAAATTACAGGTAAATCTCAAAAGTAATGATTAAATTTAGTATTATTCCTTAGCTGACGTCCCAAAAGTACAACTCCTAATTTTCTGAAGGGTGGAAAGATTTCGGATCTGAGAGAGTTAGTGTTCACTTCCGTGTGATTTACTGTTATTTCTTATCAATACTGTTTAAGATAACCATTATTAATGATCAATGCCCTTTTCTAACACTATTCAGAGTAAGGAATTCATGCTAGCCTCCCACCAGGTTTGAATCCGGGATCCGCCACTTTCCGCAGGTTTGGAGCCGTGTTTGAATATTCCTTGTGGTATCAACTGTGTATTTAAAGCACTCTTAAATCTATCCCCAGGTGGAGCCTTAATTTCGGTCGGCCAGTAGGCCAGTGTGCGTATAACCGCGTGCTCCTGGTAATACCCACCATAAAACTGGCATCATGTCTTTGCGTTTGTAAAAGATTCCACCCTACCTCATTTTTTGCTATTTCCTTAAAGATCGTTATTTCCACTCTATACAGTTGCAAGTGTCAAGAATATTCAAGCAAAAATAATAGGAAATTTATTTTTAATAGGCAATTATATTTTTTTATTTGAGCGTATTTACGTGAGTCAAGATACGATTAATTAAACGTCAAGAATAGCTGCCAACTTTGGTTTTGCTGTTGTAAAATTGCCAGAAGACTCAGTCCTGAATCAGGTTCCTTCTTTAGTTATTTCCCTTTTCTGGCGTATATAATTAATTGGAACCTTTAGTAAGTTTGTTTTTCGGTCGTTAATTGTTAATTACAAGTAGGTTAGATTTGTTAGGAGGTGCCTCACTTGTTCTGGTAAGCTTTATCGCGTGCCAGAAGATGAATGCAGCATATTCAAGATTTCTTCGTTCGATCGTTTTCATAAGCAGGGAGAGATCCTAGGACTATCAAGAAAGTATTTAATCGCTTACGTTTAAGAGGAAAAACCAAACGACCATGCAGAAAATAAAACACAGAGAGAAGCAGAAGAAAGACAGAGAGAAGCAGAAGAGAGAGAACAAATATGACAGCACGAGAGAGAATTAGGCCGTGATCATGTCGAAATGACTTCCGTAGGATCACGTAACCATCAACCACAACCACCGTCGATAAAACTCCCCACGCATAAAGACGGAGAAGAATTTTGCTCTTATCTGAAGCACTCTGAAAAACTTTCCGAAGTCAACAATTGGGATTTGGAATCAGATGGAGTTGCCTGTCTACTCCCCCTCTTAAACACCCTTCTGCGTGAAATCTTCATTTATCGGCCCTCGGAAGCAACCCTGGATTATTTAACTCTAAAAGCAGAGCTTCCCTCTGCTGTTAATATGAATCCAGAGTTCTATCGGGTTAGATTCCGCTCGGCTAAGATACAGCCGGGACAAACGTTTGAGCAATTTAGGTTGACCCTTCGCCGCAATTTATAGTTTTGCCTAGAGTACTCACAAGTGAGTAACGACTATGAGTCATTAGTAGACTTTATTTTAAGGGATCAACTCATGGCTACCCTTCCCCAAGAATTGAAGGCCTTCCTAACAGATAGAAGAGCTTCTTCGTTTAAAGAGTGTGTAGAGGAAGCCGACCTATATCCCAAAGAGATCAAGAAGAGTCATCCACCTTCCCCCAAACATATGTTTGGGCATAATAAGTTCCATGCTAAGAATAATGGTAGTTTCGTGAAGATTCAGGCGCCTCCTAAACCCAAGTTTCATACTCAGCGTGAACAAAAAGACGCAAAGCCTCCAATATTCCATTCTGCGCCATCTCACTCCCTGCGTAAACCCATCGTATGTGGTACCTGTGGCACCTCTGGTCACTTTAGTTATAACTGAGCCCAGAACTCGCAGCTGATGACTACCCCTAATCAACAGCTCCACCAGGTAACCGCTTCCCTTCCCCTTAACCCTTCTAACTCGACATCACAGTCGCCATCTGCTCCCTCTCATTCGGAATAACAGGTAAATTCCCTGTTCAATAAGAGCTCCCCAGGTGTGCTAAAGTTTTAGAACGGCACGATAAATGGGTGCCGAGTTTCAACCCTTGTAAGAGACACGGGTTGCACATGCATAGTTGTCTCGGGCAAGCTGTTGCCCCTAGTAACTCCCGACCATAAGAGATTTGCGATCGTGCAAGTCTTTTTAGGTCGTATCACTAAGTTTGCTGTGGTAAAGTGCTACATACAGTGTCAGTATTTTACAAGATGGGCAGATGTAGTCGCCGCCCCCATAAAGGTTTGCTTAGTTCTTATCGGACTGAGCGCGCAGCTCTCCTCAAAACCCATCTCG
The DNA here is from genome assembly GCA_963969495.1 of Ceratothoa steindachneri. Classification (NCBI taxonomy): domain Eukaryota; kingdom Metazoa; phylum Arthropoda; class Malacostraca; order Isopoda; family Cymothoidae; genus Ceratothoa; species Ceratothoa steindachneri. The sequence goes on from OZ018330.1 coordinate 104,363,283, forward strand.
AAACCAGTGATTACCAGGGCCTAAGCTAACAAAGATACCATTACCCCGGTACCTTTAACGTCCTCGTCAACCGCGGAAGTCGAGTTATCCAGCAATGATCAGTTTGCTGAAATTCAAAAGTATTCCCATTCTTTGCAACCCCTGTGGGAGAAGGCCAGAAAAAAGGAACCCGAAACCGTTTCTCTAGAAAACTGTGCAGACTTCGCCTTCAAGAATTCTGAGGTGAATTTAGAAAAATACAGAACGTATTTTGACATCAAATACAAAGTACGGACATTCGATGCTGGCAACAAAGTACTACTTCTGTTGCCCTCTGAGTCTACTTAGCTCCTATCTCAGTGGAAAGGACCCTTTTTAGTAGTAGAACTCCAAGGTCCGGTCGACTACTTAATTCAGACCCTCTCAGGTGATATAATGTACCATGTCAACCTGTTGAAAAGGTACCACCGACATGCGTGCATTAATAATGTGGTCGCTTTAGACGAAAAACTCGTCTTAGAGGCAACTTACCCGTTGAATCGCTTTGCTTCGTTTAAACGGTCTGCGTGAAAGCAGAGGACGAATACCCTTTGCCGTCTCTCCCTTCCCCCAATCGAACTCGGCTCCCGAGCTTGATTTTAACCACTGTCCCCGACCTGGCGAGAAGGCTCAATTGGACAGCCCACTAAGTGAGTTTTCGGACGTAGTCTCCGAAACCCCAAGTTTCTCAACCCAATTCACTCATGAGCTTGTTTCATAAACACAAGAACCAGAAAGAACTAAGCTTTACCCTGTTCCCGTCATTTACACCCTGCGTTTAACGCCGCAGTAACCTTTTATTTTGATACTGTGTACGTTGCCACTCGTACATGGTCCCAACACGTACAGTCTCTTCGCTATTTGTTAATCCGTTTGCGCGCAAAGGGACTCAGGATATGACACGATTAATTATCTTGGTTTTAAGATCAGAAAAAAAGAGATTGTTCCCCACGACACTTTGTAATATGGTGCTCCATTTGGTGGCAATTACAACATACATATGTGTATATTCATATGCTTCCATCGCTCTAAATTTATTAGTGAAATTCTCGTTTTTAACATTAAAGTGCATTCTCAGCTATTTTATTGGTCATCTTTGTTGCAAATACTATCTTAAATACATGTGTGTACTTCGGAATTTTATCCCTTCCGTGATCTTGGTTCGTTGGTGGTTGTTTTCAACTTCATTCATAATTTTCTCTTTTTCTCATTACTTTTGCTGGTAGTCCTATTTTTGAAGCGTTTTCACTCTTTCAATGGAGCAAAGCTTTTCCAGGTCATTTTTCGTATTGAAAATTACGACGTATCCGTTTCGACATCTATGATCCTTATAGTTTTCTTTTGCTGGTTTTGGTGCTCCTTGGCTGATGTTGTTTATTGGTAGTCGAAGGCATTCCAGTTTGCCTCCAACCCTATTTGCGGGTGGTAACTCCGCCAACCTCTTGATGAGCCCCCGTGTCGCTCCTTTCTGTTTGTGTGTCTTTTATTTGTTCTTTGGTCAGCTCACTCCTCAAACAAAGAAAGATAGAGAGAGGTCCTAATCTTTCAGCTCCCCTACGGGGCCCAAATAGCTTCCTCTTGAGAGTAGCACGTCCTACTTATCCGACCTACTTAGTCCTATTACTATTCAGCACTTCTAAATATAGGGCTCGTGGTCCTAAGGATCCCCCTTCTTCGCATTACTTAATAGGGATTCATTACGGGGTTTACTTTACCCTACTTTAAACTAGTTCTGAGCGCAGAGGTGGTCTAGTTATTTTTCAGTTTAGCGTTTGAAATGTTGGAAGGTAAAACTATGAACTTAAGGAAAAATCTAATAATAGTTCACCCTTAAGGGTGGCTACCAGGTCCCCTGAAAACAGAAGAAATCTCCAAAGAGTCCAGTGGACGGATATCTTTCTTGAAAATTCGCTCTTTGTTTTACCGCAAAGAAATGACGTTTTTTCACTTCGCTGATGCTTTGCCTTGCCTCCTTTATCGGTCAGTAGCGTCATTGAGCCCCTCCACCCAGTCATGCTAGTGCAGGAGAGGGAAGGAAAGGACCCCTGGCGCCCTCCTTCCTTCTGTCGTACCACATTCGTTAGTACTAGATAGACAAGAAGTGACGAAGGCCATGTTTAGCTGATGGAAAAAGGATATGGAAAAGACAAGGAGTGAAATAAATAAAAGGGGAAAGTGGGAAAGAAAGTTATATATCGCTGTACTTCCCCTGTAGCTCCGGCCCTGCAATGAGGAACCAGGATGGGGTAAAGGTTGTGAGGCCCTGATTTTCCTCATGTTTCTTCCGATGATCTCCTCCTCCCGCGAAAAAAGAACTCCCGAAGGGGGAGCATGAGAGAGAGGGAAAGGAAAAGGCAAAGATAGAACTGGGGGAAGTAAAGTCAAAGACATATCAGTTGACCGAGGTTATCGATAGACCAACAGTTTAACGTGGGATCTAAACCACAGTGTTTACAGAGATATTTTTCCTATTTAACTATATTATATGCAGTTTTCTGTCCCGTTTTAAATGGTCAGCCCAAGTAATAGATAAAGATAAAATTAAAAGAGAGAAATGGAAAGAAGTTTGAGGTTTGCAGTGTTCCAATTTTGCTTGCATGTCACGCTAATCTCTGTTCCTTAAACTATCTTTAGGGTTAGGATCGAAAAAAGTAATCGGTAAAAGGTTTGTTCTTTAAGGTTTGTTTTAGTTTTGTGTTTTGTCTTTTCTCGTTCAAACAGTTTAACCCTTCGAGTATCTTATTTGAGGCCTTTATGTAATTCTTCCTGTGAGGCCCGATCTTCCTGCCGCTATAGTTTGAAATTTGAGATGGTATTTTGGGGGTCTTCGGTGGTAATTTTGGCGTTCTTACCTTCAGGGGCATATCTTTCCTCTTTTACGCATTTATGCCGGTAAGTTTGTTCTATTCATTCGTTTAGTGATTTGATAATCTGATTTTAAAGTTAATATAAAATTTCTCATTGTCCTCTTTGCTTGTGCTGAACACTCCTTTCCAGTGTTTCATGAAATCATTCAATCTCGTATTCTTCGTCAATTGTATTTTCATGCCTGTCTTTAACTTTTGTTTTATCCCTGTATTTCGTATATCCAATTCTTTTTCTAATTATTTTCCAGAATTCTCGGGGCGTTAGCTTGTGTTAGATATTTTAAACGGCTGTTCCAAGATTCCTTGTGATTTTTAGCTATGTCTCTTAATAGTTTTCTTTTTTTCGTTCTCAGATTTAAGTATCTTTACCTCGTTGGTCCGTTACTAAGTATCATTTCATTTAATAATCTTATTTCAGTATCTTTTCCTTTCATCTTCGGTGTTGATATGAAACATAATTATTTTTTAAACGGTTCTTGGGATTGCACTGATGTCTGGTGTTTGGATGTATCACTTTATTCTATTAAATTCGTCGCCGATCTCTTCAAGTTTTGCTTCAACAAGTCTGTTTGGCACGTAACTGTCTAATTTCTGTTTGTATTTCCCAATAAGTTCTATGGTTTGCATTCCATTTTTTTTGCGGGGATCTGAATTGGTTGCTGATGAATGATGAATAGCATTAGTGTATGATCGCTGAAAATAACATCTACAGGTTTCATCCATATCATCGGTAAATGGTAGACTGTTATTTGCATTCAATATATGTGGTGTTATTGTTGTTTTTACATTTCTGACGAACGTTCGGAAGTCCGGTCCCATTCGTCTGACTATTCTTCTATCTATTAGGTCTTGTAGGTAGGTTCCTGCTTGGTTGTTTCCTCTATATCCGGTATCTGCGTATTTTTCATATTAATCTCTTATGAAAAATTGGTAGTCTGTAATTAAATATCCTCACAACGTTATTTATTGGACGATTTGGGCGTCGAGGGGTTTGATACCCCGTAACAATTATTAGGTTGCATAGTTCTATTCCTATCTCTATTGAGTGGTAATATTAGGTTATTCCTAGGTGAATCCTATAGTCCATTCCTCTTTTGATAGCTATTGCTGCGCTATTGTAATGTTCGTTCTTATAACTCGTGGCTATTATTTCATAGTTCCATATCATAATGTTTTCCGTTACAAGGTTTAACCCAAGTCAAGAAATTAGAATGAAATTCAGATCAATTTCTCTAAATGTGTTTCCAAATACGCTTTATTTATATTTCCATCCATTGGTATTTATTTGTAATATTCGTAGTTTTCTTCTTTCATGATCGTTTTTGACTTTAAGCGATTGCTGTTTTGAGGAGAGAAGAGTTTATTCGCTTTTAAGGGGAAATGGAGCTAACGTTGTTTGTGGTAGAAAGTGATCCCTGGTTGCCTTCTTCTTATGTTTTGTTCTTCTTGCTTCTGGTTTATCGAGCATTTTGGAAGTTGTATTTGTCATAGCTATTTTCTTTTCCAGTTTCATCGCTTTCTGTTTCCTATCTTAATTCGATTGTGTTCTATATTCTTATGTTTCTCGAATAAGTGTCTTCTTTGTTTCTTCCGATATATTTACATTAAAGCTAGCAGATGAATTTACTTCCTTTGGGAATTTATTCGGCTTGAAACCGTTTTCCTTTAGCATGGAATTTAAGTGGTTGCGTTTGTGTCTAGTTGTGCTATATTCATAAAGTGCGAATGTAGAATGCGCGTTAGGATTTTAACATTCAGGGGTTCCGACGATGTTATTTGTGTGGTTAGGCTGGTGTTCCTTGCTGCTTATTCTTCGTAGAGGATTCTGTTTGTTTCCTTCCTCAGTTTGCCTTTTGTTATTTTGCTTATGATTATTGCTCTTCTTATCGGGCATGACAAGGCAATTTTCTCTATGCCTGTTGCCACAGTTGATGGCTTTTTATGGTATTCGTGCAGTTTCTCCAAGTGTAACGTCCATTGCATTCTGAGTAGATTTCTTCATCATTGGTCGGGCAGTTGATGATAGCGTGATCTTCCAGTTTGTAGCAATGGGAGCACATCTGGATATTTTTCTATTGGTCTCTCAATATTTTCATTGCCTTTCTCCTCATGCTATACACGAGCAGTCCCTTCTCAAGGGTTCTGATCGCAATCTTGGTCGATTCACATGCGATTTTAAAGATGTGTGTGTTCCCAGAATTTTAAAACGTTGTTTATTTTCAACCATAGTTGTTGTTCATATAATTCCTGTCTTAGTTCTTCTGGGCTGTTTTTGCATACCCATGGATCAACGTTCCGGCTGGCTACAATCTTGGGACGGGGAGCAACTCTGGATTCCAAGTAATCTTCTTTAAGGTGATGTTTCCAGCTGAAAAGAACAGTAATTCCCTGGCGTTATTATCCGCGCAAATGACAACGAATCCGATCGGTGTTTCTATGCATTTAATTAGGGCGATTGGATCCTTGAATATATTTTGGGCTATATATTGAAGTTTATTCTCATCCCGTAACAGCGTCTCCATTAGTTCACTACGCCCTCCTACTACTGACTGTTTCTGGGAGCTTGAGGGTGCTTAGATTATGTTGTGCTAAATTAAATTACATTGTGACAATGCAAAAGGCAGAAAAAAACATAGTGAGGGGTAAGAAAGTTATGAGAAGATCACCGATTTGGAGTAATACCCTGTGAATCGGAAACAGGAGAAACCCCCAATCAGTTCAATTCAGGCATATATTTCTTTTTTATTTGGTCTCTCTTCTTTCTCCTCCGTAGGTTTAGTCAAATAAAGGAAGATATTTCCTATCTTGGATGCTTCCTTACGAAAACCGGATTTCCGTGAAAAATCATCCTTTTGCCTTATCGACCTTTCCTTGGCCTTGCCACTCTTATCGGGAATAAGCTTCACCACAACTATAGCGCTGAAAGTTGTCAGGTTTACTGAGCCACAGACAAGAGACGAAATGAAATTAAATAAGAAGAGATATGGGAGACTGCCGTAGGTCAGGTAAAGACCCACCTTTACTCGGCTCCTTTGATCCTCAAGAAGCGAGTCTACGTGCACAGATTAGCCGTGATGTGCGTGGGAAATTATATACATAAACATAGTGCGATTAAATTTAGCCGTAACAATCTACTATCTTGGAGCTTTAGGGGTATCAATACTTTACTTCTAAAAAACCAAAAGATATATATACAATTTAACAAGGGAATAATACAATATACAATTGAGTTAGGTACAAACTGGAAACGGAACAGGGTAAAGTTTGGAAGTGGCAATGAAATATAAACAAGTGCACGCTTGTCACAAATTGAGAGGCTTGAGTCACGAACGACTCACACGTAGCCTCGATTTAGCCAGAAGGTCTCAAGAGGAGTGGACGGAGAAAGAGAATCCTGTCAACATGGAGTTATTATTACCACGGGTGACCTCAAGAGTAGGAGCCAAGGGAGTATGTCACCGAGCTAAAAGAGAGATCAGGATTCAGACAATAGCCTCTAGGTACTAAGCTATTAATTAGCTGAACAGGATTCCTGCCTCGGAGTGGGATCCAATCGGGAGAGTTGCGGGACGCGTTCAGTCAAAGTGAAAACCGGCTAATACTGGCGATGCTCGCCAGTATTTATAAGAGGAAGGCAGAAGCAGCTTGCCCTGGGAGGTGAGAGAGAGACTCACAGTTATCAAACAGGTCACCGGAATGGCAAATCTTCGCTTGGTTCACGGCGTCGCGGAATCACTTTTCTTCGTAACGCCCGACCCTCAGCGTACCCAGCACGGCGTCTTATTGCCGGAAACGTTTCTTTTGGCTGTAGATTGGGGATTTTATAGGCCGCTCGATGCTCTCTTTCTCTTTCCCATGGAGACATCTCTTGGCTCTCTTCTATGACAGAGGCAAAGAACAGCTCGACTGACCGTCCTTCCATCTTGGCCATCAAAAGAGTGACCAAAAATGGGTGCAGAATGTAACCCGTTACTCTTTTGTTATCCAGCTGCTAAGTAAGTTCCATGCACTGTGGCTACGGTGAGTAAGAGTAAGTGGAAGAAGAAAAAAGTTTGAGGATAAAACAGTGATGAAATATAGGAGACAGCAAAGTTTAGCTAGTTAGTCGTGATGCCTACAGCTTAACGTGGAATCCGAACCACGATGTGTAACTTGTATCAATTCTAGATTGTTGCTGTTTATCGTCACTACTGTCTCACTATCAACTATGAGTCCCCTGTGTGAATGTAATAGGTAATGAAAAATACTTGCTTAGACCTGGAATAAGGAAGAGGTTTTTAAAGCGATGCTAGTTTGCCTAGAGATCAGGCTAATCTCTGTCCATTATAAGTAGTTATAGTTAGCCTGATAAAGTTAAAAATTTGTTTCGCGTGAAACAACGCATTTTTATTTTTGAATCTCTGTCTATTTTCATCTTTTTCAATGTAGACATTGTTTGTATAAGGTTTTCAACCCGTTATTAGTAATTATTCTTAATAAAACTAGTGTAGGATTCTATCTCAATCTATTCTTTCTATTCTATTCTGGCTATTATTCTCTATAAGCTTTTCTGCGGTGATGATTCAGTTATCTACTCAATCTTAGTATTCATCGATAGTCTTCTCCTTTTATAGCAATAGTTTTCTTCTTCTACTTCATCTCCTCTTTCATTAATCTTTGGGAAAATTAAGAATATCTCTCTTTTCTCCATCCTTCCTTTTGAGAAGTTAGTTTGGTAAATCAATTCTTATTTCGTTCCGTGACATTTCTATGAATTTCCTGGTTCTTTTTGTAATTATCTTGTCGAATATCCTAGGTACTGTACTCTTTGGAGTCTTAGTAGGCAGCTCGTCGAGATCGTGTACATCGTTATGGTTGGATAAATAATCGCGAATTGTATTATGGCCGGGTATGTCTTCCGCTTGTTGTTCATGTTGTGGTTTCTTAACTTGTACACTAATACCACTCCACTTTTTCTTCGATTTACCCTCTCAATAATTAGTATTTTTTTAACCTGATTTCATAAATGGTTGGCCCCAGCACTTTATACTTATCGTCGTATCTGTAGTGCTCTCCTTCTACTTATATATCTGAGACGTTCATCCTATGCACGGATACTATATTAAATTTATTCTTTTAGTTATAATTTACTATTTATCGTCGTAAGTATTGATTATTTTTCTCTCCTGTCGTCACTATAGCTCTCATGAGTCCGTGATCTAAGGAAAACTATCAGCTGCCTGATGTCGATGCCGAATTGAATGTTCAAGCAGCCCTCTTTCTGGGTGGTGGTATTTCTGCCTTGTAGATTAAATAGAGAGAAGGGCTCAAATATCTGTCTTAGGTAAACCGCCAGTGAGCTCAAATTCGTCTCCATGTTGGCGTCCTATTTCCACATATGCACGTCTCTCTATTACAGAATGACATAATATCCTTTCGATCTTGTTGTTTATTCTCAGTCTGAGTATCTTGACTTGCAAACCACTTAGCCAAATTTTGTCGAATGCCTTGCACACATGCCGAAGGACGATGTCCACGCTCATTTTCACTCTCTTTGCCTTAGAACTTTTCTGTTGCGTTTTTGCTATCTCGATTGGCATCTGTTCTTTAGTCCGTTATCATCGAGCAATTTGACAGTCTGTTGTGGATTATATTTTTGAATACTTTACCAATAATTTTCAGAGGCGGTAATTACCAGCTTGATCTGGTGTTTTTTCCGCGTTAGAAATGAATATAATCCTTTCTACTTTCAGTTTATTGGGAAAGTATCACATGTATAAGCACACATTGAAGATCTTTTTTATTCCGTAAAAGATGTTTTGGGGAGCTTCAAGGTAAGTGATCCTGGTGAGTCCTGATTTTCAAGGGGTTCTTTCTCGAAACCTCTTACGGTATATACTTTCATTGTCTCTCCATTCGCATGTATTAATTTTACTAATTTTAATTTATTAATTTCTAAATTTCACTTGTCCATTTCTTTTTGTTTAATCGATTACAGCGGAATATTTTATTAGTTCAGATGAGTTATCGGTGTGTCTCCATTTGGTCCTTTATTCGTTTACCTGGGTTCTCTCTCTGCTAGATGTGTTCGAGAGGACTTTGGGCGATTCAACTCTGGAAGATGGACTCCTTTTCCTGACAAAGTTAGATTTCCTATTTTGCGTTTTCTTCCTGCGAGTAACCCGTGGGCATTCTTGCTCAGTCTCATCGGAGGTATTTTTCTGTGTCCTCATTGTTTGTGCCCAGCATAAGGGTGGCTAAGCGGTCTGAGGAACTCCGAGTGGCGAGACTCTGTAAAGAGAATCCCAAGGAGTTTTTTGGATATGTGAACAGCCGTAAACCAATCCGTCGAACGATTGGCCCTTTGAGGAATGAGGAGGGGACATTAAAGCATTCAGATGCAGAAAATGCTAACCTCCTCAACGACTACTTCTCTTCAGTGTTTACTGAAGAGTGTGGTCCCATTCCCCAGTCGACGGATTCCTACTCGGGGGAAAAGCTGGAGGCAATGGAATTCACCGAAGAAGGTATAAAGAAAAAGATCGCTGACCTACAGACGAATAAGTCCCCTGGACCGGACGGGTTTCTACCTAAAGTGTTGAAAGAAGTGTGCGATGAAGAATCACGACATATGTGCGCTATCTTTAACATGTCAATCCGGACCAAATGCGTTCCTAGAGACTGGCGTGAGGCGGAGGTGACTCCTATCTTCAAGAAAGGAGACCGTAACCAACCGTCGAACTATCGACCTATCAGTCTGACTTCGATAGTCGGTAAACTCATGGAAAGCATCATGGTGGACAAAGTGACGTCGTATTTAGAGTCAAACCTGCTACTGAGGAGTTCCCAGCACGGCTTCCGAAGGCAACGGTCATGTCTGACGAACCTTGTAGAATTCTTTCACTTCGTTTTCAGTGAGCACGATCGGGACAAGGCGGTGGATGTGGTCTACCTAGACTTTCAGAAAGCCTTTGATAAGGTACCACACCGCCGCCTTCTCCGGAAAGTGCGAGCGCTTGGCATAGACGGAAAGGTAGCCGGCTGGATCGAGAACTGGCTAAGTGGCAGACGGCAACGGGTGGTGGTAAATGGACAGTCTTCTGAGTGGGTGCCCGTTACTAGCGGGGTGCCTCAAGGTTCTGTCTTGGGACCACTACTATTCATCATCTACGTCAACGACATGGACGGTGACATGGTTGCCAAGATTTCCAAATTTGCCGACGATACCAAGCTTGGTATGAACGTTGCAAAGGATGGAAATACTGCCCGCCTGCTGGAAGATCTTGAGAAGATTGGGGAGTGGTCGGACACGTGGCAAATGCCTTTTAACGTGGGGAAATGCAAAGTGATGCATATCGGCCACAGAAACCCCAAATCTCTGTATATCCTTAAGGTCGCTGCTATTGAATCCACCGACACTGAGAAGGACTTGGGTGTAACAATCACTAGTGACCTCAAGTTCTCGAAACAGTGCATTGAGGCGGAGAAAAAGGCCCAAAGGATGCTAGGCTATATTAAGCGCCAGTTTGGTTATCGGAACCAGGAGATTGTACTGTGCCTGTACAACTCACTTGTCCGACCGCACCTGGAGTATGCCGTACAATTTTGGAGTCCTTCATTGCGAAAGGACATCGCAAGATTGGAACGCGTACAAGCCAGAGCAACTAAGCTGATTCCCTCTATCCGACATAAAAGTTATGAGGATAGACTAAGGGAATTAGATCTGTTCTCGCTGGAAACCCGTAGACTGCGTGGTCAGCTCATCGAAGTTTTCAAAATACTTCGAGGGTTCGACAATGTTGACTACCGGGATATTTTCACACTGAGTGAGAACATAACGCGCAATCACGGCTTTAAACTTGAACTGAAGCGTTACAACCGCAATCTGTGTGGAAATATTTTCACTTACAGTATCTGCGGTATGTGGAACGCACTTCCAGTGGAAGTTGTTAACAGTGAATCTGTTGACCAGTTCAAGTCAAGACTAGACAAAGTCTTGAAAAGTGGCCGTTTAGGGACGCAAAACAACTGAGCAGCCTTGTGCCCGCTCGATTGCTAGTCCAAAAGAACCCTCTTTGAATGGACTGTAAGGTCTCCTAGGTACCTTCTTTCCTTGTTGTTACTCCTTGTTGTTCTCTTTCTACTCACTCTTCATTTCCGTTTGCCTATTCGATAAAATCTTGGTTTGTCTTTTTCGATGCAAAGATATTAACTATAGCCAATGAGTATACCGGCTAGGGGAATTTCATTGGCTGTAGACCGTTTTCTTGTAGTATGCTGTTTACTGTAGTTGCATAATTGCCCGGATTTACAATATTCATTACGTGGACGTGTAGTATGCGAGTTTTTTAGATTGAGTTTTCCATCTAAATTAATCTGAGCCGTCGGTTCTTGCTGGGTTTTTTTATTATTGATGTGTATGAGTTTCATTTCACGTTACTTTATTTCTGTTTTCTCTTTTTTTCTCTTAATTATAATCTATCTTCTTATGCGACCTATCATAGGCAGATTTTTGTGTCCCCCTTGGCACTTAATGCATCTTTCACTGAATTGTCAGAGTTGAGCCACGGTTGGTCTTCTGATTCACATTCGGAAGAGATGATCACGTCTGTTTTTAGGTCAATTTTGTGTCAATTAATCTTCCATTGCATAACATTTTAAGCATATAGGTATGCTTCTCTTTAAAATGGGGGTCTCTTTATATGTGAGCGATTAGAATTTCCATGCTGAATGCGAGAACTGATTTTCAATGATCTTTCAAGACTTCTCAGTCGATTGCAAAGTACTTTGAAAACGTGTGTTATCTTTAAATTTTACCACCTCATATATTTTAGGCCATTGCTTGCCCTTATCTGGTTCTTCTTTTAGTTCCTGACCTGAATATTCTCATACCCAGGACTTTATTTTTCGGTGGTTAACGCTTTTGTTAACCGTGATTTGTGGGGATATTCTGGCTTCTACATCCAATTTCGTTATGTCCTGCTTCCAGCTGATGAAAGAAACTAGTCTACGTCCTTAATTTCCGGACGAATAAGTGTGAGACCTATTGAGTCTCTATACATTTGATGAGTGGAATATACCGGAGCGGAAATAGCATTTACAGCACCTTATGTGGAGATCTCTTCCTTTCGTTCTGTGAGAGTTTAAGGGACAGCCTTTTAAACTCGGTGGTTCCTTGTTTTTATATTCTCTGTGATGGCATTCAGGCCTTTGGATGTATTTTGTATGCTTTGAATTTGTCGTTTTTGTTTAATATTTCTTCCATGCTGCTCCCTTGATAGGTTATTTGTTTGTTTGTCATCAACTTCTATGGTTGTTTTATTCATGTTTAATTCATATTCGGTTTTCATGTTCCAGTTCTCATAGTTTGGTTGTCTGAAAATTGCTTCTCATTATTCATGTGCTATTTCCGTAGGATATTTAGTCTTTGTCTGTTTTTTTGTCGTTTTTTGGTATTCTTTCTTTTATCTCATCGTTGAATTTTTACGTTCCTTTTGTTACTCTTTATGAATTGATCACATATATATGGGTGTCGTAGAATTAGACAGTTATCGCCTAATTCTCAATTCCTTCGTTTATTCGGTGAAGGACTACGACAACGCAAAATAATAATTGGAATTCAATTTCGTTGAGTGCGCGGCGTTTTAGTTATTCGAATCGTTTAAATATGGTTGGCCAGGATTGATCTTATTTAATTAGGCTTCAGTGGTTGGAGGACTTACACAAGAATTGGCAAAATTATCTTTTGGCTTTTGTGCAGTTCTCGTGTTTACGTTTAAATGTTATTCTTAGTTTTGACTTTCTTGTTTTATATATTATTCTCGATGTTTCTTTGTATTTTTTAGTAAAATCTATCTACCTAATTGGTTTATCACAACTTTTCTTCTTCTTTTCCTTTAGTAATGAGGTCATTTATACTTATAAATCTCTTAAATTCTTATATTTTTCTGTGCTAGGTCCTCCTACCCATATTGAATTGTATGTCGTTTTAATTTGTTTATTTTTATTTATCATCTCGGTGGTCTACTTATGCTGTTGTTTAATTCGGTAACTATTTTTTGGTATGTATTTTTTTTCTGCGGCCACCATCGCATTCGTTAACTCATTTAATCCTTCATTTATCTTCTTTATACGTCCTTCAATTTTCTCAGTAGCATTGTTTCATTTTAATTCCAGGTAGCTGTTTCAGATCGAATTTTAATTCATTTGTACCAATGTTCCTACATGGTCACTACTCGCATTTGATACCGATTCCATATGAAAAATTAATGGCCTATCACAGCTGGTTAGTACTATGTCTGGTTTTGTAGCGGTGTTTGTTTTAATATATGTGGGGTGATCTGGTCCCAATCTCTTTAGCATGTTTCCATTTAACATCATTTCTAGATTTTTGCGAGCATTATTTGCTATTCTGTATCCACTTGCATGACAGTTTGTATCTACGTCTCTCATAAATATTGTTGGATGATGTCATGGTATAGGAAGGACCGAGTGATGGAAGGGAGTTCGTACGTATGGGTTGTTTACTTACTACACCCCCCAAACTCCGTGATTTATGTTCTATCTCTCGAGGTAAATTTTTATTATTATCTTGATTATTGACTTCTTTAAACTTTGAGGGTTCCTTGTGCCATACTTAGTGTTACAAGGATATAATAAAAATGTGTTAAAACAAACTAAAACTTTAATTAAAACACAAAAAAATAAATATGAACCAAAGAAATATTACGCACTAAATACACAGTAAGGACTTCAATATTTTTTAAGCAAGGCTTTCTAACTTGACGTACTTGACATTATAGTGATGGTTAACCTACTATTCACTTCAATATAAAAAAAATGCTAACTGCCTTTACCGGACAGATACCAGGGTTTAAATACCTCTGTGGATCCCTCTTGAAACGAGTTTGAGTCTGACCTTGAACTCAATGAGTTACGTTACTTCAAGAATGTTATTGTCTGGGAGACGCGTGCCGCTCGTCAAGATGGTTGGTGCGGACGAAATCACGTCAAAGCCACAGCGGACTTTGGCGAGCGTTGCAGATGGGGAAGCCACACGCCTTCTGTAGGAAATGTTATCATCCCGGGATAGTGAAAGAATGTTCCTTTATTCTCTTCGGATTATTGTGGGAAATCATTCGCCTTGGCTAACAACTAACCAAGACTTGACTACTTTGACTTAGGGGATAGATGGATGGAATGTTCTCGGAGTCTTCCTCAAGGGCGAGGACTATCTCTGTGATTTAGGCTGCACCAGGGCAGGAGGGGGTTTTCTGACGAAAGTAAGTTGAACTTGAACAAGTTAACTTAAAGTTTGGTGTGATCACCAGGAACTAGCTCGAGGATGAGCTGCTTCTTAGTCCCTTTTCTTGGTAGCCCGGCCTCTTGCCGGGGACTTCGTAGCCTACTGACTCACGTATTCTACCACGTTTTTCCCAAGTTTTTGGTAGATATACCTCCTCACTCCACTGGGGTAGGGGTAGGAGAAGAGGGGGGGGGATTTGTGGACAGGCCGAATGAAGGTTCCTCCTCCAACGGTTTTTCTCAGGGTGCCGTACAAATGGCCAGGCGGGACCTTCTGGATTTCGGGCGACGATCCTCTAATGTCGCCTCTGAGGTGAAATTAAATACCCGCTCTTAGGATAAATCTTGAGGTTTTAAACCGATGTTAGTATCTCCAGTCCGACCTGAGCTGATTATTGCCTTCTGTGGCCTCGAGAGGTCGTTCAGTCTCTAACGGGAGGAGGAGCAAGAGCGACGTGGTTAAGAGTTTAAACCATGGCGTCTACACGGCCAGAATACTGTGGTCAAGGTCTCATGGCTCGCCTGTAGAGGGTGGTGAGGGTGGGGGTATCGATTCCCTCAAAGATGATCTTTTCCTAATAACATAATAAAGTTATGTACAGGTGAAAAAATTATCCTTGTTGGTTGTTAGCCCGTCGATAATATTAATGGAGTAATTTCATCTAAATTTGTAATTCCGGTCTATTTGAGGCCTCTTTTGATACCTACAGCTGCCCTCTCATTTCTTTCTTCTAATGGGTTGTTTGTTATGACACTATAGTTATATATTTTTAGTACTTTGTCTTTGTTACTTATTTCATGGTCCGAAATGAGTACAATATCTGGATCGATTTTTCTGATGTTATTTCCAATTGATCTTCCTTTGCCAATCCATCGCTTTGTATTTATTTGCAGTATATTTATTTTCTATATCTTTTGCTTCTCATTTTTTGGTATTCTTCTTCAGTAAGATTGGCTTAATTTGATTATATTTTATTTTAGTTTAGTGTAAATTTTGCTTTGTGGTTCTTATTCCAGTCTCTGCTGTTTCAATAGTTTTGAAATTGGGGTTAACGGGGTTAAATTTCCATTCTATGCATTTTCCTATGTACCATTTGAGAGAGTTACTAAATCAGTTAGATATACCCTGATTCTTCCTTCCTTCAAAGGTTTTTAAACTATTTGTTAGTATTCATCAGCCTTGTAATACTATTTTGTATTTATTTTCATTAAGTGTTTGGATTATATCGTCTTGCTTTAATTTTCGTGGCAATAACATGGATTCGCTTGAGAGATTTTTAAACGGAGATTTTTCATTCGCACCCCATTCCTGCTTTTTTGTTAAGGTCTTCCTTTGTTTCATTTGTAGATGTTGAATTTTCTTGATTATCCCTATTTATTTTCTTCTTTTATTTTGTGGAGCTCTATTTTAATGCATTTTCTTTCTTTTTAAGGATGTGCATTTTTTATACTATCGGGCAAGTCTGGATTTTCTGGGAACCACAATTCCTTGATTCCATTTTTAACAAAATTGGTTCAGCGTGTTTGCGAACGATCTTGTTTTGCCTGTGTTGGACAACTCTGCATATAATATGCACACTAGTAGGTTTTATTCTCTCTTTGGGTATTGTTATATTTGTTCTCTTCATTCATCTCATTTATGGTTGCTTTTTTCACTTCTGCATAAGTGGCATTTTGTGCCCTTTGCTAGGTTTGTTTTTTTCTTTTACTTTCTTTTCTAAATTTTCTTTTCTCTTTGGGCAGCTAATTGCTCGGGTACAATGGTTACTCTCACAATAAAAACATTTGCTAGTGGTAGAGTTACATTCCCTCTATCTATATAGACCACAGCATTCCGAAGATATTTTTTCGGTAACTGTGCAATTTCACGTAGTGTTGTTTTGGGGTTCGTAGAAGTTATAACGAATTTATATTTTGATAAATTTTACTTTTTCATTATTTTTCTGCTGGGATTCTTATATTAAAAGCGAGTAACTATTTGTGTCAATTCTGTTCGCCATGTAGCTGTTTGATAACTTATGGAACATTTATATTTTGATTGCTCTTTTAGATTTCCTGTTTAAAGTCTTTTGCTGAATGTGATCAAACCATAGGCCTATGTACTTTCCTACAAATTAAGCTTCTATTCGATAAGATTTTTGATGAATGGCTGGATTTAGCCCTATTTACCAAAGGGTCATGATTCCTTTCATGCGAAACTAATCTTTCAGTATCTCTCTCTTCATGGCAGAATGTGATGTATCCTGTTACAATGTTTATCAGCTTCACTAGCACTATCTTCATTTCACCGTGAAATCTTTTATAACTTTGCACCTATCCAGTTTAGGGGCTTCTCCCGTCCTTCGTCCCCTGGAGCGCAACTCTTTTTCACTCCATCTCTATTTGTATCCTGTAGCGCCTAGGCGCTCCTATTAATTTTCCTTACTCTCTTTATGTTTTTTCTTTCCTTTTAAATATTCGTAATCCCAATTATTAATTATCTTCCATTTAGTAGAAACTTTTCAACTTGATGCCTATTTCTATATTTCCTATCTATTAGTATTTGTACACTCCAAGATCACCCAACCGAAATATTTCTAGCCCCAATAGCAGTCCACAGTCCACCCATTTTCTGGACCCCTAACTTGGTCTCCTGCAGGCGTTCATCACACCTTACTTTCCAGCTGTATCCAAGACTCTGTTGGAGATCGAGTTATGTTATGCTAGTTAGTAGAAAAATAACATGGAAGATTAAAGTTCACAGAGAAACGCATGAAAAAAGAAAGTATAACTAACCACTTTGAGGTATTAATTCGTCTCTGGAAACAGTAGTTCTCTTTAATCAGCCGAGGAAATTCAATTCTTTTTTTTCTTAGTATTATCAACCGTATCACTTTTAAAAACGCTTTATACAAACCTGTAAGAATATTTCAAGTAATTAAAAATAAGTCTTTCATAAAAGAAATGTACAGCAGCGCCGGATTATATCTGTTAATGACTGAACATTACTCTGAGCAGCGTTTGAATTTGTTGATGATTGGTCAGATTCTTGATGACTTCAGACCAGTGAGAGGGGCAGTCCATAGCCGCAAAGTTGCTTCCCAGCATCTTTTCTCGGTAAAGGGGGCAAAGAAAAGGGAAAGACCACTTGCTTGGCCACGTTCCGAGTAAAGTTGAAAAAGCCAAGATGGTGTTGAAGCATTTTGACGTGGCTATGAACGCTACTTCTTAAGCAGGGAACCATTTTCGCGGCTATGGACTGCACCATACACTGGTCTGAACTCATCAAGTAACTGAACAATCAGCAACGAGCTCAGTCTTTTGTCAGAGTAACGACAGTCCTGGTAATTTCTTGTCTAGGGAGAGCGAAGAAGACACATGCATGTGAACCAGAGCGAATAAGAGCAAATCGAAAACTCCTAGTTCACCTCCGAAAAACAAAAATCCTGGAAAAACAAGAGATGTCCATCAGGCAAAGAAAAATAACAAGAGAAAACAAAAGTGGATTTGAAAACATCATGCAACGAAACGCAATGAAGATATTGGAAATCAATAACAATGGATGTAAGATAAAAAGGACTCTTTACGGAAATATATTCAGAGAAATTGATGCAAGTGTCATCTTGACTTCGGAGCACGAAATCGAGACGCGTAATACAGAAATTAAAATTTGGAATTATGACGTATTGATCACGAACTATTCACATGAGCATTATGATGGTGCTACTTTTGCCATGAAAAAATAAAATAGAAGATATAAAAAAAACTTTTCGAATCCTCTCTCGCGATGGAGATCGAACTCGACATAGGAAAGTCATAGCAACCAAATACCAGCCTTCAAAGAGAGACTTTTACCGTCGCAGTATTTTACTGGCATATTTTCCCAGAATGACCCCAACATTCTTAATGAGGGACCCTGTCGTGGTATGGCCAAGTGTAGGTGAATATGCGGACACAGGCTCCAAGGTAGGCCAAGCAAGGCGACAAATGTTATTGTTTCTAAGAGTGTTATTTAAGTAGATAGCGGCAACTGCGCAACCAAGGAATACAACAAACACAATGACAAAAATAGACTTTTAATACACACGTAATAAAAGGACACAGCAATAATTATGGATATAAATGGTACATAAATGAGACAGACTTAAGTTTAAAATACTAATTACATAACCGTTGTTAGGAAATCGTTATAATGGGAGATTGAGGGAAATGAATGCTTTTCTTCCTTGAAACTCGAAGGGAAGGTGGAGCAACTCGGGGAGGTCTTGGTGACCTTGATTACTCACGGGGGTAGCCACAGAACCCACAGCGGGTGGGGCTACTCTGCTCGAATTGCGTTTGCAAGATGTGGGCCTTCTGTCATCAGGAGGCCACCAAACGTAGTTCGAAGGGGGGGCGAAAATGACTTCTCCACACTCGGCTTGAGCGAGCTAACGGGCCTCTTGTCCTAAGAGATCACCAGAAGAACTTTGGAGATGGCTTCTCCTATCCTGGATCCAAAGGCAGATAAGAAAGGCTGAGTTGCCTCACGAGACTCTTCCCCTCGCCCCGAAGATACGAGGGTGATGTTCAGCTCTTCCGTGGCTTGCGACCGTCACTCACACTTCTTGGGAGAGAGCTCGTTGATTTGTATTCTTTTTGGGGATGTCTCGTCTAACCAAATCTGCCCGTTAGCCTGTAGCGGGTACATATATACCCAGAGCTATTCGAAACAGAGAGAGAGATTGAGCCCATCTAAACCTTCGTTATTGGGTGTGATGAACCAAGCGCCTCCTTACGAGAAAGTGTCAACGGCTGGAATCAGCAGCCAGACGGGCGACAGCGGCGGGGCCATAAACGCGGTTCACGGCGAGTCTACAAATTAGTCTCCTAACCCGAGGAGGGGAGGAGAGGTTGAGACGACCGGGAGGAAGCTTTGATGAGAATTTCACGGGAGCCTGGCGGCGAGTCAAACGACGGAGAGGTCGGAAAGGGAGGGGGGGGGGGAGTAACGGCTCGTTTTCTCACAGATTTGGAGACCAGGTTTCAGGAGTTCGTCCATAGAACTGTAAATGTGAGCAGAAGGAGCCTTGATACTGAGCTGGAGAGGAACAACGTCCGGCGAATTGCCGCATATAGGAATCCTACTCACCATCAATAGGAACTCTTTACAAGTTCCAACTATATAGAAGAAACAACTACAAAAGAGCACACTGGCCACGGTATACACAACTCCCCTAGAAATATCTTCCTACTTATTTAGATGAGGCAATTATTTAAAAGTTTGAAGAGCTACTCGACGATTTTAATAAGCAAATAATCGTCGCAGATAGATCTTGTATACTGAAATCTCATGATAAAGATGGACCGAATACATAGAGGATATTTACAGTGATATGAAATTATTATATGATATTAACATCAAGAATGCATCAATTAAGTCGATAGAGAAAAGTAAAAAGATCAAAGAAGAACTCAAAACAGTTCAACTTTGAATAACAGTGGAGAAAATGGGATTATACGATCGAAAGATTTTTTGGCCAAAAATCAGGAATCTCAAAGGATCGACTGGAAGAGCGAAGAAAATGGAAATCAGAAAAAGAGACGGAAACATCCAGACAGAAGAAGAAAATAAAGATGAAATATTCCAATGTTTTGGGGAAAACATTTTCAGTATATCGGAAGATGAGAATGAAGAATATGACATGTGGTTTGAACACAAAGTCATAGACGAGCTCAACACTTAAATTTTTAGGACGTACCTGCATTGCAAGGTGGATAGACAGTACGCGGGATGCATTGAGATAGCAAAAAAGCAACTACTTGGCACACTCCACTCATCCCGCCAAAAAGCACCAGGACAAAGGGGGCTAACAAAATTGAATTTTGAAAAGGCAACAGCCAACATCATTGAAGAGATGAGAAGAATTTTTATCGCCTCTCTAAATACAGGATACCTTTCTAATGCTTTCAAGACCACTAAGACGATCTTCTTAGCCAAACACGGGAATAATCCAACCAGAAAGGAGAGCTACCCACCAGTTTTACTCTTTGAAATTTGCAGAAGGAGCTTCAGGAAAATCCTCAATTAAAGACGGGGGTCTCACCTGGAAGAGAAGTACCTATACAATATTTACCACTTTGGCCTACAAAAAAAGCAAAGTACGAAGATGGCGATAAATATCATTACAAAAAAGCTAGTAGCTCAAACCAAATGATGGGGGAGTTACTTAGATATTTTATGTCCAGGTTTGGCAAATGGAGGATGTAATTCGAGAGCCTTCAACCTGGAGAATGTAAAAATCTACAAAGAACTCTATGCAACTATGTTATAGAAAGGGCGGCATATATTAGTTTGGTGAGCATGGATAGACCTTAATTTATGCTTAGTGCTCACCTCCCACAAGGAGCGTATCTGTCCCCCACTCTACTCAATATACACCGTAGATATCCTATCTCCAGACAACCACACTTGCCTCAATATTCAAATTGCAGATGATTCAGGCCAGATAATACAGTGCCCCTGGCGAAACGCGCTTATGCAAGCTCGTATAACGGTGGGAGAAATTAAAATAATAAACATATACAAGTCCAAATGAGAAAAGAAGAACGAACCAGGAGAAATTCAAGGTGGTTCCGATTGGAAAAAAGACTACTATTAGATGTCAGGTTGAGAGGTAGGTGCTATTCCCACACCTCTGAATGCAGTATACACGGTATGAAAATTACTTTATAATGGTAAAAAAAGTTCGTCTCTGATTAAAGTTCAAAATTTCGTCTGCAGTCAGAACTCTATTCATCTAAGAAAACCTTTAACAAGCAATAAGAAGAAGATCTACAATGTAATCGTAAGATTTACGGTGCTCTATCCTGCTTCCACCCTCCCTTGTGTCTCGAGGACACAAAAGAGGAGACGTTAGGTCGTGCAATACAACTGCTTGTAGCTAATTGCTGATACCTGCCTGCGAAAAAGGAGACCTCATTGAAGAGCCGCAGATGGTTACTCGGAAAATGGCGAATAGATCATGAAATGATTAATCAGAAGAGAAGAGTCAGAAGCCCCCCATATTCCCACGTTTTGTTAAGCTTATGGCTAACGAAGATGAAGCGCCATTCTACGCATTATGGAATGTGTGAAGCCACCGGAACAAAAAAAAATATCTACCGATTAATTTAGCTATTACCTAACTGGAAAAATAACTGATTAGGACAATTACCTATCAATTTCGCTTCAAAAAATTTACCAATTTTTACTCAAGAGTAAGAAACTCGAAGAAAGAAGAAAGAAAATTCCCCCAAACTACATGCACTATAGATTTTAAGAAATTAGAAAAAGACTATGTATTACAATTTTAATGAAGTAATTAAATCATAAAATAACAACAAATGCGCATAACATATAGGAAAAACATTAATTTTTAAGTCAAAAAAACTTGAACGCCATTTTAACAAGAATAACATCCAAAGATATACACGTTCAGTAAAAACAAATAAAAGCGATATGCTTGATGACAAGGCTCCTTGCTTCCCTTTGCAATTATCCTACACTACCTTCTCTTTTCACTACTTTAATTTCTTTCTATCTATACCACACATGCTTTTCCCCCTCCAAACGCGCAAATAGTTATATTAATTTGTAACTCTTCTCAGTCAATCTGAGAACTTTACGCGCTATACACATAAAGTTAATCAGCTATAAGGGAGGCGGGCCAATTAGAGACCAAAAAAGCGAAAATGGTGATTTTTTACGGAAAAACACATTTATCAACAAAGACAGACGTTATTTAATCACCAAACGCAGAATGAGGAAGAATACAAAAATAAAATGAGATATATGATCTCACATGGCTGATTTGAGATTCCTCCTCTTCGTTGTGAGCTAGGTAGCCCCAACCTTGAACCAAACTGCAGACTACTTATAGGAATAGGTATAACTAGGTAGGGTGACAAGAAGAGTGAGAACCTCGGAAAATAGGACAGATAGGATAAGGCTATATAAAAGGGCATTCCACTTGAGGACCAGGGTATTCTTTCCCTTTCAGACGCAATTACTAGAAAACCAACACGAAGTGGAACCTACTAGAATTTGCCAATGATCATGAAACCTTCTGGTGAAGTGAAAAGACTGCCACTCCGACTAATAACCAACCTGAAGAAACAATCACCGCAACCAGTAAAACAGACTATTTTCTGGGAGCATAAAATCCTAGTTATAAGTACATCGACACCCCAAATGGATTCACGGGGATCTGTCCAAAAGGAAAAGTTGTGGAGCAACTGCTGTCTATGGCAGGAAGCATGACATTCAGGAAAATAGTCGTTGAAGCAAAGAACCCAGTGAAACTCACTGCAAAGAGGAGCTTAGTGTGTAAAAAAGTTGAAACATGGGTTAGGTAGGAACTCATTGAAGCAAGGAAATTTGGGAATATATAATGGAAAGACAAAAACACATTAAAGTAAAATAGGTAATCAAATCTAAATATCACATTTATTTCTTTAACGTAATCTGCGAAAACAGTTAGTATGCTTATTTCTCCCGCAAACATTCATAGAGACGTATTGTGAACAAACACACGTGCTTCACATTTTAAGCTCTAGCGAATCACGCATCAGCGAACTGCTGCAAGTAAGGACTATTAATATCTTCTGAATGCGCCACAAAAGGACATACTTTCAGTACCTGCACTAAACCAACAAAGAAGTACATTAACCGCGAGGGCAACCATCAAACGATTACCACGCTATGCCACCAAATAAAAGAAGTTATTATGAAGAAGGAAAGGGAATAAAAGAAAAAGAAACAAGTCAGAGGTTACACCTTATACGCTGCTGCAGCTAGAAGAGAGATGCCATCTGGAAAAAAATCAGCATCCCTTTCAAGTATAATGGAAAGCATGTATTGGAATTATATAAATGTGTGATACATGAACATATTCACAATGCCCTACAAACATTGACATACACAAAAACTCTAAATGCATTGCTAACAGGCTGGAACCAATTAACATTCCACAACAATTCGACACATCTGCTATATTGAATATGTAGACAAGAAAAAAGTCACCAATGATAAGACACAGAAGAGAAAATCATAAAGGAAACTGAAGTAAGTGGCACCGAGGAGAGTTCTGAATCATCGGAAGAAGAAACCAGAAGGATAAAAAAAAAATACCGAGAGAAAGTAATCCAAGTCGGCTAGGAGCCCGACCCCGAGGACGAATCCCTACCTTAATCCTCTATCCTCAAACAAATATTGACCAGGAAGAAGAAAAAAACTCAAGAAAAACGGGAAAAAATAACTATATATCTACGAACGGATTAAATTATAAAATGGTCATTCAACGCTTTAAAGATAACCCAATCAGAATGAACAAGACAAAACTTAGCATTCTACAATTAAATACCAACCCATGGAGCGAAAATATACAGATATACGGTAATATTTTCAGAAGAATAGATTTGGACATAGTCTTAATATTTTTAGCTCGGAATCAACTTAGACAACGACGCGATTAAAATTTGAAACAATGGCGTCATAGGTGTCAATCCTAAAGGGAAAATACACGAGGAAGCTGCTATAGCGATCATGAAGGCCATCAACTACAGAACTAAGGAATAACAATAAGAGTCTTATATGCCGGTAGAAACTAAAATGAAGATAACTAACATGACGAGAGCTACAAGATATCAACAGCCAAGGAGAAATCATTTGCCAAATAACCACTTCATTGACATCTTTAACACTAGAAACCCGGTCATATTCATAGGCTAAGTAAAATGCCTATTGTCAAGTTAACGGATATACAAAAAAAACAGACGTTGTTCACACTAGACATCTACTATCGACTACAAACTGATTACCTGACTTACATAACAGGGACCACAGCCTTAAAACCGGAAATCTGCCTAGGCATTATTTATCTTCCTTGCAACTATTACATGCAGCCGGATGTTTACCATGTACAAATCAACAACTTCTATCTTCATAATTAACCACAGACCAATAGATATCTCTGAGAAAGTAAGAAAAGCATTCCTTAGATCGGACTGGGAGAGATATAGTAGAGAACTAAATACATATGTATATACCAGAACCACTACAAGGAACAATGTTAGAAGATATAGATGAAAAATTGGAAAAAATAAGGAGCTTGATACAAGCAGCAGACGTAATATCGATACCTAAAAATGGCTACAAGAAGATTAATATCTTCACATGGATGCCAGAAATGGCTTAAAAGAACATAAGATTAGTGAAATATCGGAGGAAATAAGAAAAAAAAGACAACGTGAAGTTACCGGCCAAAATGAGAAGATAAAAACGATAACTGACTACAGAAATAACGGACGAACAAAGGGAAGATTGGAATAAAACAATGCACCTTAAGAGTGATTTCAGAGAAAAGTTAATCAAATTAAAAGCAAAGCAGGAACAAGAAGAATGAAAATAAAAGATAATCAAGGAAAAAACATAAAGACGAAAATAGGATTATATAGATATTCAGATAATATTTGAACAGGAATTTAAATATAAGCGCAGAGGAAAATGGAGAATTCTACATCCATTTCGAGCATAACATCATAAACTCAATTAAGAAGGAAATCGATAGAGCGCATCCCCACCACCATGTAGATGCAAGAAGCCCAGAGATCACCGTGAGGGTATTTACTGAAAAATTGCTAAAGCAAAGAGAGGAAAAGGATAGCGTTGATATCGTCTGCGAGTACGCATCGAGGGCATTCTACAAGGTTTTGATAAGGAAGTTGCAATATAAAATCCTGTAATTACGAAGAAAAAAATATATTAAATAGACTACTCTGTAAATATGTGATGGAATAACACAAAAAACATCGAAGTTGGCCATCACCATGATAAAAGTTAAAGTTGGATGCTGGCCTTTCCCAGCAAGGGTGTTTGATCCATCGTTATGCACAGAGTACACTTAATACACTTCTCCTAACTGATGGGTACCTCAAAATCCAGGAACAGAGATATGCAAGCAAGGTTCATAGCGGAATAAATAAGAAGAATTAAGGATTACGAAACTAAATGTAAAACATGTACGAACATGAACAATTTCAAAATCGTAACGATGTTCAAGAAAGAATCGAAGATATATATATGTCGAAGAAGAAAGTATAGACATAATAATGAAAGCAAAGTAATAGGATTAAGAAAAACAAAATCACGATATAGCAAACATTTAACATAACGAGTCACCGGAGAAAAGGGAGGACACAAACTACTAAACAGGCTCAGATCATTCAACTGGAAAAACAAAAAGGAAATATATTAGGTCCTTATACAATCAGCGATGTTTATTCAGTTATACCTATGTACATACACCATCTCAAAATCAAACATTATTGAACTGTAAAGAATTCAAAATAAGGCAATATTAAATCTAATAAACACTAGAAGAAGAGTAAGGAGAAGACAACGAAAAATGCACAGATAAACTAGGATGAAAGCAATGAACAAAATAATTGAGAAAAGAGCTAAGGTACTAGTAGAAAAAATTCAAGAAGAAATAAAGGATGAAATGACGGCAATGATAACCTAGAGGAAGCAGGTCAGTTCACAACACCTCTTTCCCACCTATGCATCAAAAATATACCAAGAAGAGTAAGAAATTTTCAAGTGAAAATTTAGAAAATTTAGAAAAAAGAAGAGTAAGTTAACAAACTTCTTACTTTTTTATAACATCTATGTTGAATATATACACAAATAAATAAAGAAATAAAAGAGTTATGTGAAAACTTTAACAGCAGTAGAAAGAATAAAAACAATGGTTTGAACGCATAAAAATCTCAACAACAAATATAATACTAACATGAAATAACGTATAAGAAGAGCGGAGGACCAAGAAATAACTAACTAAAACTTTATAATTTCAAACTAGAACATACTACCAAACTAAAATAGATTAACATGACCTAAATGCAACCTAGCATTCAATTGCTAACCTACTACTTCTTTCTACTTCTCCCCACACTTTATCCTTCTATCGTTCACACCTTGCGGGCTAAAACTTTATAAGTGGGACAGGGGCACAATAGAAAAAATAAATAGGAAAAAGATATAATACAAACCGTGGTTCAGAAATTACGTAAAGCTGTATGTCCACCGACCAACTAGGTCAACTGTCAAGTCTACCATGATATTTTAAGCTTTGCTAGCTCTACTTTTTAATTTTACTCTAACTTTCTGTCACAAAGCCTTCTAGCTGCTCCTTCAAACGCCCCTTTACTGAGGACGCTGGGGCTTTCCTTTCCTTTCATTTTCCTTACCATGTCCTAGATTCTAATTCTTGGCTCTTTTTAAAAACTTTTTAACTCTAAAATATTTTCTTACTTGCGCTACATAACTTGGTCACCAGAAAGGTCTGAGTTACAGTTTGCAATTAAGGATAGTTAACCCCAGCAGAAGAGTTCGTTAAGGGCTAGAAAAGGGGTGGGGGCGATTCTCGGTCACAAACCAGAAACCAATTGTGGACCGCTTTTTAGGCTAGACCAATATTGGTAGGGTGAGCATGAAAAGTGCATAATTAGGAAGGTAGGCGAGATAGAATTAGGACGGATACCGAGGCTCCTCCCAGTAAGGGAAACTGGGAAATTTCTTTACAGATGAATGTCTTCAGGATGACCACTCTCTTTGGAGAGGGTGAACGCCACTCAGGAAACATGAACATACCAGACTTTAAAATGCTGCCCCTTAAGATTATACCGAACGAATAGAAGATATCTTCGAATGGAAGAGACCTCCGCATAATTGATATTTTTAGACCGGAAAATTCCACTTACGAAATATATAGAGACTCTATAAGAGCAGTTGCTTTTATTATCTGGAAATATCACACTAAAAAGCTAATTTAGACGCTAGAATACGCCTACAAATCAAGGCTAACAGAAGCGTCATCTGCCCTATGATATAATCTTGGGTGGGATAGCATTGATGCCAGTACCTGAAAGAAGAACTACAGCATGGCCAGAAATGGTTCAAAATATTTTACGAGATCAAATTTAAAGATCAATGACACGTATTCAAATTTATTTGCAAATCTACTGAAATGGATTCATAGATCATTGAAAAAGGAGTTCTCGCATTCAACATGAGAATCCCACCCGCCGATATAGAAAGAGACGCATCTATGTACAAGATCCATATATGCTTCAGATGTTATGCCATGGAGTATTACACGACCCCATATTGATCAAAAATGATCTGATCAACTTTCGAGAATTCGAAACAGAAGGCCATTAGTGGCGCAACTATAACAACTCAGTAAAAAGATCTATTAACTACCAAGGGTGACACAAATCTCTGATTATGATCCGTGACAAAACAAGAAAGATTATCAAGAGAAAATTAACGGAGACAAGCAGGAATAACGGTGAGGGGAACAGAAACTTATACACATTAATAAAAAAGAAAAAAGAGCAAAGGCCAACAACTGAGATTAATTTAGATGAAACACTCAATGTAAAAATACATACGTGCACACTACACTGTCATGTGATAATAATTGCAAATTTGGGCAATTATTTAACTACAGTAAACAGCATGCTACAACGAAACAGTCTTGAACCAATGAAATCCTGCAAGGAAGTAGACTTATCCGCTATATATTAAATTGAAATTACAGGAAAGACAAACCAAGATTTAACCGAAGGGTTAAAATGAAAGGAACAGAGAGTAGAAACAGAAGAGGACACAAAGAGCGAGGAAACAAAGACGGAAAATACCTCCAACAACACTGAGCAAGGATAAACGCGTTTTGCTCGGAAGGAAACCTCGAACGCAACCTATTCCTAAATATTGCCAAAGCGTTATACTAATATCATAACATGGAAGAAACAGAGAAAGCGAGTAAATAAAGATATGAAACTACAATGTTATAGCCACAAATCCTTCAAGAGAGACTCACGACTTATCTGCAATAGGTATCAAGCATGGATTGCAGTTCAAAACAGTAGAAGGAATGGCAGATGTCTAGTTAGCTATATAACTTCAAATGGACTTAAGAACATCATTGTTGCAACAGGGTACCAGAAACCTACGAGCTCCCAATTATCGGTCATTATGATATGCGATTTAAAGGGGAATTTAAACGCCAAATGTGGGGCATTCGGGTAGAGAGACCCACAAAGAGTGTCGGAAAAAAACTTAATACACTCATCAATAGACTGATGTAGCAAAGACTGGGACCTAACTTGCTTACATACGATGAGAATTTGCTACAAAACTGTACATCTGCCTGGCTAACTAAACTCTGCACTTTAACTATTTAATGGAACAATTAGAGGTCCCTTACAGTGAGGCCACTGTAATTCTAATGCATATATACAAGCAACCTATACAAATTCTTCCGATAATGTCGAAGGCATACCCCTGAGAGGATTAAGATAAGTACTATTACTTCAGATTCAGACCCACTCTGGAGGAGCCTCTCAGATTTATATGTAGAAGGTGAGCGCTACAGATATGACAATCATTGGAATTAGCTAAAGCTAACCATTTTGACACCAGATTACAAAATGCACGTTACTGAGAGGGTAAATTGTGAAAAAAGCGGAATGGTATTACTTTACAAGTTAAGAAACCTCAGCATGAAGAACAAGAGGAGAATTTACCTAAGTGATGTAGTCGATCTAGAAGCGTAACCTACTAAGAGTGAAGAACAAAGCTATGTGCATAGTAACAAACAGTATAAGAGGAAAACTAAGAAGAAAATGAGACCAATACAGGGCGGCAACGATAGAGCCACTCAACAGAATAATTGAAAAGAAGAACCAGGAAAGTCACAGAAAAGACACACAATAAAATATGAATTGATGTAACCAACAATGTTCCCAAAGAGATGGATGGAGAACGCAGATCTTATTTCTTAGTTTACAAAACATTGCAGAAAGAGGAGATTTGGAGGAAGAAAAAATCTACACATATACAAGGGGAAGAATAATCGATGGCGACATATAGTAATTCGATAACTAAGGCATCACTAGAGAATAGATTAGAGACACTTATAACCAGAATAGAAATAAAAAAGAATAGCTAGAAAGATACACCCTTGCAATAGTTTTAGTGAGAATAATTATTAATAAGGGTTAAAATGCCTTATATAAACAAACAATACAATGAAAGAGATACAGATAGACACATATACAAAACAGAAATGGGTGGTTCTCACGTGAAACAAACTTATAACTTTATCTTGCTAACTATGACTAACTATAACGGACAGAGATTAGTCTGATCTTCAGGCAAACTAGCATCTCTTTGCAAACCTCTTACCTCCTTCATGTCTGAGCAGGTATTTTTTATTACCTATCATATAAACACAAGAGACTCACAGTAGATAAGATAAGCAGCAACGATCTAAAATAGATAATGGTTACAGATCGTGGTTCCGATTCCACGTTAAGGTCTAGGTCCCATGACTAACTAACTCAACCTTTTTGCCTCCTAATCTATTTTATCGCTGTTTTCTCCTTAAACTAACATCTTCCCCTCCATCTTGCTACTATACACCTAACCCACACTGCCTGAAGCCTGCTTAGACTTTGGAAAGTGTAGCTGCGAGAGAATACAAAGGAGTAGCTGGCTTTAATTACCTCCTTGGCTACTCTTTTGAGGCCCGAAGGTCTGTGGGTCGGATCGGTAGAGCAGTTCTTTATCATCTACTTCTCTTTTCATTTTATATTTTTTTATTTCTTGTTGCCCTAAGGATGTTCCAGAGGAGCGAAATGTCAGTAATAAACAACCTATTCCACAAAGATAGGCCAGACAGAGAGGGTGGCGGTGTAATGTTGTATGTAAGGGATACAATCAAATCTACGAACTCCAACGTTATATCCGATCACGAGCTTCTTGGCGTTGACCTAGAGATAGGTCCTGTCAGATACAGGACCCTGGTGCTTTACAGACCCCCTTTCCAACTTGTTGAGAAGGACAGGGAACTGTACCAGCTGGGTAGGTGAGCTTGTTCAAGGCAGAGTGTGCATCGTTATGGGCGACTTCAACAGACAAGTTGACTGGGAAACCAGAGCAGCCTGTGGCAAGAGCGCGCTAATCCTGGAGTTCTCCAACAACGAGTTCCCTACTCAATAGGTCAGAGAACCGAAGAGAGGAGACAATATCCTCGACTTGGTCTTCCCCTCTGAGGATGATATTGTTGAGGACCTCTCTGTAGGCGAAGAGCTCGGTGGCAGTGATCACCAGCTAATTAGATTTACCGTCAATATCCCGAAGGTAAGCTCTCTTGCCAGTCAATCAAAAAAACTTGACTTGAGAAAAGCAGACTTTGCGAGCATTCGTGCTGGCCTGACTGATGTAATGCTAGCGGTATGCGAAGATGTTGAGGATACGTGGAACAATTTCAAAAATAAGTTCATGAGTCTTCAATCAAGTTGCATCCCTGTGAAATGCCTCCGTCGATCTTCTGTTCAACCAAAGTGGTTTAATCGAGAATTTGGCCAACTGCTTATGGAGAAGAGAAATGCGTACCGGCGATCGAAGATCTCGGGTGCCTTTGACGAGTACCGGAGGCTAGCCAGAAGAGTGAAGTTTAGCATAAGGACGTCTAAGCGGTCTGAGAAACTCCGAGTGGCGAGACTCTGCAAGGAGAATCCCAAGGACTTCTTCGGCTATGTAAATAGCCGTAAACCAATCCATCGTAGGATTGGGCCCTTGGGGGACGAGGAGGGTGGATTAACTCAGTCAGATACAGAAAATGCTAAGCTGCTTAATAACTACTTCTCTTCAGGTTTTACTAAAGAGTGTGGTCCCATCCCCCAGCCCACGGATTCCTACTCGGGGAAAAAGCTGGAAGTAATGGACTTCACCGAAGGTGAAATAAAGAAAAAGATCGCTGACCTAAAGACGAATAAGTCCCCCGGACCGGACGGGTTTCTATCCAAGGTGTTGACGGTAGTGTGCGATGAAGTATCACGACATCTGTGCGCTATCTTTAACATGTCAATCCGTATCGGATGCGTTCCTAGAGACTGGCGTGAGGCGGAGGTGACTCCGGTCTTCAAGAAAGGAGACCCCAGCCATCCGTCAAACTACCGACCCATCAGTTTGACTTCGATAGTTGGTAAACTCATGGAAAGCATGATAGTGGACAAGATAACGTCTTCTTTAGAGTAAAACCTGCTACTGAAGAGATTCCAGCACGGCTTCCGAAGGCAACGGTCATGCCTGACGAACCTTGTGGAATTCTTCCACTTCGTGTTCAGTGAACACGATCGGGACAGGGCGGTGGATGTGGTCTACTTAGACTTTCAGAAAGCCTTTGATAAGGTACCACACCGCCGCCTTCTCCGGAAAGTGCGAGCGCTGGGCATAGACGGAAAGGTAGCCGGCTAGATCGAGAACTGGCTAAGTGGCAGATTGCAACGGGTAAGGGTGAATGGACAGTCTTCTGAGTGGGTTCCCGTTACTAGCGGGGTGCCTCAAGGTTCTCTCCAGGGACTACTACTATTCATCATCTACGTCAATGACATGGATGGTGACATGGTTGCCTAAGATTTCCAAATTTGCCGACGGTATCAAGCTTGTTATGAACGTTGCAAAAGATGGAAATACTGCCCGTCTGCAGGAAGATCTTTGGAAGATTGGGGAGTGGTTGAACACGTGGCAAATGCCTTTTAACGTGAATAAATGCAAAGTGATGCATATCGGCCACCGAAGCCCCAAATATCAGTTCATCCTTAAGGGCACTGCCCTTGAATCGAGTGACACTGAAAAGGACTTGGGTGTTACTATCTCTAGTGACCTCAAGTTCTCGAAACAGTGCATCAAGGGACAGAAGAAAGCCCAAAGGATGTTAGGCTACATAAAGCGCCAGTTTGGGTACCGTAGCAAGGAGATAGTACTTTGTCTGTACAACTCCCTCGTTCGGCCGCAACTGGAGTATGCCGTACAATTTTGGAGTCCTTCGTTTCGAAAGGATATCGCAAGCTTGGAACCCGTACAAGCCAGGGCAACCAAACTGATTCCCTCTATCCAAAATAAAAATTATGAGGATAGACTAAGGGAATTAGATCTGTTCTTGCTGGAAACACGTAGACTGCGTGGTCAGCTCATCAAAGTTTTCAAAATATTTCGAGGGTTTGACAATGTTGACTACCGGGATAATTTCACACTCAGTGAGAACAGAACGCGCAATCACGGCTTCAAACTTGAACTGAAGCGTTACAACCGCAATCTGTGTGGAAATCTTTGCACTTACATTATCTGCGGCAAGTGGAACGCACTTCCAGTGGAAGTTGTCAACAGTGAATCTGTTGACCAGTTCAAGTCAAGACTAGACAAAGTCTTGAAAAGTGGCCGTTTAGGGACTCAAAACAATTGAGCAGCCATGTGCCTACTCGATTGCTAGTCCAAAGGTACCCTCTTTGAATGGACCGTAAGATCTCCTAGGGTACTTTCTTTCCTTACTCCTTGTAACCTTTTGCCACTTGTAGTTTCTCTCATCTTCCTCCAATATCTGTCAAGAACACCATAAATATTTCATGCATGATGTTAATGGTGCCAGATAATTTGCTTAAGGATTCTGTGCAAAGCCGTGGAATTCGATGGAAAAATCATTATATTTGCCTTCTTCGAGTGATTAGTATGTATATATATGGAACGTAGACTGTCAGTTTGCCACCATAAACGGGACTCACGTATGTTGAGGCCTTGCTTCATGCATATATTTATTTTATTTTTATTTGCTCTGTCTGTCTGTCTCTCTCTCTCTCTCTCTCTCTCTCTCTCTCTCTCTCTCTCTCTCTCTCTCTTCTCTCTCTCTCTCTCTCTCTCTCTCTCTATATATATATATATATATATATATATATATATATATATATATATATATATATATATATATATATATATATATTTATATATATAAATATATATATATATATATATATATAAATATATATATATATATATATATATATATATATATATATATATATATATATATATATATATATATATATATATATATATATATACAGTAATTATATAAGTGTGGGGGAAGAATTTGGGCAGTATATGTTCATCATAATTGTCTTTTCACTTTTCTCGATTTGTCGTATATTCGCCTTTTCTTCTATTTCAACTCGCAACTAAAGTCTCCGAATTTGATTGAAAACTAAAAGTTTATATCTTGGGGAAAATATTAGTTAATTAATGTACTTTTTCCCAATATTTTGTTCCACTGAAGCGGTTCGATACCGCACGTATCATCTTCATAGACAAATTGCTTAGATGTTACCAAAAATGGCTTTATATATAACAATATGTAGGTAAACAATTACTAACCAACATAATAATTTAAGCGTCTAAGCGATTTAAATCCTATAAGAGCACAAGCGAATGGCAACAGCTCAAAGGTGGAGAAATTCCGCCCTATGGGTAGTAGTCAGAATTTAAGCTACTCTTACATGGTTATTAGCCATTTTGGTTTAATAGATTAAGCGCGCGCAGTTGCTTAAATCATTTCTCTTTCACTTCGAATTATTTCGTGTCTAATCAATTGTATATATTGTAGAAGTATCCCTTTACAATAATATTATCTCCCCACCTCCTAAAACAGTACTTTGGGAGAGAAAGCGAGCCGTTACTCCCCCCCTCCTTTCTGACCTCACCCTTTTTGACTCGTCGCTAGATCCCTGTGAAATTCACACTGAGGCTACCTTCCGGCCGTCTCAATCTTCCCCCCCTCCATCCTTCAGGTCGGGAGATTACTTTGTAGGTTCAGTGTGAACAGCTTTTATGGCTCCCAACGCTGGTCGCCCGCCTGGCCCGCTGATCCCTGCATTTGATAACTCACCGCAAAGAGACGCTCAGGTTGGCACACCTGATAACGAAGGTTAAAGAAGATCTAACTCTCTCCTCCTGTTTTAAAGAACTCCGGGTATATATGCACCCGCTCTCGGAGTACAGACAGATTTGGTTAGACGCGACTTTCCCGAAAGGAGTGCAATTTAGCGAGCTCTCTTCCAAGAAGTGTGAGTGACGGTCGCAAGTCATGGAAGAGATGGACATCACACCTGTATTTTCTGGTCAGGGAGAAGAGTCTCGTGAGGCAGCGTTAGCCTTTCTCATCCACCTTTGGACCAAAGATTGAAGAAGCCGTCATCAAAAGTTCTTTTTGTAACCTCGTAAAGACAAGAGGCCCATTAGCTCGCTCAAGCCGAGTATGGAGAAGTCATTTGCCCACCCTCTTTTCGAAGTTCGTTCGGTGACCCCCTGAGGACAAGGGGTCACCGAACAGGAGGTTTGTGGCTACCCTCGTGAGTAATCAAGGTCAGCAAGACCTCCATAAAGTTTTCCCCCGTTTTATTCTCGAGTTTCAAAGGAAGTAAATCACTCCTTACCCTCAATCTCCCATTATGACCATTCCCTAAACACGGTTATCTAATTAGTATTGGAAGCTTAATCTGTCTTATTTATGTACCCATATATATATATATATATATATATATATATATATATATATATATATATATATTCATTGTTGTGCCTTTTTTTCACTTAGTGTATAAAAATGTATTTTTTTCATTGTTTTTTGGTTTATGTCTTGGTCACACAGCTGCCGCTATCCATTTAAATCGCACTCTTAGAACAATAACAGTTGTCGCCTCGCTTGGCCTACCTTAGAGCCTGTGTGCGCATATTCACGTAACTTGTCCATACTACGACATATATATATATATATATATATATATATATATATATATATATATATATATATATATATATTTTTACTATTAAAGTCCATAGCTGTGGCAGCGTTATTAATTTTAACTTGTATTTTCTTAATATTTTCTTACAAGTTTTTTAACGGGGTCTTCAAGTCAAGAAAAACATTCGCGAATGACATTCTTTATTCGTAGACGTCTTTGAACCGTGTTAGCTTATCTTCAGAAAATGAAGTCGCCAGATAGACCCTTAAAAAATTTTTTAAAATATTCAGGAAATGAACAAAAAGTAAATTATTCTTGCACTTGGACTTCTACATAAAAGTGGTGAAATTTAGGGAGAGAAAGAGAAAGACATTGAAAGAGTAAAGTGGTGAAATACGGTAAGTTTAAATAATGGAGGTGGTGTGGGAGCCAGAATAAATAGGTTCCTGGTAAAAGGGTAGCTCTGTTTGAGTAATTCTTTGATTTTGGTTCTAGTTTGTGCATGGAAATGGAATTATTTACCCTTCCTCCCCCCCCAAAAAAAAAGAAATCGAATTATTCACAAATTGCTGCCCCTTCGAAAAGAGAGATACTTATTTTTCATCGAATATCATAATTCAAGAGGGCTATACACCTCACTGCTCCCGTCCATCGCCCTGCGTGTGAACCTGCTCGGATGTCTGCTATTCATTGATTTCGTCTTATCTCTTCCGGACACTTGGACTGACATAGTTAAGGGCGTATGTGAAAACTGGTTTGAGGCCTAGCCCAGAGCGGAAGCGTAAGTCAGAAATTATCTCGAAACTGGGGCATAACTGCGAGTCCCAGATGGAGGAGAGATCCTCTCGCCCCTGGAACCCGGCCAGAATCATAGAGGGAAGTATACCCGTCCCTATGTAGTTGGGTGCACTTATGGCGTAAGTACCCGAGAGGGGGTGGCAAAACATTAGCGGTCGTTGATTCGGCCGCTACTGCATCAAGTCTACCACAATTTCCCCCTCTTGTGGTTCCCACTCAAGATCCACCCCATCCATCCATTATTCACATCATCATTCTGGCAGCAAACGAGCGGGGAAACAACAGGAAAATGCAAGGGGGCGTTTTTTCACCATTTCTTGGACTCGTAACAAACCTACCTGAACTATCTATTACCTCCTTTACCACGTCATAACTTTCTTTTTCACTCCAAAACACCATAATTAGACTTTGGTTCCAGAAAAAAGAAGACATTACAAGAGGCAACGAAGACTATGTAGACCCTGACTAAGAAGGTCCCCCTAAGGACCATCCCGGAAAGATCCCTGACAAAAAGCACCTATGCGAAATCCTCTATATCGAGCTTAAAGTGGCACTAGTGAAACTTATTGAAGTTTCATGTGGTTTCATCGCCCAATGTGCCGAGAGCAAGGACGTGGACCAGGTCATATCGGAAGAGGAGCGAGGGTCCTACGGAACACTGTCCTAAAAGCAAAACCTCCTCCACAAGTGGAAGCAAACAGAAGCGTAATCTGCTGCAAAGTGGAGAGCTGGGTGGGTGAGCATGCACCCGAGGAGCTCAAGGAAGAGATTACCAAAAGCAACCCCTGGGCTCAAATTCGCGAAATAATCAAATTTCGCGAAAATACCCACGTTTTTAAAATAACGTTCGATACCACAGAAATGGCAAAAAAAGCAACTTAAAATGGAATACCGGTATTCAATATAAGAATACCAGGCGAAAATATACAACAGGAAAAATTTAATAGCATACAAATGTGCTTTGTATGCTACAAACTCGAAGCGCACACGACAACGACATCCCCAGACAAAAACAAACTGTCGTGCAGTGAATGCGCCACAGAAGGGCACCGATTTGACAAATGCGAGAGCACCAAAAAAAGTTTGTTAAATTGCAAAGGGTAACACAGGAACATGGCCCTGAACTGCCCCAAGCGCTGTCAAATTATTAAAAGAAAGGAAGAAGAAGAGAGGAAAGCCAAAGAAACTACATACGCGACTGCCTCCAAGAAGAATGTGGGAATAAAGCCTGCATCTGCACTTGCACAGATGAATATCACGGGAGATTTAAGTGCAAAGATATTAATCTGCATTACCCACGCAAATGTGGCAAATGCAGTAAAAACCTGGCTGCTATAACCAGGTCCTGAACGCTCTCCTGACAGTGAATAATCTCCCTTAAGTAATTATTCTTGAAGACCCCGAATACTCTAAGGCATTCAAGGACTCAGTCATAAAGAATGGTAGCGTCAAGTGTGGACTGGAGGATATTATTAAAGCTCTCTCATCGGAGAAATCCGAAGAGGACTATGAAGAGGATAAGGCGGAAAGCGAGGAGGGATCCTCCTCT
This sequence comes from Ceratothoa steindachneri, assembly GCA_963969495.1. Lineage (NCBI taxonomy): Eukaryota > Metazoa > Arthropoda > Malacostraca > Isopoda > Cymothoidae > Ceratothoa > Ceratothoa steindachneri. The sequence goes on from OZ018330.1 coordinate 104,400,444, forward strand.
TCTGACAACGAAGAGGGCCCCTGCACACGTACAGGAGCTACGAAGAGCAGGTACAAAATGCCGAGTCCCCCTCCCATAAAGAAAAACCCTGGGATAAGTAAAACCACCCAGCCAGCCCCCCAAGAAGAATAAGAATAAGAAGAAGCATAGGTAAAAACAATTCACCATGTTACGGATGCACTGAAGATACTGGAAATTAATACTAACGGCTGGACGATGAAAGGAATTCTTTACGAAAATATATTCAGAGAAATTGATGCCGATATCCTCTTAATTTCTGAACACAGGATCGACACGCGTAGTGCAGAAATGAAAATCTGGAACTACGAGGTGTTGATCACAAATTATTCGCAGGAGCAGTACGACGGAGCCGATATGCAATAAAGAAAGGGGTTCAAATACAAGCAAATAAGAAATCTAGAAGAATTCTACCTTGCGATTGAGGTCGAATTCGACTTAGGAAAGTTAGTCATTGCTCCCGGATATCAACCTCCAATGAGAGATATATTACTAATTCACTCTCTCACTAGCCTATTTGACAGAAGAGCCCTACTATATTAATGGGGGATCTGAACGCTAGATGCCGAGATTCCGGTTACAGCACCTTCAACGGTATAGGAAGAAGCCTGGACCTATTACTGGACAGAAATATTGACTAGCAAATAGGCCCCGACTTCCCTACCTATGTCAGAGCAGGAAATGCCATAAAATCAGACATCTGTCTGGTGAATCGTCAGCTGCCGTTCAATTACTACATGAAACCAGTCTAGGTATCATGTAGTAACCATATAAGGATCTGACTCACTACCAACAGGAACCCTATACAAGTTCCATCTGTAGTCAGAATGAACTACAAATGAGCAGACTGACACGGTACGCGCGCCTTCTTGAGGCCTACGATTCGCCCAACTTGGACGAAGCAATTTTTGAGAAGATTGATGAGGCACTCGATGATCTCAATAACCATATCATCAACGCAGATAGTGCTTGTATCCCTAAATCCGAATATAAGACAATCTCTGCCTACGGATGGACCGAATATATGAAGGAATTATACCGTGAGCTGAAGTTATTGTATGAAATCAACATCGTGAATGCGTCAGTTCACTCACTGCAGCGAAATAAAGAAGTCAAAGAAGAACTAAAGCAGTTGATCCTCGAACAACAGTGTAGAAGATGGGATGACGCGATCGATAGCCTCGATCACGAAACAACTCCCATAGATTTTTGGGAAAAGATCCGAAATCTCAAAAGATCTACTGGGAAAAAGAAGCAGAAGATCGATCTACAAAGGGAAGATGGAAACATTGAAACGGAATAAGGAAGAATTGAAGAGATATTCCGAATTTATTGGGAAAAGATCTTTAGTATAACTGAAGAGGAAAACAAAGATTATGACATAGAGTTTGAAAGCAACATCATCAACGAGCTTAACGATCAAATACACAAGATGCGCTCTCACCACCAGGTGGATAGACAGCGCAACGGAGACGCCGGGATTACCGAGGAAGAACTACTCGGTGCGCTCCGCTCATTACAACAAAAAGCCCCAGGACAATCAAGGCTTACAAAGCTTAACTTTGAAAAGGCACTCGCCAAAGTCATCGAAGGGATGAGAAGAATATATAACGCCTATCTGAACACGGGTTACTTTCCAGATGCTTATAAAACGGCTAAGATGATTTTCTTGCCTAAGCACGGAATGAACCCAGCGTTGAAGGAGAGCTATCGGCTAATTTCACTTCTAGAATTTGGTGGGAAGCTCTTTGAGAAGATCCTCAAAAAAGATTGGTGTCTCACCTGAAGAAGAACTCCCTCTCCAACCCACATCAATTGGGGTTTAGGAGGAAGCGAAGTACGGAGAGGGTGATTAATGTCATCACGTGAAAGCTAGCCCAAGCAAAACGGGAAAAGAGTTACGTTGACATTGTTTTCTGGATGTATCAACGGCGCTTGATAAGGTGTATTAACTGGGAATGCAGTACAAGATCTTACGACTGGGCCTAAGCGAAACCTTAGAAAGAACTCTCTGTGACTATGTCATGGAGAGAGCAGCGTACATCAGTTTAGGGTGCACGGACGGACCAAAGTTTCTGCTCTCTACTTGATTTACACCATGGATGTCGCAACCCCTGTAAGCCCCACTTGCCTCAACATTTAATTCGCCGATGATTTTATTCAGATAATCACTTGTCCATGAAGAAATGCGCCTTGGCATGCTCGTATGACAGCAGCAGAATTTGAAAATCTTAACATCTACGAGGCCCGGTGGGAGATCCACACAACCAGGAAAAGTTCAAAGTAGTCCTCAGGCAGGAAACTACTTTACGACGTCAAGGTGGGGGATAGACAATATCCCTAAACCACGGAGTGCAATGTACTCGGAATGAAAATTACCTCATCCAGGTACAAGAAGCACGACCAATAATGAATCACCAAGGCCACTGCTCCAGTCAAGGCTCTATATAGGTTCAGAAATCTTAGTCAAAGAAATAAGAAAAAGATCTACAATACTCTTGTAAGATATACGCTGCTATACCCCGCTTCCGCCCTCTCGTGTGTCTCAAAGACACAAAAAAGGAAACTACAAGTGGTGCAGAACAAATGTACCTACCTAATTACAGGTATACGCAGATTAGAAAGAAGACGCCAAGAAGAGCTGCACCGGGAGGTTGGGTTAAGTCCCATTTAAGTTGTAATAGAAGAACGGACAAAGAATATGCTGGAAAAGGTTAATCCTGAATTAGGCGATGAAATCGTCCAACTGATTAACCAGAATAGAAGAGGAATAAGTCGCGCAAGATTTCCAAGCTCCGCCGGGATTTTAGCTGGCAGAGCAGAAGTGCCGTTCTACGCATGATAATCGAAATGTTTTTTGTCCTAAACCAATGTAGAAAAACTGGACTAAGAGAAAGCTAACCTATCTATGAAACCTCACCGATTACTACAAATTCACCGATGAAGACTCATATCTACCGATGAAGACTGAAATTTACCGAAGAAGACATCCACGAAGAAAACCCCCCACAAATTACACACATTACCAAATATACGAAAAAACAAAGACTCTAAGCAAAACAATAAAGTAATTAATAAAGCAATTATTATTGAACGCCATATTATATATATATATATATCTATATATATATATATATATATATATATATATATATATATATATATATATATATATATATATATATATAAACTAACTCAAAGACAACAAAGGAACTACAAAACCAAAAATACTTAAAATCGATAGGCCTGATCACCATTCTCTAGCATCTTTTTGCACCCTTCCACACTTTTTTCTCTTTTCACCACTGGTCTACTTTCCGCTATCTGTCCACACACCCTTACTCTACCCTCTACCTACATCTACTCTTACAACATATGAACTATATTAAAATAAATATTCTTGGCATAACCACTCCTGGCATTTATCTTCGAATTCGATAAAGGAGGAAAATTGGGGGGAAAATATTTTTTTCTCGACTCCTCCGAGAAGTTGAGGTGCTCGCACGCACGGATATTGAGCACTTGAAAGATAGCTTACGCTACTTTCGCTTTCTAACGCCTGACCTTTTGGAGAAGAAAGAAGAACAGAGTATTGCAAGAGAAGTTCCCACATAGGTCTTTACATAAGAAACCTTCATCTCCAACGCCATATTTTCCCTTAGGGGGACTTAAAAAAGAGATTTAATACAAGTTGGTCATAAATAATTCTATGGCTACTTAAACTCATCACTCCTTCCGCTCTCGACTTTTAAGGTGTAGTCGTTTGCTTTGCCATTCTAACCTAATTCCACCTATGCCCATCGTGAGACAAGGCATAATTCAAGGCGGTTGGGAAAGCAGGTTGGTAGACTAGCCCACTGTAGAACCTTCCGTCATAGGCAGCCCAGACAACAGGCTATGCTTCAACCGTTGGGGAAGAGTTCCCTCTATCTTTGATGGCCCATCAGTGATCATAGAGGGACAAAAAAACCGTCTTGATGTGAGCTGGTAGCAGTTTCGATACCCAAACCCCAGAAGAGGCGGCACCCCGGGTGGTGGTAGTTGATTCCATCACCACCCATCATAAACTCTGCAATGAGTTATCCTTCTGGAGAGGATCTCCGGGTCCATCATATCATTCATCCATCATCTTCACCCAAGCAGATATCCCGGGTATGCTCAGGATTGTGGGAGCGGGGGCATCATTCTCATTTTTCATTTCAAAACTTTAACAATTTTTATCCAAGGCAAGTTTCTAGGTACAAAGAAGAGAATAAAAAGCCATAAGGAAGGAAAAAAGCAGGCTTTAACGAGCCAAAAATGGACGACCGTGAAGGAGCGAAGAGAATCCCCCTTAGCCTCCTTCCTGGCCGGGAGAAACCAACTTGCGAATTAGCACTAAGGACTATCTACGCTGATATTGGGGTCATACTCCTTCGACTAAAAGACCAGCACAACGGTTATGTGGCGCTATGCGACACAGAAAAAGACAGATCTCCTCTTGACCGAAAACGCAGCCAAAAAGCTGGAAAAGATCGGATACGCACCTCGAACCCCTCCGGACGTACAAACGAAAAGATCTGTGATCTGCAAACGACTCGACGCCTTGGCCGGTGAGCACACTCCAAATGAATTCAAGGAAGAGCTAGAAAAACGTCAGGATTGGGCAAAGGTCGAGGAACTAATCAAATTTCAAAACCAAAATGGAGAAGAGTATAACTACGTATTTAAAGGGATATTTAGATCGACAGAAATGTCCGAAAAAGCCTCGGAACATTGAATGCTTGCCTTCTACACTAAGATCTCACCTGATCAAATTGAGAGAGGGAGATATTTGTCTCCGTGCAAGTATGCTTTACATGCTATGCCTTCGACAAACACCCGACCAAAGACTGCACTTTCAAAGGGAATGCATGCTCCGAATGCGCAAGACAAGACCACAGGTGGGACCAATGCAGGAGTACGGTAAAGAAATGCTTAAACTGTGGTAATGTTTACAGAACACTGGGTATGTCTTTTCCAATAAAGAAGCAGCTCATACGGAATAAAAAAATGGAAATAAGCGCAGAAAAAGAAAGAAGAAAAACTACCCCCTACGCTGCAGCAACTGCAAATCGAAAACCCGCGACACCACCAACACAAACCACAACGGTGAATATAGAGGGAAGCAAGAGGCCAGACTTACTTCTCTGCATAATGCACGCATTCTTCAACATGGCGAAGCTAGGCTCATATGCAAACGAATTAAACACCATTTTTGAAAAGAACGAGCTTAAAAAAATGTCGTTCACGGAGAACCATCCTTCGAGCAAGCTATGTAGAATTAATATGACCCAACCAGAGACTCCAAAAAATATAAGCCCGGAAGAAGACGAAGCCGGAATGGATGCCGATTTCGAAGAAGAATCCACCGACGAAGAAACCTCAAAGACGACCCCAGAATGCTCAAAACAAAAAACAAAACTCAATACCCAAGATTTGAACATTAAAATTTATGGTTCCCATGCATACTCGTTGCCTAAACAAATCAACCAAAAAGAATTCGTGGACGGACTAGTTAAGGGAAAGTACCGGTGGGATAAGATGAGACAGACGCCGATGAGACAGAGGTACACAATGTTCTAAAGCAAGGCATGATACACATCATCCATGAATCGTGTCAAAACATCTCAAACGGCGAATTTAAGAAAAAAAGAAATGGACGCACTTGTTCTCCAGGCCGCCCTGAAAAAACGAAGACAGGAAGAAACCTTAACTAATAAATAAAAATGGTTACGTACCAATGAAATTTAAAATCTTTACACTAAATATAAACGGTTGGCCAGGAAAAAGAATATCATACTCAAACATAATAAGAAAAGAAGACGCAGAAATAATCATTCTAACCGAAATGGACTAAACATATATCGACACCATAAGAATTCCAAATTATAGATTTATTACCACAAGTTACACACAAACAAGGTACGATGGTGTAGCAATTAGTGTAAAAACCGGAATCCACTTTACAGAGGTAAAAGACTTAGAAGAGTCGTATCCGGCTATAATAATAAAAATAACCAAACGGAGCAGGAAGAACCCTTCAATTATTAATAAAAAGGAACCAGCTAAGCAGAGAAGGATCAGACTTCTCAACTTACTTAACAGCCCAAACCACGACAACTCCCGAGATAGTATTGATGAATCCAAACTTCCACTTAAATCACCACCCAGAACCAGACCCCACAATCCCTTCCGACCATCTAAGTATGATAACAACCATTTCAACTTCACCCACTCAAATTAAAATTCCACAAAGAAAAGCCATCAGCAGAACAAACTGGAATGGTTACAAAGAGCACTTAAGTACACTAGAAACTGGATCCATAAACAACCTAGGAACAGAAAAATAGAAAACTAATTAAAAATAATCACCGAAAATATCATTGAAGCAGACAGAATTCATACCCCGATAATAGAATATAGAACCCTACCTGCTCCCAGATGGAACAACGAAATAAAGGAAATGATGGAACAATTTCAAAACTTAATTAAAGAAATCACAGAAAAGGGCACTAATATAGAGAGATAGAGAAGGCTAATTGCTATCAGAAGAGACAAAGAGATAATCTAATTAAAGAAAAGTCAAACCAAGTTTGGAATAATATAATAAGTGAAATGGATGTCGAAGCAGATCCGAGGAAATTCTGGAGAAACTACAGAAAATTACGAGGATCTCAACCAAAGGAAAATATAAAACTAAAAATACAGGAGAGGGAAGTGCAAAATAACGAAGAACTCCAAGTCCACTTCCAAAATCACTGGAAAAAAATATTCTCGATTACACCAGAGGAGAATCAAGAATATGATATGGAGCACGAAGAGGAAGTCATACAAGCCCTAGAGGCGCAAAAAGAAGGCACTACACCATACATACACGTCGACGAAGAGAGAACCATCCCTTGGGGAAGGAAATGCCCTTCTCAATGGCTGAATATAAAACAGTCCTACAATCTTTCAAACAAAAAGCACCAGGTCAAAGCGGGATAACAAAGGCGCACTTAATAAATGGTCAAGAAAATGTGCATGAATCGATAATGAAGATCTTCAATGCCTGCCTTAATATTGGGTACATTTCCCACACCTTTAAGCAGGCAAAGATGATCTTCCTACGGAAGCCAGGCAAACCAAAACATCAAGTCGGAAGCTACCGCCTGATTTCACTCTTGGAATTTCTGAGTAAAGTCCTAGAAAAACTCCTAAATGACAGGTTAATTAAACACCTTACGGATAATAACCTGTACAACCCACAACAACACGGGTTCAGGAGCAAGAGAGGAACGGACACCGCGCTGGCGATAATAACCGAAAAAATTGCCACACAAACAGCGCGAGGCAACAGAGTAGATATAGTACTCCCTGACGTTGCTAAAGCTTTCGACAAGGTGAAGTTGCCCGGCTTAAAAGCCAAGATCTGCAGCCTTAACCTGCAAATAAATATTTGCAAAACATTATGCAACTACCTGGATGAAAGGAAAGCCGTACTTCAAATAAACGGCCAAACAGGCGACCATATTGACCTGAAAACCCGAGTCCCCCAAGGAGGATGCCTCTCCTTGACGCTGTATACTGTTTACACCAGAGACCTTCCACAATCAACTCACGAATGTGCAATGTACATCCAACTGGCGGATGATATCACACAAATAATCACCAGCGACAGAAAGAACCGCCGAGATGTACTAGTAGCTCATAGAACAGCGAGAGAGATAAAAAACATCAATGACTACATGCCCCTAGTTCGTCCCAAGCTCCTTTACCCAATAGTACCGATGAATACAGTGAATAATACACAATTAAAAAAGTTCAAACGCATTCAAAATCAAGCCACAAGGTTCATCACTAACACAAAAATTCAGGAACTCCATCAAAGATCTGCACTAGAACGCTTAAATTTAACCCTACAATAATGTTCAACGAAACTGTGGGATAATATCAAAAACATAATTTCCCTAAACGAAATTAACAAAATAGTAGTACCGGAAAACGAAATCCGGCAAATACACTACAAAAATCGTTTTTACGGCAGCGTGAAAAAACCCCACTAAACAACGTCAACCCGATATATAGGTAAAAATCAAAATTACCGAAGAAGACAACTGACCATGCAAACAATATGTGAAACCGAATAGTTCAACCGATTATGAGAAGCCCGATGAGTCAAAATATTACCAAGATTAACAAAGAAGATTACCACTAAAAATTTACTAAATAAATAAATATATAAATATATATATAAATATATATATATATATATATATATATATATATATATATATATATATATATATATATTTAACAAAAGAGAAAAAAAAAGATGCAAAAGGGCACAAAAAACAACAAAAAACTAATAAATAGATAAAATATATAGATGCTCGATTGACCAAAAAGAAAACAAAGGCTTGAATGCTAATTTTTTATATCTAATAAACTTAAAATCACATCAAAAAGCAAACAAAAAGAAAAAGGAATGCGTTAGCCAAACAACCTGGTACAAACCATTATCATCCTCATCTCATCGTTCATCCTACACTCATTCTCATTCCATCAACACATACTCTTTACACAATATTTTTCCATCTATTCTATCATTTTGTCCACATTCTGACTTTATACTATCTTAAATCTTGAATTTTGAACTATATTAAAAAGTTTAACAAAAATATAGTGAAGTGAAAATTGAGAGTAAAACAGAAATAAAACGAACATAGTAAATTAGATGTGTAATAAGTTAACTATAGTATTAAAAAGTTTAACAAAAATAATAATAAAGTGGAAGTTAATAGTAAAACAAGTGAACTAAGTGAAACTAAAGTTAAAAAGTGATAACAACAAGAGAAAGGGAAACAAAGTAAGAAAAGTAAAAACAAGTAACATAACAATGCATAAACAAAGCTCAGAGCTAAGATAACTCAAAACAGCATGAATGCCGCAATAAACACATGAATGAAAGATGAAGTGGATAAGCGAACAGAGATTAAACGGTCCTCCCGCTTCCCTATGAGAAACATAGATGCTAGAGTGTGAGAAAGGAAGTAAGCATGATGAATGATGAGTAAATGCATGACGGTGGTTCGGAATCCACGTTAATCAGCAGGTTCCCCTTGTCCCTCTGGCAAGGCTATTTTACCCTTTCCACCTTTGACTACCGAGGTTGCTCAATCTGCCTCCTCACCGATCTGTCCCTCTTTTAACTCAAAACTTTCCGTCTCCCACAGCTATAAACCCTCTTCTAAAGCTTGTTCCGGACTTCACATTAAGCACTTCACTATCGGTTCACTTGAACTGAGAGTCAGAAGTGTGGGGAGTTTCTCCAGAAGCAAGTCGGCCGCGGGCCTCCACTTATGTGCCCCCTCCTCCGATCGTGGGAGAGGTACAGAGGGGAGGAGTAACCGCGAGCGGTACCTTTTCTCCCCCTAAATTCTAACTATTTGTCGCTCCGATCTAGGTCCTGGCGTCCGGTCTACTCCGAAGAAGAATAATATCGAACTTTATTATAAGGCCAATATTAACACCGGCTATCGTGAAGAAGAAAAGGCTCTCAAAGCCATTCTCTATCGTAATATGAACCTAACTGACCCTAATACGGATATAAATTCTGTTTTATTCATGATACTGTTCACCTCTTTGAAATTGTTTTTGTTTCGTGAAGCTTATTTCTATCTATATTATTCATTTGTCATATATGCGCGTTTATAATTTTATAGTTATTTCTATGTTTAATATATTTTCGGTTTTTATTCTTGACAATTTTCACCTCTTATGAATTGTTATTGCTTCTTAAATAGAAGAATTATAAAATTGTATTCTTAATTTAGTTTGGACGGTAGAGTTCCCCTCCTCTTTTTTATAAATCCTCTTTTTTTAATGCTCACCTTCTGTTTCGGCAGGCTTAGTTCTTTAATAAGGTTATTTTCCAGGTACTTGTTAATGTTCATATAATCCTAATGTCTCCATCTGTCATATAAGTGTGTGTGTGTTCTTTATGAGAAGTTCTTCTTATGTTTCTCTCTGCTTCAGTCTGCTTTGTAAAGGACGATTAGTAGAAAGGCCTCGGAGATCTCCCGTGTTTCATTTTCCTTCGTAGCTGTTGACTTTATATATATATATATATATATATATATATAATTTTATTTTTAAACATATTTGCTCTCCTGCTTGATTATACATTTCTAGACGATGTTTCAAGATACTTAAGCTTCTTCTACGCTTTTAAAAGAGTTCTTTTTAGCATTTCTTAGAGGTTTGGAAAGAGGGAGAAGTCTGATGAGGCTAAATCTCGGGTATATGGAGGCTGAGGTAGAACTTCGATTGGACATCCTCGGACAATATCTCCGCAACCCTCGGAGAATGCGCAGGGGGATTGTCATAGTGAAAAAGGGTTCTATCATGGAGTTTCTCAACTTGTTTTTGACCAATGCCTCTCTGGGATTCTTTAAAATTTCTGCATTTTAAGCTCCATAACCGTTCTTCTACCTTAAAGATAATCAAACAATATCACTTCGTCAGAATCCTAGAAAATGGTGGCCATCAATTTCCGATTTGACCTTGATTGGCTAGGACGATCCACGTGAAATCCACTGTTTCGACCTTTGTTTGGTTTCAGGATCATACTGTTAGATCCAGGTTTCATCTCTGGTGATGATTCGATTTAGACACTGATCTTCATCAAGCTCAATTTTGTTCAATATCACCAAAGACAGATCACTTCAAAGAACCAACTGATCGGGACGCAACGCTTTTGGATTTCATCGCGCTGAAGGCTTGTTGAGTCCCAGATCATCACTTTAGTTGGAATTTACTGAACTATATGAAATCTATAGGAACGTAGCTATTTTAATAACTTTTATTCTTCGATCTTATTCTATGAGATTTTGAACAGCCTTAATGTTTTCCTCATTCTGGATGTTGTAGTTTACCTATTGCTACGGTCATCTTCCGGATCTTCTCAGCCTTCTGAAAATTGCTGAATCGAGTTGTAGACCACAGTTTTATTTGGGGCTGTAATTCCAAAATCTTTGTCCAGGGCCACCATACTCTCTGACCCTTTGCATGGAAGTTTCACAAAAATTAAGTGTTGGGTCTAATTTAAAAAATTTTTATTTTTCATGGGTCAAACAAATAGTTTCCTTAAAGAGAGAGGATTTGAATCCTGCAAGAATCTCTTCTTAACTGATTGCAAGTGACTAATAGCAAGATAAAGCACTATTGACACCTTCTAAAATGTTTTATATACTTTCAACCTGATTGATTTCAACATAGAATAGAGTTCCTCGAACTTTTTGATCTTCTGGGGTATATCCAAAAATCACCATTTTAAGGATTTCAGAGACAACTTTGAATTTTAAGTTCTTGTTTATTATTGAGTGAACACAACTCTCAAAAACGTAGAGTGAAATCCATGACTCATCGAGTAAAATGGTGGGGTCAACGCGTTAAAATAAGGCAATATTTTCTTCAGGTTAGCGTTATTGATTGATTTTATTAAAAATATAATTATAATTATTCGTTCCTTTTCAGATGTTTATTTTTGTACGAGGAATACTTTTAAAATATTTATAGCATCATATATTTTAAAACATAAACTATACATATGTTGCTATAACAATCATCAAAGATAGGTAAAGGAGTAATCTATGTCATTCTAAACTTACATCAAGTTTTATATAAAATTTAAATAGGTACACCAAGTGCTCAAAATGTATCCTAGCGGCATATATGAACCTCACCTTTGAATCCGTTGTCTAAGCCTGGCTTTCTTTTATCAAAGATCAGATACAAGCAATACGGCCTTCAATTATGTTTAATTCAGCAAAAGAACCTATGTTTCCTAAGGATTTGACAATGGAGCAACGGAATTGCTCTGAAAACGTAATGAAAATTTGAGAATGTAGTCGAAGTTCAGCGATAATGGATCTCGGAACTTTCGCTATTACAAACTTCTGTGACAAGATTGGGGCAGTGGAAAATGCTCAAGTTGAGCCCAAAAGTGATCAAGGAAAATTCCATTTTCTTACTGATAACATTTTAGTAGATCCAGGTCTACCGCAAAGAGCGAGCGAAAATTAATTATTGTTTGAGTGAATTTCACAGCCTGTAGTCAGCGCTGATTACTTATTGTTTGAGCGAGGTCAACATCCTGAAGCCATTGATGATTAATTATTGGTAGATCAAGGTCTACAGCCTGGCGCCAGCGATAATTAATTTTTATCAAGCGAATATAACAGCTGGTGTAAATGTTGAATAATTACACTGTCCAACCATGATTTTGCTACAGAAATGAGAAAGTAGTTTTCTATTATAGTTTTTTGCGTAGATTACAAAAATTTCCTTTATTTTTCATGGAATGGCTTCAGTTTTTTGTAATATGCACATTTAATTTTTTATTAATATTAGATTATTCAGTATATAGAGGTATGAAATATTTATTATTGTTTTATTTTATTAGAAAAAAGTAGAAAGATAAGTGGAAACAAAAAGCTTATTCATCAAAAGAAATTAATAAGTCCTTTTAATACATTTCAGAGTGTGATATTATAAAAATATATTTTAAAAAAATAATGAAGATTTAATATTTTTTCCAAATTGCTGAAACCTATACAATAGTCATATAGTTTTATAATATTTAGGATTCATTTTATGTACAACATCTTGTCTTTCTCCATGAAGAGTCCAACAGAAGTCAACAAGCATTGCAGGACTTCATTTTCCTTTAGAACGATTTTCTATAGTAGCAATATCTTGTTGGAAGCTTTGACCATGCTCATCGCTGATATCTGCTGGATTTTCTGGAAAAAAAGACAGACGGGAATGCAAAAAATGCACCTTTAGTGACATACTACATCCCAATTTTATTATAAGACCTAATCATATTCTAAAAAAGAATGTGGTAATTTTTTGATTTGTGCCTTTCAAGGAGAGCATTACATACACCTTTAAACTATGCCAGGCCTCAAATTCTGGCTTACTCAATTTTGCCTCAAACTCACTATCTACCATAAGTTGTCGAATTAGAGGGCCAACAAAGATTCCTTTTTTAATTTTAGCATCACTAATATTAGGAAATTTTGTTTTTAAATATAAGAAGGATGGCTGGTCATGCTTTAAGGCTTTCACAAATTGTTTAATTAAACCTAATTTTATGTGAACTGGTGGCAGAATTATGTTTTCCTTAGGAACCAATGGTTCACGTATGACATTATGACAACCTATTTTTGTCTCTTCTCTTAAGCGCCATTCTGAGCATATGTAATGTTTTTCCCGACCACTACTGTCCTACTGACACAAAAAATACATGGATTTTGTGTAGCCTGAGTGCAAGCAATTTAAAATGGCTACTACCCTAATGTCAGCACAAATCAAGCATTAATGCTAACTGTATTTAATGCTAATTTAAAATGAAATTTAAAATTCTCATAAGTTTCTTTCAAAACAACAGAGTGATCTACTAGGAACGATGGTAGTTTATTTCCATTATGCAGAAGCATGGCTTTACTACTATGTAAAGAAGCGTCAAAGAAAAGTCTCCATTGACTAGGTTCATAATGTTCATAATGTATTACAGTAGCATAAATTGTTGTCAAATGAAAATTTGTCTTGTAAATTGTTTGATCGAATGCGAACTTAGTAATTCGAACAACTTCTGCCAATAAATTTCTTTCTTTCAGTCTCGAGGCCAGTAATTCACTCTGTTACTTTGTTCAGTTTAGATCTCTTACAAGATGATCTAGATCAAGTTGTGAGAAAGGTTTTGGAGTAGTATCAACAGTTTCAGGAACATAAATTTCAATTTCTGGTTCACATGATTCCATATCCGATTCATCAGGGTTAGACAAAACAATTTTTGCCGGTGGTTCAGGTACTGGAATGTCTTTTGAGTGAGGTATAGGCCGAATAGCAGATCTAAGGTTGGGATATACCACAGCTGAACCATACTTCGTTGTTTTACCTAAAAGTATGGAAATTATATGCATAAATTTTGTAGTTATGTACATATGTGTGATTATAATAAAGTGGTTATAAACTTAATTAATTTTATATTTTGAAAAATTAATATTAAAGTATACTACTTCAAAATATAGGTAGATTGGACAATAAAAATTACTTGCTTTGAATGTCTACCAAACAGAAATAGCAGTCAGTGGCTGATCTTGGGGCTCTCGCCATACCATTGGAACACCAAATTGAAGGCTTTTTTTATTTTTCCTTTAGACCATTTTGATAAAGAATTAAAGCATGTCGTGCAATAGATATGTGGTGCCCATGGTTTATCTTGGTCGCCAATTTTACATTCAAAATATAAATTATATAGTTTTTTCACTAGAGAAGAAATTTTTCTTTGATTTTTTTTTTAAATGCTATTGAACCACATATGAAGCAGAATTTATCTGAGCTATTTTTACACCATCCTCTTGGCATTTTAATTAAAATTGTTGCTTTTATTTAAAATTTTATTTAGTTAACTAACCTAAAAATAAGAAATACAAGAATGAAATTCGTTAAAATCTTCAAAATTTGACAAAAATAGTAATTGGCAACTTACAAAAGAACTAGAGTCATTTCGATAAAAATGACTTCCATTTTTAAATTCTATACATAAAAATACATTAAAAAAATGTTATTCTAATCTTTGAAGTCGACAAAAAGTTCAACTTTGGTAGACAGTGCTATTTGTAGAGCGAGTTCAATATCCTGGAGCCAGCGATAAATATTGATATAGCGATATCCATAGCATGCATTCAGCGATGAATTTTTCCCTTTGGCTGCTAACACAATTAAAAAATTAGTTGAAGCTATCTTAGGTAAAAATTATTATATTATCTTAAAAAAATATGATAGCTCTTCTTTACAGACTAACACGAAAGAAGACGCCCGAAAAATAATTAAAATATTAAGGTTTAGCTTCTCACTCACGTTAATACTCTGGGGGATCTAAAAGTTCATTTTCACAAACAAAACCCATGTTTTGAAGTGTTAAAGATCGAAATTTTAAAACAATCTTCTAAGGAGAAATGTAATGTTTCTCAACTTTTTCTATCTCTTTAATTATAAATTCACCCTCATTAACTAATGTTTATATATAATCCCGTCTCTGAAAGGCTATCGGATAACCTCCTGAAACTCTAACACAACAAAACTGAAGTTCTTCGATGGAAATCCCAGTAGATTTTCCTCGCTTTAAAAATGTAGACCCCTCTCTCAATCTAGGCAGCTCCGCTATCTGGTTGGAGGAAAGAATTCTTATATTTCTTTTACTAAAAAATAAAAATAAAACGTTTTGAAGCTTATCTTCCTCACACATGCTAAAACTAAGTTTAATAACCCGTTCATTTTGAGCCCCCAAATTTTCATATGCTGTAAATTGTTCTGCTACGTGCCACTACCAGATCATTATTTTCTACACTACTTCTAGCCTGCCGTATTTACTATAGCAGCGAAACTTGACCATAAATTATAGAACGTAACTCATTTGGTATGCATTAAATTTTCCTCCATCCTTTCATACTCAATTAAGTCAAATTATTGTAATAAGCTTGACTATTTTATCATTAACTCTAGTGTTCCTCACGCTTTGAAGTTTAGATATTCTATTTTTAATGTAATTAGTATTAAAGATAAAACTCGATAAATGAAGGATTTAAATTTGCTTTTTGAATTCTTTGATTTCTAAGATTTTTCTTTATCAACGACACATTTTTAACCGTTCCCTTTTTTAGGTTTGGTCCAGTTGGTTAAGCACAATCGAAAAATAGAATTAGTCCAGCCTTACGATGGTTAATTCAGTCAATTCTTTCTGTTTTTATTATAACATTTTAATTTTTTAATTTTCCACCATCTTATAATTCGATTTTTTCAACTAATATTTCGACTTTTTATGCAGTATTTTTTAAATGATAAGAAAACTTGAATTATCTAGATTTTTTAATGTCTTCAATTCCCGTTGCTTATTTATTTCACCACATTCATTACTTTTCTTTATATTTGTAAATATTCATTTTGAAATTTCCAAGTATTCTTCTCATTTGAACTCTTTTATCTACATAAAAAATATGATCCCTAAAAAAATTACATTCTAAATTTTTTAATTCATGTAACATTATTTCTTCAGCCACTAAAGATTGTCTCTCTCGAGAAGGGAAACGTCTACCGATTTATCTATCGAAAACTGACGCTCTGTTCTTTATATCCCTGCTACACATCAGAAATAAATATATTATTATATGGATTCTCCCGATTTTTTTCTACCGATTAAATTTTTTAAAGTTTTAAAGATATATGTAGTTATCCTTTTTTAGCGTCTTTTCAGTGCAATGGTAGACCGCCATTCCCCTCTATCCATAGCCATCTCTCTCTTCAGATTAGGTGCAACGGTGGACCGCTATTCCCCTATATCCAGAGCCATCTTTCTCATCAAATTAGGTTCAACAGTGGACCGCCATTTTCCTCTATCCAGAGCCATCTCTTTCCTAAGATTAGGTGCAACGGTGACGGTGGACCGCCATTCCCCTCTATCCAGATCTATCTCTCTCCTTAGATTAGTATGTAATTTTTACTTATATTTTGAGTGTTTGCGCTCGTAAATGATGCAAATGCTGACGTGGTACACGGGTTCAGCGTTGACAGATTGGTGGCAAAACACAGTAGAATAATTATTTTTGCCACCCTAAAACAAGCATAGCATCGCAGCAACAAGGACTATACCAAGTTGCACTCAATCATGCCTCAAACGCCATTCTGATCTTTATGTGGATTAGATTATCCGATTGGAGGATTGCATTCAAAATCAAAAGGAACGGAAGACACATTTCATTAATTAACCTGAATAAATATTAGGGTTGACTTGAATCTACCAGGCCACCTTGTGACCAAATGTGAAGAAAAAACACTTATAAATCTTTAATTGAGGACGGAATTTTACCTATCCATCTTTCTTCACCAATTCTAATCAGGAACTTATCTAACCAGCTATATCCATAGTTAGACTCTGTTCTAAACAACAGCCGGAGAGTACTCCAATAATTAATCCATTGCGTCATATTCCCCGTTAATTTGACACTGCTTTCAAATCAAATTCATGGATTACACAAGCGTTCGCTCTACACAATTAATATTTAATTTGATGCTCAATTAAGGATTAGGCATTTAACCAGATTTCGTTATATATAACCTTTTCGTATTTTTATTAAATCCCTTCTTCCTTTCTATTCGGAATGCAAAGATAAAACAGATTTATCAAAAATGAAATAGTTTCGTCCTCTTCATCAAATTTTGTTGCCTACAAATCTGTCTTGAATAACTTCTTTGAATATACTTCATTATCAATTTCTCTTTCACATATTACTAATAAAAAGAGATTAAGATCTTAGATTTGAGCGCTGTATTTAATTGAGGTAAATTGCTGAATGTTTATGATAACTTTCCATGGCAACTCCATTTACATTTACTTGCTTTTTGTCACGACCGTTTGTAGTTTAAAGAAACCCCCCCCTGGGGCATTTTGCTTTAATTGATTGAAAAAAGAAAAAACAACACTCAAAGTAGAGGTTGGATATTACATGAATAATATTTATATCAAAGATAGGCATTTTACTTTTAAGGAAAACAGGTGTTGTATTGTACATAACATTGTAAGCTTAGAGAAAATGGATTATGTTTTTATATATAATTTTCATTTATATTTTCCAGAACAATAGAGAGAGAATTAGCAACAAGCTACTAGATTATTTTTTGTTATAATTCTAAATTTTCTCTTTCTTTATCTCTCAAAGTTATTATTTTTTTTTCTTATAGAGTTCCGTGTAATTTGAATTAATCATACAGTAGAGAAATGTGAACAGATAACTAAAAGCTTAGGCGTTCGATGTTACACTGAATAGCTCCCTTTCTCGCTAGCCTGAGCGAGTTTTAATAATTAAGAGTTGTGTGATCCTTTTTTCTCGCTTGATATTTACTTAGTTAATTAACACTCCCCTGTTTATTCTCCTTGCATGTTAAGGAACTCAACCGCTTTAAATCCGTGGGTCTCTTTATTTCAATGAAAATTTATTGTTCCTACAAGCAGAAAGTACAAAGGCACCTGAATTAAAAGTCTTATTCAATTTATATTCCTTCAGATAAACTTGAAACCTTAAAGAAGTTCTGGTCGGATTCTTAAGGTTTTGATGCCTCTCGTTTCCATTGGTGATTATTTGCTAGTTCTCCTATTCGAAACTTTTTTTTCTCCTGTTTCATTTCTTTATATAATGGTGCTCTGTAAGGTGCTTCAAACTCTTACTTCTAACTGTATCTTCACACTAGTATGTAAGTGTTAGTGATAATTAATATGTTTAGTTAATTTATAGCTTTAATTTATATTTCTAATGTGTCTTTTCTACAATCTAAGTAAATATTTCTCTTTAAGTTACCCAAGTTTCCACTTCTTTTTTCATGGTCGTTTATTTTTCAGTTGGTTTTGGTCATCCAACTCAAGTTAGGAGAATTTATCCACTCCTTTCTCAATCTATTTAGAATTATCCATGGCCTTAAAGCTGCTGGTAAGGAGAGGTATCTATTATTGGTGTGAGGAGGATTACGAACTCTTGTTGGTAACTACCCATTTGCTAGTTATCATTCGGTTGTTGTTAA
Source organism: Ceratothoa steindachneri (assembly GCA_963969495.1). Lineage (NCBI taxonomy): Eukaryota > Metazoa > Arthropoda > Malacostraca > Isopoda > Cymothoidae > Ceratothoa > Ceratothoa steindachneri. The sequence continues at coordinate 104,419,104 of OZ018330.1, forward strand.
TGGTTGGATGATGTTGCTAAGTAAAAATCGATAGGCGCGCAATTATTAGCTCCCACACCCCATACTGAATTTTCTTTCGCGTTCACAATACTCTCCCGATTTTTCCGATCTAACCTTCGAAAATTACGAAAATTATTAGGAATTATTAGGAGTGTTTTCAAGAAGAAAAGGCAGGAATCAAGTATACGAAAGGACATAATTAGTATTTCTGAATTTTGTGATCTCATTGAATCCACAATTAAAGAGAATTATTGTATCTTTATTTTATAATTACACTCATAAGTATGCGTATCTATGGTTCAGTGACTTTGTACACGATTAATTGATATAACTTATTAAAGATGTTAAAAAAATATGTATGTAAGCGGCAATGAATAAAATATTTACAATGGTATTTTAGCGTTTGTTTCACTAAGTGTAAGTCGGTGTTTAAAAATGGCATGTCATTACATACTAAGTCTTCTTGCTGTATCTTTTAAGATACGTAAAAACGAATCAGAAGGCAAAAATTGGCAAGAGAATAAAAAAGAAGAATCTGCTTAGCACGGTGCTTTGTTTAATTTATCTATATAAGCGATCAGCTAAATCTTCCTATGTAAAACGCTAAAAAATTAAATGGATGAATTTCAGGTATACCAAAAAGAATTTAGACAAAAGGACTCTACTTAGAAATAACCCGACATATAGAATCAATACACTCATAAGTATGCGTATCTATGGTTCAGTGACTTTGTACACGATTAATTGATATAACTTATTAAAGATGTTAAAAAAATATGTATGTAAGCGGCAATGAATAAAATATTTACAATGGTATTTTAGCGTTTGTTTCACTAAGTGTAAGTCGGTGTTTAAAAATGGCATGTCATTACATACTAAGTCTTCTTGCTGTATCTTTTAAGATACGTAAAAACGAATCAGAAGGCAAAAATTGGCAAGAGAATAAAAAAGAAGAATCTGCTTAGCACGGTGCTTTGTTTAATTTATCTATATAAGGGATCAGCTAAATCTTCCTATGTAAAACGCTAAAAAATTAAATGGATGAATTTCAGGTATACCAAAAAGAATTTAGACAAAAGGACTCTACTTAGAAATAACCCGACATATAGAATCAATACAAGTCACTCTCTATGCATAACCGATCCTTTTACAAGTTAAAAAACGCTATGAAAAACAATTATTCTGAACTAAGGATTAAATCGATTTCATAATAGTTTCCATGACACGAAACTGTTGAGAGAATTTGCGTTCCAATACTGAGTCACGCAAAGGTTGACCTACAAAGAGAAAGATTTTTGAACGAAATAAGAAAGTCACAATTAACATGAAAAACACATAAAATAATTCAGAAGATGATATTCGTTTATCGGAAATTTAAATCAAATATAAACGCTAACATGAAAGTCATTCTTTATGGAACTACATAAAAAATCAACTAGGCATAAACACTTCATTAGATTCAACCTACTACAAAGGAATAAAGTATGAGCGAAAAATTATAGAGGTAATTAAAAGTTCTATAAAAATTAACATCATAAAAAATGAAAAAATGTATATTTCCTTGTCATTATAAGTAATTTGCCATGTTCTTTTCTAAAGTAACGAAATTCGCATCAATGAGTTAATTTTCTCATGGCTGTAATTTATTCTCTGTCATGCCCAAAGTAATCCCAATATTATTCAAACAATAACGCAACTAAGAGCCATCGCATCGCCTTCCTCTGCAACCGCCTCTCACAACAAACCATAAGTTTATAAGCTTTTTGCTCTCGGCTAACTCAGAAATAATAGGAATGCCTCATCGAAATCCCTGAAAACATGTGACCAATTATATATTAAATAGGCCAGATGAATTTTATGTTTACGAATCAATACAAACATATTCGAAGTAAAAGTGAAAATGCCATCAATGCTCTCTTCAATCATATGTCTTCTTTAATTAAATTAGTAAAAAACCTTGAGATAAGCCGAAATATGACTACCGCTCTAAACTCACAATCAGAATCCACATTAACTGATGCGATTCCAAATTTCAGACTATCTCTGGAAATTATGCTGTAGCCTTACCATATCAGACTACATTTTTCTCATAATCGTTCGCCTGCGTGCTCTAAACATAGTTTAACTTATATATATATACTGGAAAAACATGTATGTCATGTCTATTAAGATATTAGCTGGATATTTAAGTAGGTTTCTGCTTAATCATATTTTATTATAAAGAGGAAATATGAGGCAAAATCCCACAAAAATGCTCCTGCACGCAAATTAACATTTTACCTATCACATTTCATTTATCTACTGGTCTATTTATGCAGGATTTCAATGGTTTATCTTAATTCCTCTGCATCTAACTTCAGTTCTTTAAGAGTATCTTTGTCTGAATTGCGTCCACGGAGGAATATCATTTTCGTGGCATGAAAAAAAACTCCATCAAACATTGTTTATATTTTAGTAAAATATAAACTTTTTATCTAAACTTATATCCTGATTTATATGCAAATCTCTCTATGCATAATTTCTATTCTGTAATTTAAATTTCGGGTGCAAATGTCATGGGGAAACTGAAGTATACCCCCAGGACATACTGTTAAAATTTAAAGCCACTATAGTAAATAGATTAAAACTTAGACATCTATAGAAGATCACTTTTAACAACATTGGTAAAGTTAAGCGTCTTGTTTTAGCCACCGAGAATTCTGGTTATCTTCTCTGAATGTATGTATAGTGGACGACATTTTTCATTTTGGGATGAACGGATCTAAATCATAAATTTGAAATGCTATTATAATTACTTTGTCTAAATATTTATTATTTGTTAGTCTGATATCTTAGTATGATCTGAAGTGTTTTGTATTATCTTAATTTCACAATAAGATCGGTGTCACCAGAACCCCAAATAGTCTTACAGATAATTGGAGTTACTCGTATTCTTGTTCGTCCGTTTCGTATTTATTATTTTCTTCCCTCGAATCTTTATATTTGTGTTTCTAATTATTATTGCTTATTACTCATTACGTTATATCAGATTTTATCACTGTATCATTGAGTGAAAGTCGTTGACCTTCTTCATTAAACCAGTCTCTTCGGTTGTTTCCCCTAAAATGAAAATTTTAGCGCAATCGCATGAGTCTCTTAAATTTGTATGAACTCCTTCATTGATAACTAAAATAAACCCGAATGTTACATAATCGTTCTCTTTCACTTTTCTCTCCCTTCCTTTACCTCTCATAAAAATAGGACAATAAAGTCAAAATACACTTTCTATTGTTCTACAGACACTGTCATAAGAAACAGTTTTGTTGATCAAGAGACTAACAGACCATATTAACCCTCTTTAGCTTAAAAATGTACCCCCCTCCCAACTTGAAATAATATAATGTCGATTTCTTTTTAATAGTTTGAAAAGGGATCACATTTGGTCTCTTTAAAGGATAAGGCCATTTTCGAATCTTCTGCTGCCTTCATCTGTAAGGTTTCATTTAAATGAATAGTATCTTATTCCTAGTAGCAGTATCTAGGTGTTCAGGACATTCTATGTATCAAATATATTTACAAAATCCTAAATTTTACCATAGAGGAATTTTCTCGAAGAATAACGACTCTTAATGTAATCTGTAATAACCTCTGGATGTAGTTTACCAAGAGTAGCGGGATGAATTAGGTGTAAAAGCAACAACATATCAATTACATGTTTCTCATTGATCTAAGAAGGTAGTCAGACGATAATTTTCTCCCATGCGACTTCCTAGATGTTAGATGTTAGAACAGGCCACGAGTAGATCTTAGAGCAATTTCTAGTTCATAGTTCTCTATCAAGTTGTAGGAAAGAGATTGGTGGATCCAGGCTAAAAATATTTTGGGGGGTGCTAAAATAAATTCCTCCCTCTGCGGACCCTGAGAAAATGGGATTGATCATTAATATTTGTTATATTGAAGAATCATTAATAATAAATAACAGTATATCTCCCAAGAGTGTGCATTAACTCTCTTAGATCAGTATTTTTTTCACACACAAAAAATATGAATTGGGGTTTATTATTGTTTTGGGACGTCAGCTAAATTATAATACTAAATTGAATAATTATTTTTGAAATTTACCTGTGTTTTAGACATGTGTCCTATTAACTGCATCCAATCGCAATGGATTAATCAACTCATTTATATTCTAAATTATTAAATATTTTTTCTGAATAGCAGAATACAAGTTTGGCTCAAGAAAGAAATATAAACATAAATGGGTCTGAAATCTGGGTGGGGCCTTTATGGCCCTAGCCCCTAGCCCCTATAGATCCATGCGTGAGGAATGATGAGATAGAGGTTGTAACCAAAGATGCTTTGAAGTGATGGGGAGTTGTGAGGAGAATATACGAGGAAGGAGAGACGCTTTAATAAATCCTAAGAAGATGCAAGTGATTTAGTGAAGGATTAAAAGATATTGATCAAGATAAATCGATTGCTTAAGAGAGACGTGGACATATGAGTGATACAGATTATAGTGTTTAATAACTGTGCAATAGAGTGCAATTTGGTGCTCTTGAGGTGTTCGGATGGATATAAGCCGCGGAATGACGACATATATTATCACATCTCTATCAACGGCCAGTGGCAGAGAAAAACTATCATAGCTCTATAAGAATAGGCGAGAGAGTGTTGGAGTGATAGGATAGTCTTGGTTACATTGCTGTTAACTGTTCTCATTGTTTGGCAGAGACAGTGGCGAGTGTGAATTAAAGTGAGAGCGTGCAGGTACTTTGGCGTAAACTAAAATCAAAGTAACAGAATTAATTGTTAATTTAAACTATCTGATGCAAAATCAAATTTCCATTGATGCTCGACTCTTACTAGGAATTAGACTCCTTATCAATAAACTCTATTTTTGCAGCGAGGAAAAGGATTACATACGATTCCTTAACGATTATTCAAATTAATATCATAGCTTTAAAAGCAGAGAGAACGCAGTGTTCTTTTAATTGACCTTCATAGTGAATGAAATTATACTGAATTATCAGCTACACTAAGTAGAGAATTTGTTCCATCTAAACAGAATGGGCACGTAAATGAACTTACCTTTGTTCGGTATGAAGATAGGTCGCTTTTGTGGGGAAAATGTATTGAAAGAAAACCTTTCAACTTTATAAATGTAACCTCTATTAGTTCTTAATCTGTAACAATTTGGGGGAGGCACAAAATCAAGAATATTAGGAGTTCGGAAAAAAGCAGCAGAATCATAACGAGAAAATCAATCGAAAGAATAATTAAGGTCTTTTAACCAGAACACTGATAACCGTCTTAATAGAATCACGTGGTAAAAATCATTTAAAATGTAATATCTATTATCCACAGAAAAAATAGAGAACTATCTAAAAAGGTGACCTAAAATATACAATTGGGAAAAATAAATTGATTCAAGGGAAACAAACTAGAAAAAATATCATAATGTAATTCTGAATTCAGATATTATCTTTTTGGAGATGGTGGTTATGACCTGTGAATTTCCTTGTTACTCAAAAAAGAAATATCTTAGGGAAAGACTCAGGAAAAAGTGCAAATTAAGTTTCATAGAATAACAAATACGAGTACTCATAAGTGTAATCATATATTAGCAAGCTAAGTATTTACTGTCATTTTGAGACCATACACATGGTCCTTACGGTTGTTTAAATTGTTCCCATTTTCTCAAAGGTTTTGAAATTCTTCATTAATACTAGGTTTTATTTAAGTTACCAACTGGTGTTTGGGTGCCCCACTAACGGTTTAAAAGACAAATTTTATAATGTGTGAATATGGCTTTATATCTAACCTGTGTGGAACGACTGCATTGTTTGAATGAAGCTTTTAGAGAAAAACGTCCTTTACAGCTCAACGGAAAGGGCGTTATCTCTTCTAACAATGCACTTGACCATGGACGGTTAGAACCAAGAAAAAATTTATGCGTTAGGTTTGGATGTTTTTCCCCATCCTCTATATTCATTCAACCTTGCTCCAGGTGAGTACTATTTATTTAAGTCATTAAAAAATCACTATTAAAAAACATTGAATAATGATGGAAATTTATTTGCTGAATAAAGGGTTTTTTATATTAAAATTCATTTTTCTTTCTTTTTCTATATACGTGATTAATTTCTTCACAGGAAGAGAACGAAAATGATGGGAAACTATACAGTGCATCAATAGCAGAAACTTTTTGAGAAGTTTGTGAAAAAGTTATGAATTTAAGGAAGTTAAAATGTGAAGAAGGGATATAATCCTGGAACTCAAAAAAAAAAAAAAATGGAGTGCCTGGTATAGGTGGCCATCACGGAAACAGGCCAACATCAACTAAAAAGCAGGTTGTATTGTATGATAGCAATCCACCATACACAAATTTAGACTTGGACCAATAATGACATTTTCTCTATAAACCTTTACTATAAAATATTTGATACAGTTCTATAGAGTCCTTTTATTCACTCTTTAATTACTAGTAATAGTCGTACTTAAGAGATCGATATAAAATACTCGTACTTACGAGATCGATATAAAATTGAGATTGAAAGAAACACTTAAGAAACACTGGGAATTTGTATGTAAACTTCGATAGGAGAGAAGATTTCCCTTACGAGATCGATATCAAATTGAGATTGAAAGAAACACTTAAGAAACACTGGGAATCTCTATGTAAATTTCGATAGGAGAGAAGATTTCCCTTACAAGATTGATATCAAATTGAGATTGAAAGAAACACTTAAGAAACTGTTAATTTTTATATAAACTTCGGTAGAAGAGAAACTTTCCCTTACGAGATCGATATCAAATTGAGTGGACAAAGGGTCAGTATGGTCAGTGTACGAATGTCCACTTCTTAACTGCTTGTTTTGGTATAGTTATATTTTTTGAGTGATGTCTATGTTTTAACATGGGAAGGTGCAATGGGTTACCTAGTTTGTGAGAGACGGAAGCCGTCACAAAGTGAAACTTCTTAAATTCGTGAGATGCATTCATTGGTTTCCTCATTTACCTCTGCTGTCAGGTATTGAAAGACAGCTTAATTGACTTGAGTTCTTACCCACTTTGCGTGTGGGAATTTAATGAGAATAGAAGTACCATTAACTTTAAATTTATGTTTAAAATCTACAAAACTTGAAACGCGCGAAATTGGCTAAGGTGTAAGCTTGTTTTAAAACTCCTCGAGCTAGCTAATGCTTGCAATAAATTGGGGGATCTTAGTATCAATTTGAATCGAATATTGATTTAGTAGCAGAATTAGTATGTGATAAAAGTCACTAAACCAACACAGAAATGGTTCAAATCATAGAAGGTATTCAATTTAGAGGACTAACGCAATGTATATATATATATATATATATATATATATATATATATATATATATATATATATATATATATATATATTTATATATATATATATATATATATATATATATATATATATATATATAATATATATATATATATATATATATATATATATATATATATATATATATATATATGTATATATATATATATATATATATATATATATATATATATATATATATATATATATATATATATATATATATATATATATATATATATATATATATATATACAGTAACACAATTAATTATGCGGTTAAAAGGATATTTTTGGCAGACACAGTCTTCCTCAAACCCCTCAGAAGGAACTCTTCTCACATACACGAGAAGGTAACACTTAAAATAGGCATTCTCTTAGATGGTAAAAAAACGATCTTTCGATTGGCCTTTTCAAAAGTCACCCTTGCATTTTGAAGAAAATGGAAAATTTGTTATTCTCCATCTCCGTCACACATTTAAGAAAAAATATTGCAGCAACACAATTAATTATGTGGTTAAAGGATATTTTTGGTAGACACAGTCTTCCTCAAAACACTCGCAAGGGGCTATTCTCACATTGTGGGGGAATTCCACGTGGAATTTCTTTTCCAGCAGGGAAGTAACGTCCATGCGCTGGAGAAGGTTGTAGAATTTGGTTAGGCTTAAATTCGTCACCCCCCTCCCCCATCCACAAGCAGTAGCCTCGAACTGCGTCCACCTCGGACCACCTTTTTGCGGGTTAGAATCGCCTCGACGTGAAGATTCGAGGCCATTCGAGAGTAGCGCTGTTTCCCCCACCCCTGTAGGGGGAGCCTCGGATATACAGGGCTTGTCCTCCAGGTGGAAGACACAGAGTTGAGGAGTCTCGCCCGGACCCAAGAAGATTCCCCTAGTTCCAAGTCGGGTGCTAACAACAAAGCAAAGTGACGGCTGGCTTTTTGTGTGTTGGAATTAGCCCCAGCCAGTGAGGTAATTCCATTTGACGATCGCCACCGAGGGATTTTTCCGACTCCGCTCATCAATTTCTGTCGAAGGCCTCCTCGTTTTCGAATGGAAGAAATACTCTCCCCTGGACCGGACGTCACTCCCCGCCCCACATTTGGAGAACCGTCATCACGTCAACTTCCCGCTCAAAAGCTCCGAGTGCCCTCGACCTTACGTTTATTGCCTACAGAAGACATCCGTTAAGCCTTACCCTAACGTCTCACCCAGAATCATCCCTCAACCAACCCCTCTCCCCCTTCTTAAACCCATTTGAGTTAATCCTCCCCATTTGAATTATCTCCTTCTGCAACGAATTAATTTCTTACTTCAGAGTCTGATGCAAAATTCTGAATTTCCCCCCTCGTTTACCAATGTAATTTTACCCATTGATTCTCTTATTTTATGTAAATAAAATTATATTTTCGTACATGCCTTTTTAAATAACCTTGAGCTTTGCGATTGCCCAAATTTTACCTGACCTCGTTGCACTCTTTTCTCGCTGTTGCGCGCGTCGAAACGCGTGGCGTTCCGTCCCTTGTCGGTTCGCCTTTAAGTTATTGGTCCCTCCCCCATAGATATAATATGGTATTAATATAATGTAATGTCATACCACGACACACATACATATACGAGAAGAATGAATACATAACGCAACAAACTGGAAAAACAAACGTGCCGTGCTAGTGAGGGCAGGCGATTTTCCACTACGTCGTCTGTACCCGTTCTTGTGGCAGCCACGCATAAATGCAGACACGAGCATTACCCGTGGCGTGTGAAAGAGGATTATCAATGTGTTAGCGTGTTTATTTGCTTTGCGTTCGGTTGTTTGTCTTATTTGTTAAATTGTATTTATTTTGTGTTGGTGGTTTTTCCATACCTGACCTTTACCGATTTAAATGCCTATGTGTTTAGAGTTCAATATGTTTTGTGTATAAAAATTAATATCAATATTTATATATATATATATATATATATATATATATATATATATATATATATATATATATATATATATTAGGGTGGTCCAAAAATATATCCAAAAAATTGAAATTCGTTGGAAATGTTCTTCACATGGCTAAAATTATGCTATAAGATGTTAAAAGAGCTGATGCAAAATATTGACTAAATTGGTGAATATTTAGAGGTCGTTATGTGTCTCCATATTTTTAAATTTCAGTCAAAATATTGGAACTTTTTAATAGTAGGCATTTATTGGTTGTTACTTATATACTATCATATATTTGTCATTGATAACTCATTCCTTATGAAATACAATAATTCGGAAAAAACTCAAGATATTGCATTATCTGAAAAGTGGAATGACATTCACATACTCAGTGTATGGTGCACTAATAATTGTTGTTTCAGCTTGTTGATTTCTGCGCCCATTTGTAAAGTGATGACGCAATAACGCCCCCTCGTTTCAAATGGTGATGCAATCGCACCATTTCCTATATAAGTCAGCGAGCATTGATTAATTTTTCATTTGTAGTTTGAAGTTTAACAGTTGACGTAATACAAGTGAATACGAGTGCTGGTTTATGCAAGCATATATATAATTATTTAGGTATGTGATATACCTTTTTTATTCAGTGCATAGATAAAATGCAGTTTTTTATCAATATCAGACTTACTTAAAGAATATTAGAACTATATGTTAACAGACTTTATGTTCATATTTCAATTCACAATATATATATATATATATATATATATATATATATATATATATATTAATTAAGCATGACTGCCGTAATTTTTTACAAACACAGGAGCTTATTTATTTATGTCAAATGAAAGCTTATTATTTCATGAATATTGAATATTTATGTATTCTAGAGTAGAAAAAAAAATCTTCTAAGTATAATTAAATAGAGGGGAACCGTGAGCTGCCTCAGTTACAATAAATTTTTATTTCTGTTGTTTCAGATTATGTCTGAAAGTACTCGTTCATCTGCGGCAGTCTGGCTTTTAGGACATCCTACTAGTGAGCTTTCATATGCAAAACTTCCAGCATGTGGTGATGTGCATCATGTTGTTCAGTACCATGATAAAGTGGAGTCAGTGACTTTGACACAAAGTTACAACCTCGCTGGCAAAAAAGTCATAAAACTATGGGAAAGAGCCCGAATTCCCACACAGCGAATAGACTCTTGCGTTAGGAAACTCTCAAGGTTGTATAACGAATACCTTTCTTTGAAGAAGAACCGCAAAACAGAACTGTGCTCATGTAGAATGAATGAGCGTAGGTTCGAAACCACGTTTTCAAAACCTTTTGCCAAAGCCTCAAAAAGTGCTTTAAATGTGGTAAAAAATGAAGAAGACGGGCAATTTCTGTTGATGCAGGGAGAGAACATTTTCTCCTGCAGTATGTCGTGCCGTGATAAGATTACTTCAGCCAAGAAATCCCGCAAAAGATATCGACATGAGAAGGCTTTACAATACAAATAAAAAGTATATACTTCATCATCTGAAGGAGAAAGTTTAATTGCGGCAGACAAAGAGTTTTGCCCACTTTCTTCAATTAGAAAAAATGCACAATGTAGTCCTTCAAATTTAAAAAATATCTTTACAACTTCAGGTGTGACTGCTGTTCTTGATCGTGCAAATATTACGGATAGAAGAGCAACAATAGTTGCTGGATCAATAGCGCAATCCTTGGGTCAGGACATTGCAGCTATGACACTTTCCAGGAGTTCAATACGACGTTCTAGAAAGCAATTAAGAGAGGCAACATACAATGAAGACAAAGCTTCGTTGTCTGTTGAAGGACCGATCTTTCTTTACTGGGATGGAAAACTACTACCTGCTATTGATGGGGCAAAGGAAACAGTAGAACGAATTGCAATAATATTTCTGTAAATGGAATGGAAAAACTTCTTGGTGTGCCAAAAATAACACGATCAACAAGACAAGAACAGACTATGGCATGCATTTCATCAATTAATGACTGGAATCTTCGTGACGAAGTTCAAGGCCTTGTATTTGACACAACTTCATCAAATACAGGGATACAAAAAGGAGCCTGTACCATAATTGAGAAAGTATTAGGAAGGGAGCTTGTTTGGATTCCGTGCCGTCATCCTATTTTCGAAATTATGTTGTCATGTGCTTGCAATATTTTACTTGGGGCTACAAGTGGTCCAAAGAGGAGCCTTTTTGAACGTTTTAAAGAACAATGGTCGTCACTTAAAAAGGATTTTTTTTTTTAGAAGCCGATAGCAGTTTATTCGTCAATCCAGTAATGCATAATCTTTGAGGAGGAAATGGTCCCATATTATCAGAAAGCTTTGAAATCTCGTTAGTTGTATGACGATGATGAAGAATTGATGCGACTCAGTCTCATCTTTCTTGGGGGCATTGATAAGACAGAAGTTACATTAAAAGTCCCAAGAGTGACTTACCATGCACGCTAGGATGGCTAAGGCCTTATATGTCCTAAAAATATACTTGTTTAAGTATCAACTGAAACTAATAAAACGTGAAAAGGCAAATATTAAAGAGTGCGCTCTTTTTATTGCTTTGGTCTACACGCGTTTTTGAATTGAAGCCCATTTTGGAATTAATGCTACTTTAAATGACATTCTGCTTCTTAAAACTTTGCAAAGTACCCAAATCAGACAATATCTAAAGAAGCAACCACATCCCTTCACAGACACCTTTGGTATCTTGAAGAACATCTTGTTGATCTTGCATTTTTCGATCATAAAATTAATGCTGAGACCAAACAGAAGATGGTCTCCAATCTCCAACGTAATGAAAACACCAAAGTTGTTCGCCGATTGAATCTTACAAAAAACATCGAGGATTTGGACTTGCATGAACTAGTAACTCAAAAAACTAAGCTAATCTTCAGTCTCCTAAGAAAAGATGGATACAAGTTTGCAGAGGATACATTCCCGAAGACTAACCCGAGTTCTTGGGAAGAGAATACGTGCTTTCAAGAATTTCAACGGCGAGTGATTAACTTAATGGTTGTTAACGATCCAGCAGAAACAGGTATTGCACTTATCAAATCGTATAATGCATTTCTAACAAAAGATGAAGAACAGAAACAGTTGCTTCTCAGACTTGTGGCAAAACATCACAAAAAATTTCCCTCATGCTAAAAAGGATCAATGTTTAATCAGAAATTTTTGTTATAATTTGTGTCAAAGAGAAATCATTTGCCATTCAACTATTTTTTTTCACTTTAATATAAATATTTTTTTTAAAAATTATCTTTCAAAACCAAGATCTGTTTAAAATAAACTAGTATTTGCCTAGACTGTTCATTTTTATTCCAAAAATTAATTTACCAGCAGACTAATAAGTTAAGATCCATATAGCGACTAGTAAATATTGTTCGATTTTGATGAAATTGAGTATGTGACCCACTGTTCAATGTGATAATACAATCAGGCATGTAGAGAGAAAAAATAAAAAAATTTGGGGGGGACCCCCCTATTATATATCTATATATATATCGGTACCATGAAAGCAATTTTGAGGTAGGTTCTCCTCATTAGTATCCACCAATTTATTACGTTTGTACACATTTTTATGGATACCAAAAATGATAGGTAAAATTTTTATTTTTCCTCAGAACTTTGGAATCCCTGGAGCTGTTTATGTTGGTCGGAAAGTTAGAGAAGCCTATGTTCCAAGATGTGTTTTCTGAACAGTCAAATTTGTTGGTGGCAGTGTAATAGTTTGGGGCTGCATGTCATCTTCAGGTCGAGTATGGGTGTTCACTTGTGAGGGCAGAATGAATTCCAACACTTACACTAGCATGTTAGAAAAGGTTTAACAACCTTCCTTAGGTTAAATTATTAATGATGACATACCAGATGTTGTAATCTTCCAACGAGATAATGCTTCATGCCACACATCTAGAGTCTTAAAGGGGTTGGTTTGAAAAGAAAGGGGTGACGTTGATGGAATAGCACCCTTAATCTCCAGACCTTAACCCCATTGAACAGTTGTGGTCACACTTGGGCAACAGAGTAAGTGTGCAAAAATGTTGCACAAAAAGTGAGTTAACAGCCAAAATTCAGAAAGAGTGGCCTTTAGTACACTATGCTACGCAGAGAACCATAGTGTACTAAAGGCTTACTGTTAACTGTGATCAAAGCTGTGCTGGCTGCCTCAGTGTGCCTGGTTCAAATCACTTACCTGCACGGATTTTTTCGAAAAAAGGTGATTAAAATATTAACGAATTGCTAATCGGTGATTAAAGTGATAAACGGGTAATCATTCAAACATATACCTATTTATTTACTGACTTAAGAGAACAAAATATAATTTTTAAATCTCTCTCTCGGACTTTAGATTTTTATGTGTCATTTTGGGAGCCTCAAAGCTCTGGGCTTGAATATTGATGCATCATTTGTTTTTTCAATATTACATTATTGATGCGTAAATTGCCATCCTCATACGACATACAATCAAAAGATCCTTATACCTGAAGTAAATCAGAGTATTGCAGTTGAATCCTTTCCCAGAGAGCTTGGATGAAGATATCCAATTGTTATGACAGACGTACGGACAATCAAACAGTGAAAAAACTATTAAATCACTGAAAAAAATCAAATCTCCACATTTAACGTTACGAAGAATACTTTAGACTGCAATATAAGGATTATTACATCAGTATTCACAGAAGTGATTTCCAATTATTAATTTTATAGTACCATCCAAAAGTAGAAAACTAAATATCTAATTCTACATTACTTATTAGGATGAGGAACGAAATAAAGCTAACAAATCCTTTAAAATGCAGATTATCCTTTGGAATAATAAATATATATGAATAAATGACATTGTCTGAGTGTTTGAAGCAATGGAATTGGTCAAAATATGTGATTTCACGTATAATAAAGCTCTCTAAGGATAACAGTTACTGCGAGTCGATTAATAGAAAGGGTCACCCTCGAAACATCATTGCCAGGGAAGATTACATTAGGCAACAGAGGCCGCTGAAGGATCGAATTAAAAGAACAGCAGGTAATTTTCGTCGAGTTGCAAGAACGCGTACCTGAATGTCTCTCGCTAGACGGTCTTACGTCGCTTGAGACAGGCAAAACTCATAGCACGCTCCCCTGCTAGGAAGCGCATCATAAGTCAAAATAATAAAACGGTTTCTCTTCGTTACGTAGAATATAATGTAGAGAGATAAAAAGTAGAAAAGGCTGTTTTTATATCGAAGAACTTTGAAGGAATCTGTATAATGAATTCGGGCATACTTTAAAACGCTAGAGTAGTTCGCTCGTCCATTTACGCGGAAAAGTAAACGCTACGGTATATAAAAATGTTCTTCAGGAATAAGCGATCCCTTTTCTTCGAACAACAGAACTACGTGTACCTCTTTTCATGCCGCACATTGCTCCTTGCTACCCAACAAAGACGGTAAAGGAGTTCTTGAATGCTAAATTATCGACAAGATAAAGTGGCCTGCGCAGAGTAGTGGTTTAAACCTAATAGAAAACATAAGGAAGATACTTTATGAAAAGTGCCGCACCCAGTGACCGATGGAAACTCCTTGATGACGTAGATTAATTCTTGCACTCATAGGAGTCAGATTATTGTCATTCACACAACTCTCTCGCTTATCTGCCTCCATCGCTCCAGTACAAGTGTTTTCCTTCAAATTCACACCTAAGAACCTCTCCATCCACGGAAGCTGCAATGCCCCTGGCTTAAGGCAACCAATAAGAATTCTTAATGAATAAAGACAAAAGGTGATCGTTCTCATTTAACTAACCTGTTCATTGGTGACGCCGTGAAAAATTTACGCTTACAAAACTGCATAAAGAAACCCCACCAATCAACATAATTCTCCACGTACTCATCATGGCTCTTAAATAAACCTCCTAGAAGGTCACAACTCTTATTCGGCAGCTCCGAGCTCCTTAGTAGTTTTCCTATTCATGTGACACATATCGGAGTCGCAGGAGTAAGGGAAACCCTTCCTCCCTAGGGCAGAGAATGCCAATCTTGTCTTAACCTGAGATTCGTTAGGTAGCCAGGAGCTAGTCGCCGCTGCCTCCTACAATGGTCCGACCTACCAAAGTTTGCACGACTCTCCAGCTGCCTAATAGCATCCATCGCTAGAAGAAAATATGGATTAGTCATTGAGGCGGTCCAGAATCTGGTCAAACAGCTACAGGGTAAAAGCTCCTTACGAGGTAATAGTTCTGGCTTCCTCTGACGCTTTATCTTCTTGAATCTGTCTGGCTTTTACCTCAAGGGTGATTCAGGGAGTGAGGTATCTAGCTAGTGTAGGTATCAGCAGAAGGCCAAATGTGAGGCCCATCACTTTATGTCACCCTGAATAAAGCCACCCAAGAGCTTTCCTGCGAAAGTCTAAAACCCTTCAGTAGTTTTCAGTCTCAACAGTGTTATTTATCCGAACACATCACGGAAATTTTCAGAGTTCAACTTAACCATTCATCGTTTGATAAATCTACGGGAATGACATCCCTGATTCACAAGCAAAGGCAGAAAGAAACCTCAACACAAAAGAGTTGTCATTGCCCTCACCACAACGAATTTTATGTGACCTCCATCTGAACCAACAACTCCGACTCAGTTAGACTAACTTTCTTTCGGTAAATCCATTAGCCTGCCTTCACACTTACCGTGGGCCTGATGCAGGGCTTAATCCCCTGCCTCTTCATCAGCAATCCAGACACGAGACAACTTTTTCATTGAAAGCGACTTTACCGAAATTAATTCCGAGGTTCACCTCAGGACAGACTTCAACATCCGGTGGTCTTCTTATTCAAATTATCCCAGTTCAGACTATTGCAGTCTATTCAAAGAATCGTTTTATCTCTAATCTCACGCACGGTCTCTCCTTTGGTTGTTATTAGTTGCTAACGTCGGCCACCCCCCCTTAGAGGTAGAATCCTGCAACACCTTTTTCATTTCCAGGACTTAAAAAAGCACTCTCTAAGGAACTCAGGGCTGGAAGCGTTGTACACGGAACTCCGTTCCCTCATACACCGCATATACATCGACTGGACATGCCAATTTCCATATCCCTCGTCTTAGTAATGCACCCAAAAATACGTGCTAAACACACTGCATTGCACGCATCCTTTCCAGACCTAAACCTCGCCTAAGTTGTATAGACATCCACTTAATACTCTACCTAAGAAAAACGTCACTCACTGAGCACAGACATCCTCTTTCCCGGCCTGAATGACGATTCCATTATGACCAGCCCGCTTATACACTATACTCTCCTGACTGTCTCTTCAGTTTTTACTGCTATTTTCAAACGGTCGATTATACCATGTCAAAGCTCGTCAGATTTCTCTAAAACGACATTGGTTCATGAAACAGAACCTTTCACACACAGCAGCCTACCATAAAAATTAAATTCCTTTCCTGACCGGGCTGGCAATTTTGACGTCTTTGGATAATAGTATATTTCAGGACAGCTGCATATCTCCCGCGATATTCGATACTTGCACGTTTATATAATAGCGATGAGCGCTTGATGAAACAGGTTCGAATCCAACTCCTTTATTCATTTTCATATAACGTTAAAAAATACTTTTTCCTATTTTTCTCCGTCTCTATATCTCCCATTTTCTTTCCTTAGTTTTTTCCGAGTTGCGATGCGAGTTTTCATTTATTTAGGCCTTTAAATATATATATATATATAATATTTAGTTATTCATCTAAACCATGGAGCCCCACATATTGAGCTCCATTCCTGGCATACTATATGGGAAACCTAAAACGCATAAGGTAGGAGTTCACTCCACCCCTCTTTTCGGAGGTAATATACCTCATATGTAATATCAAAATTCCTAGTACCCATCCTTTCCGAACTTACCTATAATGAATACACCATATCTAATTCTCGTAAAATTGTAGAAGACATGTGCACCCGTTCGTACGCTGCTGACGTCATAATGGTAAGTTATGACGTCGAAAACTTATTCACAAAAATTGTTAAATGAAACCATCCAAGTTTTTACACACTCTCTTTTTAAATCTTGTCCAAAAGTAATAGGTATTACATAAAAAAATAAGTCATTTTTTAGGATTGGATGTCATCAATTTGTATTTTATATTTAATAAATAATTTTACATCAATAAAGAAGGGATGGGGATTGAGTACCACTTCGGACATCTTTCGCGAACATCTACTTGTGTCATTATGAGCAACTTTGGCTCAATAACTGTCCCATTGTATATAGACCTATCTATTACAGACGTTATGTCTATAATACATTTGTATTAATAAAATCACGGAAATAGGCAGAACAATTCCTTAAATACTTAAAGGCTAGACATAAAAATATAAATTATACAATGGAGGTCGAGAAAAATGGTAGGCTCCCTTTTTTGGATATACATAGAAATCAAGCGTTCAAGAACAAAGTATGAAACATCAGTCAATAGGAACCTTACATTTACAGGCTTAAGCACAAGCTTTTTTAGTTTCTTGTGAGCAAACCCTGAGGTTAACCTCGGTAAAACCTCTTATTCATCAAGTCTACAATATATGTTCTTCATACAGGAGTTTTGCCTTTGGAATTCCTTTTCTTAAAACATTCTTTAAAAATAATGGCTACCCTGACTCAATAGTGAAAAAACACATTAAAAATGTTTCACTAATTCTCTCTATCATGAAAATCCAACGGAAAGGACTGTTGAGAAATTATACATTTTCTTTCGTCTCCCATAATTGGGTAGAAAATCGAACGACTTTGTTAAAAAGATTAAGAAGAATTCTATCCAAATCTCGACCTCAAATTTGTATTAAAAATGGGCACAACATTAGGTTCTATTTCAGCTATAAGGACCGAATTCCATTCCCTTATCGCTCTTTTGTAATTTATAAATATAGTTGTGAATTTTGCGATTCATCTTATATTGGTTCGACTATTAGGTCAATCCATTGTCCCATCGAGCAGCATCGGTGAAGGTCGTCCCGGACGGGGCTAGTTCTAATAAACCAGACTCCTCGCCCATACGAGATCACATCAAGATATGCAATTATGAAATTAGTCAGGGTGACTTTAAAATGCTTAGTAATCCCCCCCCCCCCCCAATCCCAACGATTCCCGAATTTTAGGAATCAATTTTCATCCTAAAACTTAAACCTAATTTAAATATAAACCAAACTGCATCCAATCTTTATATTGTATCATAAATTAATGAAGTTTTTATTCTTGCATTAAGTAACATCCTAAATTGCACTATTCAATTTTAGTATTTTATGAAACTAGAAATTTTAACCCTTTTTTAAAAATTTTAGTGCTGATGATGAGGCTTGGTCCTCGAAACGTTCAAATCCAGAGAAATAAATGTGTTTTTAACAATAGCGTTCTTGGTTTTCACCTTAATTGATATATATATATATATATATATATATATATATATATATATATATATATATATATATATATATATATATATATATATATATGTATGTATGTATATATATATATATATATATATATATATAAATATATATATATATATATATATATATATATATATATATATATATATATATATATAGAGAGAGAGAGAGAGAGAGAGAGAGATATATTAAATATTAACGTCACTTTAAACATAAATTAACTCAAAACAAGGCTTTAAGAGAAGGGGACAGAGATGATGTAAATAAAAAATAAAAGAAAATACCTCCAAACACATTTACATACCTCTTTGGCGAAAAAAAAGATATAAAACTGAAAAGATGAACAAATAAAAACGCATGAAGAGAAGAAGATTGGTTGTTTAGGATAAATATATAGTTAAATTAAAAATGATTAACGAGATGATCTGTCAGATTTGAGAGAAGAAGAAAGACGTTTAATACAAAAAGGATTAGTAAATACACAAAGAGATCTCGTCATGAGCAGGTTAACATTTAAAAATTATTTATATAAATATTAGTTTTATAATTTATGGAATCAGAAAGAACAGAGGAGAACTCTTTCTTCAAAATCATCCCTGCATTCCCACATTAAGGCGCATGTGCAAACAAAATCTCGCCTTCCCTCACCGCAATCGGGCTTCAAAAGCACTTCCAAAGATTACATCTTGAGCATTTGAATTCATAAACAACGGATCATCTCTCTTCAAGAGGAATCCTATCCTCATAATTAAAATATTTTTTTAAACGATGTTTGTTAATAAAAATGATTTTAAAATCAATGCGAAAATAAAACTTTAAGGACATTTTGAAGATCCTTCCTAAACGTTTGGTTAAAACTCCTTTGTCAGTGAATACAACATATCGAATTTCTTTAGGTAAAATGGGGACATTCAATTTCGCATAGTAGATATTATTCAGGAATTTTCTTAATGTTTTCTTGACAAGGGCCATAAGGAAACCGTTATTATTAAATATGTACAGAGAAAACGGATTCCTTTATGGAAATTTTTGTAAGAGGAAAAAATGTGGTAGGCAGTAAAAATGTGCTTTTATAGGTCGCACTTTTTATGGAAATACACAAAACCTAAATATTCTAACTCTGAACTTAAAAGTTGGTTTACAAAAAAAAACTCGTTTAAAAAAAATTAGAAGAATGGGAAATATCAATATTTAGAAACGAATTAGAATTATTGCGTTCCTTTTTCATCGTAAATTAAATGTTTGATTAAATGTAATTAGCAAAACCTCAAACATTGTCGCAAGAATGCTCAGAATCGAAATTAGAGTAAGTATCTTCTACATATTTCGGTAGTAAATGGGCGTAATAATCCCATGCTTTTTACTGTACAATTGCTCCTAAAACCATAAAAACGCCATCAAAAATGAGGCCTAGGGGACTATCCATTCACACTTCAACAGTTCGGCTGTAAATCTCCTTATTAAAGGTACAAAGCTGTCTCATACCGCCAACATTACGACCTCTCTAAAGAGAGTGGAAATGAAGCTATGTAAGCGAGAGTGTGGACAAGGGAAGGCTCATTGAATTAGTATACCAATAGGCTGGTTTAATAGGATGTTTGTAAACAGCAACAACACATCGAAACTATAAAACTTTTACTAAGAAAAACTATTTTGTATAGTGAAATGACTAGTCACAAGTAGACAAAGAAGAGGCACTAAAAATTTCGCCGTAAACAGATAGGATGCCAAAATTGGGTGGGACCATAGAGCAAACCTAAGTAAGATCCAAACACATTTAGCGCGTTACAAGTGGAATTACCAATAATTCGAAGATTTTTAAATTTAAGCAAAACACTCAAGCCTTGCGAACTAAGGTATCTCTGCGTTCAGAAACCTTTTTGAGGTTGGATTCATCGGGCAAGACTATGTTCATTTTAGCATTGAAGTCTGTTTTTTTCAAAATAACAACACCCTTAGATTTATTAGGGCGTGTAATGACCAAACTTTCCTCTTCCTCTACAACTTTAATGATAGTCATGTCATCTATGCGGAGGAATGGAGAGGAATATTTAAATTTGCGTGACAAGGGCCGAAATTCCTGAGCGAAAGAGGAAAGAGGAAAACGAACATCCTGAAGTTTACCTATAATAGCGGTACCTTGCAATGCATGGAGCAACTTTTTAAAAGGATAGAAACAATATGTCGAAGTCGAAAAGGTCTGAGTCTAAATTCGAATCCCAAAGATAGGAGAAACTTTTCGCGAGATGTTAAAAAGTCAGGATAAATTGTTCACCTTCATTTCGTCAGAAGTGAAACGAGGGCGGATTAAGTTAAGTTTAAGAAACTTACCTTCGTGATTTCTAACCATAGATTTATTATAGCTAGCCATATTTTTTGCTATTAGAGAAGAAAAACAGGCATATTCAAGGAACGATAAAATATTCTTAAAGTTAGCTTTGACCTTGGAATTACTTTGCGAGAGTTTTACAAGGCAAAAGAATTTAAAATTAATCTCATTATTCAATAGGTGCTCAAAGTTTGAGTTCTAGAAAGTGGTTGAATACAGGTTTTTACGGTATAGATTAAAGTAATTGAAAGTGTAAAAAACACGATTGTTACAACAGATTTCTAAAAATACCAAAACCAGTTCAACCTTTTGGGGGTTTCTTGGGATCTCAAGATGTCGGTATAATTTCCGAGATTTCTGTTTGTAATGGGATGATATATAACCGATATGAAGTATAAATGAGTAGAAGAGGTAAGAGGCTCTTATTCTTTATATAACGTACGACGTTTCGGGTAACAACTCTTCTTTAGGTACTAAAGAAATAGACACAAAAGGTTGAGGATAATGATATGCAGTTCTAAAATTATAAGTTATGTAGGTAAGAGATCATAAAACAAATAAAGATTAATGGTCACTCTAAACAGAAATACATTTGAAACGACATGTGCCAGTCATTAGCAATGTAGTCGTCCCATAGACGAAGAAAGTATAGATAATTAGGTTGTCTCTCGAATTCATATAATCTTAGAGACAAACATAAAATAAAAAGATTAAATCTTTAAAAATATCAAAAATAACTAAAAAATATATTTATAAATTGATGAAATAAGATGATTAATTTGATGGTTATTAGAATAATTAATTAAAAAAAAAAATTCCCTCTTATGTTCTTTCGTGGTTTACAGATTGCCTCCACAGAATTTTTTATAAGATGGTAATAATAATAAACAAACATTTCTAAGCTAAAACCTCTTAATCTTACAGTTTCTAGTCTTTTTTGCACTACTAATCTTTCTTAAACAATTTATCTTTACTGTTTTATTTATATAATATACCACATTGTACTGAATCTTGATGAAAAAAACTCTCCCCAGAAACCAGGTATTATTTATTTAATCTGATATAGGGATTAAATGAGAGTTAAGTTGGACAGACAGGAAAAGAACCACCCTCTTCATGTTATTTACTGCACAGTGCCAAAATAACTACATATGAGCTTCACGTAAGTACCGCGAAAATTCTTGACTGAGGTAAAAAAGTAATATTGTTGGTAATAAGAATAAGCCCAAAGTGTATTTTTCCGAGGCATTCACTATATTGCTCCCTCGACATTTTACTTACCCAATAATAAAAGCCAGCGAAGGCTACAAATATTACAGCAAGTAACATGACATAGCGAAAGTGAGTAACAACATAGTAGGTGTCGTGCAAATTCTTATCTACTTCACCTTGAGATAGAATTAACCCAGTTATGCCACCGCCAACAATGATGAAAATAAAACCTAGTGCAAATAGCATAGGGGTTTTAAGCTCAATAGCTCCACCCCACATAGTTGCAATCCAGGTAAATACTTTGGCACTAGTTATAACACCAACGAAAATTGTGCTAGTGCTAAAAAATATGGCAGCATCTTTCCTAAGCCCAACAGTAAACATATGGTGAGCCCAAACCAGGAAGCCAAATACTGCTATTCCCCGGAATTTCAGTAGGAATCCAGGGGTTTTTTGCCCTTGACCAGTTTATATTTAACTGTTTAAATCTCAAAATATTAAAATCTGTGTGTAATGGAGATTGTCTCTGCCCTTATTTGTCTCTCCCTTATATGATCTTTCTTCTAATCTGTTCTTCTATCTCGGAATGAAGCCTGTTTAAATAAAGACAAGAGCACATAGAATAGTATTTTCTTTTCCATGTGGATAATTCGCGTTTTTTATGTGTATGTTGTGACAAAGTACCATGCCTTGTCTGACAAGGAGATATTTTAAAAGAGTTAAACAAGGATAATTCTCGTAACTTTCCCATAAAAGACCCATTTAAAAAAATAATGAATAAATATTCAGAAATATGAGCCTTTCTGTTTCATACATTATAATTTGTGTAACAATTTCGAAATCCCGGAGAAAAAGCGCCGTAAACTCTTTTTATATTAAATGGCATGATTATAACAACCACCAATTAAATGGATGAAAAGAATAAGTAGTAATACAATTCTCTGAACGATATCGAATGATTTGGAGAAATAGGAAATTAGAGGAAAACGGCCTCTTTTTCTTCTCCTCTGCCAAGTTGAGGAGTAAGCAGCACGTAATCTACGAAAAAAAGGAAAAGCTTTCACTACCAGGAGACGAGAGGGAAGAAAGCTATAGTTTCGCTTTGTTAAGGGGTAAAAGGAGGGGAATGGGGTTCAAGGCACACAATGCCAATGGACAAGTCCCATAATGCCAAAATTATCCCACGTTTGAATGCAGACTATGGTTATTATTGCCTTTGAAATTTCACAGCAACCTTAGAGTTAATAGCGAAAACGTCGACCAGAATGGCCTCTGTGTGGTGCCTAAGAATCGCTTTAATTTTGCTTTATCCAGCGAACCGTGGTTTTAACAGCCTACTCTCGTGTTTCGACAAGCGTTATTCCTAGAAAATTCAAATTAACCAAAAAAATAAGCATCGCACTTTAATCCTTAACTTGGAACGATAAAATCCTACGACTATTAGATGTAAAATGAGATGTTAAATACAGCCAGGTATCTGATGGCTTTAATAGGAGAATCAACTGCTTAAAATTGTATATTTTATATTTGTTATAAGAACTTGCTTATTCGATGCATATGAAATTGGTAATTATTTCTTAGCATGCACTTAGTATCTCATTGGCTTACATGCACTCTAGACAGATACAGTAAGTTAGTTCTTAAATTATATTTGTTTGATAAACATCTGCAAATTATGGATCGTTCAACGTTCGAAGATAGTATTAGGCCAATTTAAGATGTGTATTCTCGGCCAGCTATTAACTTGCAGAAGTTATTGGCTAAGTATAAACAATTGATCAAGAGTTGACAAAGATGTAAAAGATTTTTTTTTATTTACTACATATATGAATTTTCCTAGAAAGAGAAAAAAAGAGCAAGACATTTTTGTATTTTCTGTACAACAATTCCTACTCATATGAGGGCAACTAAATATTTTACCTAATTACTCGTAGTTGCCTTTTACTTGTGCAATCCAATTTTCATGTTAATTTGTTGTGGTTTAAATCGAATTACGAGTATATGCCATCTAAAATTATTTGCTTTTCTCTTTCTCTAAGCTGCTCGATGAGAAAGATACAATCAAAAATCTTTATCTCCTCCAACATACACATCTCTGTTAAATTATCTTTACAAGTTTATTTGAGGAAATGTTAATCTTTTTAAGCTGACTTTGAGGTTATTCGTGTTTACATTATATCCCCATATTATGTATGATGTGCATAAAGGTGATTTAATAGATTATATTTGAAGAAACAGCAGTTGAAAGAGAGCCGTAATTGCAGAAATATGGCTTCATTTTAAAGGGGAATTAAGGACAAACATCGTTTTCTTAGATTGTCATTCATTAACTTCCTTTGTACACCATGACAGATATCATTTGTAAATAAAAAAATTAGGTGGCCAAAAGATTTTTACTTTCCTATAATTTTATGCTTTTTGTTGGCAATCTAAAATCAGAAACTAAACAATATTTTTTATGTTTCACTTCATTTTATAATTATTGTCTATTCAATATAATTTTAAATAATTAATATGATAAAACTAAAGAACTTACAGAAGCACAGAGATCACATATCAAACTTCTCCATTGCCAAGGGTTATCGCAAGTAGAAATTACAAAAAAAATTAAATGTTCAGGATATGATATTCAAACCACTATAAACAGATATCAATAGATCAATAGCTTTAACTCGAAGAAGAGAAGTAGTAGATAGTTTCCTACAACACCTTAAGAAGGCATCTCTCTTTTAGGCTTCACGACAGAATCTCAGACGAACATCATATGAAAATGCTGAAGTTTTCTGAAGCTTCAAGTTCAAAATTATCACGTAAGAAATAATAATGCATTTTTGTTTTACCAATAATTTATGTAATTTCATTTAAATTAATGTTGGAAAAATATTCTTTAACAACTTAACGTTTTTGTAACAATTTTCAGCATTTCTGGCGATGATTTTTGGATAGCAAGTGTTAGAAAGGCAATTCGCCCTTCTTGTGTAGTGCTATATGTAAAACATGGAAGTGGTTCTATCATGGTATTAGGTTGAATGTTTTCATCAGGGCCAAAGGGAGATGTTTTTATGCGAGGGAAGAATGAACTCCGCAACTAATACCACCTTTATCTGCAATTCTAGAGCTATCTATCCAGAAATCTCATCCCAGAAATTTCAAGTTATATTTACAAGTACAATGTTCCATACCATACAAATGGGATCAACTCTTTCTAGTTGCATTCACAGACAAAAGAATAAATTCATTAAAACATTTGTGAAGAGTGCTTGGAAAAGCAATAAGAACTACTACAAGTACTAATAAAACAATGCTGTATGAAAAATTACAGGCTGAGTGGGAAAAGATTGCATCCGAAATTTTTGAAAAGATAGTAAAATCTATGTGACGAAAAATAACTAACTATAATATATATATATATATATATATATATATATATATATATATATATATATATATATATATATTTATATATATATTAGTATAGATGAGTAGCAGTCTTGAATGCAAATTTTGTGGAAGACGATGGTGTATTTCGACTTAGTTAATTTCATTTGGCAATTCTCTATTCTTCTAACTGTCCATTTTATTCCATCTTAGAAATGGTAGATCACTTGTCTTCTTTTCATATCTCTTTTAAATGAATGATTTTGGTAAAAAATGCACTACATTGCTAAGCTTTCGATTTTATTCGATTATCTTTTTTGGACGTTGAGGTTCAAAACATCAACGGTAGCTATATCAGAAAAGTTTATAGAAAAAGTATGGACATGAGAAGATGCTTCAATGCGGATAGAGAAATGCTCTGAAAGATATAAAATAAGTATAATTGGCTCATACATTTGCCGAAGATATAAATGTTGTTCTACGTGGGAACCTTTTAACCAAGAGATCTCACGTGCAAAACAAACACTCGTGAATAACGGTTTCCCGAACAGCATGATTGAAAAACAACTCCAATCAATTTTAAATAATCGCTTCAAAGATACGGATACAAAGAAAAGTAATCAGGGCGAAATAAACAACATTAAAATCTACTACAGAAACCGAATCTGCATGGCCTATGAAATAGATGAAAAATACATCAAGTAGGTTATTAACCGTAACATCAAGGTTAAAAATCAAATAGATAAAATTCAACTGATTATTTACTATAAAAAACAAAAGCCAACAATCTTCTTATGAGAAACAACACCTGCCAAAACTCCTCGAATCTCAAGCCTACCAACATACTTTACGAGCTCATCTGGCCCAATAAAGACTGCAAGCTTTTTAATAACTAAATATATTGGGATGACAACTACCACACTTTCGAGACGTTTAACGATGGATCTACAAAGCGGACGACCTAAAAATAATAAGGAGAGCGCACATAAAATCAATCTAACGAGAGACATTCTTGTTGACAACACCATAATTAAGGGGAAAGAGGAAACTAAAGCTAGGCTGAACATCTTAGAAGCCATTTTAATAAACGGAGAAAAGCTGACCATCAATAGTCACCGTTAATCTGGAATCGAGCATTAAAGTTGTTTTAAAATTCTACTAACCGGATTTTCGTTTCCTATTACGTTATGATCAACCAGGCAGAATGAATACCACAAGAATATATCAACACGCTCCGAAGAGGATCGAATAAAATCAAAAGCTCAGCAATGTAGTTTGTTTCTTACCAAACCCATTCATTTAAAAAAGACATGAATAGAGGACAAGTGATCTACCATGTACATGATGGAATAAAAAAGACAGAAGAATAGAGAATTGCCAAAGGAAATTAACTAAGGCGAAATACACCATGGTCTTCAACAATATTTGCATATACATATATATATATATATATAAATATATATATATATATATATATATATATATATATATATATATATATATATATATTCTATTTATTTCTCACACATGTCTAATTACATTATATTAATGATTGCATATGGTGCTTTATTCGGGGGCCTAAGGGTGTACATATATTTAATATATAATAATCACAAATGTGTTTTTATTTATATATACTAGTTTGCTCATGCCGTGCAAAATGACGGTAATATTTATGTATCAACAGATATTATTGTTATTTCTTTGTTTATAGTAGAAAATATGAAAGATTTAAATTTCAGAAATTTAATCATTAAAATAAAATTACCATTCACTCGTGTATCCTTGCCACCTAAACTTACTACTCCTTTTTAAATCCTGCTTTTGAGCTCACGCCCTTCA
The DNA here is from genome assembly GCA_963969495.1 of Ceratothoa steindachneri. Lineage (NCBI taxonomy): Eukaryota > Metazoa > Arthropoda > Malacostraca > Isopoda > Cymothoidae > Ceratothoa > Ceratothoa steindachneri. The sequence goes on from OZ018330.1 coordinate 104,446,558, forward strand.
ATTTCGCCCTTTTTACGTGTTTCTCTCCTACCGCGACGCATTAGGATAATCTGTCAATCACGACAGCTCAAATATCTATGTTCTTCTCGACAAGGTTTCTCCTTTTCAATTTGGTATTACGCTTATCCCGTTCCTGGCGATGTGATAATTCGCCCTACCACTCAACCCGAATTCTCTCTATCAACTTCTCTCTCTTTCGCCTGAAGAACAATTGTAATAGAGAAAACTAGTGCTGAATCGGAGATACTAATTTTTTTCAGTATATTTATTTATTCGATATGACTTTTTACTTTTAAGATATTAAATTTATTTTGTAATTGATATTCAATGAAATATTGCTAATAATTTGCTTTAATCAATTTTACAAATAAAAAATTTCCAAAGATAAACTATACTCTTATTGCTAAACTAATGCCAAAACCTTTGGCCATGACTATATCCAGATCCCTAAATTTGATATTGGTCAATTTGTATATACAACCCCCCCCCCAAATTTTCCGAGTTAAGATATAGTTTAACAAGAGAGGCTGCTTCCCCACACATGCTTATGCGAGGAGCTTAAGCTTCGCAGACAGACCTTCAGTCTGTGATCTCTCACCTATCTCGCTCTAGCAACGGGGTTTTGTTATAAAAAAATTAAAATATTTCCTAATAATTTACTCATGATCTAGTTTTCTCATACCTATAATTATTTTCTATACCTAAATATCATAAATTATTTTGAGCTAAATACTTTTCATATATCGTGAAAACAATCCTCACCTTTGTTTTTTTCTAGATTTTCCTCTATATAATAAACAATACCACCCCCTAAACCGCTATGCCTTAATTTTAACTCATTTTATGAACTTCAAAATTTATAATTGTTGTTTTTTTCATTCTAAGATTCATTGAGTAAAAAGTATAAGGTGAGAAAAAATGCTGCCTCTTATAAATTGCTAACCAAAGTCTCATGCCCTCACTTATTCTGATTTATTACCTTACGACCTTTAAAACTTTAAATAATTCCCGCATTAAATTTGGGAGGACTTTGGCAATCAGATCATTCAAATGAGAATTTAAAACAACATAAGGGTTTCAAATTTCGTTAGAATAGGCCGAATAATTATGATTTTATTCCCAAATAATTTCCCGGCTAACCTTGGGAAGACTTTGGCAATTATATCATTCGAAAGAGAAGGTAAAACAACATAAAGGTTTCAAATTTCGTTAGAATCAGGTGAATAGTTACAATTTTATTACCAAACCCCCCCCCAAAAAAAAAGAAAAACGGGGACCGACGGACGGACCGACAGACATAGTGACACATAGAGTCGGACGCGACTAAAAACTACCCTAAGTGCTGTTTTTTAAATTCAAAATCAACTCTTAGAAATACTTTAATAAAACATTTTAATTTAAAAAAATGACCCCGCGCCCTAATATTTAGATCTCTAAACAAATTTCTATAAAGAACTCGGATAAAAGCATTTAATATTTGAAAAAAAAAAACCAATCTCTTTTCATTATCATCATCATCATCACTAACTCTATAATTTAAGAAGTGGATATTGTTGAGTATTTGAATAATAATTCTTTATAATATCAAAAAAAAAATGGTGAAGCTCAGAAATAAATATAAGTATCGAAATTTTGTGCATTTTTTAAATCCCAGAAAATTACAAATGGTGAAGTTCAGAAAATTTATTTTTATATATCTTCTATCTTCTCTATAACTCTATATTTTAACAACGTGATATTTTGAAAGGACGAACTTTAGTTTAGAATTTCTTTTTAAAATTATTATAATTGGCGAAGTTCAGAAAATTTATAAAAATTTAACCATGGCTGCTTTTTTTTTATTTTAAATTTTAATCTTAGTAGCGAAGTGCAAGCTATCCCCTTAGAGAGGTGTGGCGAAGCCATTGCTTTGTCTCATAATGATTGACATCATTTTCTAGTCTTAAAAGCAAGGAAAAAAGCATAAGAATTCTTTTGAAACAGGAAAAAATGAATCATGATAGCTCATTTTACCTATATATATTTTATTTAATAGTTTCATTTGCTTTACTGTTTTTGTGGGGGACGGTAACTATTTTTCCGTGCTAAAGATTAAAATTGAAAATCCATTTGAGGAAAGTTCCTTAAAAGATTTGACTATGGTAAAAAAATAATAAACAGGCGTATCTTAATTTTTTTTTAACTTTAACATTTGCTCTTCGTCAATTAGTACATAGAAACTAAAAGAAAAAAATTATTATTATTTAACCCATCCCTAAAATCCAGTTCTTAAAATATTGTGTTATAGATGATTAATCGAAAAGTCAACAAAAACTCTTCATTTATATATTTATTAAACTTCGCCAGTTTCTTTAAATATCAATTGGCGGAAAAATAATGGCTGGAGTTAAAGCGGTCCTCCTGAGAAGCTATGAGCTCCTGATGGTACAGGTGCGAATCCCCACCAGTTTTTTGATAGGTACAATTTATTTGAATAATTTTTACAGTTATTGGGTATCTTTTACTTATTTTTCCATTTCTTGTCTCCATCTTCTTTTCTTTATCATATTCATATGAAAGTAACCTACATGTATATAAATATATCTTACCCCTATTTAATCTCATTGCTAGGAAAATATGTCACTAAATATCTTCCACTGTTCATCGCCTAGTCTTCCTATCGGCCTCGCTATTCATGTTATTCAGCGAGGATACCCTCTGGTTATTTAATGTATTCGGTTTGACATGTATAGCTGATACTTTTTAATTAACTGTATTAACCTCACAAATTTTCAAATAATTTAGATCTAATTTGAGTCATATCACAACGCCAGAAAAAGGTTTATCCTTAGTTTTCTCTCATTTTCATTTAGTTTTACTTACAAATTCTAAGCATAAATTTAATCGGTTGAGTTTACCTTTGCAGAGCGAGCAAAGTTGACGACATATACGAATGGACAGAGAACGTTACAACCCTGCAAAAAAAGTTCCGATTGGTGGTAAATAATGAGTTGACTGTTGAAAAACAATTTTTCATTAGCATAAAATAAATAATGGCAAAAAGTAGTGTTCCGAATCATCAGATGAATTGCAAAAAGACAAGATGAACGGAGAAATGTGAGGAGGGAGTTCAGGAACATTTTCTTCAAAACACAACTCAGTGTTGAGAAAAGGAGATTTGTTCATGAATATGAATTGGCGCACTACTCAGAGATATTTATAATGCAAACAGTGCAAATAATTTATGTATGATCAGTACAAAACAAATCGTTGGCAATTCGCACCGATGAACTTCCTAGAATAGACGTAAATCCTATTTACCTTCCATTACATTTAGATGGACATGTTAATCAACATAAACATTGTTATTAGTCTAATTCACAAACTTCACACGCTGCAAGAACAACAGTGTGCAGCCTAACACCAAATAGTCTGGAACTCAAGCGTAAGATTGAAGGAAATTTTGAAGAAATAACCAATATAAGTGGGCTAAAATATTTACTTAGATAATATAATAAACTACGTGAACTATTGGAAAATTCTGGCAATCACGTAGAAACCTATATGGATAAACGTAGAAGACAAATTTCAATTTAAACTATTGACTTAAAAACTTTAGTAACACTTTTAAAGGATATAAGGTTTAGGTAAAGGCGATATATGTGTATATCTATTCGCTTTAGGATTATATTTACTCATACTTTTTCGATTATTTTTTAGAAATATGTCGTGCACATGTATTAGTTTTACGGCTTCTTCAGATAATTCTTAACATTTATCTGTTTCTTATTTGTTTGTTCTTAGTGTCTGTCCTGGTTTCATTCCATGAGTTGAAAGAGGTAAGATGCATCGATCAATTACTTTGAGCTTGAAGCATGAAACAATTCTTTCTGATGATGTAGCTTTGTTCCCTATCGTTCTCTAGCTTAATTTTGGTCATCTGCTGATTTCTTTTTAAGTCTCCAATCAGAGGTCAAAAGCTGTCATATTTATGCATATTATTGAACCTCTAAATTTGATCGTGCATCTTACTAAGATTCTTCTGAAGAATTTTTTTTTATTATTTTGCTTATTAAAACTTTATTTTCAGCCTACTTGTGATAATTTTGTTATTACTTGTTGTAATTCTCCTAAATTCGAGGGAAATAATAAATACGATGGCCTTAACTTAAAATGTCTCCTTAAGCCGGATTTCCTCCTATTTCCATTTCAAATATTTTTTAAATCTCAACAAACATTGCTATTACCAGTTTGGGGATGATGGAATTCCACCTCTTTACTTCAATTTGAATTTGAATTTTATTATGAACACATGCAGCCTAAAGTAGCGATGTTGCTTTAATGTATATGCAAGAGAGTATGGCCAAGGATGTTTTGATAATATCTTGTTGGTGTAATGATCTTCAAACTAAATCGGAGTTTACTGAGTCAAACCTATTTCCTAATTTAAGAATGCCATTTAGGAACATCTTTCTTTTTTTGCTCTATGCGAGAGTATCTGAATAATCTACAAGTAAACACAAATACTGTAGCTCCTTACAAAACCCTGTCTGTTCCGCTGGTTGATTTTACTTGAATATTTGTGTTAGTGTGTTGGTCATATAAGTACCTTATAGGGAGATGATAAGATAATGAGTGGCTTCTAGTTGTTTCATTCTTCTCTGTCTCTTTGTACAAAAGAACCACAACATAAACTATGAGGGAACTATGGAATTGCTATCGCAAATTTGTTTTGTAAACAGACTTAATAATAGGTTAGGGATATTTTCTCTCGCTCGTAAGATTTATCAGATAGGTCGTTAGTACATTATTTGTCTGTGCAAAATTTCTTTATTTTAACAGATAAGATTTTCTTCTTTCCATTTACCTCTTAACAATGGAGACCTCCTCTTCATTTATTAGGTTGTCTTCTCGACGATGGAAAACATTGCTACTTTAGGATATTTCCCACCTAAATGATCATTTTTAATGTAATTACAACATGAGAGGTTCGCCCCTATATCCATCACTTAATTGTTGTAGGTTTAACCCCATCACACCCCGAACCTTTATAATAAACTAGTAATACTCTTAATTCAAAAGCCTAAGATTAGATTCGAATTCAAACGGTGATTGCTAAATATCGTTGGACCTTTAGCTTTTCCATCACGTTCCGTGGCATTAGACATATAAACTTCACCCCTGAATGCTATTTAAATCAATCATATTTTATTTAAAATTGATTTATATAAAATGTCCATATCATATTTTAATTCAGAAAAAATCCGTGCTAAAATAATATATAATATAATATGATACAATTCGAATTAACGAAGTGCCTACTGGCTCCAAAGATAGCGTCCTATCTATCTTTGGTCAGAACTTAGAAAAAGTAACAAAGTATTGATAAACTTAATTTTGTCAGAATTGCATAAAAATATGTATTCGCACGTAATTTAATGAGCTGAATAACATTTCTTCTATAATATTTGGAAATGACGGCGCTATCGTCGTCTCAAATTACGGAATTCTTGATATAAACATTCATCATTTTGATATATTGTTATATTTATTTGTGTTTGATTGCGTTTATGTTATATGTAGTATAGTTGTTTGGTGTCTGCACATCGTTATATATTTTTTCATCGGTTTTTGTGATATGTAGTTTTGAATAGGGTAAAGATTCGTTTTAACACGTTTATGATTCTTTAATTTTCAAAGACATAAAAGTTTTTAATTTTTAAAATGATGTTCACCGATATCATTTCCAACCTTCGTAACTAAATAATAACGTAGTTAGCCACTTTTCGAAAGTATATTGTTATTTTGCTCAATTTTAAACTCACTGCGTCATTTTTTCCTATTTCCTTTATGTTTTGTCCTAAAATTAACCTGACTAGTCAACCAATACCATGTTGTTTTAGATCTGCAGGCGATTTACGCATGCGTCTTCTACCTTCTTAACCAATCACACGCTTCGTTATATTTCGGATATTCCAAATGAATCGCAGCTTCTTCATCTTTTAGTTTATATAGTCTAATGGCATCCTGTGGTTGTGCTAGTTTGGGATTAAAGGATTCAAAAGGGCGAAAAACCCAGTCTAAATTTCCGTTAGTGTGTTTAAGGGAACGTTTCTTTCTAATGCCCGCATTCGACCAAGTGCAAGCCTTTTATTTATAAACTGTTTTCTGCGCAAAGCTTTTTCAAACTAGAGACCTAACGACATTTAGCAATAGCCGAGTGCATTCAAATCTAATGGTAGGCTTTCGATTTGGGAATATTACGAGTTTTTTTAAGTTGCAAGGTGTGTGAAGAGTATGGAGGCGAAGCCCCGATTTCGAACATACCTAAATTGGTTTAATTTTTGGCGGAAATACCCTAAAGTAGGCGGCGCTATCGTCGTTTTAAATTACCAGGTTAAGTCTGGTCTGGTTCTCGATCTTTTAAATGATTTGTATAATGTGTTTTTCTTATTCAGTTTTATGTGTAGTTTTCAGATTTGAAATTCATTTTTGCTGGAAATTGAGACTTTTCCCAATATGGACTTCGGTCGATTTTGGGAATAGTATGCATTTCCAGAAACAAAAACGAGTCAAATCTGAAAAGTACACATAAAACTGCATTGGAAAAACACAATTTTAAATTCATTGGCGAAAATGTGTTAAAACGAATCTTTTATTATATTTTCTCTTATTAACACAAGTATTTATTTATCTTTATTTAGTTTAGTATCCTCATTCCTTTTTCAAAATGTCCCATCAATAACAATATTTTGCATCTAATCTAAAAGTTTTTTCATAAAATCTCTTATTTTTGTCAGCCGACGAGATACTAAGTTCTCTTGGATTCAACCGGCTGCTTCTTCGTAAGTGTTTCGTATTCAACAATCGCAAAATTCTATTTAATCTCAAACGGGCAAAACATAAAATACACTCTTGCTCAAAGTCACTTATGTTTGATGGTAACAAATTAATCTAAAATCAATACTTGATTTCATTCTTCAAATTGAAGCTGAAGGCTTGCTAAAAACACTCAATTTATGGATTTAATAACACATAAAAGTGGCAACTCTTTAATTTAATAGCAAAAACTAAGCATCTTTAAAATTCTTACCTATAATTTTGCAGTCAATGAACGCCCAGCAGCATCATAATAGTATGTAACTAAAGATTCAGTATAGAAAATTGTGAATACATTTTATCGTTTCGCTCGCCATTACATAATCCTTACCTTTGCGTGCTACAGTGAACCCCCAGCATTATTCTGGTACGTTACAACGAGGTTACTTTTCATCCTAATATTTTGTGCTGTAAAAGTTGTGTCTTTCTCTTTCTTTGTCTCGGCAACCAACTGCGAAGTAATTAATGCTTAGACACTCTTGTTTCAATGGCGCTCAACACTAAACCCCAAACAGCAGATATGTACTTTGTGGAAAGAAAATTTTACCGTCATTGACATCTAGGAGAGCTGATTAGTCGATCCTATGTAGGTTCCGTGAATGAATTTGCAGCAATACTTCCGCTTAGAAGTAAATTTACCACATACGATCCCATTTAGATAATCTACTCCAGAACTTAACGCTCATGATCACCCTGCTCTTCACACAATAAACTATTATATCCGATCATTTAACCACGAATCCTAATTTCCCTTTTAAATGCAACCACACTAAGAACGATGGTGCTCATCTAGTGTTGTTTCTAATCTGCTTGGAAAAGTAATCTAATATTCTCCTGTCATTTTTGCGACTTCATATTTGCATATCACAGTTGCCTTTTTCAAACATCTTTCAGTTTCTCAAAATTCATGAGCTCATGCTCGCTTCAGCCAACCATAGCTAACTTATAGAACTATAAGGATGCATAATTCAAAAAGAAAACCAGTGGAGCCAGTATCTTGCCCATTATTTTAACAAACAAATGAACATGAGGGTTAGACTCTAGATACAACCAGAAAACGTATATTGGGATCAAAGTAAAGATCAAATTTCCACCAACTGCGTTTCATTACCTCAACTTCTTGGGAATTTTTACATGACACACCATATATTTAAGGTCGTTTGCAATTTCCAAACTCCTTTCTCAACATAAAAGATCCATCAGTTTTAAGCTACGGTCTAGCCGAATAGAAACACCGTTTCCTATTGTTTGTCGTAGGGTGATCCCACTTCTGACACCAGTTTAAATAGAATAGATATAACTATTTGTCGTTGGATAGGGTCAAGCTAACCATTTCTGCGTTTCTTAGCCAAGGTCGAACTGCTATGTGCGTGGGAGGTTTATAGTACAAGCAAAGTGTGAATTAACTAAAGGTAGGTTAACCAAACAGTCGACTATCTTGGAGGTTCCGGGACAAAGAAAAACGGGTACAAAAATAATTTTACTAATATGCAAATTAATATTATGTTACAAGGTTAAAAGGAGTTTTAAAACAAGCTATATACACATTAGACGTCTCAGCGGCTAAAAAGGAAGAGACTTAGCGGGGACGTGGGGGTTCTGTGAGAATTGTGCAGAGACCAACGGGACGCGAGTAGTGGGTACCGACGGGAAGCTGGTAGAGGATTCTGACGAGGCAGGGCGGGTGGTGGATACTGACTTCCAACTCTGATGCCCTAACATTTATAGTAGGGTCGAGCCCCCTTTATAATGCAGAAGCTTACATCTACAACAATGAACCAACTGGCAGCCAAGCACCACATCAGGGTATACACTTACCTGGACGATGTGCTGTGCATCGGTAAGAAGCGCGCCCTCCGCGCCTTTATGCATACCATCGACCGCAGCTCGATTAATGCCAACTGGCATAAGTCGGTCACCGTCCCTAGCAAAAAGATCTCCTACCTAGGCTTTAATATAGATCTCAAGCTGAAGCGCATCCAGCTCACCACGTCCATGCGGGACAAGACCCGCTCAGCCCTCCGCATCGTGTCCTCCTGCCCGGTCTCTATGGGTGCGTTAGTTAGGGTTTATTATTCGTTATTTAGGCATTAGTCGAAGTAGGTATTTTCACTCTTTCAGATGAAAAAACCATTTGAAAGATTAAATATACTCTTTAAATGGTTTTATATTGACTGATGATTCAACTTCCGCGATACATAACGAAAAGCTTTCACTCCAAATTAATTAAAATATATAATTAATTAAATTTTATTACGTTCAAATGAGTAATTAGAATTATACAAATCCCAAGTGTAGATTACCTTCCTCTCGTTTCTTCAATGCGTTCTAAAATATTTAGGATACTTAAAAAGGAGTATTCTAGTTGGGGTTATAGCAGAAGTAAGTACAAATGAAAAGGGCACCTTGGAAAAGGAAGAAGACTGAGTGGGGTGACGGAGGGATCTTTCACTCGGCTATCCTTTAACCTAGCAAAACACCACACAGAGATTCGAAATCCACTCTCTTACCCTTGCCCACTTACAGTGACATTACTAAATTGGGAAAATCGTTCATTTTTTATCAATTCCAAAAGTGATGAAAATCTAGTTAAGAAAAAATAGCAAAATATTTAATCTCAAATTATCTCTCTTAGAACCCTAAAAGAAAGAGACAACTTATACAAGAAAAATGTCCAAAAATGTCGGGCATCAACTCTAATTAGAAGATGTACATATGGGAAAGGGGGAATAAAAATATATAGAGGTGAAATAGCACAGATTGAAATAAGATTGGAAAATGTGCGCCGAAAAACCCGAGATTTCAGATAGCAAATATCTTCATGATATGCGGAAATGTCACAACACATTACTGCTAGCAAATATATTCATGGAAAATAAGAATACAATAGCATTTCGATATCAATATCATCATGGAAAATAGGAATGCCAAAACACATTTTCGATAACAGGTAACTTCAAGAAAAATAGAAATGCCACAACACATAAAATTATAGCAAATACTTACATGAAAATTGGAAATGTAACCACGCATTCGCGATATCAAAAATCTTCGTGAAAAATGAGAATGCAACCACAGATTTGCATTATCAAAAATCTTAGTAAAAATGAGAATTCAACCAGGCATTTGCGATATAAAATATCTTTATGTATTATCAAAATGCAACCAAACATTTGCGATATCAAAATTCTAAAGGAAAAACGAGAATGCAACCACGCATTTGCGATATCAATAATCTTCATAAAAATTAAGGATGGAACCACGCATTTGCGATATCAAAAATCTACAATAAAAGATGAGAATGTAACCACGTACATTTGATAACAAAAATCTTAATGAAAATTGAGAATGCAACCACGCATTTGCGATATAAAAATTCTTCATGGAAAATAAGAATGCAACCACGCATTTACGATATGAAAATATCTTCATGTATTATTAGAATGCAACCAAACGTTTGCGATATGAAAATTTTTCAGGAAAAACGAAAATGCAACCACACATTTGCGATATTAAAAATCTTCATGAAAAATGAGAATGCAATCACGAATTTGCGATATAAAAAATCTGCCTGAAAATTGAGAATACAACAACGTATTTTTGATATCAAAAATGTTCATGAAAATGATAATGCAACCACGCATTTGCGATATCAAATAAAATCACGAAAAATGAGTATGCAAACACTCATTTGCAATATCAAAAATCTTGATGAAAATAAAAATGCAACCACGTATTTGTTATATCAAAAATATTTATTAAAAAATGAGAATGTAACCATGAAAATTGAAGATGCAACTAGGCAATTGCGATATCAAATTAAATCACGAAAAATGAGAATGCAACCACGCATTTGCAATATCCAAAATCTTTATGAAAATGAGAATGCAACCACGTATTTGCTATATCAAAAATCTTCATGAAAAATGAGAATGCAACCACGCACACGCGAATATCCAAAATCTTCATGAAAATTGAGGATGAAACCACGCAAACGCGAATATCCAAAATCTTCATGAAAATTGAGGATGCAACCACGAATTTGCGATATAAAAATTCTTCATGAAAATTAGAATGCAACCACGCATTTGCGATATCAAAATTTTTCAGGAAAAGAAAAATACAACCACACATTTGCGATATCAAAAATCTTCATGAAAATGATAATGCAACCACGAATTCGCAATATTAAAAATCTCCATGAAAATTGAATATGCAACCACGCATTTGCGATATAAAAATTCTTCCTGAAAATTAGAATGCAACCACGCATTTGTGATATAAAAAATCTTCAATAAAAAATGAGAATGCAAACACGCAATTTTGATAACAAAAATCTCCATGAGAATTGAGAATGGAACCACACATTTCCGATATCAAAATCTTCAATCAAAAATGCGAATGCAACCACGCACATTTGATAACAAAAATCTTCATGAAAATAAAAAATGCAACCACGCACTTTTGATACCAAAAATCTTCACAAAAATGAGAATGCAACTACGCATTTGCAATATAAAAAATCTTCCTGAAAATGATAATGCAACCACGCATTTGCGATATCAAAAATTTCAAGAAAAATAAGAATGAACCACGCATTTGCGATATCAAAAATTTTCATAAAAATGACAATGCAACCGCGCATTTGCGATATCAAATTAAATCACGAAAAATGATAATGTAACCACGCATTTCGAATATCAAAAATCTTCATGAAAATGTGCATGCAACCACGTATTTGCTATATCAAAAATCTTTATGAAAAATGAGAATGCAACCATGCATACGCGATATCGAAAATCTTCATGAAAATTGAGGATGCAACCACGCATTTGCAATATCAAAATTCTTCATGAAATTTAAAATGTAACCACGCATTTGCGATATCAAAATTCTTCATGAAAAATTAAAATACAACCACGAATTTGCGATACCAAAAATCTTCATGAAAATGATAATGCAACCGCGAATTCACGATATCAAAAATCTTCAGGAAAATTAAGGATGCAACCACGCATTTGCGATACCAAAATTATTCAGGAAAATTAGAATGCAACTACAAATTTGCGATATCAAAATTCTTCATGAAAAATGAGAATGCAACCACGCATTTGCGATATCAAAAATCGTCATAAAAATGAGAATGCAACCACGAATTTGCGGTATCAAAAATCTTCATGAAAATTAATGATGCAACCACGCATTTGCGATATCAAAATTCTTCACGAAAATCAAAATGCAACCACGCATTTGCGATATCAAAAATCTTCATGAAAATGAGAATGCAACCACGAATTCGTGGTATCAAAAATCTTCATGAAAATTGATGATGCAACCACGCATTTGCGATATCAAAATTCTTCACGAAAATCAAAATGCAACCACGCATTTGCGATATCAAAAATCTTCAATAAAAAGTGAGAATGCAACCACGTACATTTGATATCAAAAATCTTCATGAAAATTGAGAAGGCAACCACGCATTTGCGATATCAAAAATCTTCAAGGAAAGATTAGAAGGCAACCACGCACTTTTCATATCAAAAATCTTCATGAATATTTAGAATGCAACCACAGACTTTTGATACCAAAAATCTTCAGCAAAATTGAGAATGCAACCACGCATTTGCAATATTAAAAATCTTCATGGAAAATAAGAATGCAACCACGCATTTACGATATGAAAATATCTTCATGTATTATTAGAATGCAACCAAACGTTTGCGATATGAAAATTTTTCAGGAAAAACGAAAATGCAACCACACATTTGCGATATTAAAAATCTTCATGAAAAATGAGAATGCAATCACGAATTTGCGATATAAAAAATCTGCCTGAAAATTGAGAATACAACAACGTATTTTTGATATCAAAAATGTTCATGAAAATGATAATGCAACCACGCATTTGCGATATCAAATAAAATCACGAAAAATGAGTATGCAAACACGCATTTGCAATATCAAAAATCTTGATGAAAATAAAAATGCAACCACGTATTTGTTATATCAAAAATATTTATTAAAAAATGAGAATGTAACCATGAAAATTGAGGATGCAACTAGGCAATTGCGATATCAAATTAAATCACGAAAAATGAGAATGCAACCACGCATTTGCAATATCCAAAATCTTTATGAAAATGAGAATGCAACCACGTATTTGCTATATCAAAAATCTTCATGAAAAATGAGAATGCAACCACGCAAACGCGAATATCCAAAATCTTCATGAAAATTGAGGATGAAACCACGCAAACGCGAATATCCAAAATCTTCATGAAAATTGAGGATGCAACCACGCATTTGCGATATCAAAATTCTTCATGAAAATTAGAATGCAACCACGCATTTGCGATATCAAAATTTTTCAGGAAAAGAAAAATACAACCACACATTTGCGATATCCAAAATCTTCATAAAAATGATAATGCAACCACGAATTCGCAATATTAAAAATCTCCATGAAAATTGAATATGCAACCACGCATTTGCGATATAAAAATTCTTCCTGAAAATTAGAATGCAACCACGCATTTGTGATATAAAAAATCTTCAATAAAAAATGAGAATGAAAACACGCAATTTTGATAACAAAAATCTCCATGAGAATTGAGAATGGAACCACACATTTCCGATATCAAAATCTTCAATCAAAAATGCGAATGCAACCACGCACATTTGATAACAAAAATCTTCATGAAAATAAAAAATGCAACCACGCACTTTTGATACCAAAAATCTTCACAAAAATGAGAATGCAACTACGCATTTGCAATATAAAAAATCTTCCTGAAAATGATAATGCAACCACGCATTTGCGATATCAAAAATTTCAAGAAAAATAAGAATGAACCACGCATTTGCGATATCAAAAATTTTCATAAAAATGACAATGCAACCGCGCATTTGCGATATCAAATTAAATCACGAAAAATGATAATGTAACCACGCATTTCGAATATCGAAAATCTTCATGAAAATGTGCATGCAACCACGTATTTGCTATATCAAAAATCTTTATGAAAAATGAGAATGCAACCATGCATACGCGATATCGAAAATCTTCATGAAAATTGAGGATGCAACCACGCATTTGCAATATCAAAATTCTTCATGAAATTTAAAATGTAACCACGCATTTGCGATATCAAAATTCTTCATGAAAAATTAAAATACAACCACGAATTTGCGATACCAAAAATCTTCATGAAAATGATAATGCAACCGCGAATTCGCGATATCAAAAATCTTCAGGAAAATTAAGGATGCAACCACGCATTTGCGATACCAAAATTATTCAGGAACATTAGAATGCAACTACAAATTTGCGATATCAAAATTCTTCATGAAAAATGAGAATGCAACCACGCATTTGCGATATCAAAAATCTTCATGAAAATGAGAATGCAACCACGAATTTGCGGTATCAAAAATCTTCATGAAAATTAATGATGCAACCACGCATTTGCGATATCAAAATTCTTCACGAAAATCAAAATGCAACCACGCATTTGCGATATCAAAAATCTTCATGAAAATGAGAATGCAACCACGAATTCGTGGTATCAAAAATCTTCATGAAAATTGATGATGCAACCACGCATTTGCGATATCAAAATTCTTCACGAAAATCAAAATGCAACCACGCATTTGCGATATCAAAAATCTTCAATAAAAAGTGAGAATGCAACCACGTACTTTTGATATCAAAAATCTTCATGAAAATTGAGAAGGCAACCACGCATTTGCGATATCAAAAATCTTCAAGGAAAGATTAGAATGCAACCACGCACTTTTTATATCAAAAATCTTCATGAATATTTGGAATGCAACCACGGACTTTTGATACCAAAAATCTTCAGCAAAATTGAGAATGCAACCACGCATTTGCGATATCAAAATTCTTCAAGAAAAATGAGAATGCAACCAACCATTTGCGATTTCAAAATTCTTCCTGAAAATTATAATGCAACCACGAATTCGCAAAATCAAAAATCTTCATGAAAAGTGAGGATGCAACCACGAATTCGCGGTATCAAAAATCTTCATGAAAATTAATGATGCAACCACGCATTTGCGATATCAAAATTCTTCACAAAAATCAAAATGCAACCACGCATTTGAGATTTTAAAAATCTTCATGAAAATGAGAATGCAACCACCAATTCGCGGTATCAAAAATCTTCATGAAAATTAATGATGCAACCACGCATTTGCGATATCAAAATTCTTCACGAAAATCAAAATGCAACCACGCATTTGCGATATCAAAAATCTTCAATAAAAAGTGAGAATGCAACCACGTACTTTTGATATCAAAAATCTTCATGAAAATTGAGAAGGCAACCACGCATTTGCGATATCAAAAATATTCAAGGAAAGATTAGAATGCAACCACGCACTTTTCATATCAAAATCTTCATGAATATTCTTGAATGCAACCACGGACTTTTGCTACCAAGAATCTGCAGCAAAATTGAGAATGCAACCACGCATTTGCGATATCAAAATTCTTCAAAAAAAATGAGAATGCAACCAACCATTTGCGATATCAAAATTCTTCCTGAAAATTTTAATGCAACCACGAATTCGCAAAATCAAAAATCTTCATGAAAAGTGAGGATGCAACCACGCATTTGCGATATCAAAATTCTTCCTAAAAATTAGAATGCAACCACGCATTTGCAATATCAAAAATCTTTAATAAAAAATGAGAATGCAACCACTTCCTTTTAATATCAAAAATCTTCACGAAAATTCAGAATGCAAGCACACATTTGCGATATCAAAAATCTTCAATGAAAAATGAGAATGGAACCACGCACTCTTGATTTTAAAAATCTTGATGAAAATTAAAAATGCAACCACGCACCTTTGATACCAAAAATCTTCACGAAAAATGAGAATGCAACCACGCATTTGCGATATCAAAAATCTTCATGAAAATGATAATGCAACCACGAATTCGCAATATTAAAAATCTCCATGAAAATTGAATATGCAACCACGCATTTGCGATATAAAAATTCTTCCTGAAAATTAGAATGCAACCACGCATTTGTGATATAAAAAATCTTCAATAAAAAATGAGAATGCAAACACGCAATTTTGATAACAAAAATCTCCATGAGAATTGAGAATGGAACCACACATTTCCGATATCAAAATCTTCAATCAAAAATGCGAATGCAACCACGCACATTTGATAACAAAAATCTTCATGAAAATAAAAAATGCAACCACGCACTTTTGATACCAAAAATCTTCACAAAAATGAGAATGCAACTACGCATTTGCAATATAAAAAATCTTCCTGAAAATGATAATGCAACCACGCATTTGCGATATCAAAAATTTCAAGAAAAATAAGAATGAACCACGCATTTGCGATATCAAAAATTTTCATAAAAATGACAATGCAACCGCGCATTTGCGATATCAAATTAAATCACGAAAAATGATAATGTAACCACGCATTTCGAATATCAAAAATCTAAATGAAAATGTGCATGCAACCACGTATTTGCTATATCAAAAATCTTTATGAAAAATGAGAATGCAACCATGCATACGCGATATCGAAAATCTTCATGAAAATTGAGGATGCAACCACGCATTTGCAATATCAAAATTCTTCATAAAATTTAAAATGTAACCACGCATTTGCGATATCAAAATTCTTCATGAAAAATTAAAATACAACCACGAATTTGCGATACCAAAAATCTTCATGAAAATGATAATGCAACCGCGAATTCGCGATATCAAAAATCTTCAGGAAAATTAAGGATGCAACCACGCATTTGCGATACCAAAATTATTCAGGAACATTAGAATGCAACTACAAATTTGCGATATCAAAATTCTTCATGAAAAATGAGAATGCAACCACGCATTTGCGATATCAAAAATCTTCATGAAAATGAGAATGCAACCACGAATTTGCGGTATCAAAAATCTTCATGAAAATTAATGATGCAACCACGCATTTGCGATATCAAAATTCTTCACGAAAATCAAAATGCAACCACGCATTTGCGATATCAAAAATCTTCATGAAAATGAGAATGCAACCACGAATTCGTGGTATCAAAAATCTTCATGAAAATTGATGATGCAACCACGCATTTGCGATATCAAAATTCTTCACGAAAATCAAAATGCAACCACGCATTTGCGATATCAAAAATCTTCAATAAAAAGTGAGAATGCAACCACGTACTTTTGATATCAAAAATCTTCATGAAAATTGAGAAGGCAACCACGCATTTGCGATATCAAAAATCTTCAAGGAAAGATTAGAAGGCAACCACGCACTTTTCATATCAAAAATCTTCATGAATATTTAGAATGCAACCACGGACTTTTGATACCAAAAATCTTCAGCAAAATTGAGAATGCAACCACGCATTTGCAATATTAAAAATCTTCATGGAAAATAAGAATGCAACCACGCATTTACGATATGAAAATATCTTCATGTATTATTAGAATGCAACCAAACGTTTGCGATATGAAAATTTTTCAGGAAAAACGAAAATGCAACCACACATTTGCGATATTAAAAATCTTCATGAAAAATGAGAATGCAATCACGAATTTGCGATATAAAAAATCTGCCTGAAAATTGAGAATACAACAACGTATTTTTGATATCAAAAATGTTCATGAAAATGATAATGCAACCACGCATTTGCGATATCAAATAAAATCACGAAAAATGAGTATGCAAACACGCATTTGCAATATCAAAAATCTTGATGAAAATAAAAATGCAACCACGTATTTGTTATATCAAAAATATTTATTAAAAAATGAGAATGTAACCATGAAAATTGAGGATGCAACTAGGCAATTGCGATATCAAATTAAATCACGAAAAATGAGAATGCAACCACGCATTTGCAATATCCAAAATCTTTATGAAAATGAGAATGCAACCACGTATTTGCTATATCAAAAATCTTCATGAAAAATGAGAATGCATCCACGCAAACGCGAATATCCAAAATCTTCATGAAAATTGAGGATGAAACCACGCAAACGCGAATATCCAAAATCTTCATGAAAATTGAGGATGCAACCACGCATTTGCGATATCAAAATTCTTCATGAAAATTAGAATGCAACCACGCATTTGCGATATCAGAATTTTTCAGGAAAAGAAAAATACAACCACACATTTGCGATATCAAAAATCTTCATGAAAATGATAATGCAACCACGAATTCGCAATATTAAAAATCTCCATGAAAATTGAATATGCAACCACGCATTTGCGATATAAAATTCTTCCTGAAAATTAGAATGCAACCACGCATTTGTGATATAAAAAATCTTCAATAAAAAATGAGAATGCAAACACGCAATTTTGATAACAAAAATCTCCATGAGAATTGAGAATGGAACCACACATTTCCGATATCAAAATCTTCAATCAAAAATGCGAATGCAACCACGCACATTTGATAACAAAAATCTTCATGAAAATAAAAAATGCAACCACGCACTTTTGATACCAAAAATCTTCACAAAAATGAGAATGCAACTACGCATTTGCAATATAAAAAATCTTCCTGAAAATGATAATGCAACCACGCATTTGCGATATCAAAAATTTCAAGAAAAATAAGAATGAACCACGCATTTGCGATATCAAAAATTTTCATAAAAATGACAATGCAACCGCGCATTTGCGATATCAAATTAAATCACGAAAAATGATAATGTAACCACGCATTTCGAATATCAAAAATCTTCATGAAAATGTGCATGCAACCACGTATTTGCTATATCAAAAATCTTTATGAAAAATGAGAATGCAACCATGCATACGCGATATCGAAAATCTTCATGAAAATTGAGGATGCAACCACGCATTTGCAATATCAAAATTCTTCATGAAATTTAAAATGTAACCACGCATTTGCGATATCAAAATTCTTCATGAAAAATTAAAATACAACCACGAATTTGCGATACCAAAAATCTTCATGAAAATGATAATGCAACCGCGAATTCGCGATATCAAAAATCTTCAGGAAAATTAAGGATGCAACCACGCATTTGCGATACCAAAATTATTCAGGAAAATTAGAATGCAACTACAAATTTGCGATATCAAAATTCTTCATGAAAAATGAAAATGCAACCACGCATTTGCGATATCAAAAATCTTCATGAAAATGAGAATGCAACCACGAATTTGCGGTATCAAAAATCTTCATGAAAATTAATGATGCAACCACGCATTTGCGATATCAAAATTCTTCACGAAAATCAAAATGCAACCACGCATTTGCGATATCAAAAATCTTCATGAAAATGAGAATGCAACCACGAATTCGTGGTATCAAAAATCTTCATGAAAATTGATGATGCAACCACGCATTTGCGATATCAAAATTCTTCACGAAAATCAAAATGCAACCACGCATTTGCGATATCAAAAATCTTCAATAAAAAGTGAGAATGCAACCACGTACTTTTGATATCAAAAATCTTCATGAAAATTGAGAAGGCAACCACGCATTTGCGATATCAAAAATCTTCAAGGAAAGATTAGAATGCAACCACGCACTTTTTATATCAAAAATCTTCATGAATATTTAGAATGCAACCACGGACTTTTGATACCAAAAATCTTCAGCAAAATTGAGAATGCAACCACGCATTTGCGATATCAAAATTCTTCAAGAAAAATGAGAATGCAACCAACCATTTGCGATTTCAAAATTCTTCCTGAAAATTATAATGCAACCACGAATTCGCAAAATCAAAAATCTTCATGAAAAGTGAGGATGCAACCACGAATTCGCGGTATCAAAAATCTTCATGAAAATTAATGATGCAACCACGCATTTGCGATATCAAAATTCTTCACAAAAATCAAAATGCAACCACGCATTTGAGATTTTAAAAATCTTCATGAAAATGAGAATGCAACCACCAATTCGCGGTATCAAAAATCTTCATGAAAATTAATGATGCAACCACGCATTTGCGATATCAAAATTCTTCACGAAAATCAAAATGCAACCACGCATTTGCGATATCAAAAATCTTCAATAAAAAGTGAGAATGCAACCACGTACTTTTGATATCAAAAATCTTCATGAAAATTGAGAAGGCAACCACGCATTTGCGATATCAAAAATATTCAAGGAAAGATTAGAATGCAACCACGCACTTTTCATATCAAAATCTTTATGAATATTCTTGAATGCAACCACGGACTTTTGCTACCAAGAATCTGCAGCAAAATTGAGAATGCAACCACGCATTTGCGATATCAAAATTCTTCAAAAAAAATGAGAATGCAACCAACCATTTGCGATATCAAAATTCTTCCTGAAAATTTTAATGCAACCACGAATTCGCAAAATCAAAAATCTTCATGAAAAGTGAGGATGCAACCACGCATTTGCGATATCAAAATTCTTCCTAAAAATTAGAATGCAACCACGCATTTGCAATATCAAAAATCTTTAATAAAAAATGAGAATGCAACCACTTCCTTTTAATATCAAAAATCTTCACGAAAATTCAGAATGCAAGCACACATTTGCGATATCAAAAATCTTCAATGAAAAATGAGAATGGAACCACGCACTCTTGATTTTAAAAATCTTGATGAAAATTAAAAATGCAACCACGCACCTTTGATACCAAAAATCTTCACGAAAAATGAGAATGCAACCACGCATTTGCGATATAAAAAATCTTCAATGAAAAATGATAATGTAACCACATACTTTTGATATAAAGTATTTTCAGGAAAATTGAGAATGAAACCACACATTTGCGATATCAAAAATCTTCATGAAAAATCAGAATGCAATCACGCATACGCGATATCTATAATCTTCATGCACATTGAGAATGCAACCACGCATTGTCAATATCAAAATTCTTCATGAAAATTAGAATGCAGCTACGCATTTGCGATATCAAAAATCTTCAATGAAAATTGAGATTGCAACACGCTTTTGCAATATCAAAAATCTTCAATGAAAAATGAGAATGCAACTACGCACTTTTGATAATAAAAATCTTTAGGAAAAATGAGAATGCAACCATGCACTTTTGATTTAAAAATCTTCAGGAAAATGTAGAATGCAAACACGCATTTGCGATATCAAAATTCTACATGGAAAATAAAAATGCAACCATGCATTTGCGATATCAAAAATCTTTATCAAAATGAGAATGCAACCACGAATTCGCGATATCAAAAACTTCTTCAAAATTTGAATGCAACTAAGTATTTGCGATATCAATAATTTCATGATAAATGAGACTGCAACCATGCATTTGCGATATCAAAAATCTTCATGAAAATTATAATGCAACCAATAATTTGTGCTATCAAAAATCCTTATGATAATTGAGGATGCAACCACGCATTTGCGATATCAAAATTCTTAATAAAAATTAGAATGCAACCACGCATTTGCGATAACAAAAATCTTCAATTAAAACTGAGAATGCAACCACATACTTTTGATATCAAATATTTTCATGAAATTGAGAATGCCACTACGCATTTGCCATATAAAAAATCTTCATAAAAATCAGAATGTAACCACGCATTTGTGATATCAAAAACTTCCTGAAAAATGAGAATGCAACTAATGGAACATAGAAAGGTAAACCCACATTTCCGATATCCTCAAACTTTATGGAAATTGAGAATCCCACAATACATTTCCAATATAAATGATCTTCATGAAAAATGTGAATGCCACAATACATTTCCCATATAAATTATCTTCATTAAAATTGGGAATCCACAATAAATTTCCCATAGAAATTATCTTCAGGAAAATTGGGAATGCAAAAATACATTTCCCATATAAATTATCTTCATGAAAATCTTTCACTCCAAATTAATTAAAATATATAATTAATTAAATTTTATTACGTTCAAATGAGTAATTAGAATTATACAAATCCCAAGTGTAGATTACCTTCCTCTCGTTTCTTCAATGCGTTCTAAAATATTTAGGATACTTAAAAAGGAGTATTCTAGTTGGGGTTATAGCAGAAGTAAGTACAAATGAAAAGGGCACCTTGGAAAAGGAAGAAGACTGAGTGGGGTGACGGAAGGATCTTTCACTCGGCCATCCTTTAACCTAGCGAAACACCATACAGAGATTCGAAATCCACTCTCCTACCCTTGCCCAATTACATTGACTTTACTAAATTGGAAAAATCGTGAATTTTTTATCAATTCCAAAATTGATAAAAAATAGGAATGCCTAAATACATTTCTCAAAAAAATTATCCTCATGAAAAATAGGAATTCCTCAATAAATTTCCCATATAAATTATCCTCATGAAAAATGGGAATGCCGGAATACATTTCCTATAGCAACTATCTTGATGAAAGATGGGAATGCCATAACACATTTCTGATACAAAATATCTTTTTGGAAAATGTGAATGAAACCCCACATTAGCGATATGAAATATCTTTCCAGTGTAAAAAACAAAATCCAGGTCGTAGCCATGTGGATGCTTAAGGGAATTAATATATTTATCACCCAAAGTCGTTATAATCTCATTGATCTGTTATTAAATATATGTAGAAAAAATTATAAGAAATGGAAACGTGGATTGGAAATTCGTCCTTCTGGAAAATTTTGTGGAAAACTTAAATTTTAAACATGTATTTTGATAGGATAAATTCTAAGCCCGTCCCGGAAGAGCTATTAAGTTAGGCCTCTTCTCTAAGTTCCTTCTTCTATATCATGGAAGAGAATTTGAGTGCTTCTTTGGTTTAAGGTTTCCACTAGAAAGTTGTGGCAACCTTTGAGTAGGAATGGCCATCTAAATGGCATAAAAAGCACCTGTTTTCTCTCACCTTTACAAAAGGAAAAGGAACAAACTACCGTCCTTTTTTAAATTTTAAGATCCCATCCGGCGAATTCCTACTAGGGTAAAAGTCGCTGTAATCACGCTACAGCCTAAAACTAGAGGCTAGATTTAAAAAACAACAACAAGTAAATAAAAAATAATAAAGATAAAAAGGAACAAAGGCTAAGAGACAGGGTGACAAAGACAACAACAAAAAAATATATATAATAAAACAAATAAAAAACATAAGGAAAATAAAATAAATAAACGAATAAAAAGCATATGCTATATTTCTTTCTTCTGGACATACATACCCGCAAGGCCGTGGGGGATATACCAAGAGTCATGCCCCAACTGCAATTGAAACCTCCAGAAGCGGCACTCCCTTTACAGTACCCCATAAGAAACTGGTCTCACTCTCGGGTCATCTTTTGCACATGTTTTTAAATTTCCTACTGTGTCTTCCGCGCATGTCTAGCCCCACAAGAGACGAAAGAAGGCGTTATTCCTTCTATAAAACCAAAATATCTTGTAAAAGTTAGTATTTCGTTGTATTCAAATGACAATTAACAGGGTTGAAGTCATCCTTGAATATCGATTACTCTCAATAAATTCTTATACAAAAAATACAACATTTTTCTGTCATGACTACCGTTTCTCTCTCGCGTTGCCCTCAGCTAGGAACCACCCTGTACTCCGGGAGCCTAGACAGAATCCGCAGAGCCGACACCAAAAACTCTAACTAGTATAGTAGATGAGGCGTTGGATTTCTAACGCCTAGGTATTGAGTTAGATTATTTATGACATTAGCAGATACAAAGAATTTTGATGATTTCAGGAAGCTTCTACTAATTAGGGTGTGCGCCTTGTCAGATCCATGCCTGAAGGCCCTTTGCGTACAAATCTCCATATCAAGCCTTTAACAACACCGTCGTCTCTTCCATCTAGTTTCCTCTGTACCTAAAAGCCATCATTCATCCAGCTAGAACCTTTTGAAGAGTTTATTAACTCATCCTGATGGGGAGTGGGTGACCCACTTCTAGGCCACAAAGGCTTCACTATTTATCGGTTGGTGAATAAAAAACACTAGTAACCTTCTTTCTGCATCATCTTTCGAGGCGAAGATCGACTTCAGTGCCATTTCCCTTACCTGCGATTGTGATTTTTATCCCTATGTGAATTTCCTTATCTGGTTGAAAGACGACCATCACGATTCCAAAGGGATAGATGGCGTTATTAACTAACTTAACCGACATTTTGTGTAAGAAAGCTTCTGATTAGTATATTATTGTAAAAGACCTAAACTTCCAATTTCTCATACGTGACCTAAAATAAGGTTTCGGCTGTATAGCGCTAATATGACGAACTTCCTCATTAATTAACTCCAGAAAGCCATTCGGTATCCCGAATCTTAGAGTGCAGCTGTCATTTAATTACATTGAAAGGGCCTTTGAACTTTTGTCGTGTAAATGATTGCTTAAGAAACTCGTTAACTATGATATCCGATGGAAGTTGCTGCAAAGGAATTAAGATCGTTTGAAGTCTCATTTAATTCTCGGGAAATCCTGCTTGCTGTCAAGTATCAATCCTTTTTTTCAGATACGAACAATGGCTTGGTAATCCCTCGTTTTGGGTTTCCAAGGCCTACCAATAAAAATTACACTGATATATCAGACTGTGGTATCGGTATGTTATATAATATTATGAACAACATGATTCTCATGACGTAGCTTAACAATTAGCTCCTGGATATAGGCAGATACAGTGGGTCCCCTATACATGTTTGCTACTCGGTCCTTGACAAGTTAATGAAGGAAAGTGCTAAGAATTCATGGAAGTAGGTTACTACCTTAAATTATCTGGTTGTCTCTAAGATATAAGCAATAGAATTACACTGTTTTTCTGGATCATTTTGACTACCATAATTTTGGTAAAAAATTCTCTTTTGAAGGTAAATTACAGTTTCCTCAATCCTAATATTCTCTTTACAATGTATATGTATAACTTATAACCATGCTTACCTTAAATATCTAATTTATCGTACGTACTATTATTTTTTTTGAAGCTACTATATTCTTTGTGATAGAAACTTAAGTGTCCAAATCATAATGGCCGCTACTATATATATATATATATATATATATATATATATATATATATATATAATCGGTGGGGTTGTGCTAGCCAGACGAACAGACTAATCTTCAATTTCACCAGGAATGAGAGTACATAGAATGCGGAGAAATTCATCTTCATCTATTAGGTATAAACAACGTTTCGAGCTGTCCGCTCATCTTCGGGTTCTATGATATAAAAGTATAAAGCAATAAATAATTTACAATGAATTATAATATAAAAAAAATTTGCCTAGAAATTAGAATCTTAAAAGAGAGACTTTTTTCCTATAATATAAAACCTAAGAAAATACATAATTTATAATGAGTTGGAATATTAAAAATCGTAGAGGAAGCCAAAGGAGAATCATTAAAACACTCACATATGATAGTCTGACTCCAGAGAGAAGTGGCGAGGTGGGATTGAAGTGGACATAGGTAAGATTGTATTGGTAGTAGAGTTATATCATAAGTAGGGAAGCAGCGAACGAGTCATAATTAAGACTAGGGGCACGGGATTTGATATAAAGGAATTCTAGTATTCTTAATTTTACAATAATTGATTAAGATATCAATGAACAAAGCTTAAGAATACTAGAATCCCTTTATATTAAAGCTACCAAGTCGGCGCGTGCCTATTAGTACCGCCATTGCGTCCTGGCATTCTTGCCACTGTCGAGGAGCTGCTACTACTGCGCACTCCTCTTCGCCCATACGAATCGCTCATATAGACGTTCAAAATCAGACCCTTCCCAAGTCTTGCGGAAGTTGACTCAACTAGAAATCCTTATCGTGTATGGCCAAGTATGTCTATTGATGAGAGTGGAACCCTTCTTCCTCCTAGCTACGTGGCACGAATATTCTGGAGAATGAAATCTTGGCCGTTCAGGCTGCAATCGTCTCTTCTTTCGCTAACCTAATGACTTTGTCCTTGCACAGCCAGCGCTAATTGGGATGTCTTTGCCTCATTAGTAAAAGGGACCTTCTGTTTTTGGTTCTCCGGGCCTAAGAGCACGGTCGCTTCCACGGCGACTCGGAAATCTTCGGTGGGTTTTGCCCACCCCAGGCGCTTCCGTCGAAGACCTCCTGATCGATGAGCTGGAGATAGGTGTCCTAATTGTCGATTAGTTTACGCATCACTTCCAGGGAACCGCTAAATTTTCCTGCATCGATATTTCCCTGTGATCTCTTACGCACAGCCAGATTTCTGGTGCGGGTGTTCAGTGACCTGCATGGTAGTTCTAACTAACATTTAACTATCATTTTATAGATCTCTGCCGCCTGAAAAACCCAACGGTGATAGGTGGAGCCGTGGCTGTTGTCTTTATTCCAGCAAAATGACTGAATTCTCTGTCTCTGCCGAGGATTTTCAGTCAGGCTATGAGGTCGTTGAGATTTTCCCTGGAACTTCATCTTTGTGAGCCTAAAGAACATTCCTAGAGGGACTTACCGTTTTGGACGCCATAGCCTTCTTTTGGGCTCTCCCGAGTGTGAGACAGCCCTCAGAGAAAAGTGATAGGTCAACCTGGGCTATAAGGGCTATCCAAAGGATTTAATAGTGAGTAAATTTCGTCAAGCAAGGACTAGGTTCTGGAATATTTCAAAGCCTCTCTTTAGGGCGGGCATACGTGTCTTTACCATAGTTGGACAAAGCCTGACATTTCTGCTGTATTTTTTCAGCAGGATTGGGGCATAGCGTACTATATCTGACTCCTAGCGAATACCTACTATGCTTGCTCTTCGCAAACCTGGGAGATATCACAGAACTTCGGTTTTGTTCTGCCCATTTTCTGGTTAATGTTAGATTTGCTCTTTTTTAGACAGCGGAGGACACCTATCTTCTGCGCAGTGCGGCGTGCGCATGTTCTACTCCACGAGGGATGCTTAACTCCGGCAGGAGAAAAAATATTTGTGAGGCCTTATTCATACAAGGCAAGTACACCACGGTGTTTTCCGATCTAGAATAAACATGTTGAACCACTTTCCACGATAAGAGCGAAGGGACGGTTACCAATCATTATTTCTAAATTTATGCGAGTTCTTTGATTCAGCGTTCGCATGTGGGAACCACTCTGAAGAACAATTGAGAAAGAAGAAAGTGTCCCGCAGTGAAATGTCATCGGTTTCACACTCATTGCTCGGAATATCAATGGTTTCACATAAGGAATACCAGAACATGTTTTCGCTACGCTCTACATAGAAAAACTTTAGATCTATTTTGGTGCGGCTCAGATGCCAACGCTCGGGCGTTGACTCCAACACACTTTAAAACGCATATATTCTTATGCCGAAGCACACAGGTTTCAATTTTTCTTGGCCAGGACTAAGCTGGTGCAGGTCTACCGCTATCGTATTCTGCACCCCGAACCGGACTTATTTCTAAATGTGCCTCACAAAGAAGACGTAAATATGCATTGTTTCGTTGGTCTAGTTTTCTACCATCGTTACAACTTGGAGGCTCATATTCGGAGCCCTAGGGTGTTTTGTTCCCCCGCCATGGACATTCTTATTTCCACGACGTTCAGTACCTAGGGTGCTGATAGGACTACTGTTTTACTTTTCTGCAGATTCTGCGTTCGTTCAAAGCATGACTACTGATGCTAGTTTTATGCATACGCAACTGAGCTTCTATTGCGGAAGGTGGACTCGATACACCAAACCGATATCCGCCTGCTGACCGGTACCCTCTGCACTTCGCCTATTGAGAGCCTAATTTTCGATGCTAGGGAGATGCAACTAACTCTGAGCCGTTCACAATGCAATATGCACTTGTACTCGCCAGTGCGGCACTTAACTAAGTCGCCGAAAGCTCTCACTGCCTCAGCGGCCGATCTTGACGCTGCCTATGCTGCCGAGAGAAGCCAATCATACTCTAAGCCATTTAGGTTTAAAGTTAGGGAGCTATTTCAAGAGTAAGAGGTAGCTCTTGGGCTGGTGGTTCCTCTAGATCTGGGCTGGAGTGCATTATCTTTGACTATTTTCCCTTATGCTAATTCTCCCAAAGCTTTCCTAACTCGGGGATTAAGGCGTTTGGTATTTCGGAGCACAATTTTCGTCACGCTGGATCCCTTTTAGTGTACAATGATGGCTCCAATTCCAAGGAAGTGGTAGGCTTTCACGCATTATCCTTCTGTTTCAAGCCTACGGGGCTCTACCAGGCGCTGCGTCTGTTTGCACGAGTGGTGTGGTTGCAATACACTGTTTGGTATGGGAGATAACGCCTCAAGCCCTTTATGGAGACGGAATTGTGATCTTTAGTGACTCACAAAGCGCCTTGAGAGGTCTCGGGGCCTTCGGATCTCTTCAGCTCGTAGTTCATGGTATCTGTGATGCTACAGTTTGCGACTACTGAACAGCTAAATCAGCGTTTCACTCTTATCCACACTTACTAATTGATAATAATTATGTCATCTATCCAGTCTTCTTGGCAAAGAAGATGAAAGACGGCAAAGGGGAACCTAAATTTGCGTGCCATCGAGTGGGGACTATTCCTTTAAACTTTCCATCCGATTGCGCTTTGGCTTTAGCTCCTTTTAAGGTCTTCTTTAAATTGGGCGCACTCGTGGTACGTACCTCCATTTGATGGAGCGTTCCCTTGCACCTTAATGCGACGACTGCGTTGTCCCTCAAGCTGCTCGGCACATTTTTGTTGATTATCCCAGTCTAAGTGGGTTATTTTCTCGCACGTTACATGTACGGGTACCGGGACGAGCGGGGGAACTAGAGCTTTCCATTTGTACTCGGTAAGACTTATTGACTAAAGAAAATCTGGACTCTTTGAGTTCTTGCAAAAGCCTGGCCTCTTCCAATTTATTTGACTCTCTTTGGTTTTTGTCGTGTGCTCCAGCGTCTTAGGTAAGCGGGTCTACTTCTTCTTGTTTATTTGCTCAGTTGTTTTGTTTTTCTTTCGTTTTGTTTGCTCTTTGGTGGTTTTTGTCTGTTTGAGTTGTCTTGTTTTAAATTTAGCCTATTATTAAGCTATAGGAATTACGACGATTTATACCCTTGCATTCGGTCGCCAGATGGAGAATAAAAAAAAATAAGCCAAAACTTTGGTTGGAGTTGATCAAAACCACGAAAATCTTCGTGTGGACGAGTTCTTAGGTCAGCCTCCCCCCTTTATCTGGATTTAGTCGTCTTATATGTCACGGAGGAGGGAATGTGATATGAAGATTTTTTTTAGCCCCATATACGCGCCATAGTGCTGGGCGTCTAGCCTCCAAAACTATCGACGGCCATGAAGAAGAGCGAAGAACGGATTTGTATGGAAAGGGGGAAAAATAGTAAAAGGAATAGAAAATTATAAGGCGGAATACAGCCCAGTTGTCTCTGTACAGTTTGAGACTACTTGCCCCACTGGAGCACGGATAGAGTGTCGCTAATTCACATGCCAAGTGTAAGAGCCTACGCATGGCACCCTTTTATCGGGCACTCAAACTGTTGAATTTAATGAAAAACTATTGACCATTGTTTTCGTGTTGTAAATGTTCATTTCCAGTTGAACTTTGAGATTGGTCCAAGTCAGCTTTCATGCACCTTTTTCCCTCATTTATTGACTTGAAGTTATTTTGAGGAAGAATTGGGGATGCTTAACTTAAATCATGGTTACTAGAAGCGTCTATGGAATAGTTTAGAGGAATAAAAGAACTTCCTTAGAGATCATTCTGACAATTGCCTCTAAAGGAAGGTACATTTCAGAGAAAGTAGTTGTAATTACAATGATGGAAATAGAAAAATGATTAATAGCATAATGGATTAACTTTGAGGAGTAAAATATGTAAAATAAATGGAAAATTAGACGACCAAAGGATAAATGACAACGAAGGGGATTTAATAACTACGAATGAAGAACTTGCAAACCTTTGCGATCCCTTAATGATAGTTATATATAAGCGGCTAACTACTGAAAATATATGAAAGATAAACTAGTATTTAGTTGAATAAGTAAAATATTATGTAAGAGGGAAGGGGTGAACAATACGAGATTACCTCTTGGATTCTAAAATTAATGTAAGCCAAAAGTAGAGGAATTGACTGATAAAATAGAAACATGCCTGAATTTAGGGGAAGAAAATGAAAAAAATAATAGGACATAGGAATTTCAAGTCTTTAAGTAAAAAGTGATACTTTTTAAATGATTAAAAGCATTTCCCAAACGAAGTAGCAGGATAGAGACCAAAAAACTTTAGAAGAAATCGCCATAACGGAACTCAATTGCTTTTCGGGTAATAAACATCTCCAAGTATACTGTGAAGCGTTATATTTAATTCCCTAAATATTACCATTCAACATCAAATTACTTCCAGACTCCCTAGTGGATGCTTCCCCTGCAAAGAGCCTAAATCGTCCAATATTTATCAATTTCTCCCGTTTCTCGCCATCTTTTTCTGTATGTCGAGCATAGAAGATAACTGTCGTATAATGACCCCGACATATACGTCATTTCTGCCTAATAGGCGTGGTCACCCAAGGTCAAACGTGTGACCTTGATTCTATTCTGGTCACGAGAGAGATGTGGGAATGGAAGTGAGGGGTAGCGGGGACGAGTGCGAATGATTTTAAATTCAAAAGGTGAGTGCAGTTGGCCGATATTAAACTAATGAAGGCTCCGGCTATGATGCTTACGAAAAAGTAGTTAAAAGAATAAACTTCAATATATACATAGCATACAGAACAAATAGATTAAATGAAATAATGGTAAAAGATACTCTATGTATACAAGAACCGAACGTACTAGAGTTACTCAGAGCGGGCTATACGGAATGGGAGAGGGAGTGGAGAGGTGATACGAGCCTCTGTACAAACACACACAGGGATGGCTGGCCGGATAGCCACAGGTGATTCGTCTCAGCCTGGCTTTGGTTCGAGGCTTTAAGAGATAAAACGGGGGATCGGATCGTTATTCAAGGGGCTTTAACCACGGGTAGTTTAACTTCTACTAGTAACAATAACCAGAAAGAGTATGCGTGCCAAACTAACTGTACCAAAACCAAGAATGGGCATATTGACTGCGGGTTAGATCCTTCGATATAATTCTAGCCTTCAGCTCGTCAAGAAAAGGGAGCGCGATCGAGAATGGCGTGTTTCGTTGTAAGAGGCAGGCATATACTGTCCCTGTCCTATTTGGATCAATAATATATAAAGACCAGCCAAATACATTATTGCCTCCGCCAAGGGGGGCGGGGGGAATCTATTCACGAACCAACACGGAATTTGAGGGATGGGAAGTACTCCCGCGGGGGTTTCTTGATAACAGCCTGGGATACGACAGAAGCGCGCGTTTGAGATTCCAATCCCTCGCTTATCGCGGAAAGTAGTTCGATATCCTGACTGTTCTCACAGTCCTTGCTCACGTGGACTGACCTCGAGCCTGAGCTCGTGATTTCGACTGACCATATAGCCGCAAGGAGCCTCTATTCTCGACACTCCTACACTTTCAAGATGTTACTTTATAAAAAGTGACATCTGACAAACGCTGGATCGGTATTAGAAGTCTCAAACTTTCCCAACCTCTTGGGGGTGGGACAATTGAGGGATACCTGACCTTGAACACGTCATGCTTTGGTGGCTCGGACATATTTACCTGAACAAAGTATCCAGAAACACAAGGAATAAATTAACTCGGCAAGAACACAAGGGCAAACTAACATTAGTTCAAACGGGGATCGATCACCTAATGGTAATAACGACATAGAACTACAAAAAAAAATAAGTAACAAACACAAAAAATTAAAAAATGCACAATACAAAAAGGTACAAAAGGAAAATATCAAATATAGGAAATTAATTGATCCGAACGATACGAGGTTTTAATAGATCATTCTTGATTTGTAAACAGAGCGAATTATTTTCCAAATATATACAAGAGGAACAAACTTAAACATAAGAGTTACAAGCATATAATTTAACCTATTTTAGTTTGAAGTAGGCTATAATTGGTTCCTACTCAACCTATCCACAATACAATTGTCGGATCCTATTATATAACTAATTTTAAATTGATACTCCTGGAGGTATAAACTCCAGCACATACGGCGACCATTGTTGCTTTTTACATTTCGCAAATATGCGAAGGGCTTGTGATTCGTCTTTACAAGGAACTCTTTACATAATAAATACATTCTAAACTTTTTATTGCCCATATAATGGCTAAAGCCTCTTTTTTAATGAAGACATATTTTTCTCGCGCGGGAGAAGCTTACGGCTAGCGTAGGCGACGGGGCAACTATAGCCATTATCGATATATTATAGTAAAACGCAACCTAGCCCTTCATTGCTGGAATCGGTTCTGATGCCAAAAATCTTCTTCGGGTTGGGGAGTCAGAGGATAGGGGCGGAAGATAATTTTCCCTTCAGCTGTTCGAAGTGGCAGAGAGCTAATGGGGACCAGAGAAGGTGTTCCGGGGACTTTCTTTTCAGTAAGTCACACAAAAGGGCCGCGAGAGAAGCGAAATGGGGGACGAAGTGGCAGTAGAAAGAAGCAGATTCCATGAAGGATCTCAGCTGCTTCTTAGTGGAGGGGAGGCAAACGGTTTTTCCCAATGTGAAATCCAAGGTAGTCAATCGTACTATAAGCAAAATGGAATTTGCTCGGGCCGATTGTGAGTTCGTGCTCGCGCAGGCGACGCAGCAGGGCCTAAAGGGCGATCACGTAATGGCCCCACTCGCAAGTTGCAACGTAAACGTTATCGAAATAAAAAGTTACGTTTACCAACCCGTTTAATATATTTGCATCATGCGATTGTAATTACAACAGGCCGTCACCAAGACGAATGGTAGACGGCGGAACTGCATTAAGCCTTTGTCTGTGGAGAAATACGTGTATCTTTTTACATTTTCTTTAATGGGAATTTGATAACAAGCCTTAAATACGTCTAATTCGGTAATGTAATTGGCCTCTTCAAAGAGATGGAGGTTTTGATCGATCAAGGGGATAGACTCAGCATCGAACATGGTCACCGACTTATGTTTTCGAAATTCGACGCACAGCCTCTATGACCCGCCTGACGCCTTTACCAAAACAGTGGGAGAGCAGTAATTAGATTGGGAGGGTTCTATAATCTTTAAATTTAACAATTTTGTAATATCATACTCGAACTTAGCCGCAAAGCCGGGAATATCGAAGATCACGCCACCAATGTGACTCAATAACTGCTGTAGCTGGCTCTCAGACTCGGAGAGCAGGTGGGCGTTAACGTCTAAGTTAGTTGACAAGGCTTCTGTAGCGCTAGGTACGGTGTGTAAGAGAAACTACTTGTCCTGTTCAATGCAAGCCACTTGCAACACATTTAGCGGATCTAGGGGGTGCATGTAGCCGATCCGGTCGATTGCCACACGGGCAAAGGGATCAGGTGTGATGGGTCTCTCCTGTTTTGGAGCGGGTCTAGCGCTTCCTTTTGCGGCTGTGCTTTGACAGATATCACATGAACGGCAAAAATTAAGGATCTCATCTGCCGCACCGGCCAATGAAAATACATAAAAGGTCTCTTCTGAGCCGTTTTGGTATGGCTGGAGTGGCCAGAGAAAAGAATATCTTGATCCGTCTTTAATATAAGGGAGACATGCAAGCGATGAATGCCTCAGAACTATTGCTTTCTAAGCAGGCGCGGTACAGGAGGTCGTTCTTCACTACGTAGGAAACGACTTTATTCCCGCGGGTGGACTCTTGAATCTTTTTGGATCTTCAGCGAATTCATTATTCAGAAAGCCGCTAAACTCGGAGTCACAGGAGGTTCCAAGGGGAGCGGGTGCCTCTGCTTTCTTTTTGGCCTGGGAACGCGTAAAGATGGGTTACACCACCGAAGAGGGAATACCCCGTTGGCACTGTCCGACCAGAACAGCGCAGAAATTTATTGTAGCCGCTACTACTTCAGTCCAGCCGGCATAATATGGGCGTTCAATAAAGCATTTCACGATGGGGAATCGATTTGAATGCCCGTGGTAGACATGTACTACTGCAAACTTATCATGGTTCGGAGCGATCGGCGGTCGCAGCTCGTCTAACACCACAATACATGTACACCCTGTAACTCGAACAAGGCTCGAGACCCGATAGACGTTTATTAATCGGTCTCAAACTGATGGCCAGTGGCAGGAGGAGCAAACGGAGAGGGAGGCGATCTACCTTGCGACAGTGGTGGCGCGGGGGAAGCACAACTTTGGAGCACTTGATTGAGAGATTTAGGACGGAATTGGGAGTTATGCGGGCAGTTTGTCCTCAAATGTCCTTCAATACCGCAGGAGAAACAGAAGATGGGGCACCTGGGGAAGTATGACGAAAAGGGATTTGACGAGAATGGCTTGACCTCACGGGGTTCTGATAAAGAAAGAATTCTGGGCTTGGAGGGGCCAGTTATTTTGACAAACTTTCTAGGGTAATGGGGTGTAAATTTTTGTTTGCCACTTTTACCTTTGAGGGACGATGGATCAGACTTTCTTCTTTTCTTAGGGTAGCAATTGTGGCTCGCGGCGAATACATCGGCTTCTTCGATGTATTTCTTGAAGGTAGAACTCCTCCGGTCCTTCACAAAAGATTGAATCTCAGAAGAAAGCGAAGCCATAAGCTGGTCGTTCAAAATGAAATCGACTAACGTTTCATAATCATGGGAAACTTTCGAAGAATCGAGCAAGACTTTGAAAATTCTCTGGAGCGTATACTCAAACAATCGAACAGTTTGGTTGGGCTCTATACGGGCGTGACGAAATTTAACACGGTAGAAATCGGGCGTCATGTTATACGCGGCTAACAATTCTGATTTCAACGTCGAACAATCGATCATTGCCTCCGGCGGAGGGGATAGGGAAAATTTTTGGAGCTTAGAACATAACAACAGCAGGATTTTAGAGACATCATCCTCTTTAATGTCCCAGTGGTTTAGCTGGAAGATTCTTTCAAAATGCGTCAAATAGGGCCCGAAATCTTCTACTTCCTTGTAAACGAGGATCTTTGCTGATGCAGTTTGAGGGACTTCATTCCGCGAGTTGATGGAGGGCGTTTCGATCCTTGCTCTATTCATTTCCAGCTTATGATGTCGAATGCTTTCTCTCTCTCTCTTCATAAAGAAAGTAGAGGGAGAGCTGACGCCCCCTTGTCGCGGAAAGAGAGGTTGTGTGGACCTTGGACTTTTCGAGCTATGTCAGCGAGGGTACCTCTTCTGGGTACCCCAGGTAGGGCTTCCCTTGTCAATTTGGTCGGAAACGAGGTTTCAGACTAAGTGCGTCATTCCTTCCTTTTTCTACTCTATCCTTCTCCTTTTTTACTTTTATCCTGTCTCCCACTTATACAAAAAGAAAAAAACAAAAAAAAGCCTACTCCTATCATGTCACTCTTTCTCTTTTTTTCCCTCTATCTACATATACGGACCTGGCGGCTACCTCAAGCGTCAAAAGAGAAGCTTTGAAACCTCTATAAACAACGCCAATCGACGCTCACTGGTTGCAAGAGACTAGGACTAGAGGTGTCCTAGGCGTTGGGGTACGATGAATGGGATGAGGGTAGTGCCCCGTTAACAACTTCCCTGGCGCGTAATTATTGACCGTTCCCAGTGCCCGTTGACGGGTGCTTTTGGTAGCATTGGTCCGAGGTGACGGCCCTTTGTTCCCATGTTGGTTGCCAGGCCAATAAAAAGCCTTGGGTCGAGTTCCTTGGTGTGGCGGGATATCCATTGAACGCTACTCCGAGATCCCGGCCGTTGTGAAAGGAACTAGTAGAAGTTTAGTAAGGGGCGTGCTTCGTTGTTGTTCACCTGATGACAAATCGATGGCCCCTTCGGGGACAGTCTGTGCTGCTTGGTTAGGAGCCGCGGCACGCCGTGGCTTGACGACTCGGTCGGACGAACAGCAGCAAATGGAGCGTGCCTTCTAGAAGACTCCGAAAGGACTCCGATCGAAAGCATAAGAAATATAGAGTGTTCAAAATGGCAGGTAAGAAAGGTCCAGCAGCGCTAAAATTTACGTGTGCCACATTTAATAAGGAAAAGTGGTGCGTTGACTTTTTGGAGGGCTGCTATGCGAAATGCCACCCAGGCAGTGTATGCACCACTTGGATCTTAAAGAAGGAAGTGTAGTAAGTAGTGGCCTACTACACGAAAAGGACTACAGACCTCAAAAAGAAAATCAAGAGGCTCAAGGAGGAGCAATCACACAAGATCCAAAGGATTAAAGAGAAGTTAAACGAGCTCCTCGAGTCCTGTGGCAAACACCACCTCTGCAGAGAGGACGGGCCCAAATGTGGCAGAAACGCCAAAAGGTAAAAAGAGAAAGAGAAAAAAGACGAAAAAGGGAAATAAAAAAGAGAAAGAGAGAGAAATAGAAGAAGAAAAGGTAGAAGAAGTTATTGGAAAGGATGACACGGGGGAAAAGATGATAGAGAAGAAGAAAAGGAAGAAGAAAAAAAAGACTGAAAAGAGCATCACGGAGAAGAGAGAGGAATTTGAGAGCTTGCCTCAGAAAATTAAGACTTCGAGCTCAGCAGGCAAATGTGCCAGGGTCAGCCTTGTGGGTGATTCCCAGGCACGGGGCCTGCAGCCTCTGCTAGCGGCCCGCCTTCGCACAAGCGTTAAGGTGAGCTGCCTCCGAGGCTGTGGGAATAAGCAGGTAAGAGCTGAGGCCGAGAAGTCTCAGATTTCTGAGACTTCAGTCGTTGCACTTGTGGTAAGTGGCAACGACCTCTACCTCAGGGGAGGTAGGGTAGCCCTACAGGCGAGATTACGAAGACGGTTATAGGCGCTGTCGACGACTGTGGATTGAAAACCCGCAGATGCGTCGTAGTGGGGATGCTCCCGAGGTGGGGTCCAAGCCGGACTGCCCACGTGAGCAAAATGTCACTAAACCGTCGCTTTTCAGACCTCTGTACGGCGGAGGGTGTCTTTTTTGTCAACCCGTACGCCGTATTCTATGGTAGAAAAGAACTCTACCAAAGGGATGGGGTGCACCTCTCCTTTAAGGGCAAGGCTTTCCTAGCCATCCTCATTCAGGATGTCGTGGAGCGCACCCAAAAGAGTTTCCGGCCCATTGGGAAGGCGCACTTACGCCAGTACGCTCGAGTCACTCCCCTAACAACCTTCTCGGAAGTTGTCAAAAATGGTGACAC
Source organism: Ceratothoa steindachneri (assembly GCA_963969495.1). Taxonomy (NCBI): domain Eukaryota; kingdom Metazoa; phylum Arthropoda; class Malacostraca; order Isopoda; family Cymothoidae; genus Ceratothoa; species Ceratothoa steindachneri. The sequence continues at coordinate 104,483,482 of OZ018330.1, forward strand.
TGCGACAACAAAGAAGCCGGGAAACGGAAAAGTATAGGGGTCCTACATTATGGGACTCCCTGAAAGTTCTTCTGTTCAATGCGAGGTCAATCAGGAACAAGTTTCCTGAGCTCCGTGGCCTCGTAGCGACGGAAGAACCCGAAATGGTAGCCATAACAGAATCGTGGATAAAAACCTCAAATCTACACTTTGAAGGCGAATTCACGGTTCCTGGCTACCAGCTCTTCTACAAAGATCGATCAGACAGAGAGGGTGGCGGTGTAATGCTGTATGTCACGGATACAATCAAATCTACGAACTCCAACATTATATCCGATCACGAGCTCCTAGGCGTTCGCCTAGAGAAATGGCCTGTCAGATACAGGACCCTGGTGCTTTACAGACGCCCTTTCCAACCCGTTGAGAAGGATATGGAGCTGTACCAGCTGCTGGGATAGTTTGTTCAAGGCAGAGTTTGCATCGTTATGGGCGACTTCAATAGACAAGTTGACTGGGAAACCAGAGCAGCCTGTGGCGAGAGAGCGCTACTCCGGAAAGTTCGCCAACAACGAGTTTCTCACTCAATGGGTCACAGAACCAACGAGAGGAGACAATATCCTCGACTTGGTCTTCACCTCTGAGGATGATATCGTTGAGGATGTCTCTGTAGGCGAAGAGCTTGGTGGCAGTGATCACCAGTTAGTTAGATTTAGCGTCAAGATCCCGAAGGTAAGGTTTGTTGCCAGTCAATCAAGAAAACTTGACTTGAGAAGAGCAGACTTTGCAAGCCTCCGTGCTGCGTTGACTTATGTAAGGCTAGTGGTATGCGAAGAGGTTGAGGATTCGTGGAACAATTTCAAAAATAATTTCATAAGTCTTCAATCAAGTTGCATCCCTGTGAAATGCCTCCGTCGGTCTTCTGTTCAACCAAAGTGGTTTAATCGAGAAATCGGCCAACTGCTTAGGGAGAAGAGAAATGCGTACAAGCGATCGAAGATCTCGGGTGCCTTTGACGAGTACCGGAGGCTAGCCAGGATAGTGAAGTCCAGCATAAAGGCGGCTAAGCGTACTGAGGAACTCCGAGTGGCGAGACTCTGCAAGAAGAATCCCAAGGAGTTCTTCGGCTATATAAATAGCCGTAAACCAATCCATCGTAGGATTAGGCACTTAGTGGACGAGGAGGGTGCATTAACTCACTAAGAGGCAGAAAATGCTAACCTTCTCAATGACTACTTTTCTTCAGTGTTTACTAAAGAGTGTGGTCCCATCCCCCAGCCCACGGATTCCAAATCGGGGAAAAAGCTAGAGGCGATGGACTTCACCGAAGGAGAAATAAAGAAAAAGATCGCTGACCTAAAGACGAATAAGTCCCCTGGACCGGACGGGTTTCTATCCAAAGTGTTAAAGGAGGTGTGCGAGGAAGTATCACGACATCTGTGCGCTATCTTTAACATGTCAATCCGGACCAGATGCGTTCCTAGAGACTGGCGTGAGGAGGAGGTGACTCCGATCTTCAAGAAAGGAGACCCCAGCCATCCATCAAACTACCGTCCTATCAGTCTGACTTAGATAGTCGGTAAACTCATGGAAAGCATGATGGTGGACAAAATGACGTCGTATTTAACGTCAAACCTGCTACTGAGGAGTTCCCAGCACGGCTTCAGAAGGCAACGGTGATGCCTGACGAACCTTGTGGAATTCTTCCACTTCGTTTTCAGTGAGCACGATCGGGGCAAGGCGGTGGATTTGGTGTACTTAGAGTTTCAGAAAGCCTCTGATAAGGTTCCACACCGCCGCCTTCTTTGAAAAATGCGAGCGCTGGGCATTGACAGAAAAGTAGCCGGCTGGATCGAGAACTAGCTAAGTGGCAGACGGCAATGGGTGGTGGTGAATGGACAGGCTTCTGAGTGGGTGCCCGTTACTAGCGGGGTGCCTTAAGGTTCTACCCTGGGACCACTAATATTCATCATCTACGTCAACGACATCAACGGTGACATGGTTGCCAAGATTTCCAAATTTGCCGACGATACCAAGCTTGGTATGAACGTTTCAAAGGATGGAAATACTGCTCGCCTGCAGGAAGATCTTGGGAAAATTGGGGAGTGGTTGGACACGTGGCAAATGCCTTTTAACGTGGGGAAATGCAAAGTAATGCAAATCGGCCACAGAAACCCCCAATCTCAGTATATCCTTAAGGGCACTGCTCTTGAATCGAGTGACACTGAGAAAGACCTAGGTGTAACTATCACTAGCGACCTCGAGTTCTCGAAACAGTGCATAGAGACAGAGAAGAAAGCGTAAAGGATGCTAGGCTATATTAAGCGCCAGTTTGGATATCAGAACCAGGAGATTGTACTGTGCTTATACAACTCACTTGTCCGACCGCCCCTGGAGTATGCCGTACAATTTTGGAGTCCTTCATTGCGAAAGGACATCGCGAGGTTGGAACGCGTACAAGCCAGGGCAACCAAGCTGATTCCCTCTATCCGAAATAAAAGTTATGAGGATAGACTAAGGGAATTAGATCTGTTCTCGCTGAAAACCCGTAGACTGCGTGGTCAGCTCATCCAAGTTTTCAAATGTTGACTACCGGGATATTTTCACTGAGGGAAAACAGAACGCGCAATCATGGCTTCAAACTTGAACTGAAGCGTTACAACCGAAATCTGTGTGGAAATTTTTTCACTTACAGTATCTGCGGTAAGTGGAACACACTTCCAGTGGAAGTTGTCAATAGTGAATCTGTTGACCAGTTCAAGTCAAGACTAGACAAAGTCTTGAAAAGTTGCCGTTTAGGGACGCAAAACAATTGAGCAGCCACGTGCCTGCTCGATTGATAGTCCATAGGTACCCTCTTTGAATGGACCGTAAGGTCTCCTAGGATACTTCCTTTCCTTGTTACTCTTTGTTACTTTTTTCTCGTTCTTCTCTGTCCCTTATTTCCGCTCTCTTGGCTCTCTCTCCTTCTTGTTTTTAGGAAATAAGGTAATTTCCGGATAAACCAAGAGATTCACCTTGTAATTTAAATTGGTCGAATGAAAACATGATTTTCGCGAATTCATATTAAACTTTTTAAAATAAAAACGTAAATAGATTTTTGATCCAGATTAACTCGGTGTACGCACGGCGCAATTAATAATTTAGGTCTCAGCACTCGGAAATACCCGAATTAACGCCAGAGCCATTTACTCTGCTCACAATATCGAGAACAAGACTAGACTGAGCCTTTCTTGATATGAAATCGGTAAAATTCCGCTGAGTGATGGGTGAGGGAATAAATGAGAAGCACGGTCTCAAATATCACACACAGTATGTATAAAGGCAGGTACACACAACGAAGGAAAAAATATTTTGCAAGAATATTTCTACTTACCTTCTCAACAGCCAAGCTTTCAGCCTCAATACCTTTAAAAGACCTTAAAAGGAACCTTTTAAAGACCCTATAAAGCTAACGCCCTTATTTCATGGTAATTTTGATTTTTTTTTATATTTTACCAGGGACGGGCAGTTCAAATGTTCCATTTGCTCCGAAAACAATGTATGCGAAGTTATTTTTTAAAATATTAATATTTAGGGGTAACTCAAAGAGTTTGAAGTTTCTAATTTTTTGTAAGAGGATGGACATTTTCTTTGTTCCGTCGCAGGTGATTTAGAAAACTTTTTAACACAAACGATTTAAAAGTCACCTTATTTGATACAATAAACATAATTGTTAACACATTTCATTTAACAGCACTGATTCTAGTTTCCCTTTTCTCGAGTATTATCCCCCTCAAGGAAGGGTTCATGGGGGCCCATCTCCCACCCATTGTAGCCTAGTTTGAAGTGACTGTGGACTTGCAGGCATCAGAGTAATTGCTCCGGTGTTTCTCCACTACTTGGCAGAGGAACTGCCTCTACTCTTCATCCTTTGTTAGGGCCAGGTTGAATTCCTGCATCAGGGCGATGCCCCACTCAGCGAAGACATTCACAGTGTGCAGTTCTTTGACGCAGGAAGCGGTGAGGGAGTATCCTTGATTGTCAGGCCACTCAGATTGGTCAAGTGCTAGGAAACTTGCATCCAATCCAAGGATCTCAAAGAAGGATGGAGTGGCAGAGGTCACAAAACTTGCAACAGTTTCCTCTGCAAGTGCAGTAGATGTTAGTTCAACCGTTGCTCGTCGAGGAGTATCGTCAGAGCCCTCTTCCTTCTGCAAATCATTTAACATCTCCTTCTTCATCTCAATGGCCAGGTGATCATCAAAAAATGCCAGATTAACCAGCCTCTTACTCAAGTACCAGAGATGGCGACCAAAGATTATAGCTGTCGCCTTGGCCACTGCCGTGTCGGGGTAGGACACCAACATCTTAAGCAGTTAGAGGTCTTGTGCCGGGCTGCAGCTGGAGATGTCTCGCGAAACTAAGACACAATGTACTTCGAGATGCTGAAAGTAATGAATCATCGAATTCCAGATTTTTCGCTTACAGTGAGGTGGAATTGCTCTGAATCTCGGAACAGGTAGATCTTGATAGCGTAGATGATTCTTGCCATCCAGTGGGCACGGTGGAGGGCACCAGGACGCAAAATTATGATCTCATGCTTCGGCTATACACCCAAGATGATTATAGATAGCTCTAGTATCTCCCTGTAGTCGTCATGTGGCGTGTGAACGTTCTTCCAGTATTCAGTTTAACTCAATCATGAGGTCATCGCAGCGCTTAAGGAGGTGTGAGGTATTTCTTTCTCTGTGAATAGCTGAGGCAGAGATTTGTCCAAGTCTTTCCACTTGGTCTGAAATCGCTTGAAGAGAGCAATATCAGGCCCAGAGAAAGGGTCGATCCATGCTGTAAATGCCTTCTCACACACCAGTTCCAAGATGTGGTGACGACAAGCGAGGGGAATAACTCTTCAATTGAGCCATTGCTCGATTATGGTACATGCTCCTGACGAAATCCCTGTGTTCCAAGCTGTGGTGTCAAAGGAAACGGGCAGTCTTCGAAAGCAGTCATCACGGCATCGGCCATTGCTTGGCCAGTGCTACTGGGAAGGACTGGGACTCCTAATAGCTTTACAACGCCATGTCCCGAAACCGAAACAGAAAGTCAATCGACTATAGCTGCAGCATCACCTGTCGCTGTCTGCGCCATTTTGTCATCCCAGTACACAAACAGCGGTGCCAAAAGCCTGAACGAGTTTTTAATTTTCTTGGTGGCTTCTGCACTAAACTTCCTCCGGTCTTGACGGGAGGACTCGCAGTTTAACACCAGCTTTTTTTTATCATGACCAAGGCTTTTTGCAGCTGCTGTAATTATATGGACTGCACAATCGGATATATTTGCCCTATCCATCGCGGCTGAGAGTTGTAGATTAATGATTTTATTCGAGCTCCTACTGCGCTTTATTGGGGGTAAGATGACTGAAGATGGCCCTGAAACAAAGCCGTCAGCATCCTTTTCTGCACCAAGACACTGGAAAGGGGAATGAGTGGGATTGGAACAGCTAGAACATGATGTAGAGCTGGATGCGAGTTCAGAGATTTCTTCCAGTTTACGCTTTTCAGCTTGAGAGCGCTTCATACGCTGTTCTTTTTTCTCTTCACCCCCTCTGCTGTTATTCTTCTCGACGTGCAAAAGACATGTGCCGTATTGTTGCGATTTTGCCTCGACGCACCTCCTCCCTCTGGGCTCTTAGAAACTCCCTGTCCTTGGCGATTGTAATCATTGACATCGGATCTTCATGTGCGATGTCAAAGAGACGATTAAGGGACAGAAGGAAATCATTCTCGTTTTTTGGTTGTTTTTCTCTTTGCATGTTTTTGTTCTTCTTTAAACTTTTTCAGTTATCATGTAGTCGTATAATTTTCTCTCTTGCTCGCTGCACTTTTTCAATTGGAATACCTGCACGATCTCAGAAGGTACTGACTAGTTTGACCGTTTCCGCCGCTGTTTCCTATGTCATCTTCTGGTTAAGATGGAGGTAGAGATAGTATTGAAGCACCTGTTTTGTTGATGGTAGCATGCTCCCAAAGATGGTAGGCTCGACTGAATCAAGTAGGTAGACACTTGTCATAGCTATGATACAGACGCCATGGTACCTGTAACAAATAAAAAAAGAATGAAAATGGCCCTTATTGTCTAAGCTGCACTGTACAACTGCGTGTAGTAGATAGGGAAACAACTTAGTGCGTCTATCTCTCACAGAATCACCCAAGCAACTAGAAACCACGACATAGCAGAAGCGGAAGTTGGTCAGTGTTGGGCCTTTGCCATATAGTGCCAAATGTTTATGACTCTAATGAAACCTTGTTAATGATGCGCCTTATTTTAATTTTATTTATTTAGTTTTGCGCATAAATTGGTATTTCTATTGTGTTGCTTAGTTTTATACTTAAGATACTAGCCAAAATCTAATGTATTAACTAAAATTATAAAACAAGAACCATAGTAATATAATTGTGAAAGATGTCAAACTTTAAGCTCATTGAGCAACCTCTAAATATATAAATATTTTTCAAAAATATTTTACACACTATGTTTTTTGAGCAAATGAAACATTCTGACTGCCCGTCTCAGTTGAAATTCAAAAGTCGCCAAATAAGGGTCAGCCTAATATATATATATATATATATATATATATATATATATATATATATATATATATATATATATATATATATATATATATGTGTGTATATATATTATGTTGTAGTAGAATGACCCTGATATATACGCCACTCTGCCCAATAGGTGGGGTCGCGCAAGGTCAAACGAGTGACCTTGATTCTACTCTGGTCACGACAGAGATGAGGAATAGAAGTGAGGGGTAGGGGCGACGAGTGTGATGATATTAAATTCCAAAGATTGAGTGCAGTTGGCTGATATTAAACTAATGAAGACTCAGGCTATAAGGTTTATGAAAAGGTAGGTGCAAAAATAAACTTTATTATATACACAGTTATACACAACACATAGATTAAATGAAATAATGGCAATAGATACTCGATATATACAAGAACCGAAACTAAAAGAGCTAAACAGAGAGGGCTCTACGGAGCAGGGGGAGCGGAGAAGTGATATGAGCCTCTGTACAAACAGACACAGGGATGGCTGGCCTGGGTTCTAGGCTTTCATATATGGAATGGGGGATCGGATTTTATTCAAGGGGAGTTTAACCTCTAGTAGCAAAACTAACTGAAGGTAGTATTCGTTGCAAACGAAATGTACCGAAACCAGAGATGGGCCAAATGACTGTGGCCTACATCCTTCGATATAATTCTAGGCTTCACAACTCATCTAGAAAAGGGAGCGCGATCGAGAATGACGTGTTTCGTTGTAAGAGGCAGGCATATTCTGTCGATTCCCTATTGGGTTTAATAATATATAGGGACCAGCCAGATCCGTTACTGCCTCCGCCAAAGAGGCGAGCGTGGTAGAATCTATTCACGAACCAAAACGGAACTTGAGGGATGGGAAGTACTCTCGCGGGGGTTTCTCGATAACACCCTGGGAGACGACAAAGTGGCGCATTTGAGATCCTAATCCCTCGCTTATTGCGTAAAGTAGTTCGATATTCTGACTGTTCTCACTCTCTTCGCTCACGTGCACTGACCTCGAGCCTGACCTTGTGGTTTCGACGGGCCACATGGTGGCATGGAGCCTCTATTCTAGTTAATAACTATTAAACGTCCTTCTCTAATTTACTCTATTACGTTATTGAACTTGTCACATTTTCCAATGATTTTTCCTCGCTCAAAACCTTATTAGTGACTCAATTTCAAACTGAAAAACTTTAAAACTCGTGCAGTGCCATTTTGGACAATCCAACCTGAAAATTGCCTTTCAAACTGCAAATTGAGAGAGGCTTAAATGTGAAAAAAAGACTCATATTTACTGTGATGCCTTACAGATATCAAATATTAGGTGTCTAAGGTGTCTTTGCTCTCAAATGTTATAAAGACGGCCACCAATGAACAACTTCCTCGAATATCACGAAACTGTAGTGAAAATAAATTACTCAGCTTTTTTAGTTGTTAGCTTAATGGATTCGTTACGGCTATATATGTAGAATCTAATTTATGGACTGAGACAAGATTAATCTTTGGAGACTATTGTTATCATTGCATTTTCAAGATATAATCTGAATATTTTTCTCTGTGCATCATTCAACTAGACAAACTCAGTAAGTTAGCGTCTAATCTCTTTCGTGGGACAGTAAAGGGTCAAATTCCAGACTTTTTCTTATGCACTAGGCATCTGCCATCGATTACAGGTGTACAATGGTTATACAGTAACCATATTCTGAACATCTACACAATAATGGGGGAGGCATGCCCAGAGCATTAGCTATCCTACCCACTGTAAATCCTGTTCTTCTTTGCTAATTTTATTCATGCCAGTCTTTCTTCTGCCTCTTTCGAATATCAGATAAACATCATCTCATTGTATGAAGGGGTTTATTACTGTGCATTTTGGATGGTCCTTGATTTAAAATAAACTCGCACTAAGGATTAGTGGCGATCTCTGTAATTTTTTGAGCGCTTGCCTTTCCTGTCTCTCAAGTAAGCTTGCCCAAGCCTACTCATGAACTTAACTTTCTAAGTCCAATAAACTATCTCTCAGCAACAATCTTTCCCAGAGTCCATTTGCATTATGACAAATTGCTTAGCAAACTTTTAGTCGAGTGCAAGTCTAGTCACGTGCGACTCTACAGCTCACTATGTAGCTCCGTCCCTGTTTTGCTTGTCCCCATTTAGCTTTTTCTTTGTTTTTGTAATAAATTTATAACTTCTCGGCCGATTCTAATGAGATTTAAAAACCTTATGTTGTTTTACTTTCTCTTTCGAATAATATAATTACCAAAGTTCTGAAAAGGTTACCCCTGTAATTATTTTCTTTTGGCAATAACATCATAACTATTCAGCCCACTCTAACTAAATTGAAATCCTTATATTGTTTTACATTCTCTTTCGGATAATATAATTGCCAAAGTCCTCCCAAGGTTAGTCCGTGAATTATTGGAAGCTTTGAAGGTTGTAAGGTCATAAATCAGAATAATTGAGAGTACAGGATCTTTTGATCAGTAGATTTTGATTTCTCTCACTTGTCCTCGAGTGTTCCCTAAACTACGAGAAGTGGTCAATAAGTTTTGCAATTCGGATATAAGGAAACGAGATATGAGGAAAAGTGTTTTATTATTTTTCAATATTACTACCCTCGACTTCAATCCACTTGCGCCACTTGTCCCTGAGGCTTCGAATTCCCAACAACCAGAAATCTCCCAACTGCTGTTCAATCCACTCCTGGACGGCGAGCTGGACATTTTCATCGTCCCCTAACCGGCGTGCACGCAGTGCAGCTTTGAGCTGGCGGAATAAAAATTAGTGGCCTGGGGCCAGATCTGGACTGTAGGGGGGATTGTTGAGCTCCTCAAATCCGCACTCGGGCAGCTCAGGGCAGCTTGTGCAACTTTGGGCTAGTGGACAGGGGCATTGTCGTGGAGGAGCAGGACACCGCGTGTCAACTTGCCGCGCCGCTCCTGACAGATGCACTTCTTCAAACCCGCCAGTTCCTTGGAGTAATATTCGCCTGTGATGGTCCTTCCACGAGGCGCATAGTCCAACATCAACACTCACTCAGAATCCCAGAATATGGTGGCCATGATCTTGCCGGCAGAGGGTTGTGTCCGGAACCTGATGGGGGTCGGAGATCCCCTGTACTTTCAGGCGATGCTTTCGAGCTTGGTCTCGGGATCCCAGTGATAGACCCACGTTTCATCACCTACCACTATGCGTGACTCGAATCCCGCTGGATCTTGGTTGTACAGGAGCAGCAGCTACCTCGAACTTGGACGACATTGAAGTCGATTATGGGGCGTGAGGTTTCGTGAGGTGTCTAGGACCCAACGGGCAGAGACCTTGGTCATGGCCAAATTGTTGTGGATGATGTTCATAACACTTGCATGTGATATATTAAGTTCTCGCTCGATTTCTTCGACCTTCACCCGTCGATTTTTTAGGATCATCCTCTCAAACAGCCATCCACCTTCCTCTGTTTTGCCCTACCGATTCGCAAAACTTATTGACCGCCCCTCGTAATTAAGCATACCAAGATTAAATTTTTAAAAATGGTCTATCCTTACACTACGAGCCTTGACACTTGCCTCTTACAGTCGCTAAAGTTTCATTTAGATTTTTTTTAAACATACAAAGGAAAAAATTCAACCGGCTACGCGTTTTACCTTAACGTATGCTAATGCACTATAACTTTACCAATGTATCTCTTTTTCAATGCCTCGAGAGCAACAGGTCATATTTTCTAATATCAGAATCGAGCACACGTGAGAAATGCAGTGCTCTTGGATGAAGCACTCCTCTGTAAATTTTTGTGAAGACTGCATGCTAACAGACTACGGGGCACTTTTGCGATGAATGCCCTTGACTTGAGAGCGTCTTGGGCTTTAGGTGACCTCCCACATATTATTTAAATTTTTAATTCTTGAATGAGAGTTCAGGTCTCCCCTGGGTACACCCAAGCATGTTATTATTTTCGGGGCTCATGTATTTATGAATTTTTAAATTTTCTTTATTTTTAATGTTTGTAAAATAAAATAGTGTATTCTTAAAAAAAAGGTGGAAAGTGGTATTGACCTCAGACCTATCCCTCTTGCATAATGGTGCTAAAAAAGCTGACACATAAAAACTGTTTTAACCCTCTTCTCGTCATTAAAAAGTTAAAAATGCCTTGTAGGTATCCAATTCCCTTCATGATAAATTTTATGACACATATCTCTGCCTCGGAAATTTTCACATAGCATAATTATTCCGCCTGAAAAATTCATCAAATTAACTTATATTAACCAAGCAATCATAGCACTATAGCTATCACTCCCTTTTGTGTTTTTAAGTCCTCTTTATGTGTTTTAGGTTAAGATTGCTAACGCAAAACTTGAACGCCTTTTAAATCGCTCATTTCCTAACCTTATATTTGTCTTTGCATTTATTAATTAATGTATCAGAAATCTGAGAGTAGCTTAGAAAAATTATATTTGTTTGGCCATCAAATAAAGGCTGATTTCGGAAACTGGTTAGTCAATAATTCAAATGATATTAGAGAATTGATGGTTCCACTTCCATTTTTTTTAAGGGAATTTCGGACTCTACATATTTTATTGGGGGACGGGGGCTCTTGAAGGTCGCCAGTTATGGGGATTGTCTCTTGAAGGTCGTCCCTAATTATGAGGGACCCTTGAAGGTAATCGTGAGGAAAACCCAAGAGCCTTGGAAGGGAAACTATCATAGAATAGGCTCCCGACAATATACTATATATAACTATTCGTTGAGGGGATTATTCTATATTTCGAGTGCGTGGTAATCAGATTCCGAGAATGGTTCAAAAGGGGGGTGGGCTTGAAGAGGGCATATACTTAAGAAGTGAAACAGAGCCTAAGGATAAATAATATGTTAAACATTAATAAAATAGAGTTTTATTAATTAATCTATCAAAAAAACACACAGAAAATGTTTACATAACCGGGGATTAAAATGGGAGAAACACAGGAAATGAAAAATGTCATGGGAATATTTGACTAAGCTGAGGATTAAGATTTGGAGGAATTTAAAACGGCAAAACAAACAAAAAGGGGAAATCGTTGGCTATAATCGTTTAAAGCACAGAGTTGCGTTGACAAAAGGTTAAATGGTTAAATGTAATGCGTAGCTCACGTAATTAAAAGGTTGTCGTGCAGAGGAAGGCGATGGGAAGGAATCTTCGGTCCAACTGGCGATTCTTTTCCAGGAGAAGTGGTTCTTCGGGGGGTTGTCCTTAACCAGGGGGAAGGACTGTCTTCGAGGAGTGAGAGCGAAGTGGGGCACGGTAGTACGAGTGATCCTTGAGCTAGGATATCGGAGAAGATTTAGATGAACAATGGAGGTTATTATTGTAACCAAGTGTTCTCTTGAAGAACGTTAAAAAAGGGGCGGAAATAAATTACCTTGACGTGATGTCTTGGGAACGAGAACCGCTTCTTGACAAACGAGCTTGAAAAACAATGGCTGGTCTAATTTTGTTCTCTTTGTGAACAACAGGGGGGGGGGCTAAGAACCGTTTCTTGTCGAACGGGCTCGAAGAACAATGGCTGTTCTAATGTTGTTCTTTTTCCTGAACAACAGAGGGGGAGGGGGAGAACCGTTTCTTGTTGAACGTGCTCGAAGAACAATAACTGTTCCAAAGTTGTTATGTTTCTGAACAACAGGGGGTGGCCCTGTGACTTGGCGTCTTGAGGGGCACGAACCTTGGCACTCAAGGGATATTATCCTCTTCTGGACAATAAGGGGTTTATCGTGGTAGAGTTTCTAGGTGCACAAGGGAGACCCGATCGGCGTGATGCCTCGCGAAGATAATCGGAATCTGGTTCGAATGCGAAATGCTATCGCATAAATAGCCGGAGCCAGCCCCTTGGCGTAGGGGACAATGGGGGGGGGGGAACTTCGATGGAATGTCCCGGTGGCGCTTGGGAAAATATCTTATCTGCCCATAAGCCTAATTCAATCTGGTGAGATCGACGCATGGAGGCGAACGGGGGATTGTACCTCCTTGATTAAACTTGGGGATGGGGGGCGATAACGCCCCTTCTACTTCCTCCCGCAGCATACACGTAGGGAAACATGTGTTTCGACATGTGATAGGGGCCAGTAATGGTGATATATTACCTAGTTATCGCGTGATCTTTGGGCAAGAACTCTGGTTGACACAGATGCCTCGGTTGGTTTGCGGTCCCCTTTCTTATTTCCCACGAGAGTTATTTTCCTGATTGCTATGGGTGCCCCAAGCCGAGGGGGCGGTCTTATTCTAGAGACGTGGTCAAATAGCCCGGAGGATGGGGATAGACCACAATAGGGTAGAACACTGGTATTTCGGGAGTTATGTAATCGCGAGGAATTGCGATTAACGAGGAGAATCCGCTATGGCTGTTTTCCCGATTAACAAGCCCTTGAAGCAGGAAGATTGAGGAACGTCAAGATATTGAAGTCACCAAAGCAAAAATAGAATTATTATTGAACTAGATATTATAGCACTTCACAGAAGTTCTTTAATTAAGTTTAAGTTCTAGATTACGACATAAATTAAGTTTGAGGTCAAGAGAGGGCAAAGTTTAAGGAGGCGGGACGAATAAAGCCTTTAAGAGTTATACCTTTATATCTTCGTTATGTACACGACTATATACAAAAATGAATCACGCGAATCCGAGAGATTAGACTGAAGGATATATAACGCGATATATTGCTATATAAAACAGTAATCTTATTCCTTCTGTTTTGGCTCCACATAGTTACATATATTCAATTTAAGCCACGCCTTACAAGTTCCTCGTCCAACTAAGCCACACCTCCCTGTTGATTTGTCGGTATTAACATAACTCGACTTTTGATTGATTGACTACTGCCGAACATATTAATAAGAAAGGCGCTCTGACTATTGGGTAAAATTCTCTGTGGGCGGTGGTATGTTGCTATGGAGACAGCTTTCTGACCTGGCTTCTATTTGTTTAACAGTGATAGCTAACCGGTTTATTCTGGATTCTGCTTTGATTATTATGTTTGCCAAAGTTTGCCTCTACCAACTCTAACAGAGATAACTGTGCTCCGTTTAATACCGTGTGACATTCTCGTAAACGGCGCTAACTTTACTTTTCTCTCTCTGTGTACTTTATGTGTGTAGCGACTCTCGTGTGTGTCCTATTTTGGACGTACACGCCAGCCGCTACATTACTTCAATATATGGCCTTTAAAAAACATAGCTTCTATTCTTAGTCATATTAATGATGTTTTTTAAGGGTAAAAATATTTGTTATTCCGTGCTAACCATGTGTAAGCAAGTATCATATATTACACGCCCATTACGACCTTCTAGCCAATGCACTGTCAAAACCTTTTACAGTTAAAACAGGGTGAGAGGAAAAGCAATAGAACCGTTCCAAATTAGGATTTGTATACCATTAGCCTCCTTTTCCACAATGCTGACCGTAACATTGAGGAAGTTTTCCTTTCTGGAAAGGTTCTCGTGTAACTATGATTACAAACCAAAAAATTAGTTGCATGGAATTTGACAGAGTGAACTGATCCCTGTACCAAACCCTACGAGATAATTAGACTTCAAAAATACAACACTTTAAAATAGAACAATGGTCTGAACCCTAAGCCTTTTCCAGCTGATTGCTTCTATCTTTTTTTGCCATCCAAACATTTGCACAAAAAAAACACTTTTCTCAAATAAGAGATGGTGAAAGTATTAAGAGTACCATAAAACACATATCGTACACCAGAGGTGGAAGCCCTGCTTAACCTTCTCTAAAAACTCACAGAGCTTACCTTCAAGTACGGGTATATTTCCCTGGATGAAAATTTCCTTTGTTTTCAACGTTTTTAAGGAAAATGAGATACCTGGAAGCCTTTTTACAAAGATCCCTTGAGAAATTAAAATTCTCTTTGAACAAGAAAATAGTTGCAAGAAAGTTTAATTTCACGTTGAAGGAAAGTTTTGGATATTTCTTACTTTGTAGATTAGGTATAAATGCTCCTAAATTTCATACCAGGAAGGGTAAATGTGGATTTTGGATTAACCTTATGGTAAAGTCAGTGGACATTATTGACCCTTATTTTCTTTTTGTTACGTGAATTTAATTTTAGTTTGGGACTCGTTTAAGTAGTTCAAAAGGAGGAGATTCAGAATATTCAAATGTAAAAATGGGTATCTCTAGCTGGCACAATATAATTCAAAACAAATTCTTAGAAATTATTTGGTAAAAACGTAAAACTAATCCCAAATTTATTGATTTTTAGTTGGCTAGTTCAGGTCCATCGTGACATCCTTTATCCTCGAACTGGTATCCAACATTCTAGGATATCACAGCCACCAGTCCCCGCCAAACTAGTTTCAAAGTTACCTTTTTATGTTAGACTCGTTTACCTTCATAGAAAACCGTTATTATTAGTATAATAACAGCGTTATCTTGGCCTGACCTGACCTGAAGTAGATCAGTTGTCTAATAATGACACTACATTAACCGTACAAATTTGTCTTGGAATTTTATTCCATCTTTCGAATGTATTTAGCCAATAATACTAATAACACCGGATTTCTATGAAGGTAAACGAGTCTAACATAAAGAGGTAGCTTTGAAACCAGTTTTCTTTTACACTGGTGGAAGGGATATCCTAGAATGTTGGCTCTCAGTTCGTGGACGAAGGATGTCACGCTGGACCTGAAGTAGATCAGAGGTCTGATAAGGCCACTACATTAAACCCCTTACAGGGGGAGCTTGCGCTTCGCTACGAAGATTAAAATTTAAAATCTAAAAAAAAGGCAGCCATGGTTAAATTTTTATAAATTTTCTGAACTTCGCCAATTATAATAATGTTAAAAAGGAACTCTAGATTAAATTTCCCTCCTTTCAAAATATCATGTTGCTAAAATATAGTTATAGAAGAAGAAATATAAAAATAAATTTTCCTGAACTTCACTATTGGTAATTCTTTGGGTTTTAAAAGATTCACAAAACTTCTATACTTATATTTATTTCTGAGCTTTACCATTTTGTTTTTTCATATTATAAAAGAATTATTAGAAATAAATTTGATAAAAAAACATAAGTCATAACCAAACTAAGATGAAATTATTGTTCAAATACTCAAAAAAATCCCCTTCTCAAATTATAGAGTTAGTGATGATGATGATGATGATGATGATATATATATATATATATATATATATATATATATATATATATATATATATATATATATATATATACTCGTATATATATATGTAAACACATTGATAATTAAACCTTATTTTGTTGATTCATAGAAATTTTATCAAACTAAAAATCACTAAATGTGAGATTTGTTTTACGTAGGTATATACGAATAAATTTCTGAACATTACATAATATTTTGTTGATTCATTTATATTGTAAGTCTAAAAAGATGACCATATTATGATCGAAACGTCGTCGGCTGATAAATAAAACGGATAACGCCGGCTTTTTTCCTTGGCTGTAGACTTCTCTAAACATTATAAGCTGGCGTCATCTATTATATTTATTAACCGGCAACGTTTTGATCACAATATGGGCATCTTCTTAGACCTACAATACAAATAAATCCACTAAATATAAGACAATGTTTAGAAAGCATGATGCTAAAAATACATCTAAAACTTTCATTGCTAATTTTAGCTTTGAAAAGGAGATTTAGAGTTAAATATATCTTTCAGAAATTAGGCTAAAATATACAGTTAAAAGAATGGGAAGTTTTACTAATATTTAAATTAGTTTTGATTTATCTAATTAAAGCACAATCATCCATAAACTTACTTTATTGAATTTGAAACCTTGAAAATGAACGAATTACACAATAATTGAGGTTGACCCATAAAACAGCAAACTGCACCCCGCTACCCATCTGTTGAATTCAGTTAACTAGTAGAAGAACCAAGGAAAATTACTATTTATTGTTTGTAAGAGCTATTATACGTAAAATGTTTCTAAGATTCAAATGGAAATGGGACATTTCTGCGAAGTTTTTATTTCTAAATCTTGAGATATCGCCTTTACACTTTATTGCGTCATCTCTTATCGTTGAACTTTCTTTGGTTTGAACTGTCTTGCCAATTATCTTACTTATACCTAATTGGAAAGAGAATCCTGCCTTCAGATTTCTCACAGAGCTTCCGATGTATTTGGCTTGGGAACACCAAAGTCATTCAAATAATTACATATATAATCTAGCTCCTAAGACCCTTGGGAACCGGATCCTATATTGTAAAGAAAGATTTTTTTATTTATTTTCTTAACGAATGGAATTTGATATTTATTTGAAAAGAGTATTTATTCTCCCTAAACAAAAACAGTGATTTGTCCTCGCCCCCCCCTCCTAGTTACTCGAATTGTTTGGATTTAGGTTGTACTTTGGTGTTTGTCGGGTTAGCCGCGAACATTGTGTAACCTATGTCTTGGCAAGATTTTTGATTTTGTACAGTAAGTTTAAGGATGATTGTGCTTTAATTCTTTATTTAAAAATGATTTTAAAACAAATTATATAATCATTTGATTCATAAATTAAAGCAGACCTAACTTAACAGATTTAACAACTATATACTCGATAACTACGGGTCACCCTAGGGAGGCTGGATGGTTCAATCAGAACTAGGTATTGCTGTTCAGTGGGGCAATGCAATAAGTATAATGAATGGGGTGCGAGTCGCTCATGATGATGGCCTAGACTTTGATCCCTGAGTTTTAGCTATACATTTCTACCTTTTCTAATAGATAAAAGTCATTTGATCTTAGTTTTTTATGGCCAAACTCCATCTAAGGATGTGAGGTTGGGCCACTGCTGTCTATGTTTGTGAGTCAAATTCATATTCTCATCTGGCCATTTCCGATAGGGAATTTTTATTTTTTCAAAAATTAAATATTAAAAAACTTGCCTACTGCTTCACGTAAATTTAAGCTCCATTTCTATAAAAAAAAATTAAATCTACGTCTACTATTCAAGTCTTAAATTAGCTATAAAAATTCTAGTTGTACCTTTAGCATTGTCCTTTCTGAAAATTGCATAATATTTTGTTCCTTTATTTGTATTTAAGTCCTAAGTACATGACCGTATTGTGGTCGAAACGTCGCTGGCAGATAAAAAAAGGTTGACGACAGCTATTTTTCCTCGCCTTGGTTTTCCAATTATTAAACAGGCCTTCTTTCAGGGAATAAAAAACATATGGAAGGATATATTTTTCCTACATAATATAGAAAATTGCAACGGATATGGCCTCCATTTTACGAAAATATTCAAATTTCTGCCTTTAATAAAGCTAGTAATATAAGATTCAAAGGAAAACAAACATTGTTTCTTATTAAAATCTGGAGGAAAGCTGTACAGACACATTCAAGAATGTTTCTTAATATCTGAAACGTCAAAGTAATTTTTCACTATCTCAGTCAATACCATGATTAGAGAGGGACATATGCACAAATAAAGCACTCTCCTCATAAACGGAGAATATTGGTTATATGCTCTTTTATTCTTTCATTTGGTTGTTTAACTGTCTGCCCAATATAACTATGTAAATACCTATATTCGATTCTATAAAAAAAAAACCTTGTTTGGGTACAAATTAGAAACATATTTAAATATAACATTAATATTAACTTTAAGAAGATTTTGCAAAGAAGACTAATATACGATAAAAAGGGGATGAGCAATTTCCCATGTAAACTAAAATTCTGTCGATACAAACTTCTTTCTATCTCCTCATACAATTGTCAGTAAACTACCATTGAGCTTCCCTTAAAATAGAACCTATTTTGCTAATGTTAGAAGTTATTCATGACTTTAATACCCGCTTGACTGGACCCTGTTTTATATTTACATGAGTTCAGTGAATATTATTGTTACAATTCAGTTTATACTTAATTAATTTTATTGTTCATATTTAACTATTATTGTTTTAGTACATATAAAATGTTAAATTTGCAATGATTTATCGTATAAAATTTGTTTTAAAGATATTGTATTTCTTTAATTAATTTATAAAATGTAATTTGGCATAAAATTATGTTTATTAATAGTAACAGTAAGAAATGGCTGACGCTAAGGCCAAAAATTGTAGGAGTCTTAAGCACTCAGTTAAGACGAAAGATAAAAGCTCTCCTATGCGAACTTTGTGACCTGTAGTTTCACTGTGAGGGTATAGATTGTACATACTCACATGCCACCAGACAAACGTGGGAACGAAAGAAATTGGTCGTTTGAGTTGACCTTCGTCTCCTCTCCCCCTCCCCACTCTTCCTCTAACTGGCGAGAGAAAGTCGGACGGAAGAACGCCTATCTCAGAAAGAAGCTTAAATCTTATTTGCCTTCTTTATGATAGTATGGAGATTGTCCGGAAGGCGCTGCGATAAGCAAATTGTCGTGAATGGGATCTCTCTCTCGATTTCCCACAATCCGCGATATAAATAACCTCGCCGTTTACCTCTCCACAGCAGTGCTCCAAATCTACTCGCGTAATCCTCACGTTGAACGAGAGTCGTTGCCGTAACGTATGGACTAACAACGCGCCGTCGAGTCAACCTGGTCGCTGTCTGAAATTGTTCCTGTAAGTAAATCCCGCACCACAGATTCTGTGACTAGAAGAGTACGCTCTGTTGCTCAACGTAACTTGAGTAAGAAAAGGAACATCCAAATAGTTACTGGAAGTTAATATTTGTTAGTGTCACATCCAGTTAGGAGTGAACTAACCGGAACTGCAGCCAGAAGCCCCGAACCCGTCGTCTTATCCCTCCTCTTCACGAGAACTCGTGTTAACGCTACCCCAACCACCCCGTCTGGACCTGAGTAGTCCTTTCTCCAATCCATCAATTAATGGTAATCTGTAAACCCAGTGTCCCTCTATTCTTAAATTACCTAATTAATTAACCGTGATTGATACTCCCATTGAGTCATTATAAATCTAGACGCTTTACGTCACTGTTTAATATTTAATCCTTAATTTTGCCTGTTAACCTTTGCTAATTATTATATTTGTGTAAAGTAAAGTTTATTTTGAGTAGGTGTGTTTATTTGTGGCTCCTCCCTTTTGACGTACCCTTGGCAAGACTTTAATTAGGCATTCCTTCGGCTAATTCATTCAACCTGTATTTTGCACTCTTAGAATTCAACAATCACAAACCTCCCCCCAGTAACAAGTGGGACTTTTATAGGGAGAATCCTAGCTACGGCACAACACGCCTCTAACCAGCTCTTGCACGTTCAGTAGGAATTAAAGCCTACCAATATATATATATATATATATATATATATATATATATATATATATATATATATATATATATATATATATATGATCGTAGGATTGAGTCTTAGAGTCAATACCACCGACTAAAACAAAAGCGGTGTGTCCAGATCAAGGACTATAAAAATTATTGGACCAGAATGAGCAATTCTACGACATTCACATTAAATGTGTAGATCTTGCGGCTACAGTTAATGTGTGTACGATTGATCAAGATGCTGGTATTTTGTTGCATTGGAACTGTGAAGCATGTAAAAGCAAACATGGAAGTATCTTTGTACATATGAAAAATTTAGAGAAGAAGCAATTTAATCTAATGAATGTTATGAATGCCATGAAAAAAGCTTTTTCAGCCATGGACCGAAATGTAAATGAGGAAATATCTACAATGAAAGTAGTAATTCGGGCTGTAATGAATGATAAGAGTAGTGATCTGTCTTTTGATAAATTAGATGATATCTCAAAGCAGTTGATGTTTTGCATGGTGGATTTCACACAGCCAAGTGATGTTAAGATATTTCTGTATTGTGATAAGGTGAAAAAGAAAAATCTTTTGATAATTAAAAGTAGAGGGTACCAGCAAGATCGGTGAAAAGAAAGAAGGAGGTTGCTAATGCAATTAAGGGCTATTACAGATACCAGATTTTCGTCGGAAGAAAATGTTGTAGTGAACTTTGATGATGAGAAGGTTAGGAATGATGCTGCAAAATAGTCCAAAGTAAAATTAAAGATGTTACTAAGAACGTTGGTAAATTATAACCATATTTCATGATTTTTAATATTGATAGTGATTAGGAAAATGTTTTGCGAGCATTAAGTGAGAGAAATCCTTGTGTGAATTTTGTGTCTGATATTTAAAATAAACTTGAATTTGTATTGAAGAAAAAAGCAGTTGGGAGGACTCAACACTATATTTTCAAATGTACTCCTGAGGTTATCAAAATGATTCATGAAAATAGTATTAAGGTCATGCTACAATGGGCTCGATATTCTATAAGAGATAGATTTTATGCTATAACATGCTTTCATTGTCAGAAGTATTTCTCATATGGACAAAAATTGCAAGTTCAAAGATCAAGACCGCATTTTTGTGGTCTGTTCAGAAAATCATGACACAGGGTCTTGCTCATCCTCCTCTGAAGAATGCATAAACTGTGTTAGACAAGATAGTTCTGTGATTGATCATATCTATATTCAAAATATTGAAAAACTTTAGAGGCTGAAGTTATGATGGTCGCAAGTATTACAGATCATGGATACTAGGAATAAATGCTTGAACTATTGTTTGGTAAACATTCAATCAATCGGAAGTAAAACTCTTCCTATCAGGAGGCTATTAAACGAAAGAAGCTTTAATGTTTAAGCCCTAACTGAGACATGGTTTAATAATTTTGATAATGCTAAGATAAATGAAATGACTCCTCCAATACATACTTTTCTCCACATTCCGAGAGATGGTAGGGCTGGAGGAGTAGTTGCTCTATTTGTTTCTCATGATCTTTCACAAGTTAAAGCTCTAACGCGTCTTGCAGTCACAAGTTTTAAATTTACTCGTATGGAGGTTAATTTTAAATGTCAGAACCAGTGGGTATCTTATAATGTTATCTATAGACCTCCCTCCACTAATATTTATCTATTTTTTGATAAATTCCGTGCCCTAGTAGATCTAATTGACATGGTCTCTTTTAATTTTTTCTCTGGTGGGTGATTTTGATATTTAGATTGATGACTCAGTTAATATTATGAGAAATAGGTTTTGTGATTAATTGGAACCTTATCAGTCGTCAAATTTTGTTGGTACAGTGAATTCATCTACTGGAAATGTGTTAGATCTAGTTATTGGTGATATATATACTAGATTGGCAAATGATGTAAAAGTTGAAGAGGTTTATACTATTCCACTGTAAGGGAATGGTCACTTCCCCCCCCCCTCGACCACTCTTGGTGCAGTTCCAAGGCGGTTACCGCAAGGACATCCGCCCCAGGCATCGGCAAGTCGAAAGCGTAACCACAACGTGGTTCAACCCAGTGCCATGAAAGACCCTAAAGGTCAAAAAGGTAAGATCTCCCCCAGGAGAGTGAGATCCAGTTTCACGTCGAACAAGAAATTGGAGACGGGTTTCTCCCAATCTCGATGGATAACGAGGAGCCGATGTTTGACTTCGTGGGAAAGACCGTTTGGGAAAAGAGCTCTCCTGGGGCCGTCCTCAAGCCCCTCTACCCCTTACCACTCCCCCAGTGGGGGTGCGAGGTATAAAAGAGGAACTCTGAGGAAAATCGCGGTAGTATACGTCAGGCCAGGTGACGAAGTCCTCGGATCCAAAACCGAGCTACCTAGACTGGATTGGTAGTATACGTCAGGCCAGGTGACGAAGTCCTCGATTAAAACCGAGCTACCTAGACTGGATTGGTAGTATACGTCAGTCTCTAGGTGACGAAGTCCTCGGATCCACAACCGAGCTACCGAGACTGGAGAGGTAGTGTACTTGGCTCGCCAGACCAAGAAGTACCCTGCAAGAGAGGCAGGGCTACCTACCTTAAGGGGCTAAGAAAAAGCTCATCCTTGAGCTAAGTCCCTGGTTATCAAACCAAACGATAAGTGAACTTTGGTAAGTTCGACTTACTCTCGCCAGAGAGACTCCTGATATCCTGGTGCACCTTAAACACCAGGGGTATTCCTCGTCCTTGAGAAATTAAGAAGAAGAAGGATTGGTAGTATACGTCAGGCCAGGTGACGAAGTCCTCGGATCCAAAACCGAGCTACCTAGGCTGGATTGGTAGTATACGTCAGGCCAGGTGACGAAGTCCTCGGATCCAAAACCGAGCTACCTAGACTGGATTGGTAGTATACGTCAGTCTCTAGGTGACGAAGTCCTCGGATCCACAACCGAGCTACCGAGACTGGAGAGGTAGTTTACTTGTGTCGCCAGACCAAGAAGCACCCTGCAAGAGAGGCAGGGCTACCTACCTTAAGGGGCTAAGAAAAAGCTCATCCTTGAGCTAAGTCCCTGGTTATCAAACCAAACAATAAGTGAACTTTGGTAAGTTCGACTTACTCTCGCCAGAGAGACTCCTCATATCCTGGTGCCCCTTAAACACCAGGGGTATTTCTCGTCCTTGAGGAATTAAGAAGAAGAAGTAAAAGGCTCCCCCTCGAGCCCGTTATTCGGTGGCCACACCAAACTTTAAGTAACTTATTCTCGCCAGAGAAACCCCCCTCCGTTATCCTCGCCCGTGAAGAAGACCCTCCCCAAGTTCAGGCCTCGTCCATAAGGAAATTAGTAACGGAGGAGAAAAGCTCCTCCTCGAGCTCGTTACTCGGTGATCACACCGCACTCCAATTTAACTTGAATTAAGAGCGAAGTTCGACTCACTCTCGCCAGAGAGACCACGACTGCCTGGGTGTTGCATAGAGCACCGTATTGGTTCTTGTCCTTGAAGAACCCCCCCCCCCGGAAGAACGTGTGGACCCCCCAGCTGCTACCCTCGCCAAGACGACCGTGGAATTCCGCCCATCTACACGCGTCAAGAGTAAATATTTCTGAGGCCCTTTAAACTGCAGATGAGTCCGTAAGCCTAATTCTTATATTATTGTTTTGTCTAGAGAAAACGTTGACCAATTTTTGTGGGTAAACTAATTTAATTAATTCTTGTTTATAATAATATTTAGAGTATTGCTGTAGTTAAAGTATAAAGGTTGTGTATTCAATGGTTAAAGATAAAATATAAGTTTATTTTGTGAATTAGTGGGCGTTTCTTTTATATCCTGACGTGTTTGGTAACGGCTCTATTCTTTAAGATATTCCGATATCAAAGTATATTAGACAGCTCTTAGCACTCTTAGAGATAGAACAAAAAGGAGGGGCATTCTACGACACTAAATAAAAGTGGTGTCAGGTAAGTAGGGTTTTTATCAGAAAGAATTCTACGACATAATAAAAGTGGTGTCAGGTAAGTAGGGTTCTTAGCAGAAAGAATTCTACGACATAATTAAAGTGGTGTCAGGTTTTGTAGGTTATTATTAGAAAGAACCCAGCAGTGTCTAATTTAGAAAGAGCCAACACGTAAAGGAATATCAGGAATAAGAGTATAATTGACGAGAGGAAAATTGGTAGAGTTAGGGGTGGTAACAATCTTAAGGTAATTGGTCGGTCAAGTGGTAAATTTGTTGTCGGGAGTGGTATTTCAATCAGCATAGTAGTGGGATTAAGGGTAAGTTATGCTACCAGACGTCCATACCGTGACAAAATTATAGTACTGAAAGATAGGTGACCTTGGATCAATGGTGAATTATTAGCCATGAAGAGAGAAAAAAGACGCAAGCAATCGACATAGAAAAGGCTAAAATCTCTTAGTCCTGAGGAGACATACAATAGTAGTAAGAATAAACTAAATTACTATGTGAGAGTTCGAAAAACTCAGTATTACAAACAAAAAATTAACGAAGCAGGATCTGTTATGTCAGCGCTCTATAGACTATTAAATGATTTAACTGGTAGTTCCAAGAGGAAGAAATTCCCTAATGGATGGAGTGATACGGATTTGGCTACTGACCTTTTGGGATTTCTTTAAGAACAAAATTGTAAATATTATTTAGACCTTTGTAAATATCCCTCTACTAATACCTAGAGAATCAAATAAGGATATTAACTTATCTCACTTCAGTACTGTTATTGATGATATTCCTATAAAAAATGTTAAGAAGGCTAATAAGATTGTCGTGGTATTGTAAGGGACGAGTGGTGGTACGTAGGTTTGTCACGTACCTCAATAACTCCTTTATTACATTTTCTCTAAGAGTGCTATATTTTTTACGTTATTTAATCTTTGAGGATTTGTAGTGCCATGTGCAGCGTTTCGAGGATTGAATTGAAAAACTTCGAACCAAAATATATCTTTAATTACAATATAAAAAAGTGCAATCTTAAAAACAAACTATACATCTATATATGTATAAACGAGTCTATCTTAGAATTACTAATTTAACCCAAATGAATATAAAGTAATGGTTGACCCTCAAGCTCACTTTAATATTGGACGCTAATTGACAAACAAAAATAATTGGCCTTGGATCTTATGTGGACAGGAAAATGGTTTGCAGTTAGGCGCGTGGGCGTGTTCGCAAACGCCCAGCCGTTTGTCTGGGGAGAAGACGGACTTGGAGCAACAGATGATTTCAGTGAGGGGGACGGATGGCGTTAGGCACGTTGTCTTAGTCATGTGATTTAAGCAACGGGACCATAAAGGTATGCTTTTTTCAATCTTCAGGTTAATCTTGAGATGCTTCGCACTGACGAGCGATGAGCAAAAAGTGAATCCTTTGACGAATAAGGGGGGTGAGGGAGTTCACTTTGGTTATTCCTCAATGGCGAGGACTATCTCTGTTTTTTGTTAAAAACTGAGATAGGGGGTTTCTCTAACGAGAAATGCATGAGAGTGATACTCGATACATAAACGGCTAATTTGCGGTGTGACCACCAGAAACTGGCTCAGAATGAGCCTCCTTTCTGTTTCGTTCTTTGAGTGCCGCGCTCAAGTCGGACTTCGTCGTGTCGATATCTAACTCGATCTCCCTATTTTTTTCCAGTTATCCTCGTATATACTTCACTGACTCAATGGGGGTAGGGGAAGAGGGGGCACGAGGGCTTATGTATTAAGCCTCATTCCTCTAACGACGCTCTCCTAGCGTCTCTCACTTAGCCAAAAAGGCATCTTGTGGCTTTTGGTCGCAGCTCCTATAATTTCGTCTATTACACAAAACTAGATCCCAGATCTTACGGGAAATAGTGCCTGTTCAAACATTGTTATTGCATCTGGTCTCCTTCTCTTCGTATTGTTATGCTCGCTGGCACAGAAATCTGTTGGTTCGTACTTCTCGTGGTTGGGGGAGGCGTTCTGGTGGCCAGCGAGTTGAGGGGAGAGGAGGGGAGGTAAGAAATCGGGTAACACCTCCTAGCGTAAGAACGTTGTGATAACCGAACGAGGCATCTGTTATTATGGTAAGTATCGATTTCCCTACAAAAATATACTGCGCAACTGACCTATTTCCTATTGCTGATGTAATCAAAGCAAATATTTTTTCTAACAAATCCTAATATTATTTTAATGATTATAAATAATAATATATTAAATTGTAATTTTCCCGTCCTGAGAAAACAGCTATTGTAAAACTGGTGTAAAACAGTTGCTTGAATGAACATTTATATAATATAAATGCTCTACCAGATTGTCATTCTGCTTACAGACAGCTGTCTTTAGGTAATTAATGATTTAATGGCGATATTGATGATGGTAAATGTGCAATTTTAGTTTTGCCTAACCTAAGTGCTGCCTTCGCCACTGTTGTTCATGAGATTCTTTTAGATGATTTGAGAACTATTGGCATTGTAGATGATAACAGTTGTGTACAAATTGGAACTGATTTTCATTATATGAGATTTTGCATAGGGATCGACGTCAGGAGCGTGTTTTTTTTAAGGGGCCCCAAATTTTTTGGTATTTACACAATAGGTTTATCAAAGGTTTTAGAGGGATTTAGAGTAAAGCTTAAATTATTTGCCGATGACACTCAATTCTAGTTTTCAATATATAATCTTAACAATACAGTTGTTACACTGAATAATATTATGTCATGTGCTAAAGAATGAATGGTACTTAATCAATTAAAGCTTAATGAAAAGAAAACTGAATATATGATCATTGGGCGAAAATATAAAAATAGTCCTCTAGGCGACACTAATATGGTTGTTAATATAACTTTAGTTAATACTAAGGAGAAAGTATGTGATCTATGTGTCCTAATAGATCGTAACTTGTCCCTCAATGCTCAAATGAATAATGTCGTTAGGATTGCTGGTTACCATCTATGAAACATTGCATTTATTAGGAAGTATATCGATGAAAACTCTTTAAAAAAGATTGTGACATACTGTGTAGTTACTAGATTAGATTATTGTAACTCAGTGTACTTTAACTTGCCAAAAATACAACTTGAGAAACTGAATAAGGGTGTATCTCGTTGTAATAGAGTTTACACCATTGATAATTGAGCTACATTGGCTGCGCATAAAGGCTAGAGTAAAATTTAAAATATGCATGATAACCCATCAAGTTGTCCAGCCTGGAAAACCATTGTATTTGAAGAATCTCCTAAAGATATTTCAACCCACTGAAGAAGGTGTCAACACTCGTAGAGCAAAATCTGGACTGATCTTGTTTGGACCCAGGGTTAAACGAATATTGGTTTTCGTTCTTTTAACTCAGCTGCCCCACAATTTTATAATAGTCTCCCACTTGATCTTAGACAAATTCTCAGTATTCAAAACTTCAAGACAAGACTGAAAACATTCCTTTTCTCCAAGTGTTACGATATGGAGGACCAGAAGATCAGAGCAGAATATGTACTTGAAGTAGCACAAAGGTTAAGGAAGGTTCTAAAGTTCAGCTTTATTTCACTGAAATAAACAATTACAGAACATAAGTATACAAATAAAATAATACATGTAATTAACAAACTCTCACATAAGCACATACAAATATAGGTACATGTACACAAAGAATGAATATAGGTGGCATAATGTTGGTTTCACAAACCTATGAGTCCAGTTAGTAGAGGAAATGCAGAAACTTCATCTCCATACATTATGAACACCATAGCACATTATCTGTTTTAATTTTATTTAATATTCGAACCTACAGAAAAAAAACACAGGTTAGTTCTGAACTTAAATATAACTTAATAAATTATAACAATCTTCCTCTCTACAAAAGGAAAAAGGCTAAATTCCAATGAAATACTAGATCAAGCGTCTAATGCGAGTATTTAAAGGATCTCGCAGTTTTCAATGTAACGTTCAACAGGCTTTCTAGGTCAAGTAGAACTTTACTCCTTCTTTTTAAAAAGGAGTAAATTCAATTGTACCCATTTAGAGATATGGTTGACCATATGATCATGGAACATAGGGTTATTGACCCTGGATATTTCAAATATACCATCGGATTTCGCGCTGGGTGGCGCCATATATTTGAAGAAGCCTCATTTAGCCATTCAAAAGCACTTGAAAGTGATTTGAATCGTGGGAAACCATCAATGCAATAACGATTTAGCATCTTATCACAAAAGCCGCAGGTCATTGGATGAGCTTTTCCTCTTGTCCTATAAGGAAACTTCTGACCTTTCTTGAAAAACGCCCTAATTCCATCACGCTCCCTTTTCCCCCTGCAATTTTTATTAATTTCCCTTCGTTATGTTTCTGATTCACCTTCAACGAAAAGATTTATCGATCTCGTTCTTTTACCTCAACTACCATAAACTTTTAATTTGGTTTCATGGAATGCATTCTTTATCTGAGGCCAAATAGTCGTGATATTAACTCATTTATCGAAAAATAAATTGTTTAGTTCCCTGAATAAAATTTTTCTTAGAATTGGAGAATAATATGTCTCCTTTTTTTGTATACTTATTCACGAAACTCCTCAATGTTTTCAATAAGAAGTTTATTTCAAGCTAACGTATTCGAATTAATTAATTCCTTATTATTCTCACTACCATCAAAGTATCCTCCCCCAATTTTTCATTATATCTTCCTTCGGGCTCTAGAAATTTATTTTGTATGCAATATCCGTATTAAATTGAGTTACTCGTATTTTCTTCGCTTTTTTGATATTGTATAAAACACAACTGAAAAGTCTTTTATTGATAATAATAACACCAGTCAGCTTTTTGTAAAGTAAATGTCTTGTGTTTAACGTGTAAACACAATTTAATGATATTTTTTGTATTTAAATATGATTTTACTTTGTACTTACCAATTGTAAAACCAAGAGGAAAAGTCCCTCCCATGACCTGCGGCGTTTTGTGATAAAATGGTAAATGGTTTCCCATGGTTCAAATCACTTTCAAGTGCTTTTGAATGGCGATATGAGGCTTCTGCCACTAGACGGCCCCACCCTCTGCCAAATCCGATGGCAAAGTTGAAATCTCCAGTGTGAATAACTTATGTCATATGGTCATATGAGTCATTTCATGGCTATAAATGGGTACAATTAAACTTTACTCCTTTTGCTAAAAAGCAACGCCTAGACCTGACGCTTGACCGTAGGTAACCCCTCCCCCTCTTAGACCTGGCTTTATTTAGAAAATTTAATCTAGGGATTCCTTAAATTTGTCTGCAAGGATAAAACAGCATCAAGTAAATGTTTGTCGTTGAAAGGAGCAAAGTGCTTTATTTATGAATATGTCCTTTGTCATTGGCTCTACTTCTTTCCCAAAGATTGGCGTCCGATGTCTATCACTGATATTTCATACCGCTGTAAAGTTGGGTCTCCCGAGGAAAGTTCCCTCGGCAGACAAGCTCGAGAGAAGCATTTTTCTAGGCCACCTTTACTAGCCCTATCCCCCAGTAGGCGTGAGCAGTATAGACCCAGAAGAGGGTTGAACTTTTCTTTAAAAAATGTACGACGATTCGGTCGAATAGATCTAGTGGATATCTGTTTTGTCGGAACTAATTAGAGAAGAAGGTAACTACGTTGCGTAAGCCGATGTATAAGACGGTGAGGTTTAAAGCCATGGAAACTAAAGTTTTAATAGAATTTAACTTAAATTTGGCGACATAGTAACAAATAAAAGCATTCCCGAGTCTGTATACTTGTGTTTACGGCAAATGGACGTGGAGAAACTATCAGGTGTGCGAGTCCTTTGTATGTATACGAAGGGCATGGAGGCATTGTATTTCTTTTCCTAAGTGAATTTTATAGTTTTGGTAATTGGTTAATGTATCCAGAAATCTATTACAGTAATTCTGAGGGCGAAAAAAAGCTATCTTGTTGTCCACGTATATGATGCAGAATATAGGCTAGAATTACAATGGATAATTCTTAACCGTTTCCTCCTTTATAGAAGACCAAAGGTTTTGCTAGAGAGGCGGCGAGAGGACTACCGATAGCGAGTGGTGGAATAATTTGCTATTAAACGATAAATAGTTTTCTTGAGAGCTGGAAGGATTATTAACTTAATATTTTTTTTAATAAAAGCGAGAAAGATGGAGTTGGTATCGGAGAAGTTGCGAGAACGATGAGAATTATTAGCTGCAAGAAGTGAGACTGGTATAGAGGGAGACTAAGTCAAAGATAGTGATATATTGGTTATCGTGGTGCAGCCTAAAGCACAGAGATAGTCTTCGCCCTTGAGAAAGACACCCGAGTTCACTCCCTCCAGAACGCCCCTGAGTTAAAGTATTCAAGTCGTGGCTCATCGCTAGCCAGTGCGAATCATTCCCCAGAGTAATCCGAAGAGGAGAAAGGAACATTCTTTCACAATCCCGTAGTGATATCTCTTCCTGCCGAAGGCGACTCGATTCCCTATCTGCCACTAACCAAAGTCCTCTGTGGCTTTCAAAGTTATTCCCTCCGACACCAACCATCTGGCCGAGGCACGCGTCAACGAGCCAACAAGATTCCTGTGGTGTCTGAGCTCATTGAGTTAAAGGTCAGAGTCATACCCGTCGCAAGAGAGAAAAAGGTATTTAAACTCTAATAGAGACAGTTAGCAATTTTGTTTATATTATAGGGAGCGGTAGATCAACCGTCACTATAATTTCGAGAGGTCAATTTAGAAAGCCTTAGTTAAAATTGATTGTAGTCATTTGTGTATTTAGTGTGTATTAGTTATTTGGTTCATGTTTAACTTTTTTTATTTTAATTAAAGTTTTAGTTTGTTTTAACAAATGTGTTTATTCTATCTTCGAATCGCTAAGTATGGCACAAGGTACCCTCAAAGTTACTCAAGATAATAATAATCAACGTTAATCACGGAGGTTTTTTTTGGTATAGTACGTAAACAACATATACGGACAAACTCCTTTCATCACTCGGCTCTTCCTATACCACGACAATTAATCGCATCTAAATATCCATTTTTTGTCTTTTGAAGTTCGGCTTTACAAGTAGGGCACTCGCCTATACTTTTTAAAAGCCCATGGCTTAATAAAATGCGATACATCTATCCATATCGGCTAGAACAGCACCTAAATGGTGAACATTCAAGGAACAAATGCAAGAGCACCCATAAGAAGTGCCTAAACTCTAAGGACGACACTAGGACCATAACTCTAAATTGATCAAACAGGAAGAAAATATTTTCAAGATTAAAGAGAAATCCAAAAAGGCGAAGAAGACCAAGTACGCGAGAGCCCTCGATAAAAGTGCCGAGATGCCCCCAACGAGTGCATCTCTTTCAGAAATCAAGATCACGAATTACTTGAGCACGAGGATCCTTATCTGCTTAATGCATGAAAATGTTGTAAACGCCGTAAAATCTGGTTAGTTTGTTTATGTATTTTTTTTCTTCAATAAAACTTATTTTTTACCAATTATTTTTTAAATGTACCAATAAGTTTCTTGGGGGTCATCAACTATGAGTGATTTTTTATTTTTAGGGGGGAACTCGTCTTCAAGAATTGAATTTTCTTGAGGTCATCAATTAGGAATCGTGTTCTCTCGGGTCGTTTTCTAGGACTGATCCGAGACATAAAAATTAGCGTTGAAGCTGAACAACGGATCGGTGCAATGTTGACCCGAATGTGATCTCCATCCCGTGACTAGATGCAGCCAATTCGTCTTAACCTCACCCAATTTAAATCAGTGTTTCTTTTCTGCAAGACGTTTCCCCAAACCTCCCAATTCTAAAGAGGGGAACCTCCGCCTGGTCTCTGAAGATTAATGTGGCTCCCAAGATTAGTAGCTCTAACAGCCTTTTAAAAATGGCATCTGAGGGACAAATCTTTAATTGGGAAAGAATTATCAAGGGAAATGATAAAGGAAAAACGCTTAAAACTTAAAAATTGCTTAATTCTATTTCATTCGGGAAAGAATTAAAAATACTCCCGAATCTTCTAAAAGAGCTAAATCGTTACGAAGTTAAATATTAAGTAACTAATCAATAACACTAGGCAATAAATTTTAACTTTTTGTATGTTACAGACATGTGAATAAGTGTTTCTAATTAGTTCGAGGGCGCTGAATCCGAATTTGAAAACTAAATGACCCCCCCCCATCGCTTTCGTTATTTGTTGCGATTAATAAATAAAAAAAAATCTTTTTATTTTGGCATTTTTAAGCAAAAATATTTTAAAAGTGCGGGAACTTCCTTCTTTATTCTGGCTTAGGACAGACAGTGTACATCACTGGCGAAGTTCCCCTTCCCACTCCCTCCCAAGTTATGAAGATTTTATTGTATTAATTAAGTTTGTTATGCACTTAAAGTTTAAAGAAACTTTGCTGTAGCGTTCTCATTTTTATTTTGTGAGACATCAAAGTTTGTTTTTGTAAAGACCAGCAATAATCCCCCATCATATTTGGATTAAATTTTCCTTGGTACCTCGTCTCCATAACCAAATTTGTTGATGAAAACGTTCACCATGTTTATCACTAACCGCTCATAGATTTTCAGGAAAAAACTCGAGATGAGAATGCGGAAAATGCATTTTAAGTGACATTCTATATCCGAGCTTTTCATAGGCTACCAGCATATTGCTTACTATTTCTCGGTAATTTAGAGATTTAAAATGACTGAGAAAGTTTTCAGTGACTTCCACAAGGGATGTCCATGCTTTCCGTTCATTGAGACGCTAAGTGAAGGAATCATCAGAAACAACTCTGCGAATTTGTGGTCCAGTGAAAACTACAACTTCTATTTTTGCATCGGTTAATGATCCTTTGAATTTGTTTTTTACCAAATTTTCCTTACCCTAATTTAATGTCATGAGGTGGAAGAAGAACTTTTTGTGGATCTACTAGAGGATCATGCTTAACATTGTGTTTGCCAACAATGCGTTCGTCTCTGGCTGGCCATTCTCGTTTTTTATAATGATTTTTATCATCTATGCTATCACATAGACATAAAAAGCACATGTAATTTGTGTATCCCAACTGTAACCCAAGAAGAAGTAATAACTTTCAAATCACAACAGATGCTTTAGTTATGCTCTTTGTACCCAATAAGTTTCAGTTTCTTGAAGACCTGCAGCGTGGGCTACAGGAATTGCAGCTTTTCATTCCCATTGTGCAGCAGAACAGCTTTAAGACCTACCTTACTAGAGCTAATGAAAAGTCTCCACTCATTAGGATCGTAGTCATAGCTGATTGCCTGCATCGAGCTATTAATATTATTGCAGTAACTAACATAGTATTTTCGTGTAATAAAATTTTTATAACTTCTGGTGACGATCTCGAAAGAAAGATACCCTAAAATCTGAAAGAAAAGATTTCTTTCTTGTAATCTGGAGGCAAGTAACTCAGCCTTTTCCTTACTCAGATCTAAATCTCGTACCAAGTCGTTTAAACTTTGTTGGCAAATTAAATTTGGTTCTGTAACTTGATCAATTGGAACATATGTTTGATCTTCTTCAATTTCTCCAGCAATCAATGTAAAATCATCATCTGAACTAAAATATTCACTTATTGTAGTAAGTGGCTTCCATACTGAGGAAGATTCAACATGTGTCGCCAGTATCAACGCTAATGGGCCATTTGGATACACAATTTTAGATTTGTTTTTCATTGAAATAATAAGCATCAAAGTGATTTGAGGGGGGCTCACACCATATCATGGGAACAGCAAATGGCATTGCCTTCCTCCTCCCATTTAACCAAGCTGTCAACATTGTGTTGCACTGCGTGCAGCAAATATGAGGGGCCCAATCTTTATCCTGGTCTTCTACTTTGCATTCAAAATAGGATCTGTAGGCTTGCTTCATCGTTACTGCTGTTTCTATTTTTCTCCTTTGTGCCACTGGTGTGAATTGCCCACAAACATTACAAAATATGTTGGGGCTGTTTACACATCCGCGTCTAGAACTTGAAGCCATGACAAGATTTCAAATACTAACTTGAGCAAGCAAACGATACACAATGTGAAATCCTTATCATAAGGTTCTTATCAGAGCAAAATTTTGATAAACGTGTTACCTTCCTTACCAGTTACCAGTTATGAGTAGCAGAAAAGTTATTACAAATAAGTATGTGTTAATCTGAAAATCTGAAAAAATCTGAAAAATACCCAGTAATTAGAGTTCAATGATTTTTGAGCTTCAATATAGTCTACTTTATATATATATTAAAAATGTTAATATATATTCTTTATTAATATATATTATTATATATATTAATTATATTGAAAATTAAATATTGGTACAATATTGAGCAAGAGTGTGAAATGGCTTGGAAAGGAAAATTCAGAATACACAAAAACTACGTGATATGCAAATTCTAAAGACAAATTTATTATCAGAGCCTATAAATCATCTAGATAACCTATTTTCTGCTCTGTAACAAAATGGCTGTTTCCTAGTGCAATCATTTCAATGAGGAAAAATAAATGACTAAAGGTGAAGGGTGGGAGTAGAAGGTGGAAGATTTCTGACTAAAGTTTGAGATCAGATTAAATTATTCCCAACAACTTACCTTCCAATTTCGCTTCCTTAAATGTAGCTGAAATCAAAGGACGACCTATCGCATTCTCTTTACGTTTTCTGAGGCGTTATAAATGGGAAAACTTATGAAACATCCTGGAGGGAGTCTTTGGAAAGAGGGGAAACCATAAAAAATTTAATGGTAATGACAATGTGTTAAAGTTAGCAAAAATAGACAAAAAAAAGAGACTTTTTAGGCATTTTCAACCTGAAGAGCACGTAATACTCCTACATGTGATCCTAATGCACAATTAAAGTAGGCCGAGACTAGATCTGGGAATGATCGTTGCAGGCACTTAGGAACTAAGCATCTAACAGAACAAAGACATTCAATTTAATAGCTGAACATCTATTATTGTCATTGGAGGGGCGTCATTGTTACTTTGTTTATACATAAACAATATTACTAAGCATCAAATACATCAAGATGAAACGTAACAAACAAGAATATACCGCTAAACGATGCTTGTATTTTTAACGAATGGAGTATATTTTGTCCTTGTCTTTTGATGATACGTAGCTAACCAAAATCCCTACTACAAAGATCTATTGAGGTAGTTTGAAAAGGAAAACATAGCTACAACCTAATATATCACTATAATCTAGGACCATAGATTAGATACCTTAATTTATATAAATGAGAAACTTCGCTCTTAATTCCTACTATTTAAGTCAGTTTGAAATTAGGTTTCCTCAGGAGTCTGTTAGATGGTGGTAGGCAGAAGTATCTTTCATCTTGTCTTTCGATAACTGTACGGACAGTTAGATATTTTTCTTTAAATTAGGGTTTAAATAACTTAAAGCTTTACAGGCGCTGGTTACACCGTCCTCATATACAGGGTTTCGCTAAATTTGTTGTTTAATTTCTTCTTGCAAACATCATAAAAATGAGGTGATCCATAATTATAATTTAAGATATGGATTTTTTGAAAATTTATAAATTGTTTTTTATGCTTAGTTCACAAATGACTTCGGGTGTTTTGGAAATTCAAAGGATTGAAATAGTTAAACAAATCATGAAGAAGAAGAAAATGATGATCAAGATGAATTAGATGAAGAAGGAGATGATAAAGACGAAGATGATGAAAATGGAGATGATGAAGATGAAGATGAAGAAAAAAACAAAATGATGATAAAGATAAAGATGATGATGAAGTGAAGAAGATGAAGATGATGGAGGAAAAGAACTACAGAATCTAAGACCAGCAAAGACCCTAAGGTCCGCTCGAGGCTAGTCCGCTACACTAAATCCATAAGTACGATACACACGTATCTACGAGTGTATCTCTAACATGCTATATATTTATTTTTATTTTTTTTAAATATATAATCTACTGTACACACTTATCTACATGTGTACATTGTCATGCATATTAACTACTTCAACCTATGGGTGGGGGAGGTGATAGAAAGTTTTTCTTCTCAACTTCCGCAGCCCTCGACTGCTAGTGGTGAATCTAATTTTAGGATAGTAAGACTATTTAAGGATAGGCGGAAAAGAAAATGGATATCTAAACTACACATGCAAGAGAAATCGCTGGCATCATTTTTACTCGCTGTTCCTCCGCTCCAAACTACTTTTGCAAAGACGTTTTTATTTACTGTGCTCAGACTAAGTTATATTTATACTATTTAAGTGCGCGTCGAGACGGTTTTTATACATATTTACCGACGTACTATCTTCTAAGTGGGTGGGTAGCCTATTCCAAATTTGAGTAATTTTAAACGTAAAATAGTTTGGGGCTATACTAGTGTTAAATCGCTTGTTTACTAATTTTAATCCGTGTTGGCGAGTGTTCCCCCTATGATCCAATTCGAACAAATTCCTATAATCAACGTTTGAAAATCCTTTCAATATTTTAAATACTTCTATTAGCTGGCCACGTAATCTTCTGCCTTCGAGAGATGGCAATTCTAATGCCCTGAGTCTTTCCTCGTAGGGCCTCTTTCTCAGCTCGGGAATTAATTTTGTAGCCCTACGCTGCACTCTTTCTAATTGCCCGATATCTTCGTTCAAGTAAGGAGCCCAAAATTGAACCGCGTATTCGAGCAGTGGACGCACAAGTCATTTATATAACGGTAAAATTACATCTTTGGATTTGAACGTGAAATTACGCGCGATATAACCCAGCACACGATTTGCTTTTTTACATGCATCCGCGCATTGTTTCGTGACTTTGAAGTCATTCGAGACTAAAACTCCCAGGTCTTTTTCCAATTTAACCACGTCGAGGACCTGGCCTTTCATGGTATACTCTAACCTCAAATTATGCCAACCCAAATTCATCACCTTGCATTTACTTAAATTAAACTGCATTTGCCACTTATCCGCCCATCTGACAATCAAGTTTAGGTCCTTTTGCAATTTTTCTACATCCGATCTTACATAGGCATGGTTGCCCAGCTTCGTGTCGTCAGCAAATTTAGAAATCGTACTAAATACGCCATTATCCAAATCGTTTATATATATTAGAAACAATAATGGGCCAAGAACGGAGCCTTGTGGCACTCCACTACTGACGTTGACCCAATCAGAACATTCACCATTTATAACTACTCGCTGCGAACGATCCTTCAGCCAATTTCTAATCCAATTTAATATCTTACCCTTCACACCGATTGCTTTAACTTTTATTAATAATCTCTCGTGCGGAACGGTGTCAAACGCCTTTTCAAAGTCTAGATGGATTACATCTACAGCTTTTCTTTTGCTGTAAACGCAAATCATTTTATGGAAGAATTCCAGCAAATTTGGGAATCTTTAATCAGATAATTTAGCTCGAGGTTGCTCACTATTCTATCTCTAATTATTGATTCTAAAAGCTTTCCAACTACCGAAGTTAGACTAATAGGACGAAAATTCGTTGCTTCATATTTATTCCTATTCTTAAATATTGGTGTAACCTTTGCACGCTTGAAGTCTAAAGGGACTACGCCATCTTCTAATGAGTGATTAAAAATTGCACGTAACGGCTTCGCAAGCTCATTCTTAAGTTCCTTTAAACGAATGGGGTAAACGCCATCGGGGCCGGGTGATTTCGACTTTTTCATCAGGTTAATATATTTAATAATTTCCTCTTCATTAACTGTTATATCGGATATGCATATATTACTATAATGTACTTCTTCAAATAACGATCCTAATTCGGACGAATCTTCAACAGTAAAGACGCTTGTGAAATGTTCATTTAAAATTTTAGACATTTCCGCCGGAAATTCCGTCAAACGACCATCTATGTCTTTAATCGGCCCTATTGAACCTTTTAAAGGTTTCCTACTGTTAACGTAGCCGTAAACCCGTTTCGGTTCCTTCTTCGAATCCTTTGCGAGTTTTATTTCATATTTCCGCTTCGCATCTCTAACCGCCCGTTTAACTTCTCTTTGAGAATCTATGTAATTTTGCCGACTTATAAATGACTCATTGTTCTTATGTATTTGAAATTTTCTATTTCGGTCCTTAATTAAGCTTAATATTAGTGGGCTAACCCACGGCGCTCTCATCGACTTCCCGCTCTTACGGGGCACATACTTTACCAAGTCGAAATTTACACTAAGGAGTGTACGCCGAAGCTCAGTGTTGATTTCTCCTACTGACCTATTCTCGAAGCGCATTCCCCAGTCTACATCCTGAATCCTTTCACGAAAAGTATCAAATTTACAGCTACCAAAACGTGGGATGAGCCGGGTGCTCATTTTTACTTCTATACACGTGTTTACTTCGAATCTAATCGCATTATGGTCACTCAAGGCTAAATGCTCTCCTACACAAACATTTTCTACCAATGTCTCGTCAGTCGCCATGATTAAATTGAGGATATTATTATCTCGCGTTGGTTGCTCCACTTTTTGTACGAGAAAGTTCTCCAGAATAAAGTTTAGTAGTCTCTCCCCAGCTTTATCTGACGTTAGGTTACTATAATTAACGTTTGGATGGTTAAAATCGCCGCAGACTAATGTGGTCCCTTTTCTAACCCAAGATGAAAGCATATCAAAGAGTGCAGCATCTTCTCTTTCCATTTGAGATGGTGGACGATATATGATGGCTAAATTAATTTTATTTTTTGCATTACAACATAATTGGATTAATAAAGCCTCACTTCTCATATCTGCCATAGACGAGTCGATCGTTATAGCGTTTAAGTCATCTTTTATATACACTAATACGCCCCCTCCTCTACCAGTTTGTCTATTTTTATAATAAATTTTATAACCTGCTATATCAAATTCGCAAACACTGATCCTTGAATGTGTATCTATCCAAGTTTCACTTAAGAATACGAGATCGTAGTCTCCCTCTAGAATTACGGCTTTTATTTTGGCAAGTTTATTTTTTAAGCTACGAACATTTGCATATATACATTTTAATTTGCGCTTTGAGGGGACTCTTCTATCACACGCGAATCAGTTCCGTTTCCCTGCTCCCCAATACTCATTGCCCCTTCAAGCGATGACCGCAACTCTCCTACTTAACATGCTACGTACTGACTGGTCTAAAATCCTACCCAGCCGACTGTTCCCAACATCGCTTAAATGGATTACGTCTGTTTGATAAAGTGAAGGTTGGTCTTGAAATGTATCCCAAACGTTAAAGAAGCTAACTCCAGTATCGTGACATAAGCGCTTAAGGCACTCGTTTGTATATATAGCTTGGGACTGCAGACGCAACGTGGATTTAAGTCGGGGGAAAATACCAATTATTCCTACGTTCTCCAATTTAACTTTCGCAGTATCAATTATAGTCTTAGCGCGGTTTACTATTCCCTCTGGGGTGCTGTCGTATCTGTAGACATCATTTTCCCCTACCAGCGAGAGGATCGTACGCCCACCACGTGTTTGCTCCAAGTTTTCTATTTCACTCACTACGTTATTTATGCGGCCACCAGGAAAGCAAAATCATATTCTTTTTGATGGGTTACGCGCTGTGAATTCTGGCTCTTGGTTTCTAATTAAAGAATCCCCAATTAATACCGTTTCTTCTTTCCTTTCGATAGGAGTTAGCAGTGCAAGGGGTTCTAACATGGTAATCAGAAATGCTGTACCCTCAATGGTCTAGTCCCATTTCTAACGGTCCTAAATTGCGAATCTTGAAGTCTATATTGTGAATCTTGGGGTCCAAACAAGTTTAAAATCCTTTGTTGCTGGTCAACAATTGACTTATGATTCGTACGAGTAGGTCGGTGTCACGATTACTATTTTCCCTCCCACGCATATCATGAAGGGTAGAATTAATACTCGAATTTAATTCGTCGACTTTACGGTTGGTCGAGATAACGTCCCTCGCGATGGAATTCAGTTCCAATTTAATTTCGCTAATAGCGTTAGCAAACTTACGCTCCAATGCATCGTTTAAAATACAGAAACAGCAAATTCTAGTTTGTTCGATGTTAGAAGGAACGTAAATTTCCTTATTAAAAGAAGCCCCACAATTTGAACATTCAAACTTAATCACGGGCATTGTCGATTTCTAGAATACGGATGAAGATAAATTAAATTTACACAGCGAATAAGACGGCCAATCTTTTTTATACAGCGACTAATATTATATGAGTGCAGGAAGTATCTAGAATTATTAAGTTACTCAGGAAACGAAATTTTGGGGCACAGATGAATTAAGCAGGAGCACAGAGATAACACGTCTTTTCAGTCAGGACTCAGCGGGCGGAATGAGAAGATGAAGAAGAAGTAGATTAAGAAGAAGAAGAAAAAAAGAAGAAGAAAAAAAAAGAAGAAGAAGAAAAGGGTGTTCAGGTTGTTAAAATAAAGAGTCTATAAAGGGGATTAAAAAAAGTGGGTAAGATTAGCAAATAAGGCCGTAGGCCACACCACTGCAGGGGTGCCTGTGAAACCAAGCTCTTCCTGTTAAGGAAAAGAACAGCGGCTTGTTTGTTTGTCTATATGGGAGCTTGGACTTATTGATAACTTTCCTCCTCATCATCGTCATCGGCATGTATTTGTAGGCTAATATCATTTCTTCAGTGCATTATAGAGTTTAGTTTAAGGTCTAGTTAGGGAGAAAATAGGGAAAAATAGAGGAATAAGGAAGGGCTAAAAGTTTAAAAATGAAGCCATTAAGAGACTGTATATTATAATTTCACGGCTTTTTACGCTTTTCTATTAAGTTTTATTTTATATGTGCTTTTAATTCGCCCCTTGATCATTTAATCATACGTCAATACTTCAATTACACACTGAACTAACAAAAGTGGCATAGATATATATAAAGGTAATGGTGGGTTACTCACTGGACCGTGACTTCATCGAAATTGCAATATCTGTATCAGTTGTGATTTGACATCTCGTAGATCAATGGGAACTCCAGCCTGGCTGCTCGTTGCAAGGTGACATAAATTACACTGATCGACGACCAAAATATTCCCAAGACCAGAGTAGCAATTTTTAACTAATTTTAGGTTGCTGATAATGAATATCATGGTTTAAATTGTTTGTTAGCTCTACTTTTCAAGGTAAACCTACGTTTCATAATAGGTTCTAACAGGCTGGCGGCATTGTGTTTCTTACCACACTCAGTCTCAATGCCCTTCAGAATTGTTCCAGCACTCATGGAAGGTGGTTGTGCTGTGCGACTTTATATTTTGGGGGGAAGGGTAAGTGATTTTACTAGTCAAACATGTTTTAAACTTATAATAAATATTTAATGAGTAAGCTATTGATATGCATGAGGCATTTTATATTAATTTTCTTTTCCTACTGAGTGATATAAATACTTTTGCTAAGCTGTCATGCTCTGTATTATAACGATATATTCATGAATAGATTTTCTGTTTCTCTTCTAATTGTTTGTTTTTTCTTCTTTCAGATGCCTCGTACTTGTGTAAATAATGCAGACAACTTCCGCTACATTTGTGTCGGGGTGACCTTTGCATCACAGAAGTGCCGTATAACGGCTATAGTTAGAAAGGCATATCACATATATTTTAGATGCTAGATTGGTGACCAGGATAAGAAATGGGCTTCTCACATATGGTGTAACACTTGTCCTACTAACCCTCCCCAAGCTTGGACAGGAAGAGGAAAAGAATGCGTTTTTTCTGTCAATGACGTGGCGGGAACCAACAGACCATACCACAATTGTTATTTCTGAATGGTTCCTCCAGTACAAAATGGTTTGTCAAAAACGAAAAAGGAGTCCATTGAATATCCTAACATTCCATCAGCTATTCATCCAGTTCCACGTGGAGAAGTTCTACCTGTTGCTGATGCGCCAACTTAGGTACCATTCGGGTCAGATGAGGAAAGTGGTGAGGATGAAGGAGAGAAGGATGAGAGTGCTGGATTACATAGTGACCCAAATTTTGATAAGGCACACTGCTAAATACCCTATCTTTTAACATAAGGGGAATTACATGG
This sequence comes from Ceratothoa steindachneri, assembly GCA_963969495.1. Classification (NCBI taxonomy): domain Eukaryota; kingdom Metazoa; phylum Arthropoda; class Malacostraca; order Isopoda; family Cymothoidae; genus Ceratothoa; species Ceratothoa steindachneri. Next base: position 104,525,124 of record OZ018330.1, read on the forward strand.
CCTTGTAATCTGTAACTAGACAAGAATAAGGCAGATCTGCTAGGCTCTGGTCTTCAACAGTGGAATCTCCTAGCAGCTGATGTGGAGCTTTCAAAATTTCGTGAATGTCAGCAGAAGTTCAAAGATTTCTTCGTAATGAAAGGTGATTTAGCGGCCGGCAACAATATTAATGGTCTTATGGAAGCACTTGGCATCGAATACAAATACAGGCACATTAAAAGCTGTTCATTTATTCATGAAGAACGAGTCTAAAAGGTCTCTATATGCACAATAGCAATAGTGAACCATCAGTTCATGTGGGCTATGAACCATATATGAAAGAAACTTAAGAAAATATAAAGCATATGTTGCAATGCATAAAATATGAAGAACATTAATGGAAGCTCTGTGATGGGCAGGCATGGTGAATACACCAAGTACTGCTGCTTTAGGTGTTAATAGGAAAGCCATAAGAAGAGGTTCTCACTATATCAGGAGAGACTAACCACCTCGTCACTCATTGGAGCCTAGGATAAAAAATGTTCAACATTTTATTGAAGCTATAGACAAATCTGCTCAGGGATTCAAATATTTAACACCAAAGTTCCCTTCACTGAGCAACGCTAAGATAAAAGAAGAAGTTTTCATTGGTCCTCAGATTCGAGAGCTTCTTAAAGATGGTGACTTAGAATCAGCCTTTCATGGGGAGGAGAAATCTGCCTGGGAAGCATTCAAGTTAGTTGCGAAGGGATTACTGGAAACAGAAGTGTGAGAAAGTAGGAAGAATTAATAGAAAACTTCATCAAAACTTAAAAAATCATGGAATGACACATACCACTTAAAATCCACTTTCTGGACTCACATTTAGACTTATTTTCCAGCGAATTGTAGGGCAGATAGTGTTGAACATGGTGAAGGTTTCACCAAAATATTTTAACCAAGAAAAAGCGGTACCAGGCTAAATGGAACACAATAATGCTTGCAGACTATTGCTGGACATTGGCAAGAGATAATTCTTCAGCCCAGTATGAGCTTCAAGCAAAAAGGCAGAGAAAGTATATGCATTAGAATTTAAAACAGAATGACACATACTGTATGTTAAAATAAAATAATAAAAAATTAAATGCCACGTATCTTTAAACCTATAGCCAATTAGTATATTTCAAGGTGATATTTGAATTCAGTTCATGAAAATACATAAGAATTAACTAATCTCCTTTAAAAAGCACAATTTTTCAAAAATTGTTGAGTGGTATAGGAGTTTGAATGGGACATTATAGTCACCCAAAACTGTTGGAACATTCCATTCTGTAACTGTGTGGATATTTAGTATTCCTTGATCTATGGTGTCATATATACAGAAATTCTATCATGGAAGGCATTCTCACCCATTGTGGAGAGTGCAAGGGCCGATCACGTATAATTAATGACTGTAACTAACAGCATCTGGCTATAATTGCTCATAATAAAAGACAAGCAAGACTGGCTCAAATTGCATCAACATTAAATGCACAAGGTCCAGGATTTCAGGACTCTGCAGCGTTTGTTATCATTCAGGGGCCTTGAGAACAGAATACCACGAGCGCTGCCCCTCATCCGAGGTCATGACATCACTAATTGGACACATGAAGTCTAGCAACATGTGGCGTGGTGTAGTGAATGACGGTTTTCAGTTGTTTCAGGCTGATGGTGATGCTCGATTAGGGGGAGAATCTTTGTCGCCATGTACCACAGCTCCCAGCAAGATCCATGAATGATGATGGTGGTTCCATTCTGGTGTGGAATGTATTCACGTGGTACAGGGTGGGCCCACTGGTCCGCCTAAGTAAGTCAATAAATGGTGACAGCTACGATGCACTGTTGATGATCTTCTTCATCCAAGAATTGATTTCATGAATCTCCCAAAAGAGGAGATGTTCCAGAAGGATACTGCACCTTGTCATCTGACCCAAATTACCCAGAATTTGTTCAAGCGGCATTAGGAGGGGAGGAAAGGTTTTAGCAGTTGGTATAATCACCAGATTCACCCAATATTAAACCAATCACTTGCAGTTGAGACGCGGTGCCACGTCTATTTCCCTTAAGATACTTTAACTACAAATATTAATGAAATCTAGACAGCTATCAAGAAGGTATTGATCGACAACAATTCAAAGGCTTACCGTGGTCCGGTGTAATCGATCCTATGGATAGTGCTATAATTTTCCTGGCTATTGATGGGCATATAGCATACTACATACATATTCCATGACTTTTGAAGTTTAGTGTATATCGAAATTATAGAGATCAGCATTGAATTCAAGTCTAATGAGCAAATATTTTAGGTGTTCTATAAGTTTATTTTGTAAGCATCAATCGACGGTCATTTCTTGGATCATTTAAACCACGAACTTTCATGGACCTTGTGTTCGCTGAATTAATTTAATCAACAATTCTTTCAACTAACTTTGCCACATAAGAGCTCACGATGTAACCAATATACAACAGTCAGGAAGGATTCATTAACGCTTTCTTGATTACCTTAGAACAAAATTTTCTCGTGGAAGTAGGCATTCAATGTCCATCTCTTTTATCTTTCTTAATTACTTCAAAAACGTGCTTAATGATTTAAAAAGAAAAAATTCAAGGGGAACCTTCAAACCCAACATAATTCTAGGCATAGTTCGCTAGCTCCACCTTCTTCACCCAAATTTCTAGATTCTGTTGTTTGGAAAGTTTTCTACCAAATTTTACGAAAGAAACATCTGTCACTTTTAAAACACCATACGAATTTACCTTCTAAAGCCAAATGCGACTTTCAGCAATCACCAGCCACAATAAAAAAAGGCTACTCAGGAGTGACGGAAGCTAAAACCAAAATTAGGAATCTCATCGATCAGGGCCAATTTCCTGTAGCTCTGAAGTATTCGAAAGTATTTACCCCTTTCAAAAAGTGGTAATAACAAACAAGATACTGATTTGTAGCATTCGCTTGGCAGTTATTGATTTTCTTAGAACAAAGGAACATAATTCCAATGAGTTAGATACCTTAATTTCACTTAACGTTTTACATCTCTGAATCTCGAATTCGAATAAGCTTTGCTTCACCATTTTTTATATTGTCTTTTAAGCAAAGTGGGACATTGTTACGATTTGTTGAAGTCCTCCCCTTACTTTTCCGCAAAGGGCAGTGCGCTTTCAGATCTTGGGGTAAAGCATTTTGATTACTCGATTAATCGCCCTCGTAATTTTTTATGTCTATTTTTTCAATCATTAAGTACTGTTTATTTAGCTGCTTATTGATAAATATTCATAATTTACTGATATTCTATGAATTGATTGCTTCGAAAATGAGAAATTTTTGTGAGATGAAAGTGGATCGTGACTCCAGGTTGTGCTGAGCAGTTTGTCTTTCATTATATTTACTTATTTGCTATGAAATTAATTGTAATTTGCAGAACTTGACTAATTTGTGTGGCAAAGGTTTATCTATCGAGAGCCACCCCACCCCCATCCAGCAGCATTGCGCACATCACGCACGCCCTACAGCTTGCTCCCGTTAACATTTGGTTCACCATAGTTTACCGTTCAAGCGCATCCTTCTCTCACCTCAACATTGAGTTGAGCTCCTCTTTGAGGTACAAATTTAGCCTTGGTATCTTGGGTATTTTAGGTTATTTTTAGAAGATTCTCTGATTTTTGCATGTATACTTTTGTGAATTTTCTTACACTTAAACCCTACATAGCTTTTTTACTTGATTAGTTCGGGATTTTGTTTTGTTTTACCGCCACTTAATGTATACTTAAATAATTATTACACCAGAGCTGTTTTGGGAGAAGAGGGTGCGATCCGTTTTTTTTTTCATTTCTCTGTGGCGATCCAGTCTATATATACTGATTAAAACACAGAGGCTGTTAGCCAACCGTGGAACCAGGGCTGGTGTCTTGATCTCTCTTCAGGTCACGCGGGGGTAGGTTCTGAAGCAGGTCCCCTGGCAGACCCCAGGGACTTTTGCGACATACATCCATTTTTTCAATTTTCAGTACCCAAATTAGACTCCCGCTAATACAATTACTACTTCACTTTCATGTAACAACATAAAGAAAATTACAGCAATTATTAAATAATGTAAAAAAAAAAAGCATGAAGAGTATGTATTTTTAAGTACATTCAACACACCATCTTAGACCTAACCCAAACAAAAGGTATTTACCATCTAGTGTTGCCAATTCAACATTTTTAATGGCAATTCCGGCATTTTGGGGTTGGATTTAGCAAGAGTTTTTTTAAAATCTAGCATTGAGCAGGAAAAATGGGATTTTAAAAAATCTATTTAGCATTTTTAATTTTCGACTCATAAAAGTTTTAGAAAAAGTTCTTATTTGAGTATAGTTTATATTGGTAGTACATATAAATTTATTTCTATTTTATATCATTACACTATTCCTTTCCAAATGCCAAGTTACCAACTAAATATTCTTACAAACGTGTTTGAACTTGTAAGAATTTTTACATTTTAGTTGTCAACACTGATAAAACCGTAAGACCTTTGCGGTTCCGTTTGGCGTAGGTTGTTTGGGTTTGCGTTTAGTTTTTTGAATCGCCTTAAGATTATTGATCTTAAAATTGGCGTTTCACCTTTGCTTTGCTAATAGTATTTATTTCCCTTGGATCTCACTTTGATAATAGGTGAAGAAAAATCAAAGTACACACAGAATTTCGAAAGGAATAGCTAAAAATGCCTAATTTTACAAAGTAGCTATATAAAGTTCCATCTGATTCATCTAAAGCTCATTGCAAGGTTTGTAGATGTGATAATTTAGCAAAATATTCTCTTTTAACAAACCATTGTGAAACAAAGAAACATAATCTTTCAAGTCTATGTCAAAGTACTGCTTCTGTTACAAAATATATTATGAAAAGATCTGAAGATGATAAGGTATCTATCTATGTTTAAGAGTAATTTAGCAATGTTTATTTGCTGTCATTCATCGTTTAATTTTTGTGACCACTTGGTAGAATTGTGTTAAAATAGTGTATCAGATAGTGAAACAGTAAATAAAGTTAAGATACATCGCACTAAATGTGCAAACATTGTAAAGGGTGTCCTATCTCCATATTTCAATGAAGATAAAATTTATGATCTAGGACTCGGGAAATTTAGCCTATTATTGGACGAATCGAATGACATCACTTTTAATAAGTTCAAAAGTATCATGATAATATATTATAGTGATAAACATTAAAAACGTAGTTCATACGAGGGGCGTTCAATAAGTTTTAAATTCGGATATAAGGAAACGAGATATGAAGAAAAGTGTTTTATTATTTTTCAATATAACTACCCTCGACTTCAATGCACTTGCGCCACTTGTCCCTGAGGCTTCGAATTCCCGACCACCAGAAATCTGACGACTGCTGTTTAACCTACTCCTGAACGGCGAGCTGGACATCTTCATCGTCCCCAAACCGGTCACCACGCAGTGCAGCCTTGAGCTGGCGGAATAGTTGCTAGGCGCCAGATCTGGACAGTAGGGGGGTGGTTTAGCTCCTCGAATCCTTACTCGCGCAGGGCAGCTTGTGCAACTCTGGCCTTGTGGACTTTGACGACGTTGAAGTCGATCATGGGGCGTGAGGTTTCTAGTGACCCAATGGGTAGAGACCTTGGTCATGGCCAAATTGTCGTGGATGATGTTGATAACACTTCCATGTGATATTCCAAGTTTTCACTTGATTTCTTCGACCTTCACCCGTTGATTTTCGAGGATCATCCTCTCCACACGGGCTACATTGTACTCGTTGTTCACGTTTGATGGGCGTCCTGGACGGGGGTCATCTTCAAGGGACTCACGACCATGGCAGAACTCCATATTCCAGCGAGCAATGGTTGCATAGGAAGGGGCGGTGTCGGTGTACACTGCAACCATGCATTCATGGATCTCTTTTGGATTCTTGCCTTCCTTGGTCCAAAATCTGATCACTGCGCGGTGCTCAACCTTCTCGATTGTTAAAAAATTTGTGACTGACGATCTGCGATCAGCTACTGCTTCTCAAATAGACGAGGCAGAAGCGTGCGTCTGCAGGTCCTGACTTGTCATAACTTGTCCTAACACCCCCACAAACAGCCGTCCCTTTCTTCTGTTTTCCCGCCTGATTCGCAAAACTTAATGACCGCCCCTTCTACATATCTTGATAAGGTGCTATTAGAAAAATGTGACGCAATTGCCATTGTAAATGCCATAAAAAGTGAATTAATTGAGAAAACCTGACATAAAAAGTCCTATGGCTATAGGTACTGACAATGCCAACGTAATTGTAATGATAAATAATGGTTTTTTCAAGAAGTTGAGAGAGGAAGTTACTGGATTGCTTTTATTTAGATGAGTGTGGCACTCATTACAGTTATTATTGCCACATACCTGTGCTGCATCCCTGCCAAGAAACTTCGAATTTTCAATATGTGAAACTTATGAATGGTTTTCTTAGGTTTAAATAAGACAAATTGCTTACAAGCCACTTTTCCAGGCCCTTAATGATAAGGAACCCTTGAAGATTTTAAATTCTTGTTCATCAAAGTGGTTGTCGATTTAATCCGCGATTAGTAGAATTTTATGCCACTGGCTCGAATTGTGAACTTATTTTCAGATACATAGCAAGTGTTGATGAAATATACTTCACTGCTCAGCCACTATATGAAATGTATTGCGATCCTAAGGAGGAGCTTTTCATTTTATTTTTGCATCCAATTCTTGTATAAGTTTAAAAAGTTAATAACTCTTTGAATCAAACACTATTAATAAAACGAAAATGCTTTCTGACCTATCACATCTACTCCAATCAGTTGTTTATATGTAAGTATTTTCGACAAGCAGAAATGATCCTCTCTATTCTAATACTAACATTGAAGAATTTATTTATTCAAATTCACTGATAGGATATAGGATTAAGAAAAGGCTAGCACAAATGAGGATCAACAAGAATATTCCAGCTTCTGAAGAAAAAAAGATTCGGAAAAGAGCACTAAATATTTTGCTTTCTCTTTATAAAGAGCGTGGAAATCGTGGAAATCTTAGGACAAAATACTTTGAATTATATAAAGAATCCCATCATTCCTCTACTAGAATCATTCAATTTGGAGGAAGAAATTTTTTTTATTGAATTTCAATATAAGAGCATACACTTGGTTAAGTGGATAAATATTTCAACTACTGAAGGGTTTTGGTCAGAAGTATATGATTATTAAGATTCTTCTTGAGAAAACCCTTCTAAAGAAGTTGTAGAATTTGCTCTGAGCCTTTTAATGTTACCAAATTCTATGCTGAATTTGAAAGGCAACAGGAATATAGTAAAATATGGCTTAAAGTGATATAGCAAATCCTGCAAAAAGTTTGAATTACCAGAGGATATACTAAATGAAATTGGAACACTACAATCATACGATCTCAAGCTCCAGAAGAACATGCAAAACTTGATTCGTCAAGCCTTTTAGATGAAATTTTCTTAGATATATAAGTAAAATAGTATTTGGTAAGTAAAATACTTGTTTAGCATTTATTCTTTCTGCCTAGCACGTTTTTATCCTTATTCAGCATTTTTTTTCAACTACAATCAAGCATTAAAACAAAATTTTCAGTTGGTAACACTAGACTACCACCCATTACCTAAATGTCGGAAGCCTTTTTCTTCGATTTGGTATAATTTAAAGCATCTGAATGGTTATATCCAAAGGTAAGATGCTCAACAGCTCTAGGGCAGCGACCATTGAAGTGATTATCGTCATTTATGATAGATATCGTAACGGAGCTGAAGTAGATTCCTGGTTACCACTCTGACTTGCTGTCAAGACATGACCCAATTTCAATCGTCGTTTAACTTGTATAAAGAGTGTAGCTGGGGGAAATCCGTGTATACCAGCCTCTTATAATACTTGAAGAGGCCTAATTCAATGATACTCCTCCAACCATACAGTCAAATATCCAAGAAGGCAAAGTGACCCAATTTGAGCCCACAACCGGCCAGAAAACAACTCAGTAGCGAACGGAAATAAATGCCAAAAATTGAAGAATTTCTATTTATATGAGAAAATTTATTTTTCATAATTCTACTGTAAAGAATATACCCGAGTAGATAATAATTCATATAAACATTGCAATAAGTGGGTAAATATTCATATGAAATTCAAAATAATTGTCTTTTTAAATAGATGCAGCATGATTGTCGATAGCGATATATTGTTCACCCTGACCAATCGAGAAAACTATGTAAAAACAAATATGTTCTCGCAAATTTGATCTAGAATTGCTTTTTCTCGATATTTAACACATAGAAATAAATAAAACTCTTATAAAAATATGTGTCAGATATCAGTGACCCTAACCAAGATATTATAAATATGATACTAATTAAAATCTAATATCAATTATAAAAACTAACAAAAACTACGAGAAAAATAAATGCTTGGAAATTTAAAGTTTTAAACTGAGTTTTCCCCCAAGTCGTTTACTTACAGTGAAGGCACTGAAGGCACAAAACCTGAGTACAGCGAAATTTGAGTAAAATGATTATTTTAATGTCCAAACTTAAAGCAGGGTTAGAACTCCGAATGTGTTTCAAAATGGATGCGCAACAATTTTTGTCTACTAAAGTATACTGAAAAATTACCTGCGCAATCTATATATTTCTCTGCTTAAATAAGTTTTCACTTCCTGATATTTTCTTTTAATGTAAACAAGACGACCTTTTTTAATCTTAGTCAGTTTTGGATAATGAATTTTATGATAGCACTAAAAATCATTGCAGAGAGGCAGATTTTGTGCCTACTAAGCGACTCTACTTAAATTAAATGTCCATGCCAAGGAGTTTACAGTAGCATAAACGCTAATTATCAAAAATATATGTATAAGTTTTCATAGTGAATTGGGAAGATTATTTATAAAATAGCATTAAGTGTTTTGGCCCTTCTTATCTATGACTTTTGAAACTAATATGGCATGATGCACATAAAAGTCTGGCGAAAATTCTGATCGTTTGCGATGCATACTTGTCTTAGAGTACCTAGACCTTGTGACTGCTTGATAGGCAGATATGGTGGAAAGACCCCGAAAAGCAATTTAATTAATAGATAGTACATTCCAAATATAAAAAAGACAAAGAGCAACTAGCAATTAAAAAATTAAAAAGTAAGATTAATAGCCTAAGAGATGCTTTTCTTTATCACAGACCATAGCGCTCCTTCAACAATGAAAAAATAATTGTATGGAGGAGGCCTGTCCCGACGTAAAACAAGAGGTAAGGCTTAGAGAAGTCCCCTCGAGTAAGTCCATGAAAATAAAAATTGCCTTAATTTCTGATCCACAAATAAACTTTATGGTAAAGTTCTGGCGACTACACCATAAACTAAGTATCGCTACGGACCAGAAAGGTATTCATGCAAGAAGCGAAATGAGAATTTAACTTGCTGTGAGATATCAAATTGTTAAAAGTTTCCTCGCCTGGGAGCTGAAGTACAATCAGCCGCTCTCTACGATCGTGCGACGTGCATGGAATGTTACAACAACAAGATTTCGGCCAAATTATTAGATGAAAGCGGTATTGAATGTTTCTGCCATGGACAAGGGGTGGAGTATTAGTAAATATTTATTGGTGGACGAGATAGTATTCCTGTTTTAACTTTCCTTGAATCGTTTTGCCATGCATGTCCAGATATACATGGAGGTTACTCCAATTAACTGGAAATACATCCCAGCTATGAAAAGCAACGATTGTGCTTCAAAACAAACCGAAATTTAGGTTCCTTCAAGCAAATTTACGGAGAGTGAAGTAGGTTGGGCGGCGCTTACAGAGCTTGTAATCGTATGGCTTCTCTCTTTGGGCGATCTGTAAACTCAGCCGAAAACCAAGTAAACAGCGAGTGGGACGCGTCCTACAAAGCCAGCTGCTCGAAAAAAAGAACCACACCAGCGGCGATTATGGTGGTTGAGAAAAAATTAACCACCGTGGTGTCCTCTCGATTGGCAGGAGAACAGCAAAAGATATTTGGATGGGAAAGTTATCATTAACATGAGAGTTCTCGTCTAATTTTCATTAATTGTCTTCATCCTCATCAAGACAGCAGAAGAGCACATTGAAGTAGGAGATTGAAGTGGTTCTTAAAAAATGGTATTTGATCTTTTCCACATTAAGAAGACAGATCTCATTTACTTTGATCGATTTTGCAAGGGTTCATTGCCTGGTATTTACGATGTTTTCTTTTAAGAAGAAAGGTTTACCTTTCAGATCCCAGGACAAGAGGAAATGTCTGGAAAAAATGAATAATGCAAGAGTGCTCTTTTGCCCCATTCAAGCACAATGAGGGTAAATGATATAATTACTCTACTAGTTTCTATCCAGGAGCAGCTAGGAAATTAATTAGCTAGTTTAATGAGTTTATTTAATTATTATAATATTCTTAGTTTTTTAGTCCAATATTATTTGTTTCATTCATCATTTCGTCCATTCATAATTTGCCCATTTTATTAAACTTTCAAACGCAGGCAAAATTGGCATTAAGTACATTAATTGTACATACTTTAAGTCAATTAAAGAATTTTCTGTAATTTTCTTGGGCGAAAGTTTCAGCTAAATTGGAAAGTAATCTGCTCAATTGCCTTAATCCTTATCATTATCATCATCATCATCATCACTAACTATAATTTAAAAAGGGTATTTTTTTAGTCCTTGAATAATAATTTCATCTTAGTTTGATTATAACTTATGTTTTTCTATCAAAGTTATTTCTAATAATTCTTTAATAATATCAAAAAACAAAATGGTGAAGTTCAGAAATAAATAGAAGTATTGAAATTGGGGAAATTTTTTAAAACCCAAAGAATTACAAATGGTGAAGTTCAGAAAATTTAGAAAAATTCAACCATGGCTGCTTTTGATTAGATTTTAAATTTTAATCTTAGTAGCGAAGCCATTGCCTGGTTTGTTATAAAGGGTGTTCCATTAAGACGGATCGAAGTTAGCAGTAAATAAAACAGCGTTATTGGCGAACATTTATTAATTTCACTATTGTATCATGTTATTTGAGTCATGGCAATTATGTGTGAAAAATAATATCGCTTAAATGTCCGCCAAGGCTTGGCAGCACACCTCCACTCGATGGTCAAAATTTTTGAGGACGTCTCTGCATAGTTGCTCCTCGATCTCACCAATATGCCTTATTATCTCATCTTTCATCTGTTCAATTGTTGGTGGCTTTTTAGCATTAACCTTACTTTTGAGATGTCCGCAAAGGAAGAAATCTAAAGGCGTCAAGTCACACGATCGTGGTGGCCAATTGACCTCGCTGTTTCGAGAAATGATGCGACCTGGGAACTTCTCATTCAATAAAGCCATTGTTGCATTGGCTGTGTGGCGTGTGACGCCATACTGTTGAAACCACAAATCTTCGACATCCATATAATTCAATTCAGGCCATAAAAAGTTGGTTATCATGGCACGGTATCGCTTGCCTGTCACCGTAACAGAATTCCGGCATCATTTTCGAAGAAACACGGCCCAATGATTCCGCTAGCAAAAGATGCACACCAAACACTGACCTTTTGTGGATGCAGTGGATTTTCAACAATCTTCCTGGGATTTTCACCAGCCCAAATGCGACAATTCGGCTTATTAACGAATCCACCAAGATGAAAATGGGCTTCATCACTAAAGATGATTTTTGGCAAAAAATCATCATCGGCTTGTCTTTGCTCGTGCACCCAATTGACGAATGTACGGCGCTTCAAATGGTCAGTAATCTTCAGATCTTGTGTCAATTGAATTTTGTAAGCGTGTAGTGACAAATATTTTGTCATAATTCGATGTAACGTTGTTAGGGAGAGGTTCAATTCTTGCGCACAATGACAAATAGAGGTGTCTGGATCTTCAGCCACATTCTCGCGCACTGCAGCAATGTCTTCAGCTGAACGGCGCAAACGAGCACGTAATGGCGTTTTCATATCTGCCTCCGACCCCGTTTGTTTGAATTTACGAACAATTTTCCCATTTGCACTCTCGGTTGGTCGATTATGTTAGCCAAAAAAATCGCGAAGTACTGTAAATGCGTTTCTGTTTGAACGTCCATTTTCGTAATAGGCTTCGATACCTTTAACACGTTGTTAGATTGTTAACCTTTCCATGGTTGAAATTGTCAAAGACTGTTGTTGATAAATCTGAAAGAAAAAGAAAAAAATCCTTAGACGTTTAAACTTAATTCACATTTAAAATCGGTTCAAGTTATTGAAACACCCGTTATAAAAGGACTTAAACTATATCTCCGTCAGATAGTGAACTAAATATTCTTCTAAATAAATGTTGTGCTGCTACATTTATATCCAAATTTTAATAATAGTAATAGATCTCCATCAAGCTACGAGTTTCTGGTTGGGGAAAATTCATGGAGCCGTTCTGCACTGGCTGAATCATATTTGAGCGCCATCATAAATTTCGCCCTAACATTAAGAGCTTTTCTTATTATCTCTGCTAAAGAGAACGATTCTGGTTTATTTAAGTGGCTAATGGTGCGTGTGTGTTTACGAATTTGTCTAGATAACCTAATAAATCATAATGTTTCGCCTCTGGCGTTTTTAAAGATATTCCTTTTCAGTTAGCATTTAAAGATATCTGCAAGCATAATTGTTTATATATTTTGTGTGTTTATTACTTTGCTTTCAACTAAATATTTGCTTTTTTAATTATATTAATATAAACCAGGTTAAATTGGCGAGATTTTGGTCACAATATGTTAATCAAGGAAAGAATTTTACTCTATAATATAAATAATAATTTTCCTAACTCTCAAATGGAATTTGATTCTTACAAAGCTTCGGATTCGAAAAGCATAAAAAAAATCGATCGAAATGGGATTTTCTCTCCTCAAATGTTTTACTATTTTATTTTAATGAAGGGAAATTTCCTGTCTTTTCCCATTATAAGAAGATTGAAACATAAAATTTATATAAAAATGTTACAATTACTGGTTGAGACTAAAATGGAGATTACAGAGGAAAATAAACTCTTCAAATCTCAGTTTCATCCATATTACCATCTCCAGGTTTTTCCATGCTGCAACTTAATAACGAAAATAAAAGCAGAATTTCCTCTCGTAAGCACCAGACGTCTTAGTTTCAAATAAGTTCAAAAAGGTAAAGGGGTAACTTTCTTTCTTGAAGACCTTGCGCCTAATTTCGGTATTGGTAATTTGATCTCCGAAAATACTTAAACGAGAATCTCGCAATTAGTTAAATTTTGAAGTTGCCGTCTCCTGTTAGAGGCAGAAGAAACGGGGAAAACATATTTCTAGCTGATTATTAGGGCTTGAATGCCCTATGGAATCGCTCATTCGGGGCGAATGATAATTATGCCGGGAAAATCTTTCTCTTCAACTGATTCTTAGGTCATTTTCCATCACTTTAAGGCTTTAAAATGTTGAGTCTGTCCAACGTTCAAGATCTAGATCAACTCAAGCGACGGAGAAGAACTTTATGTTTGCTTTCTATTTGGAAAATAATTTAGTGAAAGATTCTATGCGTCTCTCAAATTATAGATGCTCAAGAAGAGCGGCTAAGACACTCATCCTCGCAGGAGGAGTTTGCGCTTCGCAAGCAGAACTTCAGTATCTGGCTTACGGCCAACATAAGGGTTTTCACTTCAGAATATAATTGACTAGTTTATTTTCCTATAAAGCCAAGTTCTTCTGAAATATATTTACTTCTTACTTCCTTTTCTATATCTTCACAAGTAGAAGACTTTCCATATCTTTTTGAACAACTTTTTAATCTTATCTTTTGTAATCGTAATCTTTATTTTTTTCTAAAATTTTATTAAAAATCTCGTCTTTAAATACTTTTATAATACAATATTTACAAAATTGATCCTATTCAAATATTTCTTATATTCAAGGTAAAGGTATAAGGTGATAAAAATTGTTATCTCCTTTAAATGATGTCAATAATAGCTTCAAATATACTAAAAACCATTATAAATAAATGTTGTTTCAAATTCTAATCCAGATCTTAGAAATAAATTTAATAAAAGCTATGAATATACGAAAAACCAGCTATGAATATACGAAAAACCAGCGCACGCTACGCTCTAATTTTTGATCTTTAAATACTCTTAGAAAGCACTTTGATAAAACAATTCAATATATCAAAAACTATTTTCCCCTACGGTTTATTTAACTCTAGCAACCATTGTATTGGTCTAAAAGAATTTAAAAAGTTTCCATTATATATCATCATCCTCACTAACTATAATTTAAGAACGGGATTTTGGGAGTATTTGAATAATAATTTCATCTTAGTTTGGTTATGACTTAAGTATATTTTACATTTTTATCAAGGTAATTTATAAGAATTCCTTTAGAGTTTGAAAAAACAAAATAGTTTAGTTTAGAAAAAATAAATATGATTATCCAATGCTTTATAATGTTTTAAAAGATAATGAATTACAATTGGTGAAGTTGAGAAAATTTATTCAAATTTAAGTAAGGCTGCTTTTTTATTTTATCTTTAACTACATTTTAGCAACGTGATTTTTTGAAAGGGGGAAAATAGTTTTGAGTTCATTTTCAAAATTATTATAATTGGCGAAGTTCATAAAATTTATAAAAATTTAACCATGGCTGCTTTTTTTTAGATTTTAGATTTTAATCTTAGTAGCGAAGCGCAAGCTCTCCTCGTAGAGGGGAGTGGCGAAGCCATTGCCGGGTGTCTTAATAAATGACTCGTAGTCTCGGTTTTTCCATATCCTTATTACTTATTTTCTAGGCCTAAGGGCAAGAAAGTAAAATCCTCTTAATTCTTTTGATATACGGAATAAATAATCCTCAAGACTTTGATCTTCTTATAAATGTGCTTTTATATAGTAAACTTTGTTAAAAATAAGCGATGCCCTAATTTTAATACATTTTGTGAACTTTACGTTTTTTAATTATTTTTGTTTTAAAAAATTCCTAAACATTCGATAATCATATGTGCTTTTACTAACTCTAAAGTAACTTTTAGTCTATGTAAAAAGATTTGGCGAAGTCGCCCCTTTTCTCTCTTAGCTCTTTTTTTCCATCTAAAGTTTTTTCAATATTTTCATTTTGCTTTATTTTTATCTTTGGTATCGTAACTATTTCCTCCTGATAAAGATTAAAATGAAAAATCTATTTTAGAAAGAACTTCTATGAAACATTCGAATATACGGAAAAAAATAAACACCATACTTTTGGTAATTCATTTTGTCTTAAAAAATCCCAAAACATTCAACAATCATATTTATTTTTTCCAAACTTAACCATATGCTCTTGGTCCATTTGTCGTCGTCGGCAGCAGCATTGTTTCCGTCATCTGTTATCCTATCTTCTCTTTAAATGTTTGCAAGTGATATGACTTAGAAAACACGATCTGTAGTCAATTTGTACATACAAACTCAGAGAAGACAAAAATATTAATATACAACTCATCCAAAATATTCCATTCTTAAAATATAGTGAAAGAGAGAATATGTATTCAATAATAACTTAGTTCAAGTATTTTACCACTGATTTTATTTTGAAAACTAAAAATATGGCGAGTTTTAGTAGAAAAAATATGACGATGCAGTCCTATGGATGGAAGCTACAATAAGAATGGTATCTCAAGTTCTAGTATATCTACCGTGTCTTCTTCTCAATCGTTACCTTTTCGTGGTAGAGAAGCTCGCGTTCTTCAACGACTCCTAGAGCAACCTCAGTGTATTTGAGCATCTAGTTGACGGTCAAGAGCCAGACCAAGAACGAATATGCAACTCAAATCCTCCAACGGCCAAATAGGCAGATGAGATGACGCATTCCGCATTCTAATGTATGCAAGGGCGGATGAGAGGTCGCAAGAGTGGAGAGGACCCTCTCGGCATGGTCTCCTGTTCCACTGGGCATTAATCTCCACTGTGAAGATCGTGGGTGCAATGTTCGTGCGCCAGTTCGTCCACATTAAACAAATCACGCACATGTGTACCCAGGAGGAAATCGCAACGCAAACCTATAAATCCTGGGCACAAGTTATATGCGTTCGCGAGTGGTGCCAGGACTGACTGAAGGATGTACCGAGGTTGATTTCGGGAGGTTTTTAGGTGCTGATGAAAATGACCATTGGTGGCTTTCGTCATCTTTAAAATTTTCAGATGCAAACTTTGCGTACGTGATGGTTCGATTTATTTTATTATATCCGCCCATAAGTGTACTACGTACCGGGTGTAGAGTAAACATAAAAAAATAGTAGAATGGAAGCTGCCTTAATGATTGAAGGCTGTTCACTGGCAGGTCAGTTTTGTTAAGTATTTTCGTCCTTCTTTAGGAGATGGGATGGGTTCGAGGGGATGAGTGCCTTACCCGCCCTTAGAGGTAAAACACTCCATGGGGATTTTGCAGCGTCCACGCATTTTTAATTCCACCAACATTACCATTTGATTCATCATTCTCTAGTCCAAAATATTTTAGAGGAGATGCCATCTTTGGTTATTATTTTATTAATTTAGCTAAACCTATAGTTAGCACCGAATTATTTTGATGCTTTTCTCTCGTTAAAACTTAATGACTGAAAAAGAACATCAAAATTATACCATCCTTTTTGGCTTCAAGCATTTTTCATTAATGTTAGTTTTGTTGCCGTTACTGCGACGTAGATGTTCTGACTGAATTTATGTTACGTGCATGTCCTGGAGGAAGTCATGCTACGTGGATAGCCAGCACGAAGTCCTGCTACTTTTACGAGCGTGGCGCGTCCCAGAATCTGGTGGTATTACCCAGTTGAGTTCATGAAAACTCGTTCACACACCTATGAGTGTGAGCGGGGTGCATACTGTGGCATTATATAAAGAGATAACCGGACTCCATAAATTCCATACATTTATCGTTCATATTAAACTCAAGATCTCAGTCCTTTGGTAAAAAATAAATTTGGTACTGAAGACAAAGTAAACACAACGCTTGAGTTCCACGTAAACTCCAGGAATCGAGTTAACAAGTGTTTTTGTGTAGCTTGAAACCAAGAACCATTTCCGACATCATCTCTATTATGTATTTCAAGGCATGAAAAGCATTTGTACCTTTTGGAAAATAGTTAAACACCATAAATCGTCTTAGAATATTGGCAAAAGTAAAATCATTGTTCGTAATTGGCTTTTTCTTATTGAGCGAACTCATTTTAATGAGTTAGGCCAATATCTCATCTCATTATATAGCAATGGCAATGCTTACAGTCTCATCATTTGCCATGGGAGAAATTAAGCGCACTCTTCTCTCCAAATGCATTTCACTCTTAAAATACGAAACTTTGATTGCGTTCAAGAATGTCAATTCACGACGTTATATTTTTACTTCTAATATTTCTTTGCTTTGGTCTGGAGTGATGCAAGATTCCATCTTTAGTACCTTTCGAAGAAGCTGTTTAAATTTAGAGGATAAATTGGATCGCAAACTACAACGTCTCATATCAAATAGCAGTTGGACCGAGAATAGTCGACCAAAAACAGTCGTCAACCTCTCCAATCAAGATCTCAACGCAACTACTACTGCTGCCCTGAGCTTTGGGTTGAAATTCTCCCTGCCTTCTATACCATCGGCTGTGTCTATTGCTCAAAGCTTTGCTCATTTTGAAAAATATTGTAATGTCCCTAGTGATTTAATTTTGACCACCAAGGGTTGTGTTTATCAGTGCTTATTTAGGCGTACCTACTTAAATTATCCTCTGCGTTTTCATCGTGCTATATCTAATCTTCGAAAAAATCCCTCTATATACAAAGTGTCCCAGAAAAAAAGTTAACCGTAATTTGAATTAGTATAACTTAAAACCTATAGGATGTTATTTGAGTCCTGTAAAACAAAACAAATTTAGCAACTATTTATCTGTCGATTCTATAAATTTCATTAAATTTCCTTTTACGGTATTGATACACTAATGGGTTTAGTGGAGGCTATCAAAATTATGTTGGCGCAAGGAAGTAAAATAATGAAACTTCGAACTTTAAAATTAACAAATATATTTAAATCGATTTTTTAAAAAAACACCTCTTCATATGGGTAATAAAATTCATTTTTTAATTTTCTAAGTATCATTTCCTTCCACATGTCTTCCATTTCTTTCCAAGCACAGTTGCGCCTTTGATCGCATTTATTGAACAACTTTTTTGATTAACTTGTGATTTTCCTTAAGTCTATTGACTTCACGGGTGATACTATCTCTTAATTGGTCAATGCTTTGTGGTAGAGTAGAATACACTTTATTTTTTAGATATTCCCATAAGAAATAATCACACGGTGTTAGGTCAGGGGATCTTGAGGGCCATTCAATTGCATGATTTAGCGTGACAATGCGGTTGTCAAACGTTTCTCTTAGTTTTGTTCTTACAGCAAGCTGTCTATGAGCTGGTGCGTCGTCTTTAATCCACCAAAGTGTATTGAATTGGTTGCCGTAAATCTGGTGGAGTTCCGGGAAGATCCTTTCGTTGATCATGCTCAGGTAGGCAGCACCATTTAAGTTATTCTCTTAAAACAATGGGCCGACAAGATAGCCATTCCCGCATATTCCGATCCACAGAGACACTTTCTGCTGACAAATAAGTGTGTCAAAGTTGAATGCTAGGGGGAGTTTTAGCGGTGCATATTGCCGAATGTTATGGCTATTTACATTTCCATTCATGAAAAAGGCGGCCACGTCACCAATTACAATGTTTTCCAAGAAACGAACAAGTTTATGGGGAGGCCATTCGACAAATCGTCTACAAGGAAAATCAGTTTCAAAAAGCTGGTGTCTTGCATGCATGTTATAGTGATGCCATTCGACAAATTGTCTACAAGGAAAATCAGTTTCAAGAAGCTGGTGTCTTGCATGCATGTTTAATAATGCGGTTAAATGATGACTTTGACCATTGTAATCCATTCTTTCTGACTGATACATGTGGATTTTGAAGAAGTGTCATCTAAATATTTTCTGTTGTTCTTATGGTTCTGTATTTGTGAACCTTTTTTCAAAGTATAGGCTTTCTTGGTGGGTGCCGACCTAGAAAATGTTATTCAAATGAATCTTGTACTTGTTTAATACTGCCAGTCTTAATAAAGTTTGTGACTACAAATACGCGTTGATCTTTTGTTAACTGCATGAGTAAAAAGGTCCTATGGAAGTAAACTTTTCCACAGTAACGCTTTCATTTGCTTAGTAAGCAATAATGACGAGACCATACCACAGCGTGGCTGAAAAACAACTGTAAAATGGCCTAAGCTATGCTTTGAAAATAGCACAAAGACCTAGGCAACCTAGGCTCCCTAGGTTCTCTTGAAAGGGCACGGTGGCCTAGCCTTCCTAGGCTTCGTTTCATTATTTTATTTCCTTGCGCAAACATACACTAAACCGATTAGTGTATCAATATCATAAAAAGGGAATTTAATTAAATTTACAGAATCCACAGATAAATAGTTTGTAAATAAAACACTTTTGTCAAGACCAAAAATTCTCCAATAGTTCTTGAGTTATGCTAATTCAAAGTACGGTTAATTTTTTTCTGGGACACCCAGTATATTACGAAAGCAGACAAATCTGGTGACTTTGTTATTATGGACAAAGTAAACTATATTGAAAAAATGAACTTATTATAAGAAGATGAATCTACTTATGATGTCCTACAAAAAGACCCTACATTAACTACTAATAGTGAATTTCATAAAAAAAATCGATCCCTTTTAAAAAAAATTCCTGGATTTAATTACTAAATTTAAATCTAGCAACGCTTCTCTTCCATATATGTACGCTTTGGTAAAAACTCATAAACCCAATAATCCTATGTGCCCTATTATTAATTCATTAGGCTCTGCCTCATATTCCTTATCAAAATGGCTTGTGAATTACTTATCCTCGCTTGTGGGGTCCATCTCCCAAATTCATATTAAAAATAGTTGTGAACTTATAGAGAAGCTTAATACAATACCTTACTTCAACAAGTTCATTCTTGTCAGCTTCGATGTTTGTTCTTTGTTTACTAAAGTTCCTTTAGACGATCTTCTTCTTCTCCTTTGTGATAAATTATATAATTTAGATCTCCCTGTACCGGTCAACACTTTCCTAAGGCTTATTTCTATTTGTGCTAAAAATTATAAATTTGCATTCAATGATAAATTTTACCTTCAAAAATTTGGTCTTCCGATGAGGAGGGGGGTTCTATCTCCCACCCTCTTTAATTTATAGATGGAATTCTTTGAGACGTTATTCTTGACCCAAATCCTCGATTTTCCTATTGTATGGTACCGTTAAATTGATGATATTATATGCCATTTGCCTTCCTCAAAGGATATTCGCAATTTTCTATGTAATCTTAATTCTCCAGTCCCTTCTATTAAATTTACCCTTAAATTGAGGAAAATGGGACGCTTCCTTTTCTTGACATTTTAATACATAGGACGCCGTCAGGTTTTAAATTCTCTGTTTATCGCAAACCGTCCAACTTCAGTTCATATATTCACTTTTATTCTTATCACATCGTTAAAATTAAACGGTCTCTATTCACTTTTATGTTTCTGCGTGCATTATGCCTTGTTAGTCCGGAATTTTTGAAAAAGGAATTGTCCAATATATTTGAAATAGGTTAAAAACTTTATTCCCCTCGTCAATTTTTGTATACTTGATTAAACTTTGCTAAAAGAACTTTTTATAGAACTGATAACCCACCGGCTTTCAATTACCAAAATTGTCTTATCTTGCCAAAATTTGAACCATTTTTTTGTCTCACTCGTATTTTTAAGCATCTTAGTATCTCTGTAAATTTTAGATATGAATCCACTTTATATAAAATGTTAGTCCACAGTACTACAAACAATAAAGGTGAAGTATATTCTATAGAATGTTGTATTTGCAATTTACCTTACTTCGGGTAAACTGGTAAATCTTTATCTACTAGAATTTACCAACATAATTATAATATTAGAGGAGGTGAAGTAAACAGCGCTTTATTTTTACATTTAGCCGAAAATAATCACGCCATTGACTGGAACTCCGCTGATTCCACAATAAGACATATTGTCGAGTGTTCATTACTTGGCATCTTACCTAATATAAATATTTTCCCTAGCTTATTTAAACTCGACCCTGTTTTAAAAAAAACTTGTACTAAATGAAATAACTTCATAATGCAGCCTGTTGTCATTCTTTATTAGTGTAATATCATTCACATTGCCTCCCCCACCACATGTCTCTGTTCTGATCGTGGATTAACTCTTAGGCCTAAATGTTTTCGTTTTAAGGAAAATCCTTTAAAATGTTTTTTGTTTTTTTTCACCCACCACATTCCATTCATATACACGGCGTTGTTGTGTGTATATCGTTTTAGGGATGCATATGTCTGTTATTAGTTGCCTATTCTTCTTTTTATTGGTATTTTTCTGTCTTGATTTTGTTCGAAATTGCTTGGATTCATCTTTTCCTTTTCTTGTGGTTTAATTTTCATATTATATATATATATATATATATATATATATATATATATATATATATATATATATATATATATTTATAGGAAGAGAAAAGACAATACGACGAATTGGAACATTTAATCTGTACGTTTCGTACATCGGCTGTTTACATCCTCAATAGAGTATTCTGTTAATTCGACAAAATTAAAAAAAAGTACTTTTCATCAAAAACAAAGTCAAACACAAACACTAAAACAAAAGACAATTAAATAAGTAAATTAATGAGAATTATAAATTTTGCTTATCAGGCAGAGGTCCCTGTATAGGATGGCGTTCCTGAGCAGACTGTGGTAAATGTGGGGAAATTTGACTTAAATAACTATTGGTGGCACTTAGTTTATAGTTTATGAAGGGAATAGTTGGTTGTATTTCAAATAATTAATAAACGAGTTAAAGATTGTTGGTAGTTAAGTTTAGGGGTGAGTTTAGAAATATATAATAACTCTAGAATATCTAGATCATGATTATTAGTACTGGAACCCAAAATAGAGAATTCTGAGTCTGAAATTTGTGAATCACAAGACATTGAATGGTTTCGACGGAAAGAAAATTCAGGCATATTTAATGGTATGTTATTATAGTGGAAGAAACCTCGATGCTTACAAATCCTTAATTGGAGTTGGAAAGTGGTTATAACAAAGTAGCAAACCTGGCAACTAACACACAAAAATTGGTAAACGAATGAGGACCGAAGCATTTTGGGGAGTTTTTCCATGGTTGAGAAAGTTTTAGTACATAGACCGTTGATGGGAACAAAATGAAACTGAAATTGGGGTTATATCTTAACTAACGCTGACTGTAATTCATTTAGTAATTTGGAGGTAATAGGCACAGTATAAGGTATTTTTAAATAAATAGGCATTTTCTCAGTGTTAATGTTGCCAAATGAGCTATTATAGAATTTATCTAAAAAATGTTTCGTAAGTTTGTCAAGAACTTGGGAAGGAAACAAATTTAATTGACAAAATTTTCTAAGGTAAACAAGTTCTTGGTGGAACAAAGCCAGTTTGAGCATATTTTGTAGGCACGGGTTTAGATGATTCTGGGCAGTTTTCCATCCATTGTTTTTCATGATGAAATAAAAAAACGTTGGCAGAATCATTTAAACCCGTCATTTATAAACGGTATGTCGACGATTGCTTTGTCCTTTTCCAAGAAAAAGAGCACGTCCTTTAATTCTATAATTATTGAAACAATCAACATCCGAACATAAATTTTACTGTTGAACATGAATCCAATAAAGAATTTTCATATTTTGGACGTACACGTTACACGTATTAATAATCATTTATCCACCTCTGTATACCGCAAACCTACCACCACACAGACTTGGCACTAATTTCTTCAGTCTAAATCTCCTTAAATTTAGGTATTCTTCCATTTCTTGTGGAGTTTTGCGTGCCTACAAAATATGCCGGCGGGCGTAGAGCATTGCTTTTCCCGATACCTCTCATTTCACACGACTTCTTTAAACAAAGTCTTACTCGATCTCTATTTCTTTGACACACCTCCCTCCTCAAGATGGAATGCACAAGGAAGGTGGCATCACAACTAATAGTACTTAAAGGTGTACACTGAGTACACCCCCGAGAGTCGTGTCAATTAAACTCAGGATTTTAAGAAAACATGTCTACCAGTTATTACGATACAAAGGGTAATAAATAATTGAACCAGGGTATAGCTACGACTATATTTAGGCACATTCAAAAAGATTAAAAAATTCATAGTACCTAAAACTAAAGTTTATGGTAGACATGGCCAAGGTAAAGTACTCAACAACTTAAAAATTCAAAAAAATTATTTCAGCAGAAGCACATCGGGCCCTATTTACAATAGGGGTCCAAACAAGGGCTGAGAGTTAGCTATACCTATGAACATGAAATAATTACCCCAGAATTTAGGTAGGTCTAAGTTTTATTGGGGCTAAAATCAACGGGGTTGCTACTTAGGTTATCCGCAATACAATTCTTTGAGCTTTTTAGTTATGAAATTTTGAATTGAAATTCCTGCAAAAATAGGCTCCAACGTATCAGTCTAACGTTATTATTTTTTACGTTTTTCGAGTACTCCAGCAGCTTGTTATCTGTTTCAATGGTAAACTCTTTGCCTATTAAATAAGTTTAAATCTTTGGATTCCCCATGCAATAGCGAGGGTTTCGCGCTCGATTACAGTATAATTCCTCTCACGTGGTAACAGCTTTCGACTAGCGTATGCAATGGGGAAACACTCGTCATTAGGTCCGTATTGCAACCTATCCCGTCGTTGCTAGCATCTGTCCTGATGCCAAAATGCTCGGCTGGATTAGGTAACCTCAGGATCGGGGCAGACGCGAGTTTACCTTTGAGTTGATTAAAGCTGGCAACTGAAGACGGGGTCCAGGCGAGTCGATCGGGGTTTCTCTTCTTTAGGAGATCGCAAGAAGGGGTAGAAAGCGAGGCAAAGATCGGAATAAACCTCTTGTATAAGTAGGTAGAGCCCATAAATGCCCTCAATTGCCGTTTGTTAACGCAGAGTAGCATTATCACGATGGCTTTATTTTTTTCTTTCTGCGGGGTTAATCGTTGGTTTCCTATTCAGAATCCCAAGTAGTTTATTGTGTCGAAGATACAATGACACTTGTTTGGCCCGATAGTAAGGTTGTGGCTTTTCAAACTTTGCAGTGGAGAATGAATGATAGTTAGGTGGGCTTCCCAATCGCTTATGGCAACATATATATTAGAAAAATAGAAGGACATATTAGGCAATCCGTCCAAAATCTGTCTCATCATCCGGTTGTAGTTGCTACAAGCGATAATAAGGCCAAAGGAAGCCTTCTAAACTGCATTAACCTATTTTAGGTAGGAAATACAGTAAATCTCTTTACATTGTCTTCAGAGGAATCTGATAGTACGCTTTGAATAAATCCAGTTCCGAAATATATTTCGCCCGTTCGACCAAATGCAGATTTTGACCAATTAGCGGAATAGGCTCCGCGTCAAATACGGTAACCGCGTTCAATTTTCTAAAGTCAATACACATTCTGTATGACTAATCCGGTTTTCTTACCATGACCAAGGGGGAACGATAGTCGAATTTGGAAGGCTCAATGATGTGCAGCTTTAATAAATTTTCCACCTATATATCAAATTCTTCCTTCAAGTAGACAGGCAAAAGGTAGAATTTAGACCTAAATGCCTCTTGAGTCGTCAACTGAAAATCATGCTCGAATTGGGTAGCACATCCAGGTATGTCGGAGATGACGTCACCTAACCGCTCGAGGGTGGCTAGGAACTGAGCTTTCTGTTGAGGCGTTAATTGTTCGCTGATTTTGAGCTCCTTTGAAGAGGGTTCGTTTATCTTGGGCAAGGGAAAAGGGTAATTATTCCTCGTCTTGCTCGCCCTAGGCATTTCTGACAACCCCCAACGCAACCAGGGAAAAATTTCCTTCGAGGGCCGATTCTTCATCAATTGCTACAATGTGATAAATTCTTGCACGCCAATGATACTTCTTAAGGAGGTTTATATGGAAAAGCCTATCTCCGCTGGGAGTTTCGATCAAATAGTCTACTGCGCCACGCTTCTCAGCTATCCTAAAGTTTCCTTTCCATCGGCTCAAAAGTTTGTTAGTATTCGTCGGGAGTAATAGCAAAACTTCTTTACCGGGTTTAAACCTCCGATCTTGAGATTTTTCATCAAAGTACGCCTTATGCTTGGCCAAGTCCACGTCGGCGTTTTGGTAGGCCAACTCGCCGCATTCTTCCAATTGCTTACGGAGCTTAATCAAGTAGGAATACGAGGACTATATTTCCTGGTTTAAACTAACATTTGTAAAGAGCTCCTTAAAGACAGGGGTCCACGAATATTCCTACAATATAATAAATAATTCAAAGGGCACAAATCCCGTAGGTACGATGGGGTATCTCCCTATAAGTGAAAAGAGCCACTGGCAGATAATGATACCATTCGCTCGGTTGCTCTATGCACAGCTTTCGTAGAATCGCCTTAAGATTTCCGTTTAACTTCTCACCCATTCCATTCCCAGCCGGGTGGAACGCAGTGGTAAATATAGGTTTTTTCATGAGACGTTTCCTACTTGCCCCATTACATGAGAAGTAAATTGATCGCCGCAATCTGACAGAATATTCTTAGGTAGTCCAACGAGGGCAAAAATTGAAATGAGCGCCTCCGCGAATGATAAGCTGTCAATCCTTTTTAGTGGAATGGCCTCGAGGAACCTGGTAGCGAAATCAACTAGGGTGACGATGTAACTATGCCACTCGCTAGATGGCGCGTGAATCGGATCAACTAGGCCGATAGCTTCACGGTAGAAAGTTTCAGAAATAATGTGGCCCTTTTGCAATGGGGCCGGCTTAACTCGCCCCTTAACTGCTGTATTTTGATATACGTCACACGATCGACAGTATTGCAAAATTTCTTCGGCCGCCGCAGGCCAATAAAGATATTTAAAGCTCCACTTAGCGGAATTCGCGTGGCCAAAGTGACCAGCGATCAGACTGTCATGTGCAGTCTGAAGTACGAGATGCAGATATAACTCAGACGAGTCTCCATGGCAGAAAATGCCATAGAGAAGGTTATTATTAACCTGAAAAGGTACCAATTTGCCACCTATTACCGTTTCCTGTGTTCCTTCGCGGGCTTTTGCCCATAGGGGTTGAAGTGAATCACATTCCCTTTACTTCTTGGAAAAGTCCTCATTGACTAGGTTTCTACAATCCGGTTTTGCTGTTCCGGGAGTTGCCAAGGTGACGGACGCTTCGGAATATCTCTTAGCCTGACAGCAGGTGGTCACTGGTTGAGCCACCGGATTCGATGAGACCTTGGGGTTCTGCCCAATCAGAACGGCACAGAACTTTATGGGGGCCACTACTATTTCTGCCCAGCCGGTGAAGTAGGCGAAATTAATGTGGCAGCTTACTATGGGGAATCTATTAGCAAATTCCAGATAGTTATGGACGATGGCGAACTGATCGTGATACGGTGTTACTGGTGGAAGTAACTTATCCAAGACCACGATACACGTGCACCTTGTATCTCGGACGAGGGTGGATAAACGGCATCCATTTAACACACCTGATTCGAACTGGAGGCTCCAGAGTTACTTTTATTGAATAAAAAGTTTACCTGGTGGCTAGGTGGGTATTTTGAGGGCAATTGTATTCAACGTGTCTATCGACTCCATACGAAAAACACACGATGTTTCTTGTGGGAAGTGCTGACGAAGGGGGATTGAAAGAGAACGGCCGATTTTCCTGCTTGATGGGAAATAGCTTCAGATTTGACTTAACTGGACCGATTATCTGGACAGATTTTCCTTAATTTTGAGGAAAGAAGGGGCGCTTCTGAAAAGGTGACTTAGGGGACATGGGCTCCATTTTCTTTCCTTCACTGGGATAACAATTATGGCTGGCGGCATATATGACAGTCTTTCTACACATTCCTTAAAGTTGTTACATCTTTTTCCTTGATGAATGATCGTATTTCTGAAGGAAGAAATGTTATAAATTGGTCCTATAGGAGGAAATCAATGAGGACGTCGTAATCTTGTAGTACTTTTAAGGTGTCTAGCCAAATATTTAGGAGTCTTCGAAGAGTAAACCAAAATTATTTAAAAGTCTGTTTGGGTTAAATACGACTCTGGCTGAACTTAACTCGATAGAAGTCGGGAGTCACGTTGCAGGCAGAGAGCAATTCTGCCTTTAACGTGGAGTAATCGATGATTGCTTCCAAGGGAAGGGATACAAAGAATTTCCTCATGAAGGTGTTTAAGAGTGGAGACAACCTCTCTACACCATTAGACTCAATATAGTAGTTGTTGACTTCAAAGATCTTTTAAAAATGAGTTAAGTAGGAGTCAAAGTCTTCCCTATCTTTAAATGCGGATAAGTTAACGGACGCCCATTGGTGTATTGGTGAGTCGATGGTCCTGAAATGATTGATATAGCCTCATTTCTCCTTTTCGCGATTTCGATTTCATGTGGCGGCAAATTGTGTCCCTTTCTTCTCTCTCTTTCTCTTCTCTTTCTTTTTCTTCTTTTTCTCTTTCTCTTTTTACTTCTCTCGCAGTCCGTTCTGCTGTCTTTATGCAGGAAATCAATTCTGTCTCATCTCACTTAATCCTAAAGATTCTCCTTGTGTTTTAGGTATGTCAAAAGACGACATTCTGACTTGCTCACCCCTACCCATCAAAAAACTGCACGTACTCGAGAGAATATAAAAGGGTTATATTGACCAAAAGTTACGCTTGAATAAACACATGTGGGGGCGGGAGGAGTCGCGCCGACGAGTTTTGAGGAACACAACATACGCACAAATACGAGGCAAATGCTAACGTTGACCGTTATCAAAACCAATTAAAATACACCTTATTTAAAATTTTCCCGGACATTTGCCTACTGCCGCAAATAATTAATAGAGATTTTTTTTCTCTTGAAATCCTCAAACCACCACCTTGAAAGCCTTTGTTTAATCGTCAATAATGACGCTTCAATACCTGACACCAGTTTAAGATAATACTATATATATATATATATATATATATATATATATATATATATATATATATATATATATATATATCGTAAAATTAGGCAGTTATCGACAAGTTCTCGATTCCTTCGTTTGTTTAGGGAAGGACCACGACAGCCCCAAATAATAATTGGAATTGAATTTCGTTGAGTGCGCGTTTTTTATTTTATTCGAATACTTTAAATATGGTTTGCCGGGATTGGTTTTATTTAATTAAGCTTTGGTAGTTGGAGGACTTAAACAAGAATTGCCAAAAATAATCTTTAATTACACAACCAAAAATATAATGCAAATAATTACACTCGGTAGTTATTCATTAATGGGAAAATTATCAATAATTACAAATAATTACTCATGCCGCAAGGGCTCAATACTCCGAGTACTAACCTGATAGGATTTAATAAGAGACTACGATTGGAATCCTAGCTTTATGGGCACAGAAATTCACTTTAGTTATCCGAGATGACTCGGGAGGAGACTACTTCACGAGTCTTAGTCGGAGAGCATCGCATGGCCTCGACCAAGAAAGGTGCAAATATGATACTATTTTGGGGGGAAGATGGGGTACCAAAATAGACGCTTGGCGAAGATTCTCCAAGTAGACACTCAAAAGGTAAGATTCTCCTGTAGACGATCGAAGGGGAAAATACCTCTATGGCTGAGACTGTGCGCTCCTTCTGGATGGGTCCTTCAATCCTGCCGCCTTCGTTCCAAATACGATCCTAGCTACTGGCCGGTGTGATACCGTGTTCTATCGCTCGAGGATATGCACCTTCAGCGGATGATTTCATAGACGTCTTAAAATAGGTTGCCGAATACCTTCTGTATTTTCTGGGCTTGGCTCACTCGGAAGCAACGTAAAGACAGATCACCACCACAACCAGGGAGGGGTCTTCTTCAAGGGGAAGGAGGGCTTCGGGGCTCTTCCTTGGGCGGATTTTGACGGAATACTTCCACGATTAATTGTATGACGAGAAATATATAGGCGTTCGCCGGAACTCCTATATTTGCTAACGGAAGAAATTAAGCTCTGCCTTACCGCCTCGGCGTTTATAGCTCGGTGGCGTGGTTTTGATGGTCCAACTGAACCAAAGAAATTCTCGGCTAATCTCGCCGAAAGTTTGTCGACGGCGTAGGGCATTGCTCTTCCCGATAACTCTTGTCTTGCACGACTTCTTTAAACAAAATTTTACTCGATTTCTCTTTTCTCGACAAGGGTGTAAACAGCCGATGTACGAACCGTTCCGATTAAATGTTCCAATTCGTCGTGTTGACTTTGCCCTTCGTATATATATATATATATATATATATATATATATATATATATATATATAGAGAGAGAGAGAGAGAGGGGGGGGGGAATGAGATATTTGCCTTGAATGAGTAATGAGATAAGAAACGAGAAGTCTTTAAAATGCAAACAAGGATACAACAGTGCAAAGGACGGCACAATGAAGACAATCGATAGTGAGAAGCCAGAAATAACCCCGAGGGGAAAAAAGTTTGAATAATCTGGGCTGGGACTCAAACCAGGGTCTGATGATTGTCGGTCAGGTCATTCCACCGTGGCCTCAATACGGCTCCAAATTGTGTTGCCCGCGTTCCTATTTTCTGTCACTGGGATTACCTTCAAATACCTTCTTGATCTTAGCAACCAGGCAAATCAGTTCGTATGTTTCTCACTTGTGCCCTACTTAGATAAATCCATGGGATTAAGATCTGGAGGATTAGGAGGCCCGAACCTGGCGCTGGTGAAGTCAAAGTAATACTCCGGCACCAGTTCTGTCTCTTTTCGTAAGTAGGGCCTTCCAGCAGCAACCCTCTCAAATCAGGGTTTGATCACATTCTCAGACACATCTACAAAGCAATCTGAAATGTGCCTAAGATCCTGTTTAACGATGTAGTGCAACGGAAGTCACTCGGACTGGAAACATGCGGAAAAATCATCTTCTTTATACATGGAACGTCGCATGGATTATTGGCAAGCCACTTGTTGTTTGGGGTATTGTAAACTTGCACTAGTAGAAGTTTATTTAATCTGAGAAGCGCTAGAACGTCCCTTAATCAATAGGAAAGTTCAGGTAAATGAGGAGCCTTTTTAACTTCATCAAGCGGTTACCCTTGGACTCAGTTCTCAGATTGTTTTCCCTGCGCCTCTGCAAGAGTGGTAGTGATGGTCCTCATTTAGGATCAACTTCGTAAAGGTAACTACAAAACTCCTTTCTCTCACCAAAGCCTGTTTGCCTTGCCCTGGTCTTCCATTACCTTGGCCTGTAGCTTTGGAATAAATTCCATCATGCGGAAGAAATAAAATCTCCTATTGGGTTCCTTTCTGCTGGCCACGGCTTCATAGTCTCCGCTAAAGCTTTTCAAGTGACGTCTTAAATCCTTTATGTCTTACAGCTTTGACCATTCACCGATACATCAAATTTTCCTAGAAAATGAGTAACCAAATATCGTCAATTTTAGTCGGAACCATATATGATGTTAGAAATAAAGTAATGTCCGATTTTATGGTATATATTAAAAATGGAAAATATTTTGACTATGAAAATATTTAATCATAAACATAACCTCCTTGTTTTCTATAACCTCATTTCAACTGTCATCAAGCTTATAAATGCTACCCTTATAAATTTCGTTAAGTTTTGATGCAAAATATGAAACTAGCTCGTTTTTAACTGCTTCTCTTTATCTTAATCTAAGACCATCCAATTTTTTTCGTAATTCCATAAACAAGGGATAATCATCAGATAAAGCAAGGTGAGGAGAATATGAAGGATGAAGCAATATTTCCCAAACGAACTCCTCCAAGAGAACTTTGGTCATTCGAGCTGTCTGAGGACGGGCATTATCTTGATAGAGGATGACAGCCTTATGTTGACTAAGGAGAGTCGCCTATGGGGTAAAACGGTTTTCACAAGAAGTTGATTGTAGTATAGATTAACATTATTTTTTATTGTTTTATAACAGTTGCAATGGACAATTGCAGCATACCATCAATATGATCATTATTGGATGAAGTCCTCCTCTTGGTTAATGAGAAATTCTGCTTCCTCGACTAATCCACGAATAAGGGGCGTTTAAAGTCATGATAAAGGAGTCACTACACACACTGCCTTTGATGTCATTTTTTCTAAATTTTTTGATGAAATCTGATAAGTTAACTATATGTGATGATGAGGTTAATCATAGTTCACTCATCATATTTCATCGAGAAATTTAGAAAATTTGACATCAAAGGCAATCGCTTAGTGAGCTTTAATGAAGAAAGTCTATTTACCAATTTACCCGTTGATGAAGCCCTTAAAGTATTATCTAATGTATTAAGCAACCCGAGATTAAACTTCCCATTACCTAAAACAAAAATTGTTAACCTAGTTAAACGTTGCGTCACTGAAAATGTTTTTAATAGTGATATGGGTTTCTTCCGCCAAAAACATGGGCTGAGTATGGGAAATCCTTTGTCACCCATTCTGTGCAATCTTTTTATGGAACATTTCAAAATGTCTCTACTTCCCTCTTTGACCCCATCCCCAAATTTCGTATGGTACAGATATGTTGATGATGTTATATCGATGTGGCCTTTAAATCAACTGGGATATTTTGATAATTTCTTAAACAACCTCAATAACCTACGCCCTACCATAAAATTCAAATTTGAATGGGAAAATAATAATTGTTTACGTTTCCTCATGTCAAAATTGTATGAGTAAATGACCGACCTACCTTCTTTGTATACCCTAAAACAACTATTTCTAATTCAAAAATCCATTTTTACTCATGTCATCATATAAAAGTTAAAAAGCCATTATAATGTCTATGTATTCGAGAGGTTTTAGAATTTGTGACCTATGTTTCTCGTCCGACGAAATTACTTTCACCACCTGTACATTTATAGAACTAAAGTATCCCCTCCAAATCATCAATGAATGCTTATCTAAGGCCAAGTCAAAATTCTATTGCCCTAAAAGTAGGAACCGAGATACTAAAAGAAACTGCATCTCACTTCAATTTTCTCTATTACTGAAAGGTTTAAATAGTATCCTTTCCCCTAACCGCACCACTTTTAAAAAATTATTCCCCACCACCAAACCTATAGA
This sequence comes from Ceratothoa steindachneri, assembly GCA_963969495.1. NCBI lineage: Eukaryota > Metazoa > Arthropoda > Malacostraca > Isopoda > Cymothoidae > Ceratothoa > Ceratothoa steindachneri. The sequence goes on from OZ018330.1 coordinate 104,557,226, forward strand.
AGGAACAAACGAAGCAGGATTCTATTTAATCCCCTGTAAAGAAATTAACTGCCCTTTATTTCACCATAGGCAAAACAGGAAGAAATCTGGATAAGAGAATGTACGAACACAGAGTCTCGAGACGTTAGACGAGGAAGCTTAGTCTCTAGTCTTTTCACTCCCTTATATATGAAATCCCCAACTTTGACCTTTCGGATGGGTAATTCAAATGCAGCGCCTACGTCAAAGATCTAATCTTAAAAGATATTTTTAATGAACTTAAATTCACACCACTTGATTAGGAACTCCAATTGGATCTCTGTAAACTATATACATATGTATTGGTGGGGCTGCATGTATTCTTAGTGTTCGACTAAGGCTGGCCTGACAAACTCCTTACCGAAACTGGTCTAGAGATAATAAATACTACGCTCCAAGCTATATAAATATATATATATATATATATATATATATATATATATATATATATATATATATATATATATATATATATATATGAGAAACTCACAAAGTAGCGCGTGAGAAGAGCAAAAAATGCCAAAAATCATGCAGGAAAATGAATGGCGGATTCCAAGTACTTTCCAACTTTTTTAGTTTATTCTCAAGTAATAAGGAAATACTTAAGAGAGATGGTTTATATAAAAGAGAACCGGGGAGTGCCCCACCCATGCACAGCGGAAGGACACAGATTAGAGAAGTATTATCAAAGACGTGATTAAATACCGGATGTTAAAGGTTAAAGGCATATAGATAAGATCTATTTACCGAAATTCCACAAAGCTATGAGTACATACATACACATGTAATTATAAATACATTGAAATAAACAAAAAAACATAAGTAATTTAGTAAATCAGAGGGCTAAGTTTAAAATGGACAATTTCTTTACAAATAAGGCTTTTAATTACAGGGTCCAGTTTAAACAGATCGGGGAATATATTAAAATTAGGCAAGGAATTAATGAATGAGGATTTGAAAATATTTCTTTTAACATAGTCATCAGATTTGTAAATAAATTGAGCTGAATTCCAATTGCTAGGGTGAAAATGTTGAGATAACTGGACAAAGAAAGCACTATTACTTTCACTTCTTCTAATATCGTATTTACGTCAGGTTAAACGTACATTTAATGATTTACCGATTCGTCCAAAGCATTGCTTACCACCATGTTGTCTCTTATATATACCATCTCTGTTAAGTATTTTGTTATTCCTTGAGAATAAACTGAACAGGTTCGAAAGTACTTGGAATCCGCCTCTCATTTTCCTGTGGGATCTTTTTGCATTTATTTCTCTCCTTATATCCATATATATATATATATATATATATATATATATATATATATATATATATATATATATATATATATAGAGAGAGAGAGAGAGAGAGAGAGAGAGAGAGAGAGAGAGAAAGCGAGAGAGAGAGAGAGAGAGAGAGAAAGAGAGAGAGAGAGAGAGAAGGAGGAGGGAGAGAAGGATTTCTTGCAGGAAATGTAGGTTCTTTGTTGTCCAAAAAAAAGCCTTATTCTTTCCCGCTAATTCACTGTAATCAAAATGAGTTATACCATTTGAGCTCTATTTGCAAACACCCAGAAACTTTGTATATACTGATGTTCTTCCCTAAACCCCCTTTCGCTTAGAACCCCACTGGTTCCCTACTCGCTCTCACGCGTTCGCCTTCATTTAAGTTTGAGAGAGGTCAATCTGTAGACACTGTGGTAAATGGAGTTTCTCTACGAAAGAGGAGCTTTAGATCAAGGGCTCTCCAACTTAACGTCTTTGTTGATTATTATATCAGTGTGCCCTAACCATTTTAGCCCTCTATGTTATTCCACTCATCTTGAAATACAAGCAGGATATGCTAATATTTTACTTACAAGGAGTTACAAGGAAAAAAAGTACCCTAGGAGACCTTACGGTCCATTCAAAGAGGGTACCTTTGGATTAGCAATCGAGCGCGCACATGGCTGCTCAATTGTTTTGCGTCCCTAAACGGCCACTTTTCAAGACTTTGTCTAGTCTTGACTTGAACTAGTCAACAGATTCACTGTTGACAACTTCCACTAGAAGTGCGTTCCACTTACCGCAAATACTGTAGGTGAAGAAAATTCCACACAGATTGCGGTTGTAACGCTTCAGTTCAAGTTTGAAGCCGTGATTGCGCGTTCAGTTCTCATTCACTCTGAAAATATCTCGGTAGTCAATATTTTCGAACTCTCGAAGTATTTTGAAAACTTCGATGAGCTGACCACGCAGTCTACGGGTTTCCAGTGAGAACAGATCTAATTCCCTTAGTATATCCTCATAACTTTTATTTCGGATAGAGGGAATCAGCTTGGTTGCCCTAGCTTGTACGCGTTCCAACCTTGTGATGTCCTTTCGAAAAGAAGGACTCTAAACTTGTACGGCATACTCCAGGTGCGGCCAAACGAGGGATTTGTACAGACAAAGTAATATCTCCTTGTTACGGTATTCAAACTGGCGCTTTATGTAGCCTAACATCCTTTGGACTTTCTTCTCTGCCTCGATGCACTGTTTTGAGAACTTGAGGTTGCTAGTGATAGTTACATCCAAGTCTTTTTTAGTGTCACACGATTCAAGAGCAGTGCCCTTAAGGATGTAGTGAGATTCGGGGTTTCGGTGGCCGATATGCATTACTTTGCATTTTCCCACTTAGAAAGGCATTTGCCACGTGTCCGACCACTCCCCAATCCTTTGAAGGTCTTCTTGGAGGCGGGCAGTGTTCCCCTCCTTTGCCACATTGATACCAAGCTTGGTGTCGTCGGCAAATTTGAAGATTTTGGCAACCATGTCTATGTCCATGTCGTTGACATAGATAATAAACAGTAGTGGTCCCAGGACGGAACCTTCAGGGACACCACTAGATACGGGTGCCCATTCTATTGCCCGTCCATTCACCACTACTCGTTTCCGTCTGCCACTTAGCCAGCTCTCTATCCAACCAGGGTCCTTGCTGTCTATGCCCTGTGCACGCACTTTCCGGAGAAGGCGGCGGTGTGGTACCTTTTCAAAGGCCTTTTGGAAGTCAAGGTACACAACATCCACCGCTTTATCCCAACCATGCTCACTGAACACGAAGTGGAAGAATTCCACAAGGTTCGTCAGGCATGATCGTTGCCTTCGGAAGCCGTGCTGAGAACTCTTCAGTAGCAGGTTTTACTCTAAAGAAGACGTTATCTTGTCCACTATCATGCTTTCCATGAGTTTACCGACTATTGAAGTCAAGCTGATGGGTCGGTAGTTTGACGGATGGCTGGGGTCTCCTTTCTTGAAGACCGGAGTCACCTTCGCCTCACGCCAGTCTCTAGGAACGCATCCGATACGGATTGACATGTTAAAGATAGCACACAGATGTCATGATACTTCATCGCACACTTCCTCCAACACCTTGGATAGAAACCCGTCCGGTCCAAGAGACTTATTCGTCTTTAGGTCAGCGATCTTTTTCTATATTTCTCCTTCAGTGAAGTTCATATCCTCCAGCTTTTCCCTCGAGTAAGAACTCGTTGGCTGGGAGATGGGACCACACTCATAGTAAACACTGAAGAGAAGTAGTCGTTGAGCAGGTTAGCATTTTCTGCATCTGAGTGACTTAATGCACCCTCCTCGTCCACTAAGGGCCCAATCCTACGATGGATTGGTTTACGGCTATTTACATAGCCGAAGAACTCCTTGGGATTCTCCTTGCAGGGTCTCGTCACTCGGAGTTCATCAGTACGCTTAGCCGCCCTTATGCTGGACTTCACTCTCCTGGCTAGACTTCGGTACTCGTCAAAGGCACCCGAGAACTCCGATCACCGGTATACATTTCTCTTCTCCCTAAGCAGTTGGCCCATTTTTCGATTAAACCATTTCGGTTGAACAGAAGACCGACAGAGGCATTTCACAGGGAGGTAACTTGATTGAAGACTCATGAACTTATTTTTGAAATTGTTCCACGAATCCTCAACATCTTCGCATACCGCTAGCTTTACATCAGTCAACCCAGCACGAAGGCTTGCAAAGTCTGCTCTTCTCAAGTCAAGTTTCCTTGATTGAATGGCAACAGAACTTACCTTCGGGATCTTGACGCTAAATCTAACTAGCTGGTGATCACTGCCACCGAGCTCTTCACCTACAGAGAGATCCTCAACGATATCATCGTCAGAGGTGAAGACCAAGTCGAGGATATTGTCTCCTCTCGTCGGTTCTGTGACTCATTGAGTGAGGAACTCGTTGTTAGCAAACTCCAGGAGTAGCACGCTCTCACCACAGGCTGCTCTGGTTTCCCAGTCAACTTGTCTGTTGAAGTCGCCCATATCGATGCACACTCTGTCTTGAACAAGCTCACCCAGCAGCTGTTACAGTTCCCTGTCCTTCTCCACGGGTTGTTAAAGCGGTCTTTAAAGCAGCAGGGTCCTGTATCTGACAGGACCTATCTATAGGTCAACGCCTAGGGGCTCGTGGTCGGATATAACGTTGGAGTTCTTAGATTCGATTGTATAAATGATATACAACATTACACCGCCATCTCTCTGTCTGGCCTATCTATGTGGAAGAGCTGGTAGCCAGGAACCGTGAATTCGCCTTCAAATTCTCGGTTTGAGTTTTTTATCCACGATTCTGTTATAGCTACCATTTTGGGTTCTTCCGTCGCTACGAGGCATTGGAGCTCAGGAAACTTGTTCCTGATTGACCTCGCATTGAAGAGGAAGAGTCCCATACTCTTCCGTTTCCCGGCTTCTAGGTTCTTGCGGTGGCACCATTTTTGACAACCTCCGAGAAAGTTGTTTGTGGAGTGACTCGGGCGTACTGGCGTACGTCCGCCTTCCCAATGGGCCGGACACTCCTTTGGGTGCGCTCCACGACATCCTGGATGAGGTTGGCTAGGAACGCCTTGCCCTTAAAGGAGAGGTGCACCCCATCCCTTTGGTAGAGGTCTTTTCTACCATAGAATACGGCGTACGTGTCGACAAAAAAGACACCCTCCGTCGTACAGAGGTCTGCAAAGCGCCAGTTTAGCGACATGTTTCTCAAGTGGGTAGTCTGGCTTGGAACCCACCTCGAGAACATCCCCACCACGACGCATCTGCGGGTTTTAAATCCACAGTCGTCGACAGCGCCCATAACTGTCTTCATAATCTCGCCTGTAGGGCCTACCCTCCCTCTTATGAGGTAGAGGTCGTTGCCACTTGCCATAAGGGCATAGACTGAAGTCACAGAAATCTAAGACTTCTCGACCTCAGCTCTTACCTGCTTATTCCCACAACCTGAGAGGCAGCTCACTTTAACGCTTGTGTGAAGGCGGGCCGCTAGCATGGACTGCAGGCCCCGTGCCTGGGAATCACCCACAAGGCTGACCCTGGTACATTTGCCTGCTGAGCTCGGAGTCTTTATTTTGTGAGGCAAGCTCTCCTATTCCTCTCTCTTCCCCGTCATGGTCTTTTCAGTCTTTTTTTTCTTGTTCTTCTTCTCTATCATCTTTTCTTCCTTGTCATCCTTTTCAATAACTTCTTATACCTTTTCTTCTTCTATTTCTTCTTCTTCCTTTTTCTTCTTTCCCTTTTTCGTCTTTTTTTTCTTTTTCTTTTTTCCTTTTGGCGTTTCTGCTACATTCGGGCCCGGCCTCTCTGCAGAGGTGGTGTTTGCCACAGGACTCGAGAGCTCGTTTAACTTCTCTTCGAGCCTTTGGATCTGGTGGGAGTGCTCCTCCTTGAGCCTCTCGATTTTCTTTTCGAGGTCTGTAGTTCTTTCCCTGTAGTAGGCCACTACTTCCTTCACTTCCTTCTTTAAGATGCAAGTGGTGCATATACTGTCTGGGTGGCATTTCGCATAGCAGCCCACCGGGAGGGCAACACACAACTTGTCTTTCTTACATGTGGCACACGTGAATTTTAGCGCTGCTGGACCTTTCTTGCCTGCCATTTTGCACACTATATTTCTTAGGCTCGTGACCAATCAATATATAAAAGGGTAGTTTGGTGAGTTCTCCCCACGAGAGTCGCTCCTGCCTATTGATCGGAGTCGTTTTGGAGTCCTCCAGAAAGCTCGCTCCGACCGAGTGGTCAAGCCTCAGCGTGCCGTGGCTCCCAACCAAGCAGCACAGACTGTTCCCAAAGGCGCCATCGATTTGTCACCAGGTAAACAACAACGAAGCACGCCCCTTACTAAACTCCTACTCGTTCCCTTCACAACGGCCAGGATATCGGTGTAGCGTTCAATGGATATCCCGCCACACCAAGGAACTCGACCCAAGGCTTTTTGTTGGCCTGGCAACCAACATGGAAACAAAGGGCCGTCACCTCGGACCAATGCTACCAAAAGCACCCGTCAACGGTCACTGGAAATGGTCGGTAATTAAGCGCCAGGGAAGGGTTTAACGGGGCACTACCCTCATCCCATTTATCGTGCCTCAACGCCGAAGACCTCTCAAGTCCTGGTCTCTCGCAACCAGTGAGCGTCGATTGGCGTTGTTTATAGAGGTTCCAAAGCCTCTCTTCTGACGCATGAGGTAGCTGCCAGGTACTTATAGGTAGATAGATGAAGAAAGAGTAAGAGTGACATGATAGGAATAGGGGTTGTTTTTTTCTTTTTGTATAAGTAGAAGAAATAGTATTAATGTTAAAAAAGGGGAAGGATAGAGTAGGATAAAGAAAGACGCCGTTAGTCTGGAACCTAATTTCCGACCAAATCGACAAGGGAAACCCTGCCAGGGGTACCAGAAGCTAAGTACCCCCGCCGACATAGCTCGAAAAGTCAAGGGTACGCACAAGCTCTATTCCCACGACAAGGGGGCGTCACCTCTCCCTCTAATTTCTTGAGAGAGAGAGAGTAGCGTTTTACAATACAAAGTAACTACACAATCAGCAATAACTTTATGTAATCCGTCAACGTGACCCGTCAATGTGACCCGTCAACGGTCACTGGAAATGGTCGGTAATTAAGCGCCAGGGAAGGGTTTAACGGGGCACTACCCTCATCCCATTTATCGTGCCTCAACGCCGAAGACCTCTCAAGTCCTGGTCTCTCGCAACCAGTGAGCGTCGATTGGCGTTGTTTATAGAGGTTCCAAAGCCTCTCTTCTGACGCATGAGGTAGCTGCCAGGTACTTATAGGTAGATAGATGAAGAAAGAGTAAGAGTGACATGATAGGAATAGGGGTTGTTTTTTTCTTTTTGTATAAGTAGAAGAAATAGTATTAATGTTAAAAAAGGGGAAGGATAGAGTAGGATAAAGAAAGACGCCGTTAGTCTGGAACCTAATTTCCGACCAAATCGACAAGGGAAACCCTGCCAGGGGTACCAGAAGCTAAGTACCCCCGCCGACATAGCTCGAAAAGTAAGGGTACGCACAAGCTCTATTCCCACGACAAGGGGGCGTCACCTCTCCCTCTAATTTCTTGAGAGAGAGAGAGTAGCGTTTTACAATACAAAGTAACTACACAATCAGCAATAACTTTATGTAATCTTGAATAGATTTTTCAAATGTTCTCTCCAAAAGATTTCACTCACTTGGATGGAGGAAAGACCTTCCCTAATCTCCGAGGAGTGGACACAAAGACGTGTTCGAAAAAATTATTGAGGATAAAAGAGGTAAGCAGGAGATGAGCTTTCAAAATTTAATTTATTTTGTATACCTGAAGCAGGGAATTCTCCCTTCTAAATAATCCAACCTAATAATAATACAAAAAATATGTTTGCTCAATTTTTATCCAATGTATCAGAATATATCGGAGAAAAAGTGAGCAAATAGACTCGTTGCCGAATCATTTTCAAAAGGTAACCTGCAACCCTCAAACGAAATACACATACAGGTGGGGGAGGGGGTACTAAAATTTAGTATTGTTAAGATATGTCCAGCAAAACGTATAAGTGCATATAGGGAGGTACGTATAGGGGCGTCGGGGAGCTGGGCGAAGTGCCCTTTGAGAGTTTCAGAGCTCCTGCATTGAATGCATCGGGACTCAAGCCATCACAAAGCAATTTTCTCCTTGAAAATGTATGGAAGGCGCGGACATAGCTGCTTCATGTTATATTTTCAAAATTAAAACGATACGAATGGATATGGCAGACACAGAATTTTAAAAATTCAATCCTTTGATTAAGCACAAATTTGGGCTAAATCACTACCATACATTAAATTATTTTTCATGAACAATACCCCTCTAAATCCCAGCACCATAAACATTATCCACCCTTTGTCTATGTCAGTCTCCTTTATCTCAGACACACTCAGAAAATTATTCCACACCTTGTACGCTGTTTTTCAACTTTCACGCACCAATACAATCAAAATCATGCATTTTTTCTACATTTAGTGGTCACCCTTCATTTTATATGCTCTTAATACCTTAGAACATGTTATGTACTCAATCCACTATAAAAGTATCCTGGAGTTCAATAGAAGAAGAACCTTTGCTTTGAGCAATGCCAAAAATCAAAGAAGTTCCTCGTCCTATTCGAAAGCAAATAATTATACATCATTCAGTTGGATTTTTCTATAGAGAATTCCAGAGCGAGTTGCAGTGCTTTATGCAACTCTAGGTGCAAGAATTCGAAAGCATTGCGAGTATGGAATCAACTCGATTTTGACATTAGCCTATGCTCTTCACAAGATTAACCATCAATCTCGACGGAACATGCTTCGGAACCCAATAATAATCCAATTATTATATTTTAAACTCCACAAAGTGATCTGGAATTGTTAGGGGCATAAGTGGGTAAGAGAATTATTATTAGTAGAGTGCTCCTTCGTATTGATATGCATCTCCTAACTCTCCGTAAAGCTCCACTTCTTAATAGAAGGCTTGTAACAAACCATTTAAAATTTTCCAGGCCTTTAAAGGCATGTATACATAAGGCAAGTCTCTTTGGAAACGGGGAAGTAGGTGAGGCAACGGTCTTGAAGAGACAAGTTTAAGGACGCGTTTCCCTGTTTTTCTCCTCTACTGATATGTGATTATGGACTAGGAGACATCTTCTACGCCGGTTGACAGGGTCACTGGGTTTTGTGAGCAGGAGAGTGATTATCTGGGTGAAAACTAAGGTTAGATTAATGCATTATCCCAACGAAATGAATGCAGCTTCTTTTACCCTATTTCTACTGGCATCCGCGTTGGCAGCTACAACTCTCACTAGCCCATAATCGATAGATTGATTTGCATTCCTTAGATGCTTCGCGAGAGCGATGAAGAATCTTTTCGGCACGTTGTCAAGATTATGTTCTTCTTTAAGTCTCGTTTGGAACAATGTTATATGGTCAAATGAGATTAAAATAGAACTTTTCGACAAATTGATTCTCGTGACCTATCTATGCTACTAAATACAATATTCCAATCGTGAAACACGGAAAATGTAGTCTCATGGGTTGTACCTACAGAACATAGCACATGGGCACCCCACATTATTGATGGTAAAATGGATGGTAACTCGTATAGAAAAATACTGGAAGAAAAGCTGTTTCCAAGTGCTAAATAATTCAACAATCTACATCAATGGAGATTTTAGCAGGACAAAGATCCATAACACAGAAGAAAATTAACTCAAGAATTGTTTAAGAGTCAATAGCTAAGCTTCAAACCTATCGAGCAATTGTGGGGAATATTGAAAGTTTTAATTCGAAAGACAATCCCACAAAACCTTACCTCTCTGAGAGAGATTTGAGTAGAAGAGTGGAACACAATATCAATAAATGACTGCGAAAAGCTAATATCAACCTATTAGAATAGTCTAATTTATTAATGCAAAACATGGTTTTGCCACAAAATATCAAATGACTGAAATTATTATTGGTTTAATACTTTTGTCACTTGTTAAATTTTTATGATATACAAAGGAAATCTCACGTAAATATTCTGTTAAATATATGTTTACTGAGTATTCTTTAATTTTTATAAGCAGACAAAAGCACGAAATATTTCAGATGAATTTAAAATTTAAATGTGCAACTATTCTTTTTAACTCAATATATATATATATATATATATATATATATATATTCAGTTTATTCGATCCAACGATGACATTGCGTACAATAGTATCTATAGTTTAACAGATAGTTTTAGCTGAGTTCCCATCGATATTATGGTTGGGTTGAGACATATGAATATAAAATTCCCTATTTTCTTGACCACGTCGAACATTATATTTGTGTAGAGGATAGATTAGGGTTTCTCAAACATTTACCCGATTCCACAAAGTAATATTTGTGACAATCTATACATTTTACTCAATATACACCACCAATAGTGGAAGTAGCAAAAGCTGGAGTAAAGGGAATTTAAGAGAGTATTATTGTTATAAAAAGAAGGGTGATGTGCAACACAATATAATTTTTTTTTTCTCTAACTAAATATGTATCAAGGAAATCTACACGATAGTAAAGTTTGTGTCCTACTTTAAAAATGTAGAAACTTATGTTTCAAAGAATTCAGGACAATTGAGGCGAGGCAGACGATGAAAGATGGATCGAAAAAAATATTAATATGATAAGAAGACTAAAAATGAATATAAAAAGAAATATTAGTCGGTATACGCTGGACAGATAATTTAAAACCAAAAGGAGTGCGCTGTAGAGTTATTGTCTCAGCCAGCATCCATCATCATTTCCACCATGATTTATCTCTCTCTAGGAGCCCACACAGGCTCTCTCATTCATTTATTCATTAAATAATCATATTCTCATCACTTCATCCTTTGGTGGATGGACAAGGAGGCTCACACTTTCTAAATTTAAACACAATATATGAGGAAAACGATTTTATTCTGTTAATTAAGTAAAGGGACGAGTTTCATGGACTAATGGTCATCTATCATCTCACGATGCCTCATTAACAAATAGGGTTTCCCTGTCTACAACGAGTAACAGAAGGGGAGCTAAATCGGGCAGATCCAATATCTTAAAATGCATCAACGAGCAGATGGGAATTACTTTAATACGGCTCATTGAGACTAATGGAGGATACGCCGTTCTGCCACCTTCAGGAAGATCTGGAAAAACTGGTGACTGATGAGGCAAAAACAGGATTCTTGAAAATCGACCTAGTAATCAGAGTACAACTGTAAATAATGGCACAGTGAAAAAGTTTTCAAAGATCCATCATCCCTCTTTCATGGAAAACACCAAAGAGAAAATAGGAGAAGAAATCGAATCAAAGAAGCCTTCTTCTTAGATCATACAACTAACCAATCATAATTTTTTCAGCAGCAGTAGAAAAATACATTTTTGACATTTTACTGCCATTTCCCACCTGCGAAGAATATTCATGGTAAAGTGGTAATCCTGGCACCTATAATAGCGTAAAATTCTTCCACAGGTCACGTGCACCGATCACGAACCGAAGACTTATGTAGCGGGAAAATGTAAAAATAAGACAGTGGTAGGTCTGGTGAATATTGGGGTTTTAGGAATTGAGGCACCAATGTAAAGTACATCGCCAAATTTCCCTATTCATTTACCTCATAATTACCTAGGAAAAGTGACTGGCCAAATATTTCTCTTCACTCCTGGTTATACTATCATACCAATATTATATTGTTAAACACTCTTTACTCATTAACGAGTTACTTTTTATACAAACCAGATAATGGCTTCGCCCCTGCCCCCTACGGACGAAGCCTGCGCTTTGCTACTAAGATTAAAATTTAAAATCTAAAAAAAAAGCAGACATGGCTAAATTTTTCTAAATTTTATGAACTTCGCTGATTATAATAATTTCAAACAGAAACTCTAAACTAAATTTCCCCCGATTCAAAATATCATGTTGCTCAAATATAGTTATAGAAGAAGATATATAAAAATAAATTTTCTGAACTTCACCATTTGTAATTCTTTGGGTTTTAAAAAATTCACAAAATTTCGATACTTATATTTATTTCTAAACTTCACCATTTTGTTTTTTGATATTATTAAAATATTATTAGAAATAACTTTGATAAAAAACATAAGTTATAATCAAACTAAGATGAAATTATTATTCAAATACTCAAATTATACTCAAATACTTAAATTATAGAGTTAATGAAGTGATGTTGATGATTATACCAATGTATCAGACTATAAAGTTTAATAAGAGTGGACTAGTATCGATACGTATTTCATCGTACCAACTGCAGCCGTTAACTGAGAAAAACTGAAAAACTGCACTACAAAAACTGTACTACAAAACAAAACAAGGATTGGAGGAAGTATACCTACTAATAGAATTAATGCAACTAGGGAACATAACAATTGCCACAAGATAACAACTACCGATATTTAACGACAATAAAGTATTTAACAATACATCGTTGGTCAACTTTTTCGGCGAGTTAAATCTCCATGACCGCCATCTAGGCATCGAAACAGCAATGGAGCCGAGAATCAGCTCACAACACTGCTCAATTGAGCAATATTAGAGCGTGTTCGACCTAACATCCCACCACATATACAAGAAAATTCTGCAGGAAAGCGTCACATCTGTTTATCTAACGCAAATTTTCCTTACAACTACTACATGGAGCTACAAGGAGCTACAAGGAAAATAAGTACCCTAGAAGACCTTACGGTCCATACAAGGAGGGTACTTTTGGCGCAATCTTCGAAGGTGTCCGTTGGCAACATCGAAGATCACTCGCGAGGATCTTAACGGCGAATTCGAAAGACTTTATCTAGTCTTGACTTGAACTGGTCAACAAATTCACTGTTGACAACTTTCGTCGGAAGTGCGTTTCAACTACCGCATATACTGTAAGTGAAGAATTTCCCACACAGATCACGGTGGTATCGCTTCAGTTCAAGTTTAAAGCCGTGATTTCTTGTTCTGCCCTCGCTGAGCTGGAAAATATCCCCGTAGACCAGTATATGTACACGTCAGGGGCCACATAGCAACGCTAATGTTAATAAATAAACAACATATCCATATACCAAAGCAGAAATGGAAAACCTACCAAAGAGCGTATTGGGAGAAATATAATCATAAGCCTCAGACATACAGACCCAATCCTCTCAGCTAAGCGACCTTATAAAAGATCGACGAAGAACTGCATAGATTAAAAGAAGCAATAAAAGAACAAGATAAAGCATCAATCCCCCCAGCATTTGTATGTTTATATAGCTATTTAGATGGACGCCAGAAATGTAAAAAACAAACAAATATATAAAAAGATTTGGAGCAACGAGTGATACATAGACCTTAATTAAGAGAATCTAAAAGAGATAAAGTTACTCTTATCTTGGAAAAAACAGAGAAATATGGGATCAACTAATCGAGAAAATAGATAAAGATGCATCTTCTAATGATTTAGAAAATGTATAAATAGATAAAATCAAAGCCTCGAAGGGAAGAATGAAAATTTAACACTCAAGAGGAAATACTGTAGAAGAACAGACAGAAATTGAGATATTTTTCAAGGAAAATTGACAAGATGTGTTTAATTTAAGCGCAAATGAGAAAAGTTTTTACATAGGATTTGAAAATAAATTAATAGATGAACTCATTGGGGAGATACAAAAAGAAATACCCATTCTATTAGGTCTAACAAGCCACGAACACCATCTAAGGAACGAACGCGAACATGACTATAATGAAATAAATAAAACCATTAGAAACTTAAAGCAAAGAGGTTCCCGAAGATGACTTCAATAAGAGAAATTATATATAGTTTTTAGGGCCAAAGCAGAGAAATCTCCAGACTATGTGAAAAACTATCACTTCATCTTGCTTCTCGATTGTATCGGGAAAGTATTTGAAAAATAATCAATAACAAATTAACTAATCATTATCTACGGGCTAAAACTTTTCAGAACAACTCCCGATTCTGATTTAGAAAACAGTCACTGAAAGGGCACTCAGTTTAATAATCGAAAAGCTAGCGAAAGTTTGTCTACCGACACGGGTCTGAAGCTCAAGGCAAAGTATGACAAACAATCTGCAATAAAAAGATAAAGTAAGTAGGAAAAACAAGATTGAAAAAATAATTTGCAGTTGTCGCCTGAATAGATATGTGTTTATAGATATAGTTGATGCTTGCACCCGGATTTCTCAAAGCTGGGTATTTATGCCCATTTCTCTATTCACTTTACAACCCGATATACTTCCAACCAGAATCATGGCTGTTTAAGCATTCACTTCGCCGATGACATCAGCCAATTATTAATTTATTAGTACAGCAATGGTGAGATGAAGTCTAGAATGAGGGCGAGAGAAATAAGAAAATTCAAAAAGTAGGAATAAAAATAAAAGCTAAAGAAGATAGATTTAAAATAGTTGCGATAAACTTTACTCTGCTATCAGACATACATATACATATAAGGTAAAAGGTTTAGGTACAATACAGAAGGCAAAGTGCTGGTATTAAACTATACTACCGCAGGTTAAAAGAAACACGTAACGGAAAGAGCCAGCAAACGAAAAAGCGTACTAATGCTAATATAGTAGCTCAGAAAACTTAATATAAAAATTAGTGAATTATTTCTCAAGTGATAATTCAATTTGCGATAGTGGACTCGACAATAGCTATGTGATCTCTCGTAAAAAAGTTAACTCATCATACTTCAAAGCCTCCAAAACCAAGCAACGTATATAATTAGTACAAGCACAAGAACAGTCGAGCATAAAAGACAAAGAGAATTATATAGAGAAGCGAAAACAAAGCCACTAAATAGAATAATAAGAAAATTAACAAAGAGAGTCGTTCAAAATAAACGAAATAAAGAAGAAATAGAAATAACCAAATAGATAGCGCAAGTAGAAGGGTAGATTTCCCATCGTGTTATCGCAACAATACTCGTACCTAGACTATTAGATAAAACCGAATATGAAATTGATACATAAAGAAAGAGAAACTGCAACGAATGTATAAATAGACGATAATGGCAATCTATGAAAATACAGGAATAAAAATTCATAACTGAACTTGAACACATGAAAAGTTCTAAAGCAATGAATATCATCTCAAATATGTTAGCTCATATAGAAAACTAATACTGGCACTACAAAGGTTAACTTTCTAAACAAAGATAGCCAAATTAGGAAAAATAGAAAGAAAGGCGTGGAACGCCAAACTTAACAAAAAAGATACAAACCCTAAAAATAGATACATGATAAAAACAAAATTGGGTGTTACTCATGCGAATTACACTTATACTTAAAAATTTATATACTCCAATTATTTACCATAAACAGATATAAGCCTCAATTCCAGTCATACTGGCAACCCTCTGCAAATCTCTTCCCTCTTGCAAATTACACCCTGTTAACTTTCTCCTCTTATTTTCAGATTCGAGTTACAAACGCAACATGAGACAGGTGGACTGTGCGTTAAGCTGTAAGACTTATAACTACCTAGGTCACGTTTTTGTATAATACTTTACTTTTAGCTGTTCTATCCGGGGTTTTACATTTCCTCTCTTTCGCTCACTTACATCTCCTGAACACCTTTCGCTTTAATTCTGGTGATCCAGAGACTCTGAGTAGTAAGGGTTCGTAGGAAGACAGGGAGTACCGGGTCTTTGCGAAATCACCAAACTCACTCAGGCCACTCCGATGAGTGCCAGGATGGGAGGGGAGGGATATCAGTTGATCTGTTCTTTGTATCTCACCTTCCTTTTCATTTCATTTACTTTCTTGTTGTCTCCGAGAGATAGGCCTGTATAAAGGAAGCAAGTCTCTCTGAAAACGGTGTGAATAGGTAAGGCAACGGTCTTAAAGAGCCAAGTATAAGGACGCGTCTACTAATGTGTGATTATAGACCTAGAGCCATTCCTTACTCAGATCGACAGGGTAACTGAGTTCTGTGAGCAGGATAGTGATTATCTGGGCGAAAACCAAGGTTAGATTCATGCATTATCCCAAGGCACTGAATGCAGCTTCTTTCACCCCATTTGTACTGGCACCCGTGTTGGCAGCCACAACTTTGTCTGGCCCATAGCACTAGCCAACAAATTTTAATTTTCTCTCTGATAATTGAGTAAATTTTGTTGTAACTTACTAATTTTGGTGCGCTGATTCCATATATGTGCAGAAATACGTCTAAACCCCTCAGGTTCCTAAGTTATGCAACTAGGCGCTATGGCTTACTTTGTCACCTTGGATCAATTAATGATATAATTATTACGAGTTTGAGAAGAATGAGACGTTTCTGGGCCAAGGTTTGGGATCGGTGCACCATATTTGGCATTATGTACGTCCTTTTGCAGACCCAGAAAAGATATCTATTCTTTTCTTTCGGGCCACCTTTAGACATCATAATGATTCCTGTCGTCACGGATGTTCCATAGGCATAAGAAGCGCATATTTTTTGTTTATCCTAGCCGCAGTCTAAGAAGTAAAGAAATCATTATTGGGATCACCACAGATATTCCACTTATGATACGAGTAATGAACACCTTCCAAAATAAATTTAATTAAGTCATATTTCTCTATCATCCCCAAAATAAGTTCAGCAGGAATTGAAAGGTTTTGTAACAATTGTGAAGCAACACAGCTTTGAGGCTGGCAGCGAATAGTCTCCATTCATCAGGCAAATGTTCGTTTCCTAGCTGATTCATGAGGCCATTAACATCAGTACAGAAACAAGAACCATCTTCTTCTTAATAGAGGGCAGCTAAGGCCTCATGGCGTTTACGGAGAGTAGATATTCTTGCACTGTCCTCTAGAAGATTCCATTGCTGTAGTCTTGAGGTCAACAGTTCGGCGTTCTCGTTTGAAAATGACAAATTCCTCACCAAATCATTTAATCTTTCTTGATTTATCAAATGGATCTTCTTTCCCTTAGACTCATACCATACATTTTATCGCCATTGTTATCCTCCTCTTCAGGCGATGAATCATCTTTAACTGCAGTAGCTGATGGAGGAACTGGGATTGGCATCTCCATATTATGGAGGACTGGTTTTATAGCTGACTTACAATCTGGATATACAATTTTTGACTTGTCTTATTTGAGAAGCCCGCAATAATTTCATACAAAAGTAGCAATGAAAAACATGATTGGCTGGCTCAAGCCACACCATTGCTACAGCTAAAGGCATACCCTTCCGTTTGCCATTTAACCACTGTGTGAGTACCCAATAACACACAGTACAAGATTTATGAGGTGCCAGGGCTTGTCTTGGTCACTAACTTCACAACTAAAGTAATAATTGTATGCAGTTTTCCCTCTTTTAGATAAGTTCCTCCGCTGGTTGCTTGGACTGTATCTTCCACAGATATAAAAAAAGTTGTCTGGCCTATTTATACATCCTCACCGATTCCTGTTTTCAACTTAGTTTGTATATAACCTGTTATATACTTTTGTGCAATCTTATTTCATTTAAAAATTAATTAAGATAAATCTGAAAGAAAAATGCAACGCCACTACTATAATGACTAAATTTGACAACTTGATAAAACAGGAGTGTAACGCAGAAGCCAAACATATCCTCTAACTACGGTAGCCGAAGCAACACTACCCATATGTGTAACTAAAGAGTATGTGTGTAACTCAGGAACCTTACGTAGTACAACAATTCTGATTACAGAATCGGAATCAGCATACTCAATTTAGTATAAATTCCAAGCTAATACCCAAGTAGCAGAATCATTGGTGACTATTTTAATCAATAGATTGATTTGCATTCCTTAGATATTTCGCGAGAGCGATGAAGAATCTTCGCAGCACGACGCCAAGATTATTTGCCTTAAGTCTCTATTCGATATTCCTGTGAGACTCGCCGTAGTATGAAAGTTGCATTTTATACAGTGGATATCATAAATTCGGACTTAACCTGTTTCTTTCTATCGTTCATATCACGAAATAAGACTTCAATCTTTCTTCCTGCAGCTCGAAACACATTTACGGCGACTTTAATTCTGTGGTTCATTCCAACTCTACGCCGAGAACTACATGCAAAAGTGAATGTTTGTTTACATTTTAAGATTATTGTCACATAAATTTCGTTGTGTACTTACGGAGATATTAATCTTGGTAAGGTAATCGTGTATTTTTATTTATTATTGCTATTTGGTAAGATAATGTACGCGATAATAAAGTAAAATTCCTAGTTGAAACCAATATCAAGTGGCACTCTTGATAATCTTCCAATTAGTACTCGATTGAATTGAAAAACTAGCCTTCAAAAAGGGATTGGAATCTTGGGTGTAAATCCTGAAAATCGAGCAAAATACGGTAGTAGCTGCTACGATGACACCAATGCATCTTCCTTTCTTCTTCTGCTTGTGATTTAAACGTAAACAAACAAGATGAGAAAACAGATACATCTTCCATAAATTTCTTTGCTACTTCCCTTAAAAGTTTTAGCTTTTATAATACAGTATTTCAAACTTTATCTTACTTATGAATAAATTCTTATGTGAACCCAATCTCTTGTTTTTATTTTCACTTAATGTGGTTAGATTGTTGGAATAAACCTCATCAAAAATGGGCCAAGGAAAGCTAATAACAATAGCTACAAAGAAGTTCTTTCGTAGTTAGGCCTATAAATTTCAGAGCTAGAGCCCTAGGTGTTCTGAGGTCCTTCTCTTCTTCAAACCTCCGGATCTTTCTCACGCGTGAAAGAATCCAAGCAGATAATTATCTGATATTTATAAATTTATAACTCTCCTTTTAGGGACCTGAGATTCGTATACACTTTGCATCTGCCATACAGTTCTTCTCCCGACATCTTAAAAATGATATATGTACATGTTTAAAAGACTCGTCTCACAGTACAAATATTAACCAACATGGAATAAGAGAGTTGATTTATCATTCGTCGGCTTCGATCACATTAACATGAGCATTGTATTTCAATTGGACACCACCATTAAAAACATGAGGGAAAAGATTTTAAACAAATATTAGGAGTATATTCTTTTAACATAAAATTGTAAGCTTTCACTAGTGTCTTTCAGTAATAGTAATTAGTACTAATTCTAACTTTTTAAGATTTGGCCTAAATGTTCATCTCGATAAAAGAGAACATCCCATCATTCGGCATAGGGTCGGTTAGAGCAGCCCTCATCACCAATTCCACTTGAATATTTAACTCTTGTACATTCTCCTCTTTTCATCTCTCATTCATCATTCTTCTCTCGAAGGTAAACAAAGAAACAATATATTGGAATATACAAAATGTTTTCAAACTTATACTGAGTAAGCCCCTTTAATAATAAGCTAGTTATATGTTAAATTTCCATATCCTAATTTAAAATTTAACGTGGGACAACATTCATTATTTAACATTTATTAAATAAGTTGATTTTGCTTTTACTAAATATTATCGAATTCCTTTTCCAGAGTATCAGTTGCTGATGTGCTGACTACTTCTTGCCATAGAGAATACCACACTTAAAAGATAAGTTTGCTTTAGGCGAATTTTCTAGCCAATGTTTTGAATCGCCATTTCCTTAACTCTTGTTTTGTCCTCGGTTTACCGTGATGCTTCTACAATTAATCAATTTTTCTGCAGTATCGGGCATATTTTCAGCAATCTTTACGTTTCTCTTTGTTTTCTCCGTTTGCTCCTATGGTCGAATCTATACAGTTTAATTTGTTATTCTTGACTTTGTAGTTTAGAAGCTTTTGCTAGTTATCATTTTGGTAGAGCAGCGCTGAACCTGTTCTATTGTTTGTATTTAACTAAGTATGGTGACCAAGCAATTTATATGTTATGTCCTTCATCTTTATTTTCATTAGATCCTCTTCATTTTTATTAGTTGACGAAGCTAAGCATTGGCAGTGAATTAATTTTCTTGTAACTCATTCCCGAAGCTATGCTGCATACGAAAATTGAAAAGTGTGATCCGAGAAATAAGTCCTGTATTTGATCTGTGAAGTAGTTTTTAATCCAATCTGTTGTACTATTGTGAATGTGGATAATTTAGAATGTTGAAAAAAGAATATTAAAAGTCAATTTATTAAAGTCTTTAGCAAAATCTGGATATATAACATAGCTTTCAAACTTGAATCGAACGCTTTTGCCAATTCCAGAAAAACAAGATCGATTTATAAAGCTATGCTGATTATTTGCTAAATATTTATATCTGTGTAAATGATTAAGTAGTTTTATTACTATAATTTACCTTATTGGTTTGCATTTTAATTAAGTTAAACTTATTGGTCGATAATTTTCTTTTTGATCACGTCTACCTTTTTTGAATATGAGAACAACATATAGGAGTTTCCAATCAACGGGGACAATTTCGCTACCAAAATGCAATTGAACAAATGTAAAAATTTGAAGAATTTCGTTTTCTAGTTCCTTAAGACCTTGTGTAGATATTCATTCCGTCTACTCTGAACGCATTTTATCAACATATTTTATGTATTGCCTCCGTTACATAATCTATTGTGATTTATTTTTTGTATACATATTTTTATTTTATATTTTCATTATTTAAATTTGGGTTATCCTTGTTGAAAATTGAGCAAAAAAATTACTTAAAATAAACTAATTTAACATCATATTGACGCAATCGACTTTTGTGTCCTGGGATTGGCACAAATAATGTAGGCACCACTGTTACTGCTGAGACTAAATAGTAGGCCAGTATTTAGTTTAAACATTTAATGAGCTAAGAAATCAATGAAGACATTTACTGCTCAGACTCAACTTAAAGGAAGTTGAATTAAGTCTTTACTCTGGAGGATTACATGGATCAAGATTAGAAATTTTTGTTTATTAAAATACACAGTAAATACTTCAAATATATTAATTGGATGTGCAATAGAAAAATACAACAAAATAATATATGGAACTTTTCAGTTCAACAAACATTATTAATTTAAATTAATTTACTATTATTTGACTATATCGCTTCAATTTAGGCACTGTAAAATCATTGTAGTTACAAAGGAAACGGTAACTGTAATATACCTTAAAAGCAAGGTTAATGATAACACCCAGAGTGACTAAATGTTCTGTAAGCTCTGTGAAGTTAAAAGAAACGCGTGTGAAACTTACATAGCAAGTGAGATGTAGGCACTCAACCCACACTCACTTAACACAAAAGCTGTGGAAACGTACAAGAAACCCCACATATATACATATACATGAAATACAATACGCTGCGATGGCATTAAGATACTCCGCCGCCTTCAATTACCCACATACACACATAGGATAACAGTATCATGAACACCGTTTTTTCATAAACACGCGCCTCTCCTCCCACTCGCCCATCGTCCCACCACACCAGTCCTACCTAATACCACCTCCTGCAGGCACAATAACACCACGCATCGGTGTCTCACCCCCGATCATTCAACTCTTCCTAACCTATCTAAAGTTTTTTTCCGGAACTTCTCCTCTTCTACTATAAATTGTACGTTGAAGCTAGTGGCCCGCGTCCACCATAGATGTCTCATTCAATCCTGGATCAAACTCTTTTTTTTTCTTCTTATATTATGGTAAGACTGATGTAGGAATATTATGTGACCTTTCTATTTTACTTCTATAATATCTGTATTTTGCTCCAGTGACTTCTATCTTTGTCTGACGTCATAATCCGAGATTCTTTTGGTTTTAATGAACGTAAAGTTTGAGCGGATTCAAAAGTGGACTTGGCCAAAATTTATATAAATATTTCATATTTGATCAAATATCAATGAATTGTAGCCAAAAGCCGAAAGAAGATGCTCGACTTCAACCCTCTTCTATTCGGTTGCATGTGTCGCTTGCAATTGAGTGGGTCACAAAGGAGTTCAAGATATGGCTACCCAAATTTGAATGCATCGTATGCCAATCAATTTAGAGAAGATTGCAATCACTATTATACACACATGTTCGGATTTGTTCGCTAAAAGTTTTTATTGCTAATCTTTAGCCAGAGTGACTCACCAGACTTCAAAATATTGCGCTCTTTCCTTAGCACAAAACACCTCCCTCTTTTTTTAGCAATCTCAACTTGATTAAAAGTATACAACCTGAAATTTGAAATGATGATAGAGAGTAACGATATTTTATTTGTATCTATGTATGACTCTTTAATATCTATGTTTTTCGTATGATTTTTATTAATAATAATATAGGTTAATATGAGTTTGTTTAGCTCTAATTTGAAGTAATATTTTCGGTATTACTAACCCACATTGTTTGAACTATTCCGCTCTAATTTTATCTCCACTATTCGTACTATCGTTATTATTTGTATTACTATTATCAAAATGGATGGATAACTGTCTAAGTTGTACAGCCATGTATTAAATTCTGTTTTCCCGAATGATGCTTCTGCAAAAGTTGGAGGGAAGTTGTTGATACCTTTTTCTATGAGCACAACAAATCAGGCCCTTTTAATGCCATTTAGATGAATGCAATCTTTCCCATAGAGATATCTTTGATAGATATATTATTCTAGAAAAACCCTTAATTAATAGATAGCATCTCTAGAGGAACATCATTTTTTTAAATGCGTTTTCCTCTTTTGAAGAGAGGGTGCCATTTTACAAGATATTCTCTTTACGATTTTTTAACATCAGTCCACTCCGCCTATAAACGATCGTCTTTCGTAGAAATGATAATCGGAGCTTTTTACGCCAAATCAAAACAATTAATTAGTCTCTGGTGATTTTATGGTGTTTACCGCTTCCAGATGTTATGACTTGTGCAGTGAAGAGGAAAACAAATGCGTGTCTCAAGTTTTCCGTGAAGGTAAGCACCACCCACCCCTATTCTTTCCAACGTCACCTATATGAAAACATGGATATACATACTCCATCACTACCATCAGACAAGAAAGAATACTTATCCGATATTAAATAACCACAATACTATGAGGAGAAATAAAATCAGTTTAATAAGAATATCGTATAAGTATTTCAATTTTATTTTAGATCTATATTTTATATACAGGAGTATCTCCATCCTATTTGAGAGAGTATCTTACTTCTCATTTTTTGTATCTTTTATTCAGGGGGTCTAATTTAATGTTAAGTTTGCATCAAATAAATAATTTTGTTCTGCGGGGAGCATTTGCACCCTTTGATGCCTATTTCAGTGGAGACCTGAAAATTATCGTTGAAACTGAACCCTGGATAGGTGCAAAGTTGACCTGAATCTTCGCTCCATTAAGAGACTAGATGTAGCGAATTTGGCTTAACTTGGCCAATTTAAATGTGTTTCTACTCGATGAGTCGTTTTCTAAAACCTCCTAATGGAATTGTTGATTGGATTAGAGGCGAGTTTGAGTTTCACTTCTGAAGAGGCCTTCCTTCGCCTTGCTCCCGGAGATTAATTTGGCCCCTAAGATTACTGGTTCGAACAATCGATGAGCACTGTATTTGTCATTGGTTATGCTGCACCCTTTTACAACTGACATCTGAGAGAACAACAACTACTTTAGAAAGAATTATCAAGGGAAATAATAAAGAAAAACCGATTAAGACCTAAATATTGATTAATCCTTTTACATTCTTAAAAGGAGTAAACGACGCCGAATCTTTTGAGAGATCTTAATTGTTAAGTACTAAAATATTATGTAACTAATTATTATTCATTTAAAAGGTGATAAATAAATGAGTAAAGGTTAAATATTGTAGTACATGGTGGAAGAATTCTGGGATTACCCGTGGAACAATCATTTGAATCAAAACAATTTGGGGGACCTGAAACGGACGAGTAATTTAATATTATATTATTTAAAAATAAATTTTTCAGGAAATTACACTAAACACATGGAAGATATTTGGTTCATATTGAAATTGCTGTAAAAGAGATTAAGTTCCCTTCACTAACTGTCAAGAAGCTTCCCAAAACCTGCTAATAAATATTAAACGAATGAGTAGGATAGGGATCCTACATTACTGACCAATATCCGTCTCTTTTTAGCCTAGCTAGAGATAGAGGCTACGTTTATAGTTAGAAACCTGGGTGAAATAACACACAATACTCGCAACACGACAATCTTTAAGATAAACCATGTAATAGATTAAAAGTCAGAGTTATTCTATATCTTTAAGAGATAAAAGCCTTTTTTCAGGAGAATGTTTTGTTGTTAAAAACTGTTATGAAGTGCTTCCATTTTAGAGGTTCTAGGCTATAAATGTGTCGTTTAATTTCTTCTTGCAAATATATCATAAAAATGAAATGATTTGGTTTGTAAGGGTGCTTGAATTTATTGATAAGTGGATTAGGGGAAAAATAGCTGAAAATCGAGGCATGAGGAAGGGCTAAATGTTACAAATGAAGCCAGTAATAGACGGTATATTATACTTTTACCGCTTTTACGCTTTGCTATTAAGTTTTATTTTATATATCCTTATGAATTTCCCTTTAACCATTCAGTGAGACATCAAAAATTTGATTACACACTGAACTAAAAAAAGTCATAGGGATAGTAGCAGTGCTGGCTCGTAGCTAAAATTAGTGGGGGAGCTGCATCAGAAATTCTTTAGCATTTTTTAATTTTGTGTAAATGTAAATAAACATATAAAAAGAAAATTTATACATAAACTTTATAAAATCATAAATAGAACAAAATCCAAATGTTTTACTTACTAATAGCCTAAATTGTTCTAGTTTATGCTTGATCCATTGATTTAAAAACAAAATCCATTCCTTTTGTTGTAATTTGTACAAAAGATTAAATAGTTATTTTCTCCTTGATCTCTGGATGACTACTGAGAATATTTGTCTACATTGAAAGTACTGCAAGTAGATTTAGTCTTTCAGAATTCATAGTGCTCATTTAGAAAAGTTTTTATTCATTTCAATGTTGAAAAGCAGCGTTATGCCTCTGATGTAGTTATGGTAATTGTCAAGAAGATTTTTATCAGTTTCGCAATTTTACTAAGAACATCATCTAGATAATTTTCCAAGATAAATTTCAGCAGCTCAATTAATTAATTAATAAAAGAAGCGAAAAAATATGAATCAAATTCTACACTTCATCATATTCAAGAATATAAACACGTTTTTAAGCACAACACACGCAGAGTCAAGAAGAAACACTACCTTTCAACAACACACCGGGGTCGGCACTGCGTGAGCCCCACTGCTCTCTCTCCCTAACGTGCAGCTTCCTATCTCGGACATGTAAGCATGCACACAACAGCCAAACACCGCGCGCTGGAACTGTGAAGCCCACAGTTCTATACAAGGATTTTTTAATATTTTGATAAATTAGGGAATGGCTAGTGACATTAAGCTTAAGGATTATATAATGTACAAGTATAAAGAAAGAATTAAAGAAAAAAGGACTCATTATATTGAATGGATAGTAGTATAAAAAGGTAATGGCGGGTAGCTCAACGGAGCGTGGCTTGATGGAAAATTCAAGATCTGTATCAGTTGTGATTTGACATCTGGAAGATCAATGTGAACTCTAGCTAGGCTGCTCGTTGCAAGGTAACATAAATTATAGGCGTTTGAATGGGGCGTTATAACATGGCCAGGCGGTTGGAATATTCTATTCTGTAACTGTGTGGATATTCAGCTTTCCTTAATCTATGGTGTCATATATACAAAGATTCTATCATGGAAGGCATTTCCGCCCATTAGGCAGAGTGGAAAAGCAGATCGCGTGTGGTTAATGACTGTAACTAACAGCGTTCTGTCATAATTGCCCATAATAAAAGACAAGCAAGGCTGGCTCAAATCGCATCAAATATTAAATGCAGAAGGTCCAAGATATCAGGACTGCAGCGTTCTTTACCTTTCATGGGATTTGAGAGAAGACCCCCCAAATTGCCTCTAAAAGTACCGGGAGACTCATCACTACGACACATCCTGGATCATAGCATCACTAATTGCACCCTGGATGACTAGCACCATGTGGCATGGTCTGGTGAGTGACAGTTCTTAGTTGTTCCAGTCTGATGATAGTGTCGATTGGGTAGAGGTTATTTAAGGCCATGCGCCACATGTGCGGGAAATATACTATACATGCTGTTTGTGGTTATATACTGGTGTGGCATGGGTTTACGCGTAACAGGGTGGTATAGTGGTCTTCCTAAATTCGCTATTAAACGGAAACAGCTACGATGCAATGCTTGATGACCATTTTTACCCATAAAATTGATTTCATGCATCCCCTAAGATGCTGTAATTTTGTACATAATTCAAAATATTTCTTTCCTAATTAAGATGCCCCTTTTGTGTATCTACATGTTTCGGCAGTAATTTCTTTCGTTCAAGGCCAGGTCTAGTTAAACCTAAAAACACCTAGCTCCATGTTGTTAATATATCATTAATATACCATTTTGAAGGAAATCTTTTCTGAATTATATATAATAAGTACTTTTAATAATAACCAATTTTAAACAAAAAATCATCTGAGGCAGATATGTCTGAGGTCAAGCAACATAGTATCAAAACTAGAGGCCTAACGACGTTTAGTAATCGCCATTTGGATTCGAATCTAAGGTTAGGCTTTCCAATTAGGAATATTACGATTATTTTTTTAATTTGCGGAGGTAGGGCAACCACCCCACGATTAAGTGGGAGGTATAGGTGCGAAGCCCCATTTCAAAATTGCGTTAAAATTTTATAATGCAATATTATGCAATTGAATTATCCAAAAATTCGAGGTTGAGCATAAACTCAACAACCATGATGGCTGATATTCTACCAATTAGTTGATTCGTAAGTAAGTGACAATTTTTGTGTGATGAAAGTCGATCATCACTCCAGTGTAAGATAGGTAGTTTGTTTTTTACTAGTTTCATTTATTATTTACTATATAATTATTTGTACTTTGTAGAATTTAACTATTTTGTGTGTTAAATTTTGACCTTTCTATCTGACCCATCCTCCCACACACAAACACTCCCGCTCTCATTGCATTGCGCGCACCTACACCTAGAGACCGTTAACATTAGGTTTCACCTCGGTTTACCCTTCAAGCGCATCTTTCTCTCACCTCAGCATTGAGTTCACCTCCTCTTTGAGTTACCAATTTGGCTCTGGAATTTAGGGTAATTTTAGGTTATTTTAGAGGAATCCCTGATTTTGGCATGGACCCCTTTAGGGATTTCATTACTCTTAAACCTTACATACCTTTCTTTATTTAATTAGTTCGGCATTTTTTTGTGTTTTATCGCCACTTAACCTATAACTTAAATAACCCTTATGTCAGACTCTGTTTTATGAAGAGGATGCGATCCGTTTTCACCTATTTCTCTCTGGAGATCATCTCTATATTTACTGATTAGATAACAACGGCTCTAAGCCAAGGCTTGATACAAGTTTGGTGTCTTGATCTCTCTTCTGGTCACGAGGGAGCAGGTTTCCACTGTGTTAGCCATTTTTCCAATTGCTAGCAAACCAATTTGGACTGAAACCATTACCATTACCACTTCATTGCATGTAACAACATAAACAAAAGTACTGAAATTATTAAATGATTTTTCAAAGGGGCATGAAGAGTATATGTTTGTAATTAAGTATGTGATGAGCAGTGCAACACACAACCTTATCTCTAACCCAAAACAAAAGGTATGTACCACCCATTACCTATATATAACAAGCCATTTTGCTCGACTTTGTTAAATTTAAAGTATCTGAATGTTTATTTAAACCGTCTATGGATATTTTATGCAATATATAGAGTTGTAATATGCTTAGCAGTACCAGGGCAGCGACCAGTGAAGTGATTATCGTGATTCATGATATAAATTGTAACGGAGCTGAACCAGATTCCTGGTTACCACTCTGACTTGCCTTAACACATGATCCAAATTCAATCGTCGTTCAATTATATAAGGATTGTAGCAGGAGGCAAATCGTAGTTCACAGCCATTTATATTACCTATAGATGCTAAATTGATTGATACTCCTTTGAACCCACAACCGGCATAAAACAGGTCGGTAGAGAAAGGAAACAAAGGCTGAAAAAGGAAAATTTCTGATTATATGAGATATTTCATTATTCACAATTCTACTGCACATAATATAAACCGACTAGATAATAATGCTAATAAACATTCTTTAACTGAGTAAATATTCAACTGAAATTCAAAGCAAATGTCCTCTTAAACAGACAGCATGTTTGTCTGTAGTGACATATTTGTCACCCTGACCAATCGAGAAAACGATGAGAAAACAATTTGTCCGCGCAATTTTTTCCAACATTGCTTTTTCTTGACAATTAGCACATTGAAAATACAGAACACTCCTATCAAAATAATTGACAGATACCAGTGATATTAACCTAATATTATAAATATGATAGTAATTAATTATAGTGAAAGCACAGAAAGCACAATCCTGAGTACAGCGAAATTTGCGCAATACGAGTATTCTAATGTTCAAATTTGAAGTAGGTTTACAACTACAACTGTGTTTTAAATTGAACACGCAAATATCTCTATCCACTAAACAATACCTAGGATTGCCTGAAAAAATTATATTTCCCTGCTTAGGGTAGTTAACATTTTCTTTTTATTTTTTCTAAGGTGAAGAAGATTTAAGGATTTAAAGATGAAGCCAGTTGGGAAGCTGGCCAATCCAAGTGGATTCTAAATTGTAGCACAAATAAAAATGGGCAAATTAATTATAATAGAGGGAAAAGAGCAGAATGTGATAAAACTTTTAATAATGATGGTTTAAAGGATTCCACTGCAAAAAGGAAACAAAGACGGGACAGGCGAGGGATAGTAAAAGGGGCGGGAAATAGGAGGACAGGATAATGGCAAAATGAGGGCATTCTAGTAGAAGATGGGTGACCGATCTCGAATCAGTAATGGCTGGTTCGAGCGCCAACCGGAAAAAGATGCCTATGGGTAAGTCTCGTGTTCCAATGCGAACGCGGCAAAGGGCCATCTTTAAGGGCTCTAGTCTCTGAAGGCTCAAGGGCCAAGAGCGAACAGACTTTGGGATATTTTATAATTTAAATTATGAACAACCATCCAATTCGTCCTTCCACAGCGGAAAAAAATATAATCTCTTATAGAGGAGAAAACGTCTATGGAAGGCAATACCGAGGTATTGAGGGACACAGAATAGTATGAATGGGCCAGCTGATCAGCCCTCTTATTGCCGAAGACACCTACATGTCCGGGAACCCAACAAAATAGAACTCGAAAACGGGACGCATTCTGGACCAGCCAGTTGCAGACTTCTGCGACTAAGGGATATGCAGCATTAAAAGAGCAAATTGTGGCAAAAACTTCCTGAGTAAGAAAAAATAACGAAATTTTTATAAGTAAAATTTGGATCAATCTCAAAACTAAAAGAATGGATGGAAGTTCAGCGGTAAAAAAAGAAGCTGCCATCGGCAAAGGCTAAGTTAAAAACTCTCCTAAGTAGGTGGTTGCAGCACCCATGCCATTGTCTGACTTGGAACCATCTGAGAATATCGTGCAGTGTTGTATATGTGAAATCGCATACTCTAGAAACAGGCTCTTAAGGGATCAAGGGTCCACGGATGACTTGGCCAGGCGCAAACATGCAAACTTGGGGGGAGGGGGGGAGCACTCCAACTAGGAGTTGGCGACGACGGAAGGGCAAGGATCCCAAAGAACATCCAGATTGGAGAGATGATCTACTATCCATAGGCTCAAGGTGCAGGGTAAAGCCGGCAGCTATCGAATGCCGCTGTTGACTAGGCAGCATTGAGGTATGTGTAAACCTCTGATACTGGGGCCTATCGAATGCTGCTGTTAACTAGCAGCATAGGGGTATCTGTAAACCTCTGATACTGGGGCCTGCTGCATACGACAGAAGTATCGCATACAGATCTGGAGTCGATGATAGGGCAAGGAGAGCACCCCACTTTCACAGTAAAGACTGATCACGGGAGAGGTGCGTGAGGCTCCACTGGAAAGACGAGCTCGGAGGTTGCAAATGGGGTTCAGTATTTTAAAAGCTGAGGGTAAAGTCGAAAGTAAATTTGGCACCCATAGTCAAATTGAGATTGGACGAAGGTTGAGAATATTGAGAATAGTGTTCGGCGATCGCTGCCGCACCATGTGAGGGGGAAGGGGAGACTTTCAAAATGTCTAGAGACCGCAAACAGCCCGTTTGAAGACGGCGTAGGTGCGGTACCAGGATAGCATAGGATCAAGAGTTACGCCAATTTTAACAAATAAGAAACAAACTCTATCTTTACACCCTATAGGGGGATAAGTGACGGAAAAAGAGCCCCTCTACCACGGTGTAAATACAGAGCCTTGGTTTTGATCGTGGAAAATTGGAATCCCGTGAGTTTTGTACTTTTCGAAACTGCACTGCCAGTTGCAGCTGACATGCTGATGATGGAAGGCGAGGCAAGGGACAGTATTGTGCCAAGTCATCGATCGCCGTTACAAAACATAAAACACTTAAAACGCTGCCCTGAGGAACTGCTTCCTCTTCGAGTTGCAGGTCAGATTAGGTTTCTCCAACACACACCATAAAGGATCGATATGCTAACAAACTTTGAATAAAAGACGGTAAGTGACCTCTCATACCCGAAACGCATAGTTCCTTCAGACGATGTATCTCCACGTATCGTAGGCTTTCTCAATGTCGAAAAATATGACCATTGCTCAGTGCTTTAACGAGAAAGACTTCCGGCCTGGTCCCTCGAAATGTAATAAGAGGTAAAGGGTACTTTGACCGATGCAAAAAACGCACTGATTTGAAGAGAGTAAGTGATTGGTTTCTAGATCAGTTCAAGCGCATGAACACCGTCTCCCCTATCAACTTGCTTAGGCAGCTGGTAAGAGCTATAGAGCGGTAATAATCTGCGTCCAACCTGCCCCATTCTCGGTTTGATAAAGGGAAGCACAATCTTAACACATCATGATGGTGTGTAAAAGCCCTTCAGCCATATAAAGTTGTATAATATACTAGTCAAGTAAAAAAATGACAGAGTGTGGATGAAAATGTCGACAGGCCCCTGACAGGAGCAATCAAGTTGAAATTACTTAAAATCGAATACTGCTTGGAAAAGGGCGGGTACTAGTTTGTTCTCCTGAAAACAAATAACACCGTGTAAAGAGTAGTCAAAAAACTGAATTCTTCCCACTTGGGAAGAACGCCTTTACAATTCTGTTGTAAAATTGAGGATATTATGTGGAACGGTTAGATACCAAAATAGATTATTTTTTTTCTTTGTTGCTTATGTTAAGTTTAAAGTGCGTTTCAAAGAGCTTGGGGGACGAAGAACAGATTTAGAAGAGCCTGCAATAGCAGGGAAGAAGATCCTGGAAGGAGAAGTGATAGGGGTTATATCCAATGGATTTGAAGAACCGGCCTCTGCCTCTTTCTGTAACTGTGACGCACAGCCCGGCGTAAAATGCAGGTCGAGAAGAGATTTTCGGATGGTAGATTCGGAATCATAGGCCAATGACACTTTTGTATTTGAGAGGTTGACCCAACAACCCCGGCTGGCGATATTGGAATATCCACTGCTTCCAGCGGATCATGAGTAGAAGGGTAAGTGGGTAAAGCAGGTGATCTAGGCAAAGTACGAAAACTAGTTTGATTTCTGCTACCGTTTAGAGTGGTAAGGATCCTACATCTGGTGAAGGGGGGGCAGGCTTGAGGGCAGAGAATATTTAGTCACTGCTTACGGCAAAGAGAGCTAGGTAGAGAAACCTCCACTGCGGGACAACCCCTACCCCCCAGCAGAAGCAACAATCTTGTAAAGCATCAGACAGAGAAATGAGAATGATTCTCTTCGCCCTGTACTGAGGAGTGTGTACATCATATAGTATCGTTGCGCAGCGTTATAGGTCTTCTAAAAATAAAAAAAAAACTTTACCGAAGTGTTATATGCAGAGGAAGTAATCAGAGAAATCTTTTTTATAGCCACAGCAGAGCATTTAGCATAGAATGGAATGCATGGAGGCAATAATGTGCAGGAAAAAGGTGACTTTAACCGTTTAAAAGATAATATAATCTAACAATTACTAATTACTGCGCCAAAATGGACACAGGAATGTAGAGAATTTTGGCACAAACCAGCTTAAGACGGACAAGTTCACGCTGGCTTGTGAAAAGTATGCAATGTAGCTATTTGCCAAAAATGTAGGAGAACTTTTGCCGAGTCCAAGTTATGCAAACTTAGAAGAAAATACGTGGCTTGCTCAATTAAATAACGAATAATCGCTACGAACAAGAAAAAGTGTTCAAGCAACAATCGAGTGCAGAATTTAACTCGCTCAGCGATAGCAGGTCATTGAACGTTTCCCAGCCTGAAAGGAGAAATGCAATCTGCCGCTCTCTGCGATCGTCGTGCAACGTGCATGAAATGCTGCAAGAATAAGATTTAGGCAAGAAAATTAGATGAAAGTGGTCGTTTATTTTTCCGCCATAGACAAAGGGAGGGGGCGAGATATTGGCACAGTTTTCATAGCGAATGGTGAACGAGAAAGGATTCCTGTTTGAACTTGCCTCGAATCGTTTTAAAGTGCATGTACTGATCTAGATTTGGGTTTCTTCACTTTAATGAAAATACACATGCCATCTATGAAGAGCAAAGATCGTGCTTTAAAACTAAAAGAAATTTGGTCTTCACACAATCAGATTTGCAGAGGGTGAAATCGTTTGGATGGCGCTTATAGCGCTTGTAAGCGTAAGGCTTCACACTTTGGGCTGCCCGTACACTTGGCCGAAAACCAAGAGATCAGATCGCGTGCTAAATCAGCCAGCTGCTCGAGAATTAGAAGCCAAACCTGCTGTGATGATGGTGCTCGAAAAAAAGTGCGAAAGTTATCGCCACCATGAAAGTCATGAGCCAACTCCCATCCAATGTCCTGATCTGTATTATTAGAGCAGAGGGACATATCGAACAAGGAGATTGAAGCGGTTCCTAAATACAGTTACAGCAAAACGGGCGTATACTCTGTTTTTCTAAATAAAACGGTGAAACATTTCTTCCCTACATGGCCGCTACGAAAAGCATGAACCGCCAATGCACCTCAGCAATGTTGCTAGAGTTAAAATAGGTTGAGATAAAAAGGTTGAAGTAAACCTCCATCAAGGTAACGTTAAAACTATCTTCATAAATAGTGATAGAGCTAAGGTAGTCGCAGCTCCCTTGCCCATGCCTATAGCTGCATGGGACGTAACAATTGGCCGAGTATATACCAAAAGAAAACAAGGCCAGACACGGAAGCGACTTGTCTACAGAAGGATTCGAAGCAATAGGAGTGAGTGACACGTATCTCTAGTGGCATCATTTAGAAAAGTTCTAGATCTTATTAGCACCATTCCGCAGCTAATACCTCAGTAAAGACTGAATCTGGTATGTCTACAGCCATCTCTGCTAGGACTTTGAGTACCTGCTAAAGAAGAAGATCTGAGGTGCTTTGTCTCTGTCCGCCTTCCCTGGCTCCAATGACTTTGCATTTTTCACATTTCCTGAGACGGGTTGTGCAGAAAGGTGCGCTTTCTAGATCCTCTCTGATGTATCAGTTCTCTCTAGCCTGAAAATACCTCTATATGACGATAGTAGTGGAACTGCACTAAAGTTTGAGGCACTATCCTTGATTTTCCTTTCTATTCCAATTACAGGCGAATTTTATAATCTGGAATTCAGGCGCATGGTAAAACTGTTGCCGAAGCCCTTTCTCCTCTTGCACAAGTGTGAAAGTGTTTTAAAGTGATTTAGAGCAGGTTGAATCAGGACCTTCCTTCCTGTCGTCTAGTAGGGCATGGCTGTCATATCTTATCTTGTATAAGTCACGGATTTCTTAGCAACCGCTTGCTATGCATTCTCTAGTCGGGATCATACTCGAGGTGGATTCCAATTTCATCACCGCTCGATGAGATTCCGCTGCTGGACTTCATTTCCAGAAGAGGATAACACCGAAATGACCTTTTTTTCACTAAGCAAGCTGGTTTTGCCCTTGTTTTGTGCACGGATACCGCTCTAATCCTCAATACCTGGGTGATGCAGGTATTAAAATTTTATTAGCTATATTTATCAGAATCTGTAGGAAGGCTATCTTCCAAGATAATTGACAACTGACGACAGTGCCTGCAATTCGCAAACTGGAATAAGATCCTTCTAATCCAGTTGGTTTTACAAGTTCCTTATCCTCTTCCAAGGGCAAGTTAAAGGAATAATGGTAAACGTCATGGTTCTTTTGACAAGAAAAGGTTATCCCGCAAGAAAATATCCTCTGTGTCACTCTAGGACATGATGGTCAACACTGTCACCTTGGTTGTGACACTAATATTCTCTCTACACTCTACCTATAAGATTTTTCGCTATCATTAGATCTGCTCAGATTTCTCGTTGGCGAGATACCACCAGCTTTACTTCGTACATTGCAGATGATTCGTTTATACGATTTGGTTAAGCTTCTATTCTTTTTGTCAACAAACGAAATTTCATCCACGGCTAAACTCGAAGGGACATAGGGCGATTAATGACGCCAGTCATAGCCAAAATCTTCCGGATTTGAGATAAGAAACTTATATCACAAATCACTCTAACGCCATGGGATGGTTGCGCCTATGGTTCTGCTACTATATCATCCTGGAAGATAGCATATGACAAATCTTGCCACAAAACTTCTACGCCTAAAGCTTTTTATATCACCTGGATATTGCCATAACGGTGTAAACAGGTGGTTCCAAATTCGAAGGAGATGCTAGCTTTAATGTATAAAGGGGGCATATTTATACGCAGAAGCTTAATTCTTTTG
Source organism: Ceratothoa steindachneri (assembly GCA_963969495.1). Classification (NCBI taxonomy): domain Eukaryota; kingdom Metazoa; phylum Arthropoda; class Malacostraca; order Isopoda; family Cymothoidae; genus Ceratothoa; species Ceratothoa steindachneri. The sequence continues at coordinate 104,591,760 of OZ018330.1, forward strand.
TAAAAATAGAGTAAAGCACAATATAAAGACAAATAAAAACTACTAGTACCCAGAAATATAGTTTTATTGAAAATTTATGCATGATTCCAGTTCATAAATGAAAAAGGGTTACGAACGGTGCAATGTGAAAGTATTCAAGACTAATAGAAGATATCTGAACTTAAGTATATAACCATTGGAATATTTAAAGCAAAGGATTGAAATTTATGAACCTTTACAAGATGAGAATAATAAAGGAATAGAATGAACGTATAAAACGACAGCGTTTGAACATTGAATAAAATGTGGGAATAATGAATAGACAAAATGGTTAATAAATTAGATAATATTAAACGAAAACCTAGTAATATTATAATAAATAAGCTCATTACACTATCTAATTAATTCCCCAGCAATACTAAACTTTAAAGAGATATTTCATAAAAATTACACATCTAGGTCGCATTGGTGAATGAGAATTAATCGAACTTCCTGCTCACGCTTGGGAGAACGAATGTAGGCTATGGCTAAATCATGAGAGGCCATTTTGGGTTGTATATAAAAATGAATAATGCTAGACCAACAAGTAGTTTAAATGGTTAATTTGAATCTATATTGAATAAAGGCCTGTTGGAAACGAACCTAATATGATTTTAGGCTTAGAGTTAATATTTTGGGGAACCACAAAGATACCTCTTATCGAGAAGATAAATACAACCAATAAGAGCGTGGCACTCGCCGCTTTCTCTAACCTCGAAGAAAGAGTGTCTAATTTTTATGTTGGATTAGAAAGGTATTCAATAAAAAATTTCGTGCAATTTTTTCTTTGCTTAATTATTACAAACGTTAAAAGGTTGCCAAAGAAATCCAAAATATAAAGGGCGAATCTGCAACAGATGCAACGTCTCCAATGTTTGAAATCATAGGAACCCTTCATTGTGCGTCATCCGTTTCATCATAAAAATAGTTGCAATAGTTCACTCAGTACGGGGAAATAAGGAATGTGTAAATTTCGGAAGCCGTTCTGTGATTCATAGCGAGTCTTGCAGTACACTAATTGCACTAAAGGGATTAAGATATACAATGTTTTTCAGTAACTGTGAGTTCATGGCTGCTTCTAGACCGGAGGTTGTCGAGTTTGTCTTCTACTGGGTTCTTGGGCATATCTGAATATCTAGGAACGAGCTTGCGAACAAGGAGGGGGCGATGGATGCCAGTTATATGAAAAAATAGCAACCTTACTGGTAAGTCTTTTGGGCTGCAGGGCAAAAATGTTGGGAGAAGGCTGGCAGGAAATTAAAGTTACCTGCTATTGCGCCAAAAGTTGTTCCTTGAATCTATCACCAAATGACTTGATGGAAAATTTCTCTCATATATGATTTCTTATATTTAAGGGACGCAGAGCCATTTGATGTAGTGCTACTTGGACCTTTATATCAAGATTGCTTGGTTCCCCAGTATATTCGGGCGTTGCGCCACTTCCAGTACTGAGGAGACTGTTTTCGCTACCTCACATTGTGCATGCGACAGGCTAACATGATCCAGATATGGTTTAAGAGATTTTTTTGTGAGTAGGGTTTCCTACCTCGTTCTTATTTAATTTTAGTTTGTTGATAGTTTATTGGGTCTTTAGAAGAGGCGAGATTTTTATATGATACCCTAACATTCCCTTATCGGATTGTATCGTAGGTGCTGATATTTATGTTGTTATTTTAAAGTTTATTTTTTGATTACATTTTTAATGTTTTTTCACTGTCTTTAACTTCTTTGACGACCACCGGGCAAGATCTTAAAAATAATAGACTCCAAGAAGCCTTTAATTCTCCATCAACCTTCCTTCCCCTAAGTGCATCGTCTTTCCATCTATCGCCGTCGAATCTTTAATCGAAAAATTCTAACAACTGATTTCTTCGTTAGGGAAATACCATATCAAATTATTAAAACCATCCAACCAAACCCATTCAGGTTTCTTTTTCGCTTCTCGAGACCATTATGTTCCACATTAGACTTATTAGTCATAATCATATAAACACAGTTCATTTCACTCAAATTAAACCACTACCGCTTCTTTTGGCCAATGCCTACTCTCATTTAAGTTGGATTTTATCGGTCGATGATAATAAACAAAGAAAATTTCAGGGGTGCAAAATTTCAACTAAGAAGATCTTCTTCTTTCACCTAATGGCAACAAAGATAAAATATCTCGCAAAACCTATCTTAACGAGTCTATCTCTCTTTTCTTTACATTCATATAGGTAACTCGAACCAAACGTGTGGTGGCGAAATCGGTTTAACAGGGCTTATATCTCTCGCCACCTTTACTGCGCTTGAACCACTGACACTTTTGAAGATTTGTTATAATCTCTATGCTTCTTAAGCATAATTTATTATCATGATTATTTCACGTATCTCTGGGGCCCCTTTGATATCTTATTTTCTGAATTGGTTAAATTTATAAAGTTAATATACGCCACACTCTTATCAAATATCCTAAGTCTGAACAATTTTAACGTTCAGAAAATACTTTTTATTTGTTACATAACTCCACAATCATAAAACTATACTTTAAATTGATGAATTCTCCCAGATTCACAGCTTCTCCATGGTCAGCTACTTCTGACCATTTTCTCACCAATTCTGTTTTTCCGTACTGAATGGCAAAAAATGCAAAGGATTCTGGACTGCTTTCATTCAACCTCACAATCTCTCTAATGCAGATAAAGGAGGAATGATTAAGTTGTTGCTTCAATAGATTACGCTCAATAGTGCCAGATCTTTCTTTTTGATGAATAATGGAACAGGGCGGATCCGTTTCATTTTAGAGAAATTGTGTGGAAGTTTTCTATATCGTGATTTTTTCATGGCGTTTCCTTACTAAATTACACTAGTTTTTCGATTAGAAAGAGAAATTTATTTTCCTTAAAGTTTCATTATATGTACTTCTCAACTGTCCTGTGGACCGAACATTCGGTCATTCTATACCACTCTTCCCCTGTCTCCACTTTTCGACAAAGCGGATTCATTATGTTCTCCTAGAAAAGAGGCTACAAACGATTTCAGTCGATAGCCATTCTCCTTTAAATATAAAGACTCTAGGACATGAGAGTGGTCGAAGAAATTATCTCTGAATAAACGTCTTTCCTCTTGTTTTTGGACAGGTCACCTGTTTAAAAAAAGAAGACGTAAGCGACTCATTCACCAGGGAAAGAAAGAAGCATCCAGTGGCTCTCCAAATATTAAAGAAGACGTCAATTAACTGACCGTCTCTGTCAGATTTATTCGCCTTAACACCTGTAGAAAGAAAGATAGCTATAAAAATATATCTCTAAAAGGACATTAATACGCAGGAAAATTTGGCAGTGATAGCCTGAATTGTAAATGGTTTTAGGTTAATTGAAAACCTTTTCCTTATTTGCTTAGTCGAAAATTTCAGTTAAATTTGAAATTAATCCATTCAAATGCGCTATTTTTTATATAAAAGTATTTTAAACTATATTTCTATCGTAAATAAAAGTGATTATTTTTCTAAATAAATGCTGTGCTCCAAAATCTACATTAAAATTTTAATAATCATAATAGATCTCCATCAAGATACGAGTTTATGCTCGGGAAAAATCATGGAGCCGTTGTATTCTGGCTGATTCTTATTTTAGCCCTAATATAAATTTCAAACTAATCTTATGAGGCTCTTTTATAATGTCTGCTAAAAAAACAGTTAACTGTGTGTGTACTAAATTTATCTAGGGGAAAAAGAAGAAGATATGTTATTGTTCATACCTCTTTGCCACTCGAAACCTTTTGAATCATGATAAGTTTTGCCTATGGCGTTTTTTTACTATGTTATTTTCCAGTTACTATTTAAAGCTATCTTCAACCATAAATGTCTTTTATTTTTCCTGTTTACTACTTTGCTTTAAACCAAATATTTGCCTTTTTAATTCTATTAATATAAACCAGGTTAAAGTGACAAGATTTAGGTCACAATATTTTGATTAAAGAATAAAAATAGTAGTTTTCCTAACACTCTAAGGGAATTTATTCTTAGAAAGCCTCGGGTTCTTATAATATAGTAAATATATATATATATATATATATATATATATATATATATATATATATATATATATATATAAATATATATATATATTTATATATATATATATATATATAGAGAGAGAGAGAGAGAGAGAGAGAGAAAGAATCAATAAATTGATCGAAAGCGGAATTTTCTCGCCTGAAATATTTCAGTTTTTGACGTTAATGAAGTGAAACTTTTCTTAGTCTTTTTGCCAATAGAAGAAGATTGCAATATAAAAATAATCTAAAAAGCTTACAATTCTTGAATGAGACTAAAATGAAAGTAAACGAGCAATATAAACTCATCAAATCTCAGTTTCATCCACACCACCATTTTCAGTCTTTCCATTGATGCAACTTAATATCAAAAATAATAGCGTCATTTTCTCTTTGAATCACTAGGCGTCCTAGTTTCAAATAAAATCAACACAATAAAGTAGTAAATTTCTTTCTTCAAGGCTTTACGCCAAATTTCGGTGATGCGGATTTAATCTCCAAAAATACTTAAAGGAGGATCTCTCAATTAGTTACTTTTTGAAATTGCTCCCTCTTAATATAGGCAGATTGAACGGGTAAAAACCGAATTGCATCTGATTATTAGGGCTTGAATGCCGTTTTAAATCGCTCTTTCTGGCGAACAAATTTTAGTCCAGGAACTTTTTTTCTCTAAATTTGTTTCCTGACTCATTAACTATCAGAGTAAAATGGAAATCCTGTCCAAAGTTCAAGGTCTAAAATCACACAAGCGACGCATAAAAAATCTTCGTGTATCTTTCAATTTGGAAGGTAATTTAGGAAAGATTATATACGTCATTCAAATTAGAAATGCAAATGTATTCAATAGATAATTTTTTAAGTATTTGAACTTTAATGTTATTTAGAAAACTAAATATATGGCGAGCTTTACTTGGATAAAGTATGAAGATGCAGTCCTATGGATGGAATTTACAATAGGAATGGTATCATGAGATCAAGTATGTACCGAACAAGATTTCTGGAGGTTTGTCTGTATTCATGAAGATAACCTTCGATGAGCCTTTGTGGCTTACGTCATACCTCAAAATTATCAGCTACAACCCTAGCGTATGTAATACAATTGATGTTTAAGAATGTTAGAAAGATATGATCGGTTATTACACTATAGTTTTTAGGTAGTAATTTATCATCATTTAATTAGGCAGGGTCCTAATGATTTCAACTTATTATTTGTGACTCAGAAGGACCGAAAATAAGGCTTTATTTTCATTCTTTTGTTGATTCTACGAATATCCTTTGTGATTTTTCACTCAACGATGAAGGTTTAATAATTTAAAGAACATATAACGCCATCTTTCACCTATTGTTTGTCTACAAAAGCGAAGAAAAGAGAATTTGAGATTTAAAAGATGTACAAAGGACGACCAGAAATAGAGAGCACAATTTCTCTTGGTAAGCAGGGGTTGGAAGGATACGCTGATTCTCCAAGTTTAAGTTAGATAAAAGGTTTACTTCTACTTCACTTGTGAATAAAGATCAATACTCATCCGCAAATCGGAATAAGATTGGACACACGATTGCATCTGTTGCTTCATTTTACATAAAAAATACCACTATTATATCTTTATAACCATTAAAAATGGATGTCACTAAGGCTTATATGATGGTTCTCTTTGCTTCACTATCTCAGCCCATCAGCGAACCATGTGAGCATGTAGAGTAACAACGAAAAATATCGGAGAGTGGAAGCTGTCATAGTGATTGAAAGCTATTTACTTGCAGGTCACTTTTGTTAAGTATATTCCTGCCTTCTTTCGGATATGTGGCCTGTTTAAGGAAATGGGTGCCTTACTTAACCCATAGAAGTAAAAACACTGCACATGTGTTTCACAGCATCCACATTTTTAATTTCAGCAAAATTACAATTTGATTCATCACATCTGGTCAAAAATATATTAGAGGAGAGGCCATCGGAGGTTTTAACTTTATTAATTTAGGTATCTAAAAATAATGTTCGTACTGAATTATTCTGATGTTTTTCTTTCGTTATTAATAAATGAACGAAAACGAATATTAAAATTATGCTACTCTTTGCGATTCAAGCATTTTTTATTTTTGCAACCCTTGTTGTAGTTATTGCGAGGTGGATATTCGTGATGTATTCATGTTATGTGCATGTCCCTGACGAAGTCATGCTACACAAAGTGATGCTACCTTTTAGAGCGTAGCTAGTCCCAGAACCTGACGGTGAGTTCATGACAACTCTTTCACACACATATAAGCGCGAGGGCGTTGCAAGCCGAGGCATTATATTAAGAAGTAACGTAACCCCAATAAAATTATATACAATTGTCGGCCATCTCAAACTCAAGATCTCATTCCTTTGGTAAACATTAAATGTGTTAGTTAAGACAAAGTAAACAACGTCTGAGTTTCACGTAAACTCCAGGAATTCGTTCAATTTATTTCCCTATGGAGCACAACTTTTAGCAGCCTTTACAAATATACTTCAACTCCTAAAGAAGTTTTAGGTAAAGTGGTGGATACCAGGTTGTCTTTAATCTTTTTATTTCCATTCATAACAAACTTACACAACTTTCGAGCAAGTTTTACTTTTCCTTTAATGTTGTCTTCAATCAATTTCTGTTATTTATCTTATTTATCTATGGAGAAAAAAAATAATTGAAAATATAAAACTCATTTATTATTCAAAGTAATTATCATTTGCTTCTCAATTTCCTTCTTAAACAGAATGTTACATCCACTTCATTCTGATAGCCATTATAAGGGCCACAAGGAGAACATTTTACTTTATCCGATAGGGTTTGTTTCCAGCCCTTAGATAGGAGGCCAAATTCTACTTGATAAAACAGGTAAGGTATGGAAATATTTCATTGCGATGCTGATGTGTGTGAAGAGAATCAGTGTAACTAGTGGGGCACGTGTTTTCCTTATCTCCATACCTTCCAATTCTTCGCCATCCTATTCTACTGTCAATTGTCCAGTCGCAACTCCAAATGTCCATAAAAATCATGATGATAAATTGAAAGTTACTATCTAGCTTGTATCTTCTGCTGCTTATCAGTTTGGTCTCTAACTTAACTATTTTATTTAGAAACGTGTTAACAAATGTTTTGCTAGAAATACCGTCTTTGATGTGTGTTATTATTAACAAAAGTAAAAACGATAAATTTCGGCCATTTTTTTCGTGAGATCGAGTAGAAAACGTATCAGAAGAACGTCATCTCGAGGTATTAATTTTGAAAGAATTCAAATTATCGAAAAACTGCATACAAATATCTAAAGAAAACATATATCACGCTACTTTATTTCCAGAATTTTTAATATACAAGTCAAGAAATGGTAGTTCGATTGTTCAAATCAATCGTGCATCCAAAGCTTGAATCTGAATCTCAGTTTATGTCTCCTTTTTCTGCATTCGAATATCGCCTCAATGGAAGCGTTATTCTGGAACTTGGAAAACATAAGTAAAGAATTAGAATTGCTCTCAATTAAAGATTTGCTCCCTCTCAGACATTTGATAGAAGTATAAATTCTCTGAACAGTTGCGATAATATAAACTTTTACACACTTTGAATACGATGAAAACATTATGCAAATAAATAAATGGTCATAAATTCAAAGTACAACGTTATTTAAAGAATATCAAGAAGAAACTCTTCACTTATAAAATCGTGTCATCTTCTAACTATCCTAGCTATTGTATTTCAATATACATCAATCAATACGTTTAAAAATAAATTGGAAAAATGTCAATTTAATGAGCGTATCGAAGAGTCCTCGCTCGTCTTGATGCTGATATAATCTAGAATTGTGCAAAGGCGACCTGACACCTAAGTGTAATTCACGCTTTTTCACGGGAAAATTTAATATAAATTTAAATATAAACTTTGATACAAATGGCAACTTCCTTTTTGACAAAGATTGTTATTTTATGGTCGTAAAATTGTTTTCGAACTTAAAGAGAGGAGTGAAATTGTACATGAAATGTTTTTGGAGGGGTTTGAATGGAATTCAACCTGAGACAAAGTTGTTCAGCCAGTTCTCTGCATGTCCAAAACAAGTCCTTATCCAGTATACAGCCACTCATTATGGTACTCGATTTTTCTCGTTATTTTCATTGCAGTTTTCATTTAATTTTAATTCAGTCAGTGTAATTAAACAAACTATAAAAAAACACTTTTTCTGTTAGTTTGTTAGTCCTGATAACAGAATCTCTCTAAGACAGGTCACTCCAAGTGTTTTGTCGGGTTCTTATGATCAAGTAAAAAGATTATGGCTTGCTTTTTTTGAGTAATGGAAAATTAGGGCCGTTTATCATATGCTGAAAAACGATGGAGAGGTCTCAATCACAGCTTCAGTAATACATTGTTGGTTTGGGGCAAGAATAGAGTTTAGAAGATAAAGTTGCGACAAAGACGGGTTCTACATAAAAACACTGGCCTGCCTCTTTTTAGCCAATGATCTACTTTAGTCTACCAAAGGTTAGGTTAAATATATTAGGTTATTTATCATTTTACTTATGACATATGACTCTTTCTTTTGGTCGGTTATAGTCATGCGAGGAAAATTCGCGTCTCTCTTCTTTATGTGTGACAATTAGTGTCCGACAGACGATAGAAGGTATTCTTGAGATGTCACCTCTTTTGATTAGCTTGAAAACTTTTGGTTGAGGCTTAGTTATCCTTCAAACTTCATTTACTTTTTTTTACTTTTTCTTAATCTGCTTTGATGTATTTTTATAATGAGATATATTTTATATGAGAAAAATAATTATTTATTTATTTAGGGGTACATTATTTTAGCTTCTAAACATTCATTATATTTCTTTGAGAAAATTATGATCATCATAATAAAATTGACCTAATTTATTTTCTTTTTATTAAAAAATAATCATAAAGATTGTTATCAGAGTAGAATACTCGATTTGAACGATGAAGAAATAATAATCAATAAGACTGTGTGTATTCCATTTATGCATAATGGAATAAAAGTGTTTCTTCATTGCATTTTTAACTTGTGCCCTAAGTGAGATGTCCATTAAGAAAAACTGAAACCATGATGTTAAATGACTACAATGTGCGTTTTGTCCACAATTTTCTATAATACTCAAATTTTCTGCCATTTTCTCACTAAAAATATGCCTTTATCTCACTATCACTATGACATCGACCGCATCAAAGATCACAACAGCAGGTTCTGGCAGGCCTTTATCTTTAATTCTCTGTCACGCAAAGAAATCTAGAAAGTGGCCTCTATCCTATTTCACATTATGTCTGTTTGTTGGCATGACAAAATATATACCCCATTATACCCCATTATTCCCCATGAAGTAAATATATACCAAATATATCAAAGATGCACAAAGAAAATAAAAGAAAACAAAGAATGGAGAATGTTTACAGCTTAATAAAGCTGCCAAAATTCATTTATGGCTAATTTAATGGAAAGATGAAAGGAAAAGTCTGGCTTAGAGAATGTCACTCAAACCATCAGTGTAAAGTTTCGTTTAGTACCAGTTTAATAACACATGCATCACTTACATTGTAGTTATATGGATATAAATTGTGGTTCTTTTGTAATTAACCTATTTTATTTGCCTTCCAAACTAGACGATAAGACCGTAGATATCACTACATATATTTTCCCCACCCCCTTGCTACAAACAAAGTGCGCAGTTTTGCCATTTAAAAGATAGTGCTCGCTAAAAATGACCCAGATACACCTAAATAATATTCAGGGTGTTGTGGTAATAAAGTCTAAGATACCAAGGCAGGAGCAATGCAAATAAACCGAACACATGATATAGGATTATATTTTACTAGACTTTAGGGGGCTTTTTAGGTGCCTGATCATTTTGAAGTAATTGATTGTTGTTTGATCCAATCAATTTATTCGTTATTCATCTAAAAATATTGGATTATTTATTTGGGTTAACAGAATTAATTATTTAAAAAAGTGGACATTTTTTCATTTAGCAATTTGTGCAGTTGCACAAAACTGCGATAATTAAATCCATAATTGCCACTTAATCAATAAAAGAATTTTATTATAGTATATTCTATAAGTGCAATTCTATAAATATCAATAAAGGTTAAATAAGCTAGGGCCTAATTTAGTAAATGTAGCTTGCTTTTAACGAAATATGTTTTGCCATGAATCATTTTATTTTTGTTCTTAATTTATTCCTACGAAATTTGTAATTCTGCTATATTGAGTTCCCTTTGGATTTATTAATTAAATTATAGACAAACAAGCGACTAAGCGTGCCATCTCAGTCTTAATAGGGATAGATGCACCTTAAATTCTGAAGAAACTGGTAATTGTAAAATAGTCTATGATATTTTTTTCTATATTCATTACTTCTCTCTTCTTCTCTTCCCCCCCCCCCACCACGTTAGAATAGTTCATCCTTAATTCTCTCATTTTTTTCTTGTTTTTTTCTCTATTCGTTTACTTTTTATTTGTTTTTCCTTAATTATGATAGAAGGTTAATGGTACACCTGCCGGTAATTATTTTCTTCTAAAAGATATCGTTAAAAGCCGAAAGGGAAGTTTCTTTTTCCGCTTCTGAACCCTTAGTTTCCCCTGTTTGGGGATTTAAGTTAAATCAATGATGGCCTCCGTGCTTGTATGAACATTTTATTTATGTTCATAAATTTGTGTAATTTTTATCGAAGTATTATTAAGTGTTGTTTTAACTTTCATTCGAAGGCAACAAAAGATTCTGTCGACACAAACACATATTCACGATCAAAATATTTCACTTTCAACAAACCAGACCTCTAAAAAAAGAACAGGCAAAGCTTCAAGTAGCAAAGTCGAAGTGATCCTCGCCGCAGTTCGATTTGCTGAGTAGTACCATATAGATTTCTGCTTAGCCAATCACTTGATCAGTCTCCGACAGTCTTCAAAATCTTCTAGGCAACAACGAAGAGGTTAAATCTATTTTATATACTTAAATAATACTAGGAACTGATTAAATCTGTACTAAAATGGAAAACAGGAGAAAAGGATAAGTCGAGACTATTGTTATAAACTCACACCCTGAAAAACGTTAATGAGGATAGGCCAAACTTTCTTTGGGACGGTGAATAACTGATTTTAGGTTGTAATATTATGTCTCACTTTTTTAACATTCACTTGCCAATTTTAAATAGAATAGATTTTGCTAACTTAACAAAGGGTTTATGAAAGTTTACGCTAAGTTTTGTGAACCATAAAAAAACAACTTTTTTACACAGTATCCACTCTTAAACATTTCAGCTTACTTGAATATTAGGTACTTCGGTAAAGTTTTTAGTTAGGGTGCTTTGCAGATTGGCTTGAAAGAGTGTCACTTCGAGGAAATAATGCATAAATCGTATTCAAGATACTAAACTGTCTATAATAACTTCAATTCGTTCATTTTGGCGATATTATTTTTTTAGTTATAAATCAAGTATTATGTATAATGCATAATTTCAAAATTATCAAAAATTCAAGTAATTTTAAATATATAATATCCCTAACTCTATATTTTTAGAACGAGTCATTTTTTAGTTTTTCTTTTCTTGGTTTAGATGTCCTTTACAGATTTTAAAAGATATCTTTTTAGAATGTCTTTGTATTATGTTAGAATATATATAAATCTGTATGTGAATTTACCCTCCCTCTCCTACTTTCTCAGTGGTGATTCCTTGTCTTAGAGAGGGTCTTTTACCCTTATTATATTATTTTCACTTGTAGTTATCCTTGATAAGGAACTGAATAAAGTTTGAAAGTTCTCGTAAACATATTTTCCTTTTTCCTTCGGCACATTGCATTCATTGCTAACCTCAAGTGATATTTTTCGAGTTATTCACTTCATATTAGATATATATATATATATATATATATATATATATATATATATATATATATATATATATATATATATATATATTATATATATATATATATATATATATATATATATATGTATATATTTGGTTGTACCACGTAGGGAAAAAGAAAGATTGATTCAAACTCAAAATTACTAGCTCTGATCAATCTTTCTTTCTCCCTACTTGGTACAACCAAATATTTATACTTATTCAGGTCTTACCTCTCGTGATTTTTACCCATATATATATATATATATATATATATATATATATGTATATATATGAAGTAAATAAATAATTTTTTTTAATATATTGGTGTATTATGTAGTGTATTTCCTTTCTTTTTAGAGCTCGGAGTCCACAAAAATTCCATTACATACATCACAGGAGTACACCATTTAGTGTTGACAAACTTCTCAATAAATTACTGCTAGTATATTTAAGACTACATTTACGAAAGAACTTGACACATTATAAAGGTATTTTCCAGGCATTTATGAATTGTATTTAAAAAAGAATCAAAATACAGTGATAAATTTTCGCTCTCAGAATTAAAACATTTAAAAATTTAGCTTTTCGGAGGAACATAGACAATGTGATGAAGAATATACAGTGGCGGGGATATGCTTCTTGACAATCGATTTTCTTCCCCAAGTTACTCAAGTTTCTTTATTCCAATGAATAATAAGTGAGTATGACTTAAAATTTTCAAGTGGATATGCCTCAATATTTTCAAGTGGCTATGACTCAATATTTTCAATTTATTTTTTGTTAAATAAATCAACTGGTTTAGGGGCTGTGTTAGTATTCATTTCCTGATGTTCTGGTGGCGAGGCAAAACACTATATGAAGAAATATCCATGCATTGAAACTAAAAGATGTCAATATTTTATTCTCTTTTCATTAAAAGTTACTAATAATCTCTTGTTTGTGGTCATATATTTATCTTAATGAAAAATATTCGAATTTTAAAAATAAATTTTTCTGGTTTAACAATCAAAGGTATTTTTACTCAGAACACAATGAACTAAAAAATATGAAGCATTTATTTATCCCTTGATTAACTGCATACTTTTAAAAACATATAGCGTTAATATATTGACTATTTGGGGGGTTATAAGGGGATACTTTGAAATTGCAGAAATAGATTATATAATAATCACCTCAAGACAAACAATTTAACCACTCAGTAAAACCTAAATATGTGAATATCCCGTTTTCAGTCAATTGAGAGTTTAGTTAGATTGCTACTAATTGTGATGGTGCAGTATGATCTACTCTTAATCATTCATTAGTACAAGGGTTTTCTGCACTGTTCTCCTGTTCTTTAAGTCATAAAGTTTGCCTATATTAATTTTCTGATAATTTAATAATGTTGATTATTTTTAGTTAAAAAAAAATTTCGTCAGTGTGACTATCGAGGGTAATTTGACTCGGACCATAAATAAAGGCCATAGTTACCTACTCTCTGGCTATTCTTTAACCCTTTGCTTACTACGGAGCCTCAGGACAAAAGGATGGCCTCTCTCTCGAGTCGTCTTTTCATCTCTTTTAATTAATCTATTCTGTTTTCCATACTTCGATATACCCACAAAGGCGGAAGGACTGCGTTAAACGTTTTAAAATAATAATTATGTCTCTGCTTACCAATTTCTGCTCTAAAAGCACACATTAATTCTCGTTTTAAATATAAAAAATCAGTAGCCACCCATCTACGTTTTCCCATAGCTGAGAGACCTCTTATTGTCGGGGTTCTTCACTTAACCTTCGCCGTTTCATCTCATTTATTGACCATTTCCTTATAGTGGTTTTCATTAGAATTGAAATAGAATGATTTAAGAGAATGGGTTGATTTTTTAGTTCTCCCCCAAATAACTCCTCCATCACCCAGCGCTAATTTATGAGAGAGCTTTTATTAAGCAACCAAACAACCTGAACTTAGCTAATCTTAAACAGTCTTACTTCATTAAGGAAATTCACTTATCCACCAGTTGCAACAAAATGGGCTTAACACACTGTCAATAAACGAGTCATGTATGGTACCCCAAAAATTTTAAGATGTTTACACCCGGTCTGTTGTGAGATGTTGCTCTTAAGAATTAAAAAAATAAAAAAATAAATGAATTAATGACAAATGATCAAACAAAATTATAGCTCATAGGTGGCCAAGTTCTTTGATAAGAAGAGTCACATAGGATTCTTTTCATACAAATTTAAAAGTTCAAATTGCATTTAATAGTGTTAAAAAATACCATTATCGCATAAAAACCCTACTCACCACTAACGAAACTCGCTTAATCTTTACTGGTTTATACTTCTCTGAATGTTCAAAAACAAAATTGCAGTTTTAAATTTGTATATATAAAATTTGAATGATGCAAAGTTAAAATTTATTTAAGTTTTACTCACTGATGTAAAACATATAATATTTACTCCTGGAAGGCTTTGGTAGAGATTTCATTTTTCTAGTTAAAAGTTTAAAATCTGACTGAAATGATGTTAAGGCTATTCTGAGAAGCTCAGTAAGGTGGATGCAAATGAGGATAGTATAATGTTTAGAATTTAGAAATTTAAACTGATAAAAGAGATTTTGAGTTGCATGTTGTTCCGAAAACCGAAAGAAGCCAGAAACCATTATTTCTGAAGATTAGAATTATTTGCTTCTAGTATTTGTTTCCAAAAGTCAGTTAGAGATGAGATTTTGCGTGATAATTTCAAAGCCAAATCTTCTTGCAGATCAATAAATGCTGTTTCTATTAGAGTATCATCCAATAAAAACGTAGAGCAACAGAACAACCATCACTGATTACATAAATTGCAAACGGATTCAAAAGTAATTCAAAGCATGGTTTCAGCAATTTTAGTTTCTGAAACCTGTTATCAAAATCATGATAGTGTCTAGGTTTCCTTTATATTGTGATAATTTACTCTCATAAATTTTAATGTTTGGAAAAGCTTCTAATCTTGAATTAAGGTGGGAAAGGTAGTCAAATTTTGGTGTAGCCAGATCTCTTTGAAGAAGCTTGATTTTATTTTGAAAAGTTAAAACTGATTGTCTAGTTCTGTACTACATAACTTTCTTCTTCCCTTGAAGTGCAAGATGTAAAAATTGTAGGCATTGCATCACATCTTTAAAGCACATCTGAATTGATAAATGACTCACAATGCAGTAGAATGACAGGTCATTTGGCTTTTCTGCAAGCTCCAAATCCCCAATAAAATGTCTGAATGTGACCGAATGAAATTCACCATTTCTACAATGCAATTTATAACATTGCCGAACTTAAAGTATTAACTTACTAAATGCTCAAGATGGATTATAGAGTGAATAGAGACATTTAAGATATTTTGCATCTTGTGTTAATTGGCCAACTAGGTGAGTCTTGTGACTTAAAATGGCTGGTGCTCTATTTGTTGCAAGTTGATGCAGTGGTATTTGAGCATCTGACAAAGTTTTGTCAAGTGTTTTTATGTCAATACCTTTTGTGTTTTCGCTTAAGTTTATCAGAACCACGAATTATTCTTCTATATTTTTAACATTTGTAACATAACGAACAAATATAGCCACTTGATGGATAGCTTGAACTTTAGTAGATATAGGCAGTGCTAAAAGGAATGACACGCAGCTCTTCAGATCATACTCAAGTGAACAAGCGACAGCTGAACTTATTTCAGAATTACTTCTTCCTGTAGCATAGCGAGAGATTTTTTTCTATTGCTTGTTTAAGTTTTGAGTTCCAGGGTACAACAATTTTAATCACATCACTGATATTTTTTCTTTCCAAATTTTCCATATAGGTAAGGAAGTCTACTTCGACCAATGTTTCAAGCTATAACAAAACTGACTTCAAAAGCTAAATCATTCTGCTTACAGAAGGAAAATAGGCAATTATTTTCACTTACTAAGTAGATCTCAATATTGTTATCTTACTTTTTCACACTTCTGATTTAGGAGGAAATTCAGATGAAAATTTTGTTAGGATTAGATTGAAGGTAAAGCATTAAATTACTACTTTTAAAGTGTCTTATGGTAGTATGAAAAATGAGACACAGTTCCTTGTTATCCGTAAAAGAAAAAACAAAATGATCCTCCCATTGTTGGTCGAAAACTTTGTTTTCTTTTTAGAATTTCTATTTTACACTTTTCTGTTTATCAGTCAATTTAAAGATGGTTATTAAATATTTAAATAAAAATAATCTTCACTATAAATCAGAAAAGTATTTACTTCAACACAAATTGCACAACGAATATTTCACTATTGTAGTAAGTGTGTATTGAAGAAAACATTGAAGGCAGCAAGACAAGCCGTGCAGTTTCAATAGCCTCTCCAAAACTATTATTTTTTACTCGGTGTCTCCACTATCTAGAAAAAACATAGTTTCTCACAACTCTTTTTCTCGCGGTACTATTTGAAAAGATAATGTGAAAAAGGCCATGAAATCGTCTCATAATAGCAAATAAAATGTATCTTATTCAACATATTTTTATCATATGTATATTTTTTATGTAAAGGCGAGATGCAAGTTAGCAGTCGTGCGCATGCTTGGTCATTCAAGATTAAATGGGCAGGTCCACTTTAGAAACTCGATTGACGTGCCGCTACACTCGATCGCGGGAATGACTCAATTAAGCGAAATTTATTTTAATCTTGAAAAGATTATTTATTCATGAAGGAAAACAACAAACTACCGTATATTGTGTGCAATATTCGAATCATTTTATGAAGTTATTATTATTAAATGTTAGTTAAAATTTCAATGAAGCTCCCAAAATTAATGTTGTCTGAAGTACCTTCAAGAGCCGATTGTGGCTCGAGAGGCATAATTTGGCCACTGTTGTTATATCTGCTAAAATTGATCTGAATTATTCAGCGGAAACCGATATTTAGCTACTTTTCTTCAAATACTTTTTAATTATTTTGGCAATGTTTTATTCAGAATGTGGTATATCTTTGAAAAGTAATGCAGTATGGAAGCTGCATAACACAACTGACCTATTCATACTTCTGTACACGGAGATGGCAGGCAACACTCCCACATCTGACCACATGTAAGAATATAGTAAGGAATTCTTTTGGCAATAGGGACTTGAAAGGAAACAAATTTCACTATGGCTCAAGAGCTTCGCACATACCTATGGTTTCTAGATCTACAATTAATCGGATTCTAAGGGCAGTACACTGCATTTCTACAACCACTAGTAAGAATACAATATCTTCCATCTCTCTTTTGCCCCGGCTAAAATCCCTCGATAGATATTAATTGCAGATTTGTTTTCCTCAAAAATATCAATAACTTAAATAAAATTTTAAAATTTTAAAATAAAAATTCTCAGGATTATTAAAACTTAAAGAAAGGCCCAAAATAATTGATTTTAATAGTGAAAACTTACCTTAGCAATCAGGAAGAGGAGAATCGAAGTGCAGCGGTGAATCGGAGTGCAGAGGAAAAAGTCAGGTTGCGTAGCAACACCTGGCTATACAGCCATGAACTGAGACTTAGCGATATATTTTGAATAATAGGAATCTCTATTCCGCGGATACATAATCGACTGCTTAACCCTTAGTCGGGCGCAACCGATCTGACAGGCACAGCAACGTTAACTTTGTTCTGCGCAGACAAACAAATGGATGTTATTTAACCACATTACCAATAGCTTCATGAAATTCCGCAAACTTGTCAGCCATAATATTCAGTTCACTTGATCGCTTTATAGCCGCATGTGCCACTTTCGTTCTGATAGGCACAGTGCACCTGACTGCGTCACATTTTACAAAGTAATTAATATATGCATTTGATGTCGTAATAATTACTGGAATACTTTTAACAAGTCTATGTGGATCCACACAAAAAAGGAAAGCATCAGATTTAGAAATTTAGACAACTGTGCAGTTTTAGTTCTGTTCGGCACATTTCGCCCGACTGTGTTACATTTTACAAAAATACGATTTTATATATTTGATTTTGCTATAATTATTGGAATACTTGTGACATCAGGATTATACATTTATATTGCACCTATTTGCTATAACCATCTGCATACAATTGCACTATTATATGAATCGTAAAATATTTAAAACATAAATTCTTTAAATATATATAATTTGCAATAATTTTTCAGTCCTGATATGGCATCTTCAAAGAAGAAATATCATACGGGAAAGATGAAGATACGTCGGAATGCATGAAAATAGTAAATTTTGACGACGATGATGAATGAGTATTTGAATGAAGATTTCAATAATGAAAATGATACTAATGATGAAGTTCTCTTAAAACAACGTGATGTTGATTCTGAATCTGAAAAGAAGAAGAAGGTATGAAAGTGACGAAGATATCCAGTGGTAAATATTTTTTAGGTAAGGATAAAATTATTAAATAGTATAAAAAAACCTCCTTCAAAAAAGATGAAAAGGGGACTCAATATAATTTTGATAAAGACATGGAGTAATAAATAATGTAGAGTAGCATATACATGTGTTGACTGCTGGAAATGTTTATTTTCTGATGACACTCTTGAAATCATATTAAAATATACAAATCAGTATATAGATTTGATCAAAGGTAATTATGCATGACAAAGTGATGCCTAACTAACAGATGTTATTGAATTTTGAGCTTTTATAGGCCTTTTATATCTAGCTGGAGCCTTTAGAGGAAATCGACAAAGTCTTGAAGAACTTTAGGGAATAAGTGGGGATGGGGTCGAAAGATTTAGAATTCTTGAGTCTCGATAGATTTAAATTTTTAGTACGATGTTTGAGGTTTAATGATCGTAATTCTAGGCCTGAAAGGAAAGACGAAGAGCATCTTGCAACCATACCCGAAATATTTTCAAAGTTTGTAGCTAATTGCCAGAAATGCTCTTCTCTTGGTGGAAATATAAGATTAGATGAAATGCTTGTTGCAGGTTTTCGTGGAAAATGTCCTTTTCGTCAGTATATACCCTCAAAACCTGGTATAAGTATGGCATAAAAATTTATGCACTGGTGGATGCTGAAACATACTACGTATATAATTTGTAGGTTTATGTTGGGAAGCAATCAGATGGGTCATACAATGTTAGTAACAAGCACACAGATGTAGTAAAGAGAATGACTGAATCTTTATATGGATCTGGTCGAAACGTAACTGCTGATAACTGGTTTATTTCTATTAGCTTAGTTCAAGAACTCAAAGAGAAATTATTGTCCTATGCGGGTAATTCGAAAAAGAATAAAAGAGAAATACTACCTGAAATCCTCACTACCAAAGGTAAAGAGCTACTATTGTCCTCTTTTGGTTTTAACAATAACATAACTTTAGCTTCATAAGTTCCAACGAAACAAAAAGTAATAATTCTTGTATCTATATTGCACAAAGATAACTCAATTAATCCTGATTCAAAAGAATCAAAGAAACTAATAATAATTACCGTTTACAATGGGATAATAATGAGGTGGATAATGCAGATCGAATGTGTTCTACATATAATGTAGCAAGAAACACGAGGCGATGGTAATGGTGATATTTTTTGCCATGCTAAATATAAGTGGTATTAACTCTCAAATCATCTTCCATGGAAATAGTCTCAAACCAATCAGAAGAATAATTTTTTTAAAACACTTTCTCATGAACTTGTCTTAGGAGAAATATCTGGAAGAAGAGTAAAATCTATGGGAATGCCTTTAGATCTTCAAGAAAAACTAAAGACTTCTCGTCCTAATATAGAAGAAAGAAAAGACGATCGTAGTACTTCTGGGCTACCAGCAAAAAGGAGATGTGCTACTTGTACTACAAAAAGTGATCACAGAAGACTTTCAAGATATGAATACATAAAATCCAAACAAGCGCATTGTTTGCAGCATGCACTTTTGTCTTCACTTCATGGGCCAACAATGCAGTCTTTGATTAGATGCTCCAATCAAAGCTTCAAACATTCTTTTTCCCTTAGTTTTTGCCTCATTCGGATTAAATTTAAACTTTGTTTAGGTTTCCTTAATTTAGATTAAATGGTAATATTAGTTGTATTTAGAATTAAAAGTTGAATAAACTTTTTTTAAAAATTAGAATATTATTATTATTTTTGACTATCGTATAATTGAATTTCTGTTGTTTAAGGGTAAAATAAATTAAAAAACATAACTAAGTGTATATATAAATAAAGTTATGTGAAAAATGTCTTATATTTGCACTTGTAATTAGAAGTATCTTGAGTGTGTTTTTCAGGCACATTGCGCCCGAAATAGTTCTTAAACGCATTGCGCTCGACGAAGGGAATATCACGTCACTTTTATGAGTTGTAAAAATATATTTCACATCCTGCACAAGCCATCCGAAAAGCTGTCAACTTAACAACAAAGGGGAATTGGAAGAAAAGGTAAGGAACAAATCTTGATCGAAAATATTTCTACAATGATTTGATCATGAATAATATCAGTCAAAATAATTCTATAATGTAACTTCATCATAATAACTGCAGAGAAACAAAAATATGAAAAATTAAAATGTAATTATTATATTAAAATCTACCACTAAATATATTCTACTGTATATCTTTTGATTCGCCACAAATATTTTGCATAATAAGAGCCGTTAGATTTGAATTTAATTGATTATAGTTAACAAAATAATGACTTGGATGAATTTAATTCAACCTTAATGCAATATAGCAAATGATACAATCAATTGTGACGCAACCTTTAATCAATTGATAATAGGAAAATGGATTATTTGGGTTTGAATGTATTGTTGAGTAGCTTATGTAGACTGAATGAAGTTTGGTTTCAAATTTTATGAGCATATTTTTTTTAATAACCCAGTCTATAAAGAAAGAAATATTAAGATAGCCCCCACCTAACCACAAACAAATTCGATTTATTAGGCAAATATGAAATTATAAATGCTAAGCTTCACTCACAAATTTCTTAGTAATCCAAACAAGCTTAATTTGGCCTTTGAAATTTACAGAGGAACTGAAAATTTCTAAAAGAATTGCGTTGAAGAAATGAGTTTATTACTGCAATGATTATTAATTACTAAAAATCTCTTCTTCCTACCGAGAGGCAAAGCGGAGGTTTTGAGTTAATATATAGGATCTGCGCTATTAATAAGTGAATACTAACTATGATTTTTCAGTGCAGAGCTGCCTGCGAAGTAAGAAGGAACGGAAGTTTGGTATTCAGACGCAAATATTCCGAAATGGTGTCGAGGATGAGAGCAGATTTAATAAATTGACCCGCGTTTGTTCCGAAGCGGAGTTTCTAAATGAAGGGCGTTTCGAGTTCAGGCATCACCGTCGCAATTGATAAGACTGGGGAACAATTTATTTGGTGAATTGACAAAGGTACATTTTCCTATCTAATTCGAGCATACTGAATTCAAATCTGAAATCAGATTATTTCTAAATGCTACAGATTTTTCGTAATATCAATATTATAGAATATTTTTTCATTTTATCACGCCTATCATCATGCCCTGAAGTAATTTTGGATCATCCTTTTGCATTATTTATAGTAAAGCGGGTTTTTTGGCACAAACATTTTATTGCATATTAGAAGAAACTTGAATTACACATTAGGATTAAAAATACTGTAATCAAATAGATGCTAATTTATTAATGACCGTACATCAGGCTGGAGGACCTCCTCTTGATTTCAATCGGGCAAAGATTTGCGTTTGTAACTCTTTCTCTTGTAAGTCTTCTCTGGCTGATCTCTTCTAATCGTCAAGCAGTAGTCTGACATCATGTATCTATCCCAGTGACCTTGATAGCACTCTTCCATCGTCATCAAATCCTGATGGAAGCGTTCTCCTTCTTTGTCGCTCATGGCTTCAAGATTCTCTGGGAATCGGTCCAGGTGACTATTTAGGAAATGCAACTTCACACTCATGTTGCATCCCAGGTCACGATATGCTAAAATTATATTAGTAACCAGATCCTCGTAGTTTTGCGCTTTTTGTTTCCTAAGAAGTTACGAACAACGGCAGAAAGTGTTAGCCAGGCTTCCCTTTTCTTCTTTATTCATGGTGTTCACGAATTAGAATCACTCAGAAGTCTTCGGACTTGGGGACCATCAAATACTCCTGCTTTTATTTTTTGGTATGACAAAGCAGGAGACGCGGATACTATGTATTGAAAACAATCATTGTCACTGCTGAACACCTTGACATACTCTTTCATCTACCCCAGTTTGAGATGAAGTGGAGGGAAAAAAGTGGAGGGAAAACGATCTTCTCTCGACTTACAACTGGCTCATTAACAATGTTTGGCATTCCTGCTTCCAAAGTTTCCCGAAATCGCCAATCTTTTGGGGACCAGTGTTTGTCATGGGCTCGACTGTCTTAGATACAGATATAGAAGGGAAAATTTGTATATCCCTTCTGCTGGCCAAGAAGGAGGTTGACCATTTTAAGGTCTACACATATGATCCAATTGTGTTCATGCCTATCCACTGAAAATCGGAACTGGTAAAGACTCAGAATGAGTTACTGGCCGGATCGCCGAGGGAATGTTGGGGTAGTAGATCTTGTGCCGATTTTTCTTGCCAATCCATTTAGTATTCACCAGACAGAAATAAAAGTACGATACATGACCCTTTGGCCCTCGCTATACCAGTGGGATTCCAAAAGGAAGACTATTTCTCTTTCCTTTCGTACACTCACGACGATCTTCCAAACAACTATGGTAAACAGCATGTGGGGCCCACTTCTTAGTTTGATCGCCAAGAGGAACATAAAAATATGCCTTATAAGTGCGGTTCACAAAGTTTGATATATTGCGCCATTGACGAACTAGCATGTAACAGCCACAAATGTAGCAGAAGGTGTCTGGATGATTAACGCAATTTTCTCTTTGACGAAGCCATCACCCTAACATGAGAACTGAAAAAAGAAACAATAATGCCAATATTTTGCACAATAACACGTATTAATATCTCTTACTACTATGTAGTGTAAAGCATTTGCTTTCTACAAGCACCATTTCTGTCCGTCCGGAGGGTAGTTTTAGGGGAAACGAAAAAATATAAATTACAGAATAACTATAGCATATAGGTATAAATGGTATATATATATATATATATATATATATATATATATATATATATATATATATATATATATATATATATATATATATATATATCTCTGTGAGAGCGGGAGAGGCCTTGTTTTGACGAATATGATGAGCGATAGAGAATTTAGAATGGTCAAATTGCAGGAAATATTTTGTTCGGATGTTTCGCTGTAGATCAGCTACCTCAGGGAATTGAAGTTTATTGGACATTGGGAATATAAAGTGAGGAAATATATAGTAGTAATAGTTTTGAGAGATAGATAGTGTGGAATATAGAAAAAAATGTGAAAAAAGGAATTGAATGACAGTTCCCTGGTATAAGGTTATTTTTTCTTTGCGTTTTGGTATTTAAGGGACAGGGGTAAATTAATGGGTTTTGAGTCTTTATAGCACTGAGGTTTAGGTTCCTGCCGCTATAATAAAGTTTTTATTTGGGTTTTATTCTAGATTTAAAGGAAATGTTGTAGAGTTTGTAGGTTTCCGGTTTTATTTGATGGCAAGGTAATTTATTTATATAGGATTTTATATGATTTTAAATGATTAAACTAAATATAAATAATACAAAATAAATGTGGATATATAGTAATTTGGAAAATATTTGACTTTGTTTTACTAAGTGTTAGTTATACGTTGGTTGCGGAATATTTACGGAAAAAGTGAGATGGCCTCGTTATATATGAGTCGTCTCCTGCCTGCCAATGCTCTCATTGATCTCTTGTCAGCCATTTCACTGTCCTCGAGTGTGAAGTCGGGAAGGAAGCGCCAGTCTAGGTATGGCCTACCAGATCTTTTTTGCTCTGTTATGCAGCTCGGCATTTATGGGGCTTAGCCCAAGATACTCATTGATCTCGCTTTGCGGCCTCCCCTAACTCTCTATGCTCTTCGTTATAATTAAGAATGGCTAATTCTAAACCCTTTGCATTTTGGGGCCGGAGGGTAAAGAAGCTTGGATCTAATGCAGGCGTGGCTAATTAGTAATTTATTCGAGGAATTTCGGATTAAGAATCGGAAAATTTTACCTAAATACCTTCCAGCATTTGCCGTTGTTCCTATTATTATGGCTCTCATATTCACCGGTGGTGACACTGAGTGCAAGAAATTGATTTTCTTGCGGTAAGGAATGCGTGTAGCCACTTCACGGATGTTTGCGAGGGAGTGTCGAAAGAGTTAAATTATTCTGATGATTTTGGCAGTGGTGGAGATCTTTCATCTTCTCTCGAAAGAGTAGATGTTTTCCATTTCCATTCCTGTATTTCGGGCCTTAAAATCCGCATTTCTACATGGAGCCCTACATATTATCAAAATGACGTCCACAAAGTGAACATATAACAAACCGACTTAAAGGCGCTGGATGTTTTGGGCATTGATTGTGAATCTTCCATCTTCTCTCGAAAGAGTAGATGTTTTCGATTTCCATTGCTATATATCGGGCCGTAAAATCAACATTTCTACATGAAGCCCTACATATCATCAAAAGGACGTCCGTAAAGTGAATGTCGAGTATAGAGTAGAGGTGCAGTTGCAGTATTTTGTACTGTAAACATCTCTTTTAATCGTTGCCAAAGGCTTTGTTGAGCTCTCCGGGAACCATATTTGCGTAGTTATTTTCAGATTCCAACTTCACCAACTTCTTAGTGATCACGGTTAGAGCTGAAGAAAGAGTTTACTCTGTTAGCCAGTATCTTCTCAAAGACTTTGCCTGCAAATTCTAGGAGTGATATGTATATGCCTAAAGTTGATTGGACTGTTTGGTGGCTT
Organism: Ceratothoa steindachneri; assembly: GCA_963969495.1. Classification (NCBI taxonomy): domain Eukaryota; kingdom Metazoa; phylum Arthropoda; class Malacostraca; order Isopoda; family Cymothoidae; genus Ceratothoa; species Ceratothoa steindachneri. Next base: position 104,616,492 of record OZ018330.1, read on the forward strand.
CCCAACTTTAGGGATGAATATCATTTTGCTACCTTCCAACTTCTCAGAATAACAGCCCACCTTCAAGAAGTGCGTACATGATATTGATGCACCCCAACTAGATGTTAGGGGAAACTATGATTGAATTTTCCCATGACAGTCTCGTATGCCCCACTTCTCGTTAAAAAAATGACTCCAAATATTCTGAGAGTTCTACAGCAGTAAATTTAGCGCCGCATCCCTCCATTCTTCTTTCCTATGCTACATAATGGTAAGGGTAAATTATATGTTAGTGGACATTGAACTCGTTGATTACATATACTTCGAAGTCTAGGTCATAGTCGTTATTCTTTTCAGGCATTATCTTGAAAATAGATGCCAAGAAGAATCAGAAATTAACTTTGGTAGTCTGTCTCTGTAATATAAATGTTGTCTCATCTAATTTTAGTCGGTGTCTATCTTTTTCCTCTTCTCAGTCTTTGGTAAGTCTGCCAAAATGTACGCGCGTCATTTTGTCTGTCGTCTATCAATTAAATTTTCCCAAATTAGCGTCTGTAATTGTTTCTGTGTTGCAATTTTTTTCATTAGTTTGTCTTTATATGTCGTTTGTCTCTGCGTAATGTAGTTGGTGGTTCATTTTTAATGTCAAGTCTGTCCATTAAATTGTCTTAAAATACACTCTGTTACTTTGTAATTATTCTCATCAGTTCATCCTTATTTGTCGTGTTTCTCTATGCGCAATGTAGTTGGTTCACAGCATTAACCAATTTTCTGTATTCCCTTAAGAGTAATAACATTCTAATTGACCATATATGGGCTGATAGTTTTGAAATATTACTCGGTAAATCTCTTTCTCATCTGCTTTAATAAATGGTTAGTGATTTTATCTAACTCTCTTTCGATTTCTTCAAGTAAAGAAATTTGCTTGAAATAGGAGAACATCGTTCAATGCAGTAGTTCTAGGAGAGTATACATAGAACTAGTGAATTTATGCCTGGTTCCGTAGCTGTAGTATGGGTGATATATGTAAGGAAATTTAGTCCAGTTTTTGTCATAAGTTTTCTGTTAATAAGTGTTTAGACATTTATTCATAATTGGTTAGTCGACGTATATACGAGGCAACAATTTTCACTATAATTTCATAGTGAAACTTTTTAATTTTAATCGTTCTATTTATCCTTATTTCATTATCGTTCCACTCGAGTACACTAATCCCCTACATCCTTTTTAATTATAGGCTGATAAAAAAACACTAAATTTTATTATGAAGAACATAATATTTGAGAGATATAGAGAATGTTTAAGTTCTAACATTATACGCCCCTAAATGCAAAAAAGATTTCTCCTATCAAAGATTTTGCATTTCCAAAATCCATCAGAGAGAAGATTAAGTAAAGTAAAATAGAATTTAGTAATGCTGAAGCAAAGTGAAAGCTTAGAAAACAAGGCCTAAAATTTCTAACGTCATCTTAACTTAAGTTTGAAGAATAACTGGAACTCAACCAAAGGTAGTCATGAACATCTAGAGAGGAGACATCCGAAAATTAGCCCCTGTAGAAAGGCCGCTCCAATTTGTCTCACATGAAGATGAGAGACGCGGATTTATATCACATTAAAATAAAACCCCACTCTAAAAGTCATAAGTAAAATGATAAATAACCTTAGAGTTAAGCTAACCTTCGTTTGACGGAAGTGGATCATTTTATTAAAAGAGTCAGTATTTTCATGTAGAACACGAAGCATGATGGACCGTTTTCTCTACTCCTATCTTTTCAACTCAGTTCGCGCCTTAAACCATTAACGGATTACTGACAGTGCGACCATGAGCTGTCCATCGTTTTTTATTCTTAAGATAAACCGCCCTGCTTTTACACTACTCAAGAAGAGTGAGACAAAATCTTTTCACCTGATGATAAAAACTCCACAAAACACTTGGGCTGACTTGTTTTAATGAGTGCCGTAGAATGACCGCGACAAATACGTCACTTCTACCCAATAGGCGTGGTTGCTCAAGGTCTACTCTGGCTACGACAGAGATGGGGGGATAGAAGTGGGGGAGAGAACGAGTGCGAAAGATTTAAATTCAAAAAGTGATTGCAGTCGGCCGATATTAACTAATGAAGGCTCAGACTGTGAGGCTTATGAAAAAGTAGGTACAAAAACAAACTATAATATATACAGAGTTATACAAAATAAATAAATAAAAATCAAATAATGGCAATAGATACTCTATATATACAAGGACCGAACCTATTACAGCTAATCAGAGCGGGCTCTATGGGGGGAGGCGAGAGGCGTTACTAGCCTATGTACAAATACACACAGGGATGACTGGTGGGATAGCCTTAGGTAAATCGTCTTAGCTTGGCCCTGGTTAGAGGCTTTAAGTGATGAAACCGGGGATCGGATTGTTATCCAAGGGGCTTTAACCACGGCTAGTTTACCTTCTAGTAGTATCACTAACTGGAGGAAGTATTCGTGCCAAACGAAATGTACCGAAACCAAGGATGGGCTAATTGACTGGGGCTCAAATCCTTCGGTATAATTCGAGCCTCTGGCTCGTCCAGAAAGAGGAACGTGATCGAGATTGACGTATTTCGTTGTAAGAGGCAGACTTATACTGTTGATACTCTATTGGGACCAGCAATATATAGGAATCAGCCTGATCCCTTAGTGCCTCCGCCAAGGGATGGGGGGGAATCTCTGCACGAACCAACACTGCGCTTGAAGGATGGGAAGTACTCTCGCGGGTTTTTTTTTCTAACACCCTTGGAGACGTTTGAGATTCCAATCCCTCACCTATCGCAGAAAGCAGTTTGATATTCTGACTGTTCTCACGGTCCTCGCTCACTTGGACTGACCTCGTGGTTTCAACGGGCCGCATGGCATCAAGGAGCCTCTATTCTTGACACAGAGATTTGATAATCACTAGTAACATATTAACAGAGAAAGTTAAAGTTTTTCATAATTTGTTTAAGTACAATGAATCAATTAAAATTAAATGAAAACTGCAATGAAATATAACTGGAAACTGAAATTACATAATAAGTAGCTGTACACCGGCTAAGGACTTAATTTCGACTGGCTGGGTGCTGGCTGTAAAACCTTGTCTAAGAAAGAATTACATTCAACCTCAGAAATACTCCTCTCTTGTACAATCTCACTCTTCTCTTATTTTATTTTTAAAACAATTTTACAACGAAATATTAACAATTTTCATCAAAAAGAAAGATAGTGTGTTTTCTCTTATTATTATTCTATTTGAACATATTCTGAATACTCACACTCACCATGGTCATTTATATCAAAGTTTATATTTAAATTTATTTTCAAATTTCCTGACAAAAGGCGTGAATTACTATGTATTATGTGTGATGTTCCCTTTGCACAATTTTAGATTATAATAGAATCAGGACGAGCGAGGACGGTTCGATCCGCTCTCATTCAATATACATTTTTCCAATTTATTTTTAAAAGTGTTGATTGACATATTTTGAACTATAATAGGTGGGAGAGTCAGAAGTTGACAGGATTGTTATAAATGAATGGTTTCCCTCTGATTTTTATTTATTTGTTTGCGTGATATTTTCATCACAATCAATCAGCGAGTTAATTTTTTTATAAACGCAACCTTTTTGAATTTTAAGACTTCTATCATTTGTCTGAGAAGGCGCCTATATTCAATAGAGAGCAATATCAATTCTATAATTATGTCTCAGAAGTTTGAAAATGAGCAATGTCGATCTCTGCTGTAGTATCTTTATTGTGGCCATATTTGATTGTAGAAAAGGGAGGCAAAAACTTAGCTGTATATTCAAGTTGTGGATGCACGATTGATTTGGACAAGGGAACTACTATTTATTTACTCGTATATTAAAAAAATATAGAAATTAATTCGAGGTTATTTGAACCTAGTGTATCAAATTTTCTTTCAAAAAGTTTGTTAAGAAAACGAGAAAGTTTTAACGCAAGGTGATGATAAGTAGCAGAAAAGACTACCCGGATTTTACCTCTTTAATATTTCTCATAAATCATTCATCAGAATCTTTATTATCCTCAGCTTATTAGACTTTTGGAAGTACGTCTGGACCCTTGACACTATATTAGGATGTCGAAGACTTTGAAGGGAGAGAGAAAATTGAAACATTAACCCACACTACTTACACTGCAGTTCTTAACACACGCGAGTCTGGCGATGAAATATGTTCATATGTGACTTCTTTGTAGCAATAAGTGTTTGTGCTCCTATCCATTGGTCTGGAATCAGACCCCATCGTAAATATTGCTCTCCTTGCTACTTCATAACAGCCATCGCCATGAGATGGATGAAACATCGGTGCTTAAGTCGATAAAGACTGTTAGGCGCTTTGAGAAGAACGTTGAGAAGCAAATGATACTTCTTTGGACTCATTAATGAATTTTATGCTTTCAATTATTTTTCCTCCTTAAATAAATAACAGGAATTATTTCAAGAATCCATTTAAAGTATATTTGCCAAAAAGGTTGTGCACAAATGTTTGTAAGAAATGTAGGCGAAGTTATTGGAAATTAAAACTTGCTGAAAACTTTAATAAAAAAGCTAATGATTGCATTTTAAAAGAACTAAGATTTGTTTAACCAATTATTAACCAAACATATCGTAATGTTCTGTTTTTAGTGCCGATAACGAAGGAAACTGGCTTAACCAACGAGTAACTGATGGAAAACTATCGCACTGCAAGCATCATCAATGCTATATAACGAAACGAGATGGTAAGCATAACTCACTAATTCAATCGACTTCATACAACAACAAAAAATCAAAAATCAAATCAAAATCAAAAGATACGAAGGCTTTGAATGCCTTGAAAGACAGGCTAAAGATGATGTCGGAAATGGTTGCTTGTTTTTAGCCACACAAAGGCACATTTGTACAAGATAGTATAAACAAATAGGCGTCTCAAACCTTTTCAAAATAGTTTACATGAGTTTATCATGGATGGAAATAAAAATGACTAAAGACAACAAGATATTCAAACACTATACCTAAAACTGCCTGAGGACTTTAATTATATTTGAAAAGGATGCCAAAGTAGTGTTCCTTAGGGAAATATAACTAACTAATTCCTGGAGTTTACGTGGAACTCAGGCGTTGTGTTTACTTTGTCTTCAGTAACACATTTAAGGTTTACCAAAGGAGTGAGATCTTGAGTTTGAGAAGGCCGACAAATGTATGGAATTTATGAAGAGAGATGGATTATTCCTTTAAAAAAAGGCCTACGCACGAATCCTATCGCCCTTTTCTGTGTTTGAAAGAGATATCATTAACTTACTTAAAACACCAGTTTCTGGAACAGCCACGCTCGTGCAAGACATCCACGTAGCATGACTCCGTGCAGGAAATCCACGTAGTATCACTTTTTGTAGGCCATCCACGTAGCATGAATTCGTCAAGGACATGCACGTAACATGAATTCATTAAGAACATCCACGTCGCAGTAACTGCGCCAAAAGTAGCATCGATGCAAAATTCTTGAAGGAAAAATGGTGGCATAATTTTGATATTCCATTTCGTTCATTAAATTTATAACGACAGAAATGTCAGAATAATTCCGTCCCAAAATTATTTTTAGCTAAATTAATAAAGTTAAAACCAACGATGACATCTCGAAAATATTTTGGACAAAGGTCGATGAACCAAATTGTATTGTTGGTGGAAATAAAAATGCGTGGACGCTGTAAAACCCCAATGGCTGTTTTCTACTTTTATGAGTTGGGTAAGGGACCCATTTCCTGAAACCGGCCCCATACCTGAAAGAAGGCAAGAAAATACTTATCAAATCTGAGCTGGTAGTGAACATCCTTCAACCACTATGACAGCTTCCACTCTCAGCTATTTTGATAGTTACTCTACACCCTGTGCATGGTTTGTTGATACGCGGAGATATTGAAGCAAAGTGGACCATCATAGAAGCATCAATAATACCTATTGTCGTTAGAAATAAAGATATGAAAGTGGTATTTTTATTGTAAAAGGAAGCAATAGAAGCAATCGTATGTCCAATATTATTCCGATTCGCGGATGAGTATTGATCTTCTATTCACCAGTTAAGTAGAAGGAAACCTTTTATCTGGAGATTAGGTTCGAGAGGGTGGAGGTCTTTACTCAGGCTGAATACGAGAAGCTGAAAATCTCCAAATAGGTGTGTTAAAATAGACAGCGTTATACCCTCATTATCCAAGTGATCTAAGTGATACTTGGAGGATTGGTGCGGCCTCTTAACCAAGTTCACCCGGAGAAACTGTGGTATCTATTTTGGATCGTCCTTTGAACATCTTTTAAGTCTCAAACTCTCTTTCTCTCGCCTGTATACACCAAAAAGATTGATATAGAGCGTTAAACGTTCTTGAAAACATTGAATTCTCATCATTGAGTGTAAAATCCTAAAGTGTTTTCGTAGAATCAACAGAAGAATGTTAAAAAATCTTTTCGGTCTTTCTGAGTCACAAATAATAAAGTGAATTTATTAGGACTTGCATAATGTAATAATAAGCAATTCTCCAACAAAACACCAATTTTATCACTTACACTAGGTTTCTATCCGATAATTTTAAGAAGGACGAAGGTACCAAGGTTCACTAAAGGTCATCTTCATCAGCACCTACAACCTCTCAAACTTCTAAGTCGCTACATACTAGACCTTGATATACCATTTTAATTGTAACTTGCATCCATTCGACTCCTTTGTCCTATTTATTTCGAGTAAAGTTCGCTATATTTTTACTTTTCAAAATCACATTAACCCATTAGCGCCCAGGTTTTTTTTATTAAAGTTTTTTATGGTAAATGTGTTCATTTTATTTCATTAGAAGGATAATGACTAAAAAAAATCTAAGATAGTTAATATAGGAATAATAATTATTTTGATCCCCATTTGGGGATCGTGGGCACTGGGTGTGTAATTTCAATGATAATGTGAAAATTGTGCAAATGAAAATTCAGTTTGCTAGTAGGCTCTCGTGACTGAACGCTTGAAATCAAGCAATGATACTTTGTTTCCATTAGATGAATTGTACAGAATCCATGCATTTATAGCAGCTATATCATGAAAGTTTGATAAAAGGGAAAAATACCATTTTTTTATCATATTGAAATTCTGTACTTTTGAATAAACCAATCAAGGTGATCAACGCCTCCCATGTACTCGTTTAAGAAGCAATTACCAGATGCCCAGTCATATTTATTTCCTTCTTCACTGCACCCGACCACCTTTTGGTTGAAACAATCAGATCTATTTCCTGATGATTTGTTCCTATTGTTACTAAACTATTGTTATACCATTTGACGAACAAAAGCTCTTTCTTGTGATCGAATTTATAACCATACGATCCCCTCACATCCTTTTTCATTGTTTTTTATCAGTGAGGGGGCATTTTCTTGTACGATTTGCACGAGTCGTTCCTTTAACCTGAATGCTAATATCTATTATCTCTGTAAGCAATTTATGAATGGTAAAGAAATTTTCAATTTAAATTTCATGATCACTGGAATGTGGGAGATAGGTTACCATTTTCTTCACTACTGTTGTTCCAAGACCCTCCATTCTACCTTGGTCACAAATCCCTTTAGGTCTTCTTTGATATAATTCCATGCAGTAACAATATCTCGTTGTCCCACAGCACATAACCCACTGTTTGAATTCAAATTTAACTGGCTTACCTCTAATAAATTGTTTCAAACTGTTTCTCCCATAATATCAAACAATCTGCTCATTATTTTCTTTGGAAAATATGTCAAACTGTTAGAATTTCTAATTCCAGTAATTCATAACAGGTCTTACTTTGAATGTTCTGTACTCAAGGTTGTATTGAGCTTCTGTGCTGTCAACTAAGTGGAGATAACGTTTTATTTTAAACAGCTTGTACTAAGAGTAAAATATATATATATATATATATATATATATATATATATATATATATATATATATATATACATGTGTGTGTATGTATGTTTGTGTGTGGGAGGGAGTATTAGAGAGAGAGAAAGAGAAAGAGAAAGAACTGCAAAAATTAGGAAGTTAAATATATGTTAGTTAACCCTATAAAAAAATTTCTAGGATCTTTCAATGCCCACAATCCCCATTTAGGGATATACATTTAGATTGTAGTAAATAGACATCTAAAAGATAATTTACTTTCAAACTCACTTCATAACATAACATATAATAGAATTTCACTAATGACAAAAGCCACAAGGGCCTATTAAAGGTCATCTGTATCTGTCAAAACCCACCCACAAAATGCATCCATAGGATTGTGTCATATCATGCATCTACAATATACAATTTGAACCATCCACAGGAATGTGTAAAGAACAAAAAGCATCATCATAAAGGCTGGTCAAAATCTAAATCAATCCTAATATACAATAAAAAAACTGACTCTGCAGGAATCAGTCAAGAATTTCCACGCCCCCCCTCTCAAGGGTTAACCCTCCCTCCCCATATAATCATCTAATCTGCGTTTGAAAACATTCAAGTTTGGACTTTCTACTGTTCAAGTGGCAAACTATTCTAGTAATCTACCACTCTAGTGGTGAAAAAATATTTTCTAACATCCAAACTGCACCTCTGTTTTTTTAATTTTTTTAAGTGGTGACCCTTAGTCCTATTAGGTTATTTTAACTCAATTAATAGTGAATTCAGGAACTATTATATCTTCATACAAAGTTATACATCGTGCTGGTTCGCTAAACAGAGCTGCTGACGCACTTTCTGTTCAAGCACAGAGGAGAGCACTAAATACATTTAAACTATTTAAGTACTAAATATTAAATATATGAAAAAATGTATTTACATACTAAATACATTAAATGTATTTAGATACATTTTAAAATATATTTTAAATTTATGATATATAATGACAATCGATAAGGTCCATTGGCATCACAACAAATAATATCCATTAAAATGAATTGTATATTATAATTACTAATGTAAGATTTGATGACAATTGGACTTAAGGTACTACAAAAATATAGAAAGTTCCATAGAATGAAATTTCAGTTAGCCTTTTATATCAGCATTACATTTAAGTAATATCAGTTGCTGAAATGTTTCCTCAGATAAAGAACTCCGTTTCGGGGATAAGGTCAATCTTCCTAAAGAGAAGAGCCGTTCCACAGGAGCTGACGACGGAAAGGTAGTGTTGTATTTAATAAATAACTTTTTATATTTTTTGGATATCTATCTAAATTTTGAATTGTTTTATTTTAATCCTGAAGGTAACTGAACAATTCTAAATCTGCAGTGGATCGTGTTTGGGTGGATTTTATAAATCCAAAATAATCGTCACTGTCCGATACACCACTGGATGATTCAAGCTCGGGTCCCTCTGCTAAATTCTCAATCACTTGAATCATAATATTTTTAACAGAGTCTTAATGGATTGAAGTGGACCATGAAATACTAATATCTAACCAGCAGAGTTGGAAGAATGGACTTCTATTAGAGAGGGAACGTAAAACATCACATAAATCAATTTTAATAAAAACATATTTAAAAATATATAAAAATTATACTTTGAAATCATGTTTGAATTGAATGTCTACTTACCTCGAAGATAGTACCAATGTTTATTTTTCTCCGTCGATTGAGTAGATCTAAATCTTGAACGTTGGATAGGATTTCCCTTTTAAGCTATTGATAAATGACCCAAGAACAAATATAGAGAAACAGATTTGCCTAACTCAACATCATTGGACACAAAGGAGCGATAAAAAACGACATTCAAGCCCTAATAATCGGCTAGAAATCTGTTTTAACCCGTAACCTCTCCCTATCAGAAGAGGGAGCAATTTTAAAGTGTAACTAATTGTGAGAGCCTCATTTTAGCAATACCGAAATATGGCGCAAGGCCTTGAAGAAAGAAATTCAGCACTCTATCGTTTTGAGCTTATTTGAAACTAGGAAGCTTAGTGGTTCAAAGAGAAAATTTCGCTATTATTTTTGATATTAAGTTGCCGCACTGGAAAGCGTAGAGATCGTAAGTGGATTTAATTGAGATTTGAAAATATTATATTGTTTTTTTTTACTTCCATTCACGTCCTATTAAGTAATTGCAACTTTTTTCTATTTTTTTTTTATATTGCAATCTTCTTATATTGGAAAAAAGACTAAATTTCACTTCATTAACATAAAATACTTAAATATTTCACGAGAAGAAATCTTTCTTTCGATTTATATATTTATTCTTTCTGTGTATTTTTTAACTCTTTTATATTTAATTCCATTAGAGCTCTAAGAAATTTCGTCACTTTAATCTGATTTTTCTTATTAAAATTAAAAACCTCAAATAAATGGTTCAAATCAAAGCAAAGTATAAGACAAGTATGCCTGCAGATCTTTAAATGCTAACTGGACAATAACATCTGAGGAAGCGACATAGGCGAAATTTAGTATAATTCAGTAGGTTTTCAGAGACAAACAGACAGGAAAAATATAAACTATCTTTTTCTTTTTACCCAGACATATTAAAACACACAGCCAGACCATTAAACACATAAATACACCAGAACCGTTTTGTTTAGCAGACGTAATAAGAGAAGCTCGTAATAATAGAGCAATTTTTAAAATAGCGCCTAAAATATTGTAAAAGAACAACCTCTGAACCCCCTCCCATTTATTTGAGACCACGTGCAATGGTATACCGCAGTGGACGACGTCATTTCATTTCCGAACATTCAAAAATGTTCGACTCCTGAGCGCATTGGGAAAATATTTCCAAATCTTGCGAACTCGTCACAAGCCCCCCCCCCTCCTTCCCGGTGACGATGCGAGAAAGAGCCGCTCTGTCTCGCAGCTCGCTGCAAAATTATGAATCGAATCCGCCTCTGGATTAAGATTTCTGGAGCTTGTGACTCCTTTCGCCAATTTCCCCCTCCTCCCTCAGAATTGGGCAAACAAATCTTCGGGTTATGCTGTAGTTCTAGGAGTTCAGCCCGCAACTCAAGGCCGTCCTGATCGTCTCAAGTCTAAGTAAGTCCCGTTAGCGTTCGTCAGACAGCAAGACTTTTTCAGCCGTGATTCTACCCTAGTGAATTGGTAGCTTCTCTGATCGGAAAGCCTTTGAATTTGCGCAACAGTCTCCCTTCGTTTAATCGAACCGAAGAAAATCTCCATCGATTACCTTTGAGGAAAAGAAGATTCCTCTTTCCATGGAATTACGAGAATTCCCACATTCCCCGTTAAACGTCATTTTTGAAGTTTGGCTATCATCATCGGAAGGTTGCTTCGGATCGTGCCCCACTTGCCTCATTCGGATCGTGCCCCACTAGCCTCATCGAATCGTGTCCGACTCGCCTCAACGCAAGAAGGACCTTCTTCAAGGTCATCGACCCGTAAGACTGAAACCCTCTCTATTTTTAGTATTGTCAAGTTCTCCCTTTTGATCTGAGCCTAGTTACATTAATCAATTAATTCCATTTGAGAATCCCTTCTCATAATAATTATCAGGAGACTATTTTAATTTAAATAATTCGCCTTTGCCTATTATTATTATTATTATTATTTTGATCGGTGTAAATAAATTATATTTTGTTGTTTCATCTCTAACTAACCTTGAACGAAGTAAATCTCGCCAACCATTTATGCACTCTATTTGATTATTAAGGATTTGAAAACCAACGCCTCAAGTGTGACCTCCTAGTCGGCCATTAAACCCAATGAACACTCCTTCAACGGTTCGCCATCCCCCACATAATATAGGAGTAGTGTATGGTATGGAGTGGTTGTAACACGACATATATGAATCAGCCAGAGTAGAAGAGGTCCGTGATTTTTCTCGAACATAAACTCGTATCTCGATGGAGATCTATTAGGATTTTGTTTAGAGGAATATTCTGTTATCTTTGTGACAGAAATATAGACTAAAATACTTTTAAATAAAAATTAACGTAATTGAACAGATTATTTTGTAATTTAAACTAAAATTTCACCCTAGAGAATGAGGAAAATTTTTCCATTGACCTAAATCTATGTACAATTCAAGCTGTTAATGCCAATGTTGGCTACATATTAATTAATGTCCTTTTAGAGAAAAATTCTGATAGGTTTCTTTCTTTGTACATCTGTTAAGGCAAAGATGTGACAGAGCCTTCACTTGAATAACGTTTTCTTTAATATTTGGGGATCCTCTAAATCCATCTTTTTTTGCTTGGTGAAACAGTCTTGTTCAATCTGATATAAAAATTATATATATACGAGGGGCGGCAATAAGTTTGCAATTCGGATATAAGGAAATGAGATATGAGAAAAAGTGTTTTATTATTTTTAAATATAACTACCCTCGACTTCAATGCACTTGCGCCACTTGTCCCTGAGGCTTCGAATTCCCGACAACCAGAAATCTCCCGACTGCTGTTCAATCCACTCCTGGACGGCAAGCTGGACATCTTCATCATCCTTAAACCGGCGTCCACGCAGTGCAGCCTTGGGCTGGTGGAATAAAAGGTAGTTGCTAGGGGCCAGATCTCGACTGTATGGGACGAAGGGGTGTGAGCTCATCGAATCCACACTCGCGCAGGGCAGCTTGTGCAACTCTGGCCCTGTGGACTTTGACGACGTTAAAGTCGATCATGGGGCGTGAGGTTTCTAGGGACCCAAAGGGCAGTGACGTTGGTCATGACCAAATTGTCGTGGATGATGTTGATAACACTTCCATGTGATATTCCAAGTTTTCGCTCGATTTCTTCTACCTTCACCCGTCGATTTTCGAGGATGATCCTCTCCACACGGGCAAGATTGTCCTCATTGGTCACGTCTGACGGGCGTTCTGGACGGGGGTCATCTTCAAGGGACTCACGACCATGGCGGAACTCCCTATTCCAGCGAACAATGGTTGCATAGGAAGAGGTGGTGTCAGTGTACACTACAACCATGCGTTCATGGATCTCTTTTGCATTTTTGCCTTTCTTGGTCAAATATTTGATCACTGCGCGGTGCTCAACCGTCTCCATTGTTGAAAGATTTGTGACTAAAAACTGCGATCAGCTACTGCTTCTTAAATAGACGAGGCAGGAGCATGCGGTTGCAGGTCCTGAATTGTCATAACTTGTCCTAACACCCCCACAAACAGCCATCCCCTTTCCTCTGTTTTGCCCTACCGATTCGTAAAACTTATTAACCGCCCCTCGTATATATATATATATATATATATATATATATATATATTGTGAGGGAACAAGCACGTGAGGGGAGAAATAACGTCGCTTTTAAGCATTGCCTCAAAAGCGTGAGAAAGTATAGAACGGGTTTATGGAATGTAGCCCTTATCAAGGCGAGTATTTGAACAAGACGCGAAGTCTTCCCTCCCATCCGCCTTTTAGCCACGCTGGGAGCGGTTAAGACAATCTCCATCCGGGCCGCGTCGCCATGTCTCAAACGATGTGAGATAGTTCCACCTCATCTTCTATGGGGTAAGCTCCCTCATTTCTGGTGTCCATATCTACCCGCGTAACGTGGAATGAGCAGATTGGTGCGAGAGAAGGTCACGAGTGCAGACAATCTTACTCCTCTTCGATTCGGGTTTGTCATACGCGGAAGGCAAGGAAACATTGTGGGACAAAACCAAGCATCCCTTCTTGAATAAAACAAATATCCACCCCTTAGAGTTACTTAAGAACTCTTCTCACCGTAAGAATACCCGTCCGACCTCGCTCATCGACGCCATCTCCAAACAAGAACAAAGTCTTAACCCAAAAGGCTTCAGTGAAGATTCATCTTAGCGTAATACCCCATTGATTACGCAAATCCGACAAAACAAACCGTTGACATCTCGGAGAATCTCATGCTCCGTTTTCTTCAAAAGAATTTACACCGTAAAAATTCACAACCTTCCTTCTCGAAGACTCTGCTCCCCTTCCCCCGTCATCCCCAAAGAATATTTCACTACAAACAAGTTGACCTTGGACCCCGTCGAAGTGACCCAACCATCATCTCACCGCTTCGCCGGAAACGACCAACGTCTTTCCCAACCCCTCAATTTGTGTACAAGGTATCGTAACGAATATTTTAGCTTCATCAAATTTACAATTGCCGTCTACCGTTCCTTATTATCATTTGTGTAACTATGTGTCTTAATTAACTGTGTATTATTGTATCATATTAACTTTAATTATTAATATTTATTAAAGTCTATTTTTGCGTACCCCTTTGCTTTCTGACCCTCGAGCTCATCATAGCCGTATAACAATAGCCTACAACTAAGTGAAATTTAGAATTTTCAGCCAATACTAAATTTTAAAGTGGTATCTTTTGGACTAGCCCTCCCTTACGAGGATCTGATCTTGTAACCGGACCCCGGCCTACCCAGACTATTTAAAAAGCAAACCCCGCGCACTCTCAATCATATATAATAGATGTATTTAGGATATATAGAGCTATACCACGACATATATATATATATTAGTGTAGTTGGGTAGCAGTCTTTCTTGATTGTAAATTTTTTTTGAAGACCATTGTGTATTTCGCCTTAATTAATTTTCTTTGGCAACTTTCTCTTCTTCTAACTATCTTTTTTATTCCATCTTGTAGATGGTGGATCACTTGTCTTGTATTCATCTCTCTTTTAAATGAATGTGTTTCGTAAAAAACAAACTAAATTGCTGAGCTTTCGATGTTATTCGATCATCTTCGGATCGTTTTGATATGTTCTTGCCTCCTTTACCGATGTAATGAGTGGAGTGAGGATCTGACAGAATGAAAGAAAACCATTTTTGAGAGGTATTTATTCCGCCTAGGTTGAGCATAACGTTAGAGGAAATGGGCCAGTCCGATGAGCGGAATTTTAAAATAATTTTAATGTGCGATTTTAGCTTGTCGCTTGACTCTTGATGGCCGGCTCATCTTTGTTTATTAATATGGCTTCTAAGGTGTTCAGCCTAGCTTTATTAACCTCTTTTCTCTTAATAACGGTGTTAACAACTTTCATATCTCTCGTTAGGTTAATGTTATGAGCACTTTGCATATGATTTTAAAGCCCACCGCTTTGCAGATGCATAGTTAAACGTCTCGAAAGTGTAGTAGTTATCATGCCAATATATTTTGAGTTGAAGGCTTACAGTGTTTATCGGGGCAAATGAACTCGTAGACTATGTTGGTTGACTTGAGATTCGAGGAGTTTGGCCAACTTTTGTTTTTGAACAGATGATTGCTGGCTTTTGGTGTTTTATAATAAATGATGAGTTTAATTTTATCCATTTGAGTTTTAACCTTGATGTTACGGTTAATAATCTCCTTGATGTTTTTCCATCTATTTTATAGACCGTTGACATCTGATTTTTGTAATACACTTTGATGTTGTTGACTTCTTCCTGAGCAACTCCAATCATTTATAAATAATCAATGCAAAGATACGGATAAAACTGAAAGTAATCAGGGAGAGCAGGATTAACTTAAGGAAACTCTACCTCCGCTACGTTAGACCTAAGCTTATATAACCAGCGATAATCACACAAACCTCAGGGATCCAGATGCTGAGATCTATGCAGAGGGTACAGAATAAAGCCTCCTTAATTATTAACCACACAAGAAGACAGGAATGCATACCACAGAAAACACTACACGAAAGAGCTGGACTAGAACCAATCAAAACATTAGTACAATCACAAGCGAAGAAGACATAAGACAAAGTAGAAACTGAAATATTGCCAAGTCTGGACCTGGACTTAGACATTATAATGACAAGACTACAACGGAAAATCACACGACGGACTAACTTCCCAAGTGGCAGGCAAACTGCTGCTGAGGAATTTACAAAACGGTTTAAATAGACTATCCTATTATCTATTGTTTGACCTAAATTTCATATAGAAACACCGTAATTATGACAAAAACACTTGAAAATTTCAACTTATGACCTAAATCCTTAATCTTTCTTAAATTACTTAATTAACTTATGTTGAAAAAAGTTTTTCAATAGGTACTTAAAATGTATTAATTAAGCTACAACTGGAATATAAAGGCTTGAACGCCTCCAAAATATATAATTATTTAAAATATGTTTTTTATATCAAGGCGGATGGGAAAACAGGTTTGTGGACTAGCCCACTGTGGAACCTTCCTTCATAGGCAGCCCGGACAAGAGGATATGCTGCAACCGTTGCGGAAGAGTTTTCTCTATCCTTGGTGGACTGGCAGTGATCATAGAAGGACATAAAACCGTCTCTATGTGAGCTGGCTCGATAGCCAAACCTGAGAAGAGGCGGCATCCTGGATGGTGGTAGTTTATTTTATCTCCACCCATCATCAAGTCTGCCATGAGTCATCCTTCTGGAGGGCCACCCCGGGTCTATCATCTCATTCATTCATCATTTTCCCCTTCGGCATTTATACCGGCAATGCTAAAGATTGAAGGGGCGGGGGGGTTCATTCTCATTTTCATCTCAAATATAACATATTTTTATCCCAGGCAAA
Organism: Ceratothoa steindachneri; assembly: GCA_963969495.1. NCBI lineage: Eukaryota > Metazoa > Arthropoda > Malacostraca > Isopoda > Cymothoidae > Ceratothoa > Ceratothoa steindachneri. The sequence continues at coordinate 104,632,922 of OZ018330.1, forward strand.
CTAATTAGGTACGAAAAAAGGATAACTCACAAAAGTAAGGAGGCTGCAATCCAGCCACAATGGACGACAGTGAAGGAGCGAAGAAGGTCTCCCTTCGCATCCTTCCCGGTCGGGAGAATCCCTCCCGGTAGCAGATACTGAAGAGCATTTATGCAGATATAGGAGTGGTCATCCTACGATAATAGAGGAAATTACCCGGATCACAGTCAAATGAGGAAATTAGCCTGAAAATACAGAACCAGATAGTAGAACAAAATGAGGAGCTTCAAGAATACTTCCGAACACACTGGAAGAAAACTTTTTCTACTTCACCGGAAGAAAACCAAGAATTCGACCAAAACTACGAAGAAGAAATCGTACACAGTCTTGAAACATAACGTGAACGTACTATACCGTTTAGAAACGTTGACCAACAAAGACACAATCCCATGGAGGAAGGAAAGACTTTTACAATGGATGAATACCTGACAGCCTTAAAACCCTTTAAACAAAAGGCTCCAAGACAAAGTGGGATATCCAAAGCTCACCTAATCAATACCCCAGAAAATGTGCACGAATCGGTAGTAAAGATCTTCAACGCCTACCTAAATATGGGATACTTTCCCCAGGCATTTAAAACGGCAAAGATGATCTTCCTACCGAAGATGGGCAAACCGAAGCACCAAGTCGGAAGCTTCTGTCTGATCTCGCCCATGAAATTTTTAGGTAACGTCCTAGAAAAGCACCTTAACGAAAGGTTGATCAACCACCTTAACAAAAACAACCTATACAACCCACAACAGCACAGGTTCCGGAGCAAGCGATGGACAGACACTGCGCTAGCAATTATAGCGGAAAAAAATGCTACAGAAACAGCGCGAGGCAACAGAGTTGATATTGTACTTCGTGATGTTGATAAAGCCTTTGACAAGTTGTGGTTGCCTGACCTAAAAACTAAAATCTGTCACCTTAATCTAAAAATAAACCTCTGCAAAACACTCTGCATCTACCTAGATGAGAGGAAAGTCGTATTGCAGATAAATGGCCAAACGGGTGATGTAATTAATCTGCAAATGGGTGTCCCACGGGAAGGCTGCCTCTCACCAACGCTGTACACCGTGTACACCAGGATCTTTCACATCCAACCCATGAATGTGCGATGTATATACAACTAGCGGATGACATCGCCCTAAGAACAGAAAGGAAAATTAAAAACCTAAATGATTATGAAAAAAGGAACAAAATAAAGACAAGCAAAGATAAGTTCAATGTTAATACCCATGAACAGAAGAAAAAAGCTACTGTACGCGTAGATGGAGAGGAATATCCTTCCTCAACAGAAGGATGTGTCCTCGGACTAAAATTAACAACAACAGGCTATATTTACCATCTATCACGAAAAAAATCATCGAAGCAAAATCCACCTTATCAGCACTATACAGATTCAGGCAACTATTAACCAAAAATAAAAGAAAATTATACCTGGCCTTAGTACAACCTAAGCTTCTATCCCCAATAGTACCATTGAATGCATTAAGTAACTCCCAAATCAAGAATATCCAAAGAGTCAATAATCAAGCTACGAAATTCCTAACAAATACAAGAAGACAAGATTACATACCAGCAAAAGAACTTCACCGCAGAACTACTACAAAACCATAAACACAGTCTTACAAAAAAGAGTAAGAAAACTGTGGAAAAAATTAAAAATACAATACCCCAGAATATAATTGAACAAACCATCGTAAAAGAAGACGAAATCCGTCGTACGCATTATAAAAAACGCTTCAACGGAAGCCGGAGAAAAACGTTAACAAGCGTTAATCCAATCTAGAGGTAATATAACTATAGTACATAAATGTAACTACCAGAAACATAACAACTAAAAAAGGACAACCGATTATGACTACCAACTATACAACTCAAAGGAGAATCCCGATGAGAAATTAAGAAAAGTAATTACTGACCATATTAAAGAAGAAAAAGATAATAAATAAACAAGTAAATCCTCCCAAATAAACAAAAAAGCGAAAGAAGCACAAAAAAATAAATAAAACCAATTAAGCAAATGAAAACAAAGGCTCGAATACTTAATATAACTATGTCTCTCTCAAAAAAAGAGTATAAAAGAAAAACGTAACAAGGAGTAACAAGAAAATAAGTACCCTAGAAGACCTTACGGTCCATTCAATGGGGGTATCTTTGGATTAGCTGTCGAGCGGGCACATCCCCGCTCAATTGCCTTATGCCCTCCCTAAACCGCCACTTTTCAAGACTTTGTCTAGTCTTGTCTTGAACTGGTCAACAGAATTGTTGTTGACAACCTCCATCGGAAGTACGTTCCAGCTACCGCAGATACTGTACGTGAAAAATTTCCCACACAGATCACGGTTGTAACGCTTCAGCTCAAGTTTAAAGCCGTGATTTCTTCTTCTGCTCTCATTAAGGCTAAAAATATCCCCGTAGTCAACATTGTCGAACCCTAGAAATATCTTGAAAACTTCAATGAGCTGACCACGCAGTCTACGGGTTTCCAACGAGAACAGATCTAATTCCCTTAATCTATCTTCATAACTTTTATGTCTGATAGAGGGAATCAGTTTGGTTGCCATGGCTTGCACGCTTTCCAATCTTGCGATGTCCATTCCTTACTTGAAGGACTCCAAAATTGTACTGAATATTCCAGGTGCGGTTGGAAAAGTGAATTGTATAGACAGAGTACTATTTCCTTGTTCCGATATCCAAACTGTCGCTTTATATAAAATAGCATCCTTTGGGCCTTCTTCTCCGACTCAATATGCTGCCTCGAGAACTTGAGTTAACTAGTTATTGTTACACCCAAGTCCTTCTCAGTGTCACTCGATTTAAGAGCAGTGCCCCTAAGTATATAATGAGATATGGGGTTTCGGTGGCCGATAGGCATGACTTTACATTTGTTAACGTTAAAAGGCATTGCCACGTGTCCGACCACTCCCCAATCTTCCGAAGATATTCCTGCAGGCGGGCAATATTGTCATCCTTTGCAACGTTCATACCAAGCTTGGTATCGTCGGCAAATTTAGAATCTTGGCAACCATGTCACCGTCCATGTCGTTGACGTAGATTATAAATAGTGGTGCTCCAAGGACTGAAACTTAAGGCACCCCACTAGTAGCGGGCACCCACTCAGAAGCCTATCCATTCAGCACCACCCGTTGCCCTCTGCCACTTAGCTAGTTCTCTATCCAGCGGTATCCAGGCAGCCTGGCCTAAATCTTTAACTTCCTTACTGCATTATCTTCATCTATCATCCTACAGACATTAACACCCACACCAACACACCACACTTTAATTTCTATCTATCCTATCTCTCTCTCTCTCTATCTCTCTCTCTCCACATTCTAACTTTATGCATCTTATGCTTCTTTCATTCTGTCAGATCCTCACTCCACTCATTACATCGGTAAAGGAGGCAAGAACATATCAAAACGCTCCGAAGATGATTGAATAAGATCTAAAGCTCAGCAATTTAGTTTGGTTTTTACGAAACACATTCATTTAAAAGAGATATGAATACAGGACAAGTGATCCACTATCTACAAGATGGAATAAAAAAGATAGTTAAAAGAAGAGAAAGTTAGCAAAGGAAATTAATTAAGGCGAAATACACAATGGTCTTCAACAAAATGTGCATATATATATATATATATATATATATATATATATATATATATATATATATATATATATATATGTGTGTGTGTGTTTTGGGGGAATTTCAAATTGGGATTTCGTAAAAAATTGTTGGTTTTGGCAACACAATTTTATAGTCATAGAAATTTCTTTCACTTTCATTATTTACTCTTGTATATTTTAAACGTCAATGTCAAATGGTTGTAAGTTTTTTCAAATATCAAATTTAAAATCTTATTTCAAAGTATTTATCTTAGTATTAAAATCAGTTATACCTATTTTATCTCATATCCTTTATTATTTCTTTACTAATTTTATTCATTTACTAATACACCCCGAACTGTAATAATTCTTTGAATAATTTTGAACGAATTTAAACTACTAATGAACCAAAGCTCTTCAAATAAAACGGCTTTCGACTTAGGAAAATTAAAAAGTGAGTCCAAATCTTTATTTCTCCAAGTAGACTTATTATTAAGGTAGGTGTAAAAATAGATAGGCTTATTTGATATCGGATCAAGGTAAATCTTCAGTAAATTCCAAGCTTATCAAAAATAATACTTATTTCTTAGAACAGTTTATCTGCCCAACCTTACGGGGAACGGGGCGTTTTTTCAGGAAGAAATTCTTGAACCATTCTTATGTGCTATAATCCTTGCTTTTAAAGCAGCATGGCAGTGTTGTCACTTTTTGCACTGCTTGCTAGGAGAACAAAATGCAATCCACTGCATCGAAAGTTGTATTCAGGTAAAGAATGGTATAGACTGGCTAAAACTTTGCGTCGCCAAGGATTTAATCGATCCCATATAATGAAGCTTTAAAAAAGAAAAAAACAAATTAAATCGACAATTGCTGTAATATATCAAACTTCTTCCCAGTCATCAAAACCACGCAATTGAAGATCTGTAATCTTGTACACAATTTCTCTAAACTGAGAAAGTTCCGCATTGTTCTAATTACCAAAGTTGAGGATATCACCCTTTTGTGCAGAATCTCTTCATGCAACAACGTGATCATTATCCGCCCTGATAAAGAAAGAAAAGTGCTCTTAACTAATGAAGAAAATTATATTCAGAAAATGCACCAGACTTTCAAGCTCTTTCTTAGATTCAAGGACAAGGTTAATCGGTTTCTTCTCTCCCTGAAGAAATTCGTGCTTTTAAAGAAGAACAAGTTAGGCGACGCTACGTTACTGGCCCGTGCTATAGTTAACTCGATAGTCCCCTAAAATTAAAAAAGTAACATGATCCACTGCGCTTAATTTTAGCAAACTTAAACGATTTAGCTTTAAAACCGCTTAGTGATTTTCCCTTTTTAGCAATCTGCTTGCTATGAATCAATATACATACTGTAATTAATTTGCTTCATTTTAAAAAGGAACTTGAAACATCTATTTGTGCCCTGTAGATTACCATTTTTGATGTAACGACCACTTGCATCAATATCCTACTCTCTAAAACCATTTTAATTTTAATTTTTCTTGGATTCCCCTAACGAAAATCAATTTTCACGGTCTAAATAGAGATGAAATTGAAGACATACTGAAAAAATATTTTAAACAACAATTGCTTTTCCTTTGCCCTAAAAATATTCTACCAAATAGACAGCCTTGGTATGTATCGTCGTGCTGCCCCCGCCGCTCTAGGATACCTTTCTTTGTCATCCTTTGAGAGGAAGCCCTAAATAATTGTGTTTTAGCCCTCCATCTAATATTTTACAAGAGATATTGATATGATACTATAACGATTTTCCTTTCAAAGAAACTTAACTGAAATTTTAATTATATCGATCCGCGACTTCCTAATAGAAATCCTAGTAGGGAAAAAACAGCCATCACTCGCTTTCATTTTTTTATATAAGTATAATTGCTACAAATTATAGTTTCGTAATCAATTTTACGTTGAAATACAGATAGGAAAGAAACACTCACATTTTCTTAGATTTTATGGCAGCAAGTTCCAAGTTAATGGCATTAAATTTCTACTTTCTTTCGCTTCTAACATCACGCCCTCATTATTCAACTTTTTAAACAACGCCAACTTTTTTCCCAAATATTTCTTCCAAAATGGATATCCGAAAAACTTGCTTGAAAAACCGTTCATCTCTTTCTTACTCCTATGTTTAACCTTATTGCTCCTTCTTACAACGTTTGAAATAATATATAGAGGAGAAGAAGGGCGTGCTTAATACAAGATTTATTGGAGTCGACAGTAAAGTTGTCATTATTTAGTTGTTTGTATAATTTATCGATCTTCCATAAAAGAGTCTCCTCTTCTTTACTTATTTTTCTTCTTCATTTTTTCTTTCCAGACTAACAGACTAATTCTTCAGCCATCTTCGATAAAATCTTAACCAATTTCGTTCACAGTATTTTACCTAAGGAGGGCTGTCTAAAAACCATAGGGTTTTCTTTATCTAATTCTTACTCAAGTGACGGTTAAATTCGTTTGCGAAACTTCCCGCTACTTAGCGTTTTCTAGGAAAGCATACATTAGTAATTTCATTACCTCCAGGCCCTATATTTCCATCATTTTTTGATGAGGGATGATGTGGTTCTCTTTCATTTAATGTGTATATAGGAATGGGTCATCCTTCTGGTCTGCTCTTTCAAAGTTTCTCACTTTTTCATCCTGCTGATCTTCCTTTTCCGGCACTTAATGGCCATATCGTTATACAGGCCTTGTATGTCTAACCCTTATTTTTTTTGTTGTGGCAGTATGTAGCAAACCCTGAAGATCTGATCTTGATTATATTCCTCTTTTATCTGCATTAAAGAGATTTGGAGCTTTTTTGTAAGCAGTCCAGATTCCTGGGCATTTTTTGCCATTCATTTCGGACAAACAGAATGATGAGAAAATGGTCAGAAGTAGCTGGAAAAAATCAATTATGAAGAAGATGTGAATCTGATAAAAGTCAGTGAGGTAATGATAGTTTATGATTGTGTAGTTATGTGGCAAATAGAGAGTGAATAAAGTATAAAAATATGTAGAAGTCGGAAATTCGAAAGAGTATTTGCAAGACTTTAAAATTGCCGAATCTAAAGATATTTAGTGAGAGTTTGGCGAATATCATCTTTAAAAATTCAACCAATTCATCAATTAAGATATCAAAATGGCAGCGAACATAGGTAATTGAAATATTACCTTTAGAATATAGCGTCAAAAAAAGCTTCAAAAGTCTCCGAGATGTCAATGGAAGTGAGGATGGAGAGAGATAAAAGCCACTATTCAACCATTCCGCCACTACACATTTTGGTTTAAGTTACCTATATGGACTTATAGCAGAGGTAGACTCCGTTTAGATGGGACTTACAAGGTCCTTTATCTTTGGTGCCATTAAGTAAGAGAAGTCTAGCTTCTTAGTTGAAACTTTAGCACCAATGAAATTTGCTGTCTATTGTCATCGACCGGTAATAAACAACTTAACGGTGAGTAGGTTTGGGCCAAAGGGAGTGGTAGTGGTTTAATTAGACGAATTGATCTAATGTGTAAGGTAATGGGAAAAGCGAAAAAGAAACTGAATGTGTTTCGACGGAAGGTTTTAATAATTCGAAATGATACTTCTCTCATCTGAAGAAAATAAGTGCTAAAATTTTTAGATTAAAAATTAAAAACTTCAGAAAAGTTGGGCGAATAATGGACGGTGATAGATGGAAAGATGGTGCACTTAAGGGAAGGAAGGTTTATAGAGAATTAAGGTCTTCTTGGCGTCTATCTTTTTAAGATTTTTTTCTGACCATCACCAACAAAGTTAAGGAGACTGAAAAAAAACATTAAATGGTAATAAAAAACAATAAATTTCAAAGCAACAACATAAATATCAACACCTACAATAAAATCCTATAGAGAAATTCTGATGTACCCTAAACGAATCACATCTCTTCCGAAGACCCAACAAAACCTTCAATAAAGTGAAGTTAAAAAGAACGGAATAAGCTACTTTCCTTTAAAAAATCGATTGAACCACATCTGAGGCACAGAAGCCTGACGCAAACACAAATGATAAGCGTTAGCGAACCCTCTCTCCCCATTACTAGAACAAATAAAGCGCCAGAATCTACCTAAGATTATAGGATTAAAATTCTTAACTGTCGTGCAGTCTGGGGAACCAAGCAATCTTGGTTACCCAAGAAGCACTGCATCAAATGACTCAGCGTCTCTCGAGTGTAGGATTTCAGAGATGAGAGAAAATAACAATTTACTGTCAAATCTTTTAGTGATAAATCCAAGAGAAAAGTATAGGCGCAATAGCATGTAACTAAATTTTTACCCACCCTCTCCCAACTTCATTTCCATGCAGACGGAAAGACTGACCTCAATGCTGACCTGAATTGAGAATGGGTTGGTGAGAGTAAATGACCGGATAGGTTGCTCATTTATTTCGGATAACCTGCACCCATACTTTCCCCTCGTTAGCAACCTCGTTCGTTCTCAGCTACCCTGATATGTTCATAACCCAGTAGAATAAAAACTCGACAAGTTCCTGTTTAGAAGCAGCTACGATCTTACAATTACTGCAAACCAGTGGATATGCAAATCCTTCAAGTGTAATTTGCGCACTCCGTGACAAACTATAAATAACAGAATGACCTTCAGACTTGATGCATCGCCTAATACCCAGTACCAAGTGGACTATTGCAACTAGGTCTACGGTGAAAAAAGACGCAGCTCACTGAAGGGTTCTTATGACTTCAAATATTGGAAATGTGGTATTTGTTGCAGATTTGTCCATATATTTTTTTTATTTCTTTGGCGACCCTTTAACGTTTTTAATAATTTAGTAAACAAAAGATAGCATGAAATATTTTATTAATTCCGTTTCAAAACCAACACAAAATTCGGCATACTTTGTTCGAGCTCAGAGAGAGCACCGATTGGCGTTCTATAGTTGCTTTTATTTCTATGCATTATTAAGATGTATCTTTGGGGGTGATAGAAAAATTAAATCCAAGACTCAACTCATAATAGGTTCATATCTGATGTGTCTCATTTAATATAGATTTAAATCATATATTTAACCTCGGTCTAGCATCATTCAATTTTATATATAACCAAAAATGGCCTCTCATTATTTATCTATAGCCTTAAGTGGTTCTCCCAAGCCTGAGCAGGAAGTTCGATTGCTTCCCATTCATCATGTAGCCTATATGTGGAATTTTAGTACAATACCTATTGCTGTTGATTTAATTAGTTAATCTAATGAGATTATTTAATTTTATAATATTATTAGTTTTTTCGTAATAATACCTAAGTTTCCCTTAGGATTTTTTCACTCTTACCTAGCGCACATTTAAAAATTTCAAATGCTGTTGTTTTATATGTGTATTTTATCTCTTTTTATTCTCATCTCGCCAAAGTTTCCTAACTTTTAATCCTTTACTTAAAATATTTCAATAGTTATATATTTAAGTTCAGATATCTTCTATTAGTTTCGAATACTTTAACCACCTCAGTTGGTAGCCGCTTTTCATTCATGACCAGGATTCACTTGTTAATTATTCAATAAAATTTTCTTTGGGGGAAAGGGTAATTTTGATTACTATTTTTCTTGATCTTTACCCTATCTTTATAATAAGGTTAAGCTATCTTCCAGGATGATATAGTGGGAAAAATCATGGATGCCACCGTCCAATGGCATCATAGCACATTCTAATAGCAGTTCTTACCTGATATCAGGAAGATTTTAGCAAGAATTGGTTTCTCTCTTTGGCATGCGCCCTGTCGAGATTGGCGCAGATGAAATTTTGTCTGTTAACCACAAGGCAAGAAGCCTAATCATAGCGTACAAGAGCATCATGAAGTAAATCTTGTGGTATATTGCCTGCGTCTACAAGTAAGTTTCTATAGGGTACGTGTGGAAACCACCTTTCCTTTTTCCAGAGAGCAGTGTAGTGATTTGAATCCACTTTACGCAATATATTTACGTATTTGAAGAAATAAACCTAGCACCTGTTGTATAGCTTAGAGGAGACAAAGGAGCGGTAGAACAGTAATTGGGTATTGTCGAGATATGGCCAAGTGTACGTGAATATGCGCACACAGGATCTAAGGTAGGCCAAGCAAGGCGACAACTATTATTGATCTAAAAGTGCGATGTGAAGATAGCGGCAGCTGTGTGACCAAGGAATATAACAAACACAAATGACAAAAATAGATTTTAATACACACGAAATAAAAAAGCACAACAATAAATATGGATCTATATAATATAATCGATGGAGTTGCTGCTAGTCATACGAATCTTTAATTTCACCAGAAACAAATAAGACGACTTAAACTCCTAATACTTAGTTGATAACCGTGGTTGGGAATGCTTATAATGGGAAATTAAAGGTAATGCGTGATTTAACCCTTTGAACCTCGAGGGCAAGGTGGCGCAAACTTAGGCGAGGTCTTGAAGACCTTGGTTACTCACGGGTGGTAACCACAAAACTGCAGCGGGTGGGGCTAAGTTTCTCGACTTGTGTTTGCGAGATGCGGGACTTCTGTCCTTAAGACGTCCCTAGAAGAAGTTTGGAGGGTCTAACCAAATCTTCCTGTCAGCCTGGAACGGGTGCATATATACTCGGAGTTTTTCAAAACAGAGAGAGAGATTGAGACCTTTAACCTCCGTTATCGGGCGTGACAACCCGAGTGTCTCCTTACAGTGAGGTGTCAAAGGCAGGGATCAGCGGGCCAGACGGGCGATAGCGGGAGGAGCCATAAACGCGGTTCACGGCGAATCTACAAAGTAATCTCCCGACCCGAGGGAGGGGAGAGGGAAGATTGAGACGGCCGGGAGGTAGCCTCGGTGTGAATTTCACGGAGGCCTGGCGGCGAGTCAAAAAAGGGTAGGTGGGAAGGGGTGGGAGGGAATAACGGCTTGCTTTCTCCCCCGAAGTAATGTCTTAGGAGGTGGAGAAATACTATTATTCTAAGGGGATACCTACACAGATATCCTTATCAGGACTTTACCCGCTGATTGGAACAGGGCAAAGAAATTCATGGTTTGGGCACAAGAAAACCCAACCTTGCAATTAAACCCTTTGTAAATGAGGCTGTGGTCGGATTCAAATACAAGAAATTGCTGCCATTTGTAGTGCCTATGGTTTTTAAAGAAGTATACTACGAGTACCTTAGTCTTAGTAAATGAAAATTGAAAAATTGTGCTTTGCTAGAGCAACAGAGATCATACAGAACTTATTGGTTCCCTCAATTCATCTAGAATTTTGAGCATCCCCGAAAGAGATCGATGAAACCGTCTAGATAGAGTATAGGTAGAATGATATTTGATACAACCGAGGTGAGAGTGTTAATGCTCATGTCAAAAAGTGACACTGAGGAGCTTTTTTTGCGTGATAACCACCTCTTTTCCAGCGAACCAGGACATTTAGTATTCTTCCTTTAACTTTTCCTTGAAAGAGGATGTAGAATTTGCAAAAAAAAAAGAAACAGCTGATTTGGATTGATTTTTTTTCAGCTATCGTAATGCGGCCACTATCGTCAGTCGTCAAGAATATTGGAAGATATCCTCCCACTACATCCTTATGAAGAAAGCTAACAGACTTTTAATACCTCCTCTACCCAGGTATCAAGACTTGGTTTACAGGACATCTTCCCGACCAGAAGAGGTATCCGAGCATAACCGAGGGCGAAATCAGCTCGTTTAAAAAAAATAGGTCATTTCCAAGTTATCCTCTTCTCGAAGTAAAGTCCAACTTCAGGTACTCAGCGAGGGGACGATAAGTTTGGAATAGCATCCCGGCTCGAGAAAGCGGCCACTAAAGACGGAAACAAGATTTGAGATGCCGGTCCTGCCTTGATAGAAGTCAGGAGAGGGTCCCAGAATGAACTAATCCCTATCATTTCAAAACGCTTCCAAACAATTGCTAGAGAAGTGAAAAGGACACATCAACAGTTTTACCATGCGCCTGAATTCCAGACCATAAACGCCGCTTGCAGGTAGAATATAAAGGAAAATAAAGAGACTACTTGAAATTTAAGTCCAGCTGCACTAGTACCGCCTATATAGAGGTATTTAGAGGCAAGAGAGAATATGGACATCACTGAGAGTACATAAACTGCACTCTGCTGTACAACGCCTATCCTGGAATGTGGTTAAAGGGAGATTTTCCTACCCAGAAAAGGCGGACAGAGAGGACAATCAAACATGGTCTCGTGCAAATAAATAGCTAAAAGACAACTAGAGAAGCGAAATCGCTTCAGATCTTTTTAATAGCCGGTACTGAACCGCAGTTTCCTTGATGGCCATTGCCTTCTGAATCTATAATAAAAGTGCACCCTTTAATCTCAACGTCCTAATAAAAATGGGCGTACACGTCCCGGATATAATTTTCCCGATGTATTGCACGCAGAATAGCGCTGATTCGATAGATGACTTTCTAAAGAATATGCAACTAGAGATACATATCGCTTATTTCTTTTGCTTCTATTCTTTCTGGAGTTAACGGGCTTTTGTGGCTGGCCTTCAATTCTTTTTGTATGGACTCGGACAATTGTTGCACCCCATGCAGCTATAGTCATGGGCAGGAGAGCTGAGACTAACCTAAATCTATCAATATTATTAGGATCCTCCTAGCGTTACTGGGAAGATGGCTCACTTCGACATTTGCGGGCTTACCTACTTCAGCTCTAGAAATACCCTAGAGCTGCCTCGCCGGTTTGTGCTTTTGGTGGCAATCATAAGGAAAGGAAATATTTCTCCATCTTAATTTCAAGAAAAGGGAATACCTCTGTTTTGCTTTATCCGTAACAGGAAAGCGCTTTGTGGAAGTATATCTCACAAAAAGTCCCTGGTAGACCTGGAATAAGCAGAACTAAGGGGGATTTCTTGAGTAGGTAAGCCTGTCGCGCAAACCACGAGAGCAATTTCTTTCTCACTTTTCGGAACACTACGAGTTCTACAACCATTCTTCTCAGGCTTTTAACGTCAAAGAATCGATTTACTCTACCTTTTTCGCATACTTGAGTGGTGGCATATTCCTAGAATAGAATTTTCATGGACTCCAAGCTAAATAATTGGGAGGAGCTGATTAAGCAGGTCACCTCCGTTTTTTTCTTATCTATCTGTCTCAAAGAGGCCAAAATGGGTGTGTCTATTTTTACCTCTATTCCAGAATGTAATGTTTGGGCTACTCCCTTAACACTGGACAGGTGTGAGGCAAGTAGATTCATAAAATATAAATGATGTGATGTTTCTCTTCTTAATTTGGTTCTCCTGAATTCTCTAGATAATCGCAATCCAGCCCTACCTGGATATAAAGTATTCGAGTAATTATGCCATTTAACATCACTGTGCTTGGATGGGGCAAGAGGAGGCTCATGCGTTATAATGTGGTTACTGGGCACTTTTTCTTGCTCTAAGATCTGAAAGATAGACATCTCTTGTTAAAAAACCATAGTATATCCCAGGTAATGTACCCTTGCTGAAGCGATCGAAGTGCGTGAGATCTGTCGTTTAAATGTGGAAGAGTACATAAACATTTGTTTAAGAACTGCTTCAATCTCCTTCTTAGATCTCTACCTTTGCTCTTCTGATGCAGATGGAGGCATTGGATTATAGTTGGTGGATGACTTTCATGTCAGCAATAACTTTCCAATTTAAATATCTTTTGCTGTTCTGCTGCCAATCGAGAGCACATCTCGGTGGTTATTTGTTCTCCAGCAACACCATTGCCGTGGTTTTGGCTTCTATTTCTCCAGTAGCTGGATATTTAGAGATAAGCGATACGCTTAAAAGCATTACGAGTGTCGTCCAAACGATTTCACTCTCTGTAATTTTGGTCAAGTAAAGACCAGACTTGGGTTTGTTTGGAATCACGATCTTTGTTCTTCATAGATGGCATGTGTGTTTTCAGTCAAATCGAGTAACCCTTATATAGATATGTACATACCTTTCCAAATGATTCGAGGCAAGTTGAAACAGGAATACTTTTTCGTTCACCAAGGAAACTACTATTATTTCCTTGCCCCCTTGTCCTTGCCAAAATCATATTCTGGTAGCATCCATGCACATTGCACGATCGCCGAGAACGGCATATAGGACTTCATCTTCCAGGCGGGGAAAACTTTAACGAACTGTTATCGCTGAGTGAGTTAAATTCTTCTGTTACTTCATGCATGAATACCTTTCTTGTTACATAGGGATGGTTCATTATTTCGTTGACCAAGCCATAGATTTTCTTCTAGCTTTGCATAAGTTGGACTGGGCAAAGGGTCTTCTGAGATTTCTGGAAAATACCAACAGTGTAGTGAATATTTTTCCCAATCTGGAGTGAGATTATCCCACTTAGACTGGTTTCTGCCAAAATTCTCTAATTTTAGTTGTGCGCAATTTAATCTATTAATTACTAATTGTTAGGTTAGATTAACTTTTGAACATTAAAGTTCATCTTTTTTCTGCATAGTAAGGTCTCCAGGCATTCCAATCTGCGCATGATACTCTGCGCTGGCTAAAATACAATCTCTGCGAGGCCTTTCTCCACAAATACAACTTCGGTAAATTGTTTAATGTATAAACTCCACACTAAAGTTCGAGAAGACACCTCCTCATTTTTCTGTTTGATGTTCTATAAGATCATTTCCGTTTATGTGTAGAGGGTGTCTTGAAGGGAAGGTTCTTTGCTTCTCTCTCTTTGCCGTGAGCATTAACTACATCACCTGGGTTCTTCGAGAAAAAGTCTTTGCCACGTCTATTTAGGCGAAATATCAATCTCTTTAAGGTTGGGTTCCAAAATTGAATAACTACTGAATTATGGAGGCTTGTAAGCCTTTTATCTCCCCAACAGATGCGGTTAGCCTTTTCCGCCCTAGTGCTTGCAGGAGAATCTGCGAATACTTATATTCTACACGTTTTTTCTTTCTCTAGCTACTCAGTATCATCGCCTGGTACGCTCCTTAGAACTCTACTACGACTATAATGTTGTCTTTTGGCTTAGATAGTAAGGTAATTTTTATAATGATTGTCCTGCACGGGGAAGTACTGTGAGCGTAATCTCTCTATGTACATTGACGGCCATGGTTATATCGCCTATTCCATGTCGTCGAGTTAAGCCTTGTCCATATAATCTGTTCATTGTTGAAGGACTGTTTGAGTCTGTGAGGATGACAAGAATTTTTTATGCCCATAAACGTTCCTTTTTATTTTTAATGCTTAATTGGTAGTTGTTGATTGTATTTTTTTATATTTGGAACTTTTTTTATCCAATTAAGTAAAATGCTTTTCAAGGCTGTTTCCCCATTTTGCCCGTCAAATGGGAACAGTAAAATTTTAAAAATAATAGAATAAGGCTACAACTGTTACAACGTGCACTGAAAGACAAGTATGCAACGCAAACGATCAGAACTTTCACTAGAATTATTATGGAAACTTAAACATATCATTATGATTACACTTTGTGCAAATCTAACGTCACGTATGTATATGGTATGGAAATTAATTTTAGGCAGCGTCTACAAAATATAATTAATAATATAGTAAATACGTGAAAGTAATGAAAAACAAACTGTTCAGCTTATCATGGAGTAACGAACAATTTTCTTCACACCCATGCATTCACTTATTGAAGAAGCAATTAATTCATATAATATCAGAAAACTATAAATATTTACTACGAGTAGACAACTAAATAAAGATCACTCCATGATTTTAAAAAATAAACGTAAAAAATAATGTAAGTGTTTACTCGGGTATGCAGAATGCTTTACCCCGAGATACAAAAGCTTAATGCTCTTTGATGAAAGTAAGGGGTGGACTTCACCCAAGTTAAAACAATAGACTCTGTTCCCTTTGCTCGGACGGAGCAACTCGAGAGAAAATGGTCAAGTAACAGCTCGCTCGAATTCGAGCTTCAAAGACGTACATTGTTAGGTGAAATTAAGGTATTTCACTTGAGGCAGGTTGGCTCAATGCCAATCAGAGGTTGCATGAAATACATAGTTGTCTAAATTACGTATTGAATAAAACCCATTCAAAGAATAGTAGCTCTATTGACTCAATGTTAAAGGAGAACGCATGTTTATGTAGTGGGGCGCAATGGCTTGGGTCTACTTGGTTCAATCACTATATTGAACTATTCACAGGATCGCACTTATCATAAATGAAAGTACAGAAGAAGATAACTGGGAAAGAAAGCCTAGGTAACCTTTCCTTACCAATATGAATATAAAAAAATTAAATTAATGGCAAATATAAATTACAGGTAAGGGCTTCAATTTAGTAAAATTATCTCAAAGGGGGTGAGGCCTCTTCAATTAAAACGGCTTTCTACGAATACAAACTGCCAAAATGAAAAGGTCACAATGATGTCTTATGAGGAAACAATCCAAAGGAAAATAATGCAAAATTTTGGGGAACCCCCAGAGTTAAACACACAAATCGAGGTGTGACCTTTTAGAGACGAGCTTCACGAGACGCCACTCGCTCTCACAATTTACGAAAAATAAGAAAATGACTATCAAAATAGATATGTAATTAAGACGAACGACATTGTCAAATTACACCTTTGTGCGTAAATTGATAAGTAAAATGTTATAAAAAAAATTCCGACATATGACATCATACACTCAATCTTCGTTTCCACACTATCAGTTGATAAAAAGGTAAATCAATCATTGCCGAAGATTATACTAAACGGCAAAGGATTAATTCCATTGTTTCTAAGGAAATCAATATGCGCCAAGCAAAGGCTGCAAATCAGCTCTTAGTTTGTCAGTCCTGCTTCTTGAAAGGGGTAAATACCTTTCAAAGGCTTCAGAGGTACGTGAAATCTGTCGTGATCGATAAGATTCCTAAATTTGGTATAAACTGCCGTGTCGTCTCAGCCGCCTTTTTTATTTTAGTTCGTGACTGCTGAGAATCATATTTGTTTTTAGTAGGTAGAATTAATATGGAGTTTTAAAAGTGACAGATACTTCGCTTGAAAATTTTGGTGCGCAAACTTTCAAAACAGCAGAATCTAGAAATTTTGGTGAAGAAGATGGAGCTAGCGAACTATGCCCAGAATTATGACAGATTCGAAGGTTGCCCTTGAATATTTTACTTGATACACAATTAAGCGCCTTTTATAATAATTAGGAAAGAGAAAAATCGATGGATATTTGTCTACCTACATGATAAAATGTCATTATAAAGTTGGTCAAGTTCTTGGATAAGCCAGAAAGTATTATTGAATCATTCCAGACTTTTTTATTCGTGATACATCTCTTCTTGAGCTCTTGAGATGCAAAATTAATCGGGGGAGTTGTGAATTAAAGTTTTTCAGCAAAGAAAATGGCCAAATAAATTTTTGGAATAAGTTTAATGCCAAAATGATCTAAGAATAGACCGTTGATTGATTCTTACACAATAACCCATATAATACAAAAAATATTTGCTCAATAGACTTAAAATCAATCGTGATTGCAATTATTTCAATATAATCTGAACTATGAAAAGTCATGGAATATGCATCTAGTATGCTAAAGGACCGTCTATAGCTCGGCAAATTGCAGAATATTGACCTATGATCGATTCCATCGGACCGACTAAGAGCTCTGAATAGATGTCAACCCATACCTTCTTAATAGCTCTCTACACTACCTTGAAATTTGTAAGTAAATGATCTTATGGAAAAAATAGACTTGATAACCTCCTCTTAATTCCAAATGATTAGTTTAGTAATGGGTGATTAACTCATTGACGAAATCCTTAAAAATTCTACTCGAACAAATTCTTTGAAACTCGGCGGTGATGAAAAATTAAATATCCTTCTGGAATATCTCATTGTCTAGGAATATCGGGAATATCTCATCAAGCAGTGCATCGTATCTGTGACCGTTCAATGACGTATTTAAGTGGAACAGTGGATCCACCCTGTGCCACCTGAACACATAACACTCTAGTATAGAACCACCAACATCATGCATGGTGTCTTGCCAGCAACTGCACCGCATAGTCTGAAAGATTCTCCACCCATTCGACCATTACCATCAGCCTGAAACAACTATAAACCGTCAAACACCAGACCACGCCACATATCTCTAGTCATCCATGGTCCAATTAGTGATATCATGAGCCCGGACGTGGCGGAGTGATCAGTGCTGCCGTGCTAACAGAGGCAATCTTGTGGTTCTTCTGCTTTCGAATCCGATATAAAAGATAAAAGACATTACAGTCTTGATATCAGTTACCTTCTAAATTTAATGTTAATGCGATTTGAACACGTCTTGCTTGTTTTTTGCTAATAGGAAATTCTAGTCTGACGCTGTTAGTCACGATCATTAAATACACTTGATCGGCTTTCGTACTCTCTACAATGGCCTGGGATACTATCCATGATCGATTTTATGTACATACATGACCCCGAAGATCGAAGAATGATGAATATCCACACAGTTACGGAATGGAATGTTACAAAAATCTGACTTCATTATCATGCCCTATTCAAACGCTTATAATTTATCTGTCGCCTTGCCATGAGCAGCCTAGCTGGAGTTCCCATTGATCTACGAGATGTCAAACCACAACTGATACAGATCTTGGAACTTCTATGTAGACATGGTCCGGTGACTACACTACCGTTACCTTTATATACAACTGTCCCATGACTTTTGTTAGTTCAGTGTGTAATCGAAGTATTGATGTCTCACTAAATGATTAAGGAACAAATCATAAGCACATATAAAATTAAACTTATAGTCAAGTTTAAAAGCTGTAAAGTATAATATTCCTTCTATTAATGGCTTCGTTTGTAGCTGTTAACACTTTTTTATTCCTCTATTTATCGCAATTTACTCTCTAATCCAATTATCAAAAAGTCGAAAGAGCCTTACAGAAAAAATCATCCCATTTTTATGGTTCGGAAGAAGAAATTAAACGAAAAATTTCGCGACACCCTGTATATGCAGAAGATGTAGACTGCAAATTAAAGCTTTAAGTTATTTAAGCAATAATTTGGACGAATATCTACCTCTACTCTTTAGCCTTTGATTTTCTTCTGATCTTTTGTTGAAACAAGAAGAGAGATAATTGTGCCTATCTACATCTAACAGACTATTGAGGAAGCCTTATTTCGAACTGAATTGTATAGTAGGAATGGAGGCGAAGTTTCTCATTGATATCGTTTAAGGTATCTTATCAATGATCTTAGATTATGGTGATATATTACCTCGTAGAAATATTTCCGTTTTCAAGCTACTTCAATTGACCATTGTAGTAGGTCTTTTTTGTTAGCTATCATCAAAATTAAATCCAAAGTATACTCCATTCGGTAAACACACAAGCTTTGTTTAGCTGTATATTCTTGTTGGACAATTATCATCTAGATGTATATATATGACCCTCGATAATATTATGTGTGAAAGAATAAGGAGAGATACAAGGACACCCCAAGTTCGCCGGTCACCGCTCTAAATTTGTATGGCCTATATACTGCGAAAATTAGCACAAAGGAAAGTCCATTAAAAGGGAATCGCGACTTCTCGATATGGGCCCTTATTGCGACCCAAGGTAATTAAAGAATTCTGTTGCCAATGAATCTGTCTCCCCGTCTAGATAATTTTGGAGTATATATTCGACACTTCGGAATTCACATGCAGATTGTGTCTGAAGACCCCGCCAGCATGTTAGCCGTAACGTCTTCGTTAATCGAGAGGAAATCGACCACGTTCTCGTTCAGAAAAGAATTGAGTGATTATCTAAGAGACAAAAAAGAGAGAGTTGTCACTCATTTTTTTTTGTGGAAATAATAAGGCGCCCTTCAACCCTTCTCACCACGTCTTCGGATTTTAAGGATCGGAAAAGCCATCCCCTAAGCACCCTCCGTTTGCCTCTTAAAGATGAAAGCCGCCCCCCCACCCCCCAACTTCAGTTTAACAAAGTTCAAGGTCGAACTTACCTACTTGTTCCTACTCACCGCACATCAAGGTAAAAGAGACTTAACCCCCGCTTAGTCATGCTCCTCCCACCTTTACCGCGTCAGACCTCAAGGATCCGCACTGCTCTAGAAATTGCATAATTGTAAAATCATTACTTAATTAATTATCCCTCGGTTCAATCTCAATTGATAATGTTAACCATCTTAGCCTCGAACCGTCAATATTTAATTGCATTGCCATTTAACTTGCTCTATATGTATATATAAACTTTAGTCCTATTAAAGTATATTTTTGTAGCCGTGTTTTGAATATTCTTTGGCCTAGCAACTGTGTATTTAACCACTCTTAGAACTATCCCCAGGTGGAGCGTAAATTTCGGTTGGCTAGTAGGCGAGTGTGTGTATAACAGCGTACACCTGGTCACACCACGACATTGTGTATGTATAAACAAAGGAACCAAGAAACGCCTCTCCACGCATAACTATAATGGATTTCCAGCTATTAACTTTGAATATCAATGTTCTGTTTGATGCTTCGTTCCTATAAGGATCATCCTGAGATCCAGTCTCGACCTGATTAATTTGTGTAATAGGATCACATTTAGGACTGTTACGTGCTTCCATGTCTAAATTCTCATTTTCATTAACTATGTCACATTTTTCCCTCATTCCAAAGAGTCCATCCACGATGTTGCTTTATTTTAGGCCTCTTAAAACGCCTCAGAAATCTTAAGAGAATACGATCGGCCGTCTTTTAAATTTAGCTATAAGGAAGCGGCATTTGTAGGTAGGTAGTTGGAGCCAATTTAACCTCATCCATAAATTTTGTTAGAAATCTTCCACCCTCTCCTACAACCCTAAACCTTTAGTCATTGAGTCTTCCTCATACAAATGCTTAATGATGAGTGTTTTGATATTTTACTTCTTAACGATTTGGCTCTTTCAGTATATTTGGCATTGTTTACTCCTTTCCTGAATGCAAAAAGATTAATCAATGTTTAAATCTTAACAATTCTCCTTTATTTTTTACCTTGATAATCCTTTCCCAAATAGGGGTTGTTTTCTAGAATGCCAGTTGGAAATGGATGGGGTAAAACCAATGACCCGACAGTGCTCATCGAGTGTTAGAGTCGCTAATCTTAGGGGTATAATTAACTTTCGGGCGCAATGCGAAGGAAGGCCTCTTCAGAATTCAAACACCGTCTTGCTACTCACTCAATCAACGACTCCATTGGGAACCTTTAGGAAAGGTCTTTCCAACTAGAAACATTGATTTAAATTGGGCGAAGTTAAGATACATTTGCTACACCTAGTCACTTGATGAAGATATGATTCAGGTGAATTCTGCACCTATCCATGTTTCAGCTTCAATACTAATTTTACGTCTCCAATGAGATAGGCATCAAAGGGTGTAATTCTTTCCCACAGAGCACAATGTATTATTTGATGAAAACTTGGCATTAAATTAGATATATATATACAAAAAAGGGGGAACAAACTACTCGATAAATAGTTAATTGGATTGTGACAATTTATAATATGACAGAGTTAAGCGGGAGGAGCAAAATTAACGTTAACTCGAACAAGATATATTAATTACGATTAAGCAGGAAGTCAATTCAAAAGTGGACGCGGGTGATGATTAACGGGGTATAATCAGGGGATTACAACACAAGATTGCTTTATCTTGAAGCGTGATGATGATCTGAGGAGGGAATGACCAATGGCACAAGTCTTCGAGAAGATACTTTGAGAAGGCCTAACGAGGAGGACTCGTATATGAGGGTTTTGAGTACTTCTTGTTGAAGATCAAGAACTTCTCTGCTCCAGAATGATGGAATCTCAAACACCAGACTGTTCTGCGGTTCGGCAGGGAGTTTCAGACACGAAGAAACCTGAGTCTTGGAATGGGTGCGAGATAAGGGAGCCACACAATTCTAGGGGAAGAAGGTGGCTTGATAGCTTTCCTCGGAACAGGGGCCAAGGCTCCACGAAGAGAGATCTGCTGGTGAGATCTTCACGCCGTGGTACGACTCGAACAGTGGTTGTGGGACATCGCAGGGAAACAGACAAAATGGTCTCAACGTAGGGACTGGCAGACTCTCAATCTCCATGAGGAATGGCGGACTCAGGGTTAAATAGTCTGTTGGCTGGTCCGATAGATAGCTACAGGGCATGACAGTCCCTAGAGGATTCTCGACGTCAGTCTATGTAAACTTACTTCGAAATAACGAGTCAGATCGGACAGCGAAGCTTGCCTCATGATATGGGGGTAAGGTTAGTACAGCAGCGGTCGTGGGGGAATAAACATGCTTGGGAAGCATTGGATGAGAGCTCGGCGTTATCGCGGGGGAGGTGGGAGCGAGAAGGGTCTGAAAGCAAATAGAACTGGATCGGGTGACTCAGCGCGGGACTGCTTCGTTCTCGAAGATTCTAAACTTCTTACGCCAAGGAGCACGTGGTTTAGAGCGAAGGGGCTGGAAGTAGTATACCTAGGGAAGTTTCCTTTAACGCTACTCCTTCGGGGGAATCCCCTCACACGCCTCCTTTTCCGAGGATTACATTTTCCTGGTACATAGAGGAGGGAAAAGGGCATCCCCACCCATGGGAGGAGTCGATTATGGGAAAAATAAGGGCGTACATTTAAATTTGAGTGGACACAGCGGTCACCAAATGTAAGAATGACTTTCATTTAATTCCTTGACGCACGGTATATTTAAAAAAGTATCGTCGTTACCCAGCGAACAAAAAAAACAAAACAAATAAATACAGGAAATATTTAAATGAGTCACAAAAAAATCAATTTAAATAAAGATTCATTCATGAAAAAGGTAGTGAAACCATATTCAATAAAAAAAAAATAATAAAACGTGAGAGAATGAAAAACTCACTTAGGACAAATATGTAAAAAAAAAAATCTACAGGGAAACCAAGGAGCATAAACGTACAGAGTTAAGACGGAGTTGTAGGATTATTAAAAAGGGGCCAGTACACAGACCCGATTATATAAACGGGAGTAAAAGGCTTAACACAATTGACTTTGCAGGTGGAGGATCCTTGACAGGATTCATACTTAGACAGTCTGCCTCACAGTTTTCTGTCCCTTTTATGTACACTATTCGGAACTGGTATTCAATTAGAAGTAAACTCCGACGCACAAACCGTCGTTCTATTTTTAACAATTTTTTAAATTAGCCAATGGTCGATGTTCGGTTTCGATCACGAACTCTTTACCTAACAAATGTGTTTTGAATTTCTGCACGCTCCACACGCTCGCTAGAGCCTCAAGTTCTATTACCGCGTAGTTTCTTCCACCTGACAAGAGCTTTAGGTTGTCGTATGCAATGGAATAACTATTGCCCTCTTCTTCATACTGTAGCAAAACGCAACCGATGCCTTCACTACAAGCATTCGTTCGTATTCCAAACGGTTTGCTCGTGTTAGGGAGTCGCAGTATGGGAGCTGACGTTAGTTATTCCTTCAGCTGACGGAAGTGGGCAGGCGCCTTGGGGTTGCATAAGAGGGGTTCCGGGAACGTTTCTTTATCAGAGAACCAAGGGAAGACGCTAAAGCGGCTAAATTGCAGACAAAGCGTCTGTAAAAGGATGTCGATCCGAGAAAAGAGCGTAATTGTTTTTTCGTAAGAGGAAGGAGCATGACGGCGATGGCCTTCACCTTTTCTTGCTGAGGTGCCATTTGATTTTCACCAATATGGAAACCAAGGTATTTAATGGTCCTGTAGGCAAAATGGTACTTGCTGAAGCCTATAGAGAGGCCGTGTTTACGATGCGTAAAGCCTATTATAGTAACTACAGGCATTAACTAAACCAAAAGGAAGACGTCTAAAGTGCATAAGGCCTTTTTATGTAGGAAATGCAGTGTATTCAAGGGCATTAGCCTAAAGGGCGATTTGATAGTAGGCCTTACACAAGTCTATCTCTGAAATGTACTTAGCTTATTTAAGTAGATGTTCCTTCTGATTTATCAGAGGGATAAGCTCGGCGTCTAAAACTGTTACGGCGTTAAGTTTTTAAAAGGCAACGCACATGCGAAAAGACTGATCTGGCTTTCTCACCATAACAATGAGGGAGCAATAATCTGACGTGGAAAGTTCAATGATACCTAATTTTAGCAAGTTTTCTACTTCGGCGTTAAAAGTAGGACGCATGTGAACTGGTAAAATGTATGGTTTAGAGCTAATAAGCTCTTATGTAGTTAGGGCTAGATCACCCTCAAATATAAAGAGCAACCAGACTTCTTGGAATTCAGTCAACAAAAGAGCCAACTACGTCTTCTGAAGAGGTTCCAGCTGGGGATTTAAATAGAGTTCCGGGGCGGAGCCTTCACGACAACCAGCGAGCAAAGGGAGACGGTAGTTGTTATCACACTCGACACATACGGTTTGAATTAACTTAAGATACTCAGTGGGATAAGAGGCTTCAATTACTGCCTCTTCGCCAAGGGTAATTATATTAATTATTAATTCAGGCACGGCGGTAGGAGCGCTTAAGCATATTTACATGAAACAATTTGTTCCCTGAAGGTTTGTATTACGTAATCCACGGGGCGGCGTCCTTCTAAGATTGGAGAAAGGCCTTTCCATTGGGACAAGAATTTATTTATCTCCGTGTGTAGGAGGAGCAGCACCTCGAAACCGGGCTTGAATCGCCTTTCTTTTGACCTAACGTCAAAATAGGCCATATAGTTTTCCAAGTTTAGGTCCGTATTTTTGTCAGCTATATCGGCGCCTTCTTCCAAGCGGTTCCTAAGGTCCAACAAGTAAGAAAACAAGAATTTGATTTCAATATGCTTATCGGGCCTCGGACGTTCCGGCCATACAAAAGCTCGAAGCGAGCAAATCCCAAAGTTATGTGGGGGATTTCTCTGCAGGTAAACAGGGCAACCAGTAGGTACTGATCTAATTCCTGGGGCTGAGAATGGTATAACATTTTTAAAATTGTCTTCTGAGTACCATTTAACTTTTCACAGAAGCCGTTAGGGGGCGGGGTGAAAAGGAGAGCTGAATAGGGGCTTGAGAATAAAGAGCTTGCCGACGTATCCCATTAGTTCAGAGGGAAACTGTCTACCTCTGTCCGACAAGATCTCCTTCGGGGTGCTGACGCTAGAAAAAATAGAAATTAGGGCCTCTGGACAGGTCAGGCTATCTATCTTTGTAAGGGAGACGGCTTCGAGAAATCTCGTTGCAAAATCAACAGGAGTGAGGACGTATAATTGTACACCTCTAGACGGATGGTGAATTGGGCTACTCTAAAGAAGGGCTCCGAGACAATTAGGATCTTCTGGAAGCGGAAAGTTGGAATTCATCCTTTTGCTGTAGTCTTTTGATAAATGTCACACGACCTGCAAAACTCAGCAATTTATGTGGCAGCACCGGGCGAAAAGAAATAACGGAACATTCTCTGGTCTGTTTGATTTTGGCTAAAATGACCAGCCAGTAATCCATCATGGGCGAGTCGAAGGATTGAGGAACATGTGAACGGGAGATATTTAACGAGCGAGTTTGGGTTTTATCCTCAGTCGAACTGAAGCGAAAAAGGAGCGCTTGCAAAAGTTTCGTTTTGAAGGGCTGCAAATTCTGGGGCATAAGGGGGTTCTAATGGCATGGGGAAAGCAGTGTCCTTTAGCGCCTTGCTCTCGTGATGATGGGCTGTGCGACGGGGTTAGGGGAGAGCTACGGGCTCTGGCCGACCAACCCGGCACAGAACATAATGGGGGCTGCCTAACTTCAGCCCAACAAGTTATGTATTTACATTCGAGATAGCAGTGGACCACGGGGGACCGATTTGCACGCCCCAGGTAGTCATGGTCTACTGCGAATTTATCGTGGTCGGAGCCCACTGAAGGGAGCAACTTTTCTGAGACAACGAAGAAAGTACAGCCGGTGTCTCTTACGAGGGTTGACACTCTGCAACCATTAACAGTTCCGTTTGCGAACTCAACCCAACCAGACTAGCTTTTGTTGAACAGGAAATTGATTTGCTGTCCCAGTGGACTACTTGTTGGGGGAAAGCGTTTAAGGGCAAGCGGACGGATGAGAAAGAGGGAGGCACTTATTTGGTGGATTTGCTGATTTCGAGAAAAACGGAATTGTGAGTTTTGGGGACAGTTGGTCCTCACATGACCGGGAACACCGCAGGAAAAACACACTTTTGGCCTTCGAGGGTAATTGGACGGTGTAGGATTATTATGTGGGAATTAATATTCCTCAATTAGGGCCGGAGATGTTACTTGGGTTTAGATGGACCAGGTACCTTCACAAACTTGGGCGAGTTCTTCGGGGGAAATTTGGAGATGTTAGCTTTACTTTTGGGAGATGGGGATGAGACTTCTTGGGGTCTTTCGGGTATAGGTGGTTGCTTGACTCGTGCACATTCGTCTCTTCTATACATTTCTTGAAGGAAGAAGCGCGTCTATCCTTCAATAATGCGCAGATTTAGGAGAATAGTGCAGCCATCAACTGATTCTGTAAGACGAAATCAAATAGAGAGTCGTAGTTGCGGTTGACATGGGCTGAGTTAAACCAGAATTGAAAAGTCCTTAGGAGGCTGAATCTAAATTGGCGGTAGGTCGGGCCAGGAAGCATCTTTGCCTAGCGGAATTTTTCCTATAGAAATCAGGATTCATATTAACAGCCGATAATAATTCCGACTTGAAGGTAGAGTAGTTGAGGGTGGCTTCGGCGAAGAGCGAAATAAAAATTTTGCGCAGGTGGGTATTGAGGAAGGGGAGTAGTAGAGCGACTCCATCGGCTTCAATGTCCCAGTGGTTTACTTCAAAAAAATTCTCAGTAAGTTAACTAGGCGCTGAAATCCACGCCTTCCTTAACCACTGGTAACTTTACTGATGAGGTTTGATGGTTCATTCTTCGAGCTAACGGAAAGGGCTTCCAATTGGTTTCTGTTTCGCTCACGCTCATGCTGACGAAGTCTTTCCTTTTCTTCTACTCCTCATTGTTAACTTCTCTCTTCAGGTTCTCTATGCTCTCTTTCTCATTTTCCTTCAGCTCTCTTGGCTCTCTTTTTTCTGCCCTTTTATTTATTTATTCCTCTTCAATATAGACAAATAGATCTTTACCTGACAACCCAAGGATCTCTTCTTGCTCTCGGAAACGTTTAAATGACGACATCTTGCTGGTGTAAATGCGCGTCTGGACGCTCGGCGCGTCCAAGGAAATCACGGAAAAGATTATGGCGCTCTTATGATCGTACCAAAATCCTAACGAAGATTTTAATTACACAATGATTGTAGGCAATCAATAAAAAAAATAAAATAAGTAATAATTCAAAAATTAATCCCTATATGACCAGTAATTATAGGTCTTTTAATCCTGCACGGAGATTAGTATTGGGTTTTAAGGAAGATCGTCTGACAAAAAAACACACACAAAGAAAATAAGCTAGAAAAAAAAACTGTCACCCCCCAAAAAATGATCAATCAAAAGAAAAAATAATTAGATTTGTTTACTATCTTTGGATATCTTTAAACGAACTTGGCAAACTGGTTACTGAACAACTTAACTGGGGGGAAAACTTAAAAAGAAAAAGGGGTCCTTCAATACAAAATAACCCAACTTTTCCTGACACCAGATTTTAATATTAGGATAATTATTTATATATATATATATATATATATATATATAAATATATATATATATATATATATATATATATATATATATATATAATATATATATATATATATATATAAATATTATATATATATATATATATATATATATATATATATATATATATATATATATATATAAATATATATATATATATATATATATATATATATATATATATATAATATAAATATATATATATATATATATATATATATATATATATATATATATATATATATATATATATATATATATATATGTCAAGCTATGACTGTGAAGACTTGGTCGGCACAAGGCCGCATAAACAAGCACAGGGAGATAGCCGACCCTCCTAGGCAACCTGCGATATGCTTTGGGGCAATTAAGGGAGGGGGGGACCGCCTCCTTGATTTTTATACAAAGTGCGATTTACTGTTGACCGAAACTAATCTAATAGCTTGCCAAGTTGCAGTTCAAAGGATATATAAAGAACAAGACCCCCAAATATAATTTTAATATATTTAATAAATGGAGAAATATATATATATATATAAAAGATGGAGCAAATTACTCGATAAAGATAGTCAATTGGATTGTGATAATTTATAATGTGACAGAGGATCAAAATTAACTCGAACAAGAGATATTAATCATAGAGCATTCTTATCCTATTATAAGAGATCCTTGGCGGACGCGAGCCACTGGCTTCAACATATAATTTGCACGCATGTACATACGCACACTGCGTGTCTGTGATACCAGGGAGAATTCTGGTTTGTGGATAAAGAGGAAGGAAAACAAAAGGAAAAATCCCTCTAATGGTTTGCGACGTTTTGTGATAACATGGTAAATGGTTATTGGATTGATGGTTTCCCATAGATCAAATCTCTTACAAGTGCCCTTAAATGGCTAAATGAGTTTTTTTGCCGCTAAATGGCCCCACCTAGCGCCAAATCCGATGGCGCCACCTAGTGCCAAATCCCTTGGTAAATTGGAAATATCTAGGGTGACTAACCATATTTCCCATGGTCATGTGGGTCATTTCATGGTTCTAAGTGGGTACAATTGAACTTTACTCTATTTGACAAAAGAGCGACGCCTAGACCTGGCGCTTTGCCGCAGGTAAAAAGAAAATAAAAATAAAGAAACGAAGAATAAAGAAAAAAAGAAAGAGACAAATACAGCTACCCCTTCCTCACCAATGCACGCTACTCATCTAAGCCGATCAATCGAATTTGAGTAGAAACCACAGAAAAGGGGTGACTGTCGAATGCTGCAGGACATCGGGTAATGGAAGAGGAAAAGGTTCGCAAAAATTATCCTTGTGAGGATAGGAAGAGTTGAAAGACACCGATGCGTGATATTACTGCGCGTATCGGTAGGGGTAGAGACTATTATTTCAACTTCCCCCGAAGTACTCTCCGAGCAGTACATTCCTTCATTGGTTTCTTAGCTCAATAAAGGTTTGAAAAAATAGGCCCGACTGGCCTACACTTAAGTGTCAGCAGTGCCAGTGGTGCCTATAACATTTGTGGCAATCCCTGGACACAAAAGTCGATTAGTTCAATTTGATCTTAAATTAGTTTATTTTAAGGA
This sequence comes from Ceratothoa steindachneri, assembly GCA_963969495.1. Taxonomy (NCBI): domain Eukaryota; kingdom Metazoa; phylum Arthropoda; class Malacostraca; order Isopoda; family Cymothoidae; genus Ceratothoa; species Ceratothoa steindachneri. The sequence continues at coordinate 104,661,652 of OZ018330.1, forward strand.
ATTATTTTGCTTAATTTTTCGACAGCGATAATCCGAATATAAATAATGAAAACAGAGAAAAATAAAAGGACAGAAAATAGATGACAATCGTTACAGCTGATGACGTAACGGAGGCAATACACAAAATAAGTTCATAAAATGCGTGCAGTTAGACGGAATGAATATCATCACGGAGTGTTGAGGAACTAGAAAACGAAATTGCTATCATATTTTTAGATTTGTTCAATTGCTTTCTCGAAGCAAACTTTGTCCCCGGTGATTTAAATGTGCCAAATGTTGTTCTCATATTCAAAAAGGTTGACGTGATCAAAAAGAAAATTATCGACCAGTAATTTTTTACCTTCATTAAAATGGAAACTTATGAAGTAAATTATTGTACTAATTCTAAATCATCATTGAGAGCAATAGATTTTTAGCAAATAATCAGCATACATTCATAAATAGATCTTGTTTTTCTGGAATTGGCAAAAGCGACGATGATTTGTATCCTGACTTTGCTAAAGTCTTTAATAAATTCCCCTTTAATATCCTTCTTTCAAGATTATAAAATACGAGCAAAAATTCGCCCTACGAGCGTTTATTACTATGCTTGCGGCGCTTGTTTGCATCGCTCAAAAAGTTAAAAAAGTGTGCGAGAGAAAAAGGTTTTTTTCTTTCACACATTCTAAATTGGTGTGCAAGAAAAAAATCATTTGACAAAAATATTTTAAAAATACACAGAAAAAAGGCACACACATACACACACGCACGCTAAGATCATTAGAATAAGATGCACATTCACAATAATATAATAAATTGGATTAAAAACCGGATGGTAGGTCCAAAATTATATCTTATTCCTTGGACCACATTTTTCAATTTTTGTATGCAGCAAAGGTTCGAGAATAGAGGGCCCAGTAAATTTATTCGCTAAAAATGCTAAGCTTGGTCAACTAATAAAAATGAAGAGGCCCCAATAAAAATTAAATCGACGGGCATAACTTATAAAATTACTTGGTCGCCAGACCTAGCTGGATACAGAAAATAGAACAAGTCCAGCACCACTATACCAAAATGATAAGTGGCATAGGATGTCTAAACTTCAAAGACAGGTTTAATAAATCAAACTGTATAGTTTCGACCATAGAGGAAAAGAGATGAAACAAAGTGGAACGTAAAAATTAATGAAAATGTGTCCGATACGGCGGAAAATTGATTAATTTGGGGTGGATCACTGTAACTCGAGGACACAACCAGAGTTAAGGAAGTGGCAATTCAAAACATTGGCTGGAAAATTCGCCTGAAGGCACCTTATCTTTCAAGAGTGGTACTCTATAATGAAAGAAGTAATCAGCGCATCAGCGCTCGATAGTCTGGAAAAGGAATTTGATAATTTTTTAATAAAAAAAAAACAATTATCCAATAAATCTTAAATCGCGGTAAAATTTTAAATTATCATATGAAGATTCAGATATTATTAACAGGACCTATGCAGTTTAAGTTAAACGAAAAAAAATTTAAATTCCAATATATTGTTTCTTTGGTTACCCTGGAGAAAAAAATATCAAAGAATAGATGAAACGAGAAGAATGTACAAGATTTTAATATTCAAGTTGGAATTGGTGATGGCGGCTGTTCAACCAAACACAACCCGAATGATGGGATGTTGTCTTTTATCGAAATAAACATTTAGGCAAGATTTTAATTAGAAAATTACTAGCAAACATTAATGAGAGACATTAACTAAAGCTTACAAATTATACGGAAAAAATATACTCCCAAAATTGTTTTCAAATCATTTCCCTCATGTTTGTAATGGTGGCGACCAAATGAAATACAATGTTAATGTTAATGTGATCAAAGCACACGAATGATAATTCATCTCTCTCATTCCAAGTTAGTAAAATTTGTACTGTAAGGCAGGTCATTGAAACATGTACATATATCATTCTTAAGATGTCGAGAGAAGAACTGAGTTTGCCAGACGACCTGGCACATATAACTCTCTCTCTCTCTCTTAATTACACATACTTCTATCTCTTCTCTAACTATCCCCACACCAATTTCTCTCTTTAAACATCATTGATCATTGCTCATTGGGAGAAAAACTGGATGGCAGATACAACGTGAATAAGAACCTAATGTCCTCCAAAAGAGGGTTATACATTTATAATTATCAGATAATTATTTATGAATACCACATAGCCTCTGCTTGGATTCTTTCACGCGTGACGAAGATGCGGAGGCTTGAGGACGAATTTACTCCTAATTTCCTAAAATCTGAAATACTGAATTATACAGTAAAGTTTAAAACTTCTAATGAAAGTAATGTTAAAGAAATTTATGGGAGAATTGTCTCTTTCCTCACCTGTTTATCTTTAAGTCACTTTCAGAAGAAGAAAAGAAGATGTCTTATCATCTCCAAAGCAGCTACTACCATATTTTTTCTTTATTCAGGTTGTGCATCCGAGATTTCAATTCTTCCTCGAATTATAGTTTTTCAATTAAATCAATTACTCAATCGAAAATAGTTAAAATTCCCACTTGAAATTGGTTTCCAATAGGATTTTAACCTAAATATTCCTTACTATCATTCCAAATTGCAAGCTCCACCGCCTTCAAGTTGCAAATTTATCGTCTTGCCCCAAACTATTTTGTTCTGTAGGGATGGCGGCAATAGTAGATAACAACACATTATTACCTTAAAAAGATTAATATTTCCGTAAGAGGACAACAAATGTTGTGTGACACTTACGAGTATCTTGAAATGGAAAAAATAAATCACTTATGCATGTAGTTGTCGACATAAGGTTGGTAGTAAAGCGCATTTGTGTAATGAGGTAAAATGCTTTGATAGATGGTCTTTATTCACTAAAGCTCGTTCATTTACGTAACTAAAAGAAAAAATCGGTATCCTACTGAGTTGTGTTTAGATTTGTAAAGTGAGACCCCCTTTTGCATCGACCAAAGGATGAAGTGGTGATAGTATGATTATTAAATGGATGAAGGAATGAGTGAATGAATGAAAGGCCCTCGGTGGGCTGCTAGAGAGAGATAAATTATGGTAGAATTGCTGATGGGTGGAGGCTGAGACAACAAAATCCACACTGCACTTCTTTTGGTTTTAAACTATGTCTAGCAAAAGCCCACTAATTTTTCTTCCTATATTCATTCTTAGTCTTCTTATCATTTTATTTATTTATATCCATGTTTCATCGTGCGCCTCGCCTGGTTAGTCCTGAATTTCTTGAAACAAAAATTTCTAAAAATTGTTTAAATAGGACAGAAACTTTGCAATTGTGTCCATTTTCTTGATAATTGTCTTGAGTTAGAAAAAAAAGTCTATACCGTGTCGCACATCACCTTCCTTTAAATAACAAGAAAACCCGGAGAGTTCCTAGCCCGTTAAATTTTATATATGTATTTTAACTCCCACCTTCTCATATCATTTAATTTCCACTTGTTTCCTACGAGTACCACATATCACAATATTATTTTTACAAGTATACCAGTGGTTTTCCATGCAAAGATTTCCATTTCAACATTTGATTTACACTTTATTCTCTAATATTCATGTCTTCATATATGTTAATAACAATCCTACCTTTTCTCAAGAGCATCGAGGTTTCCTAAATAATGGAATATACTGCATCATTTTTCTTCTCTGAATTATCGTGTTTAGTCCAAGAGAGTAATTGTAGAGCTATAGTTACTGGATGTAAGGGTCCACTGTAGGCAGTTGCACTGCAAAAGTAACCATCGCATACAAAAATACGACCATTGACCTTCATCATTAATTACCATCAACGATAATTGTCACCTTTTTTCGAGACATTTTTAAGCTCAATTTATTGTGAAAGATCATTATGTTCTTTTGTAAATGGAGCCGCCTTTTAGGAAATTACCATTTTGGCTAGTAAATAAAATCAGAAAAATACGTAAGTAAATTCCTTTTGTAGTGTCTCACCTTCTAGCCCTTGTCTCAGTGTTGATCGTGAATGAATTTCTTTATTATTATTTTCAACTTAAGAATGTTTGCATTGCCGCTTGTATCTAAGCTTTTATGATTATCTTTAAATGCCACCTCCAAAATGCCTGACTTTCTCAAACTAAAAGCAGAAATAATAAATATTTCTTTTTCTTTACGTCTCTTATTTATGCCGATGACTTAGTGTTGAAAGATTAGAGAGAAGAATGGATTAATGGTAACCAAAGCATTTTACAGGATATAATTGAAAAAGATGGTAAAATTAAATACATAAAAGAGTAAAGTGAGTGGTTCGGTTTAGAGGGTCTGCAGGAGTCATTGCTTCTTTTGTATGACAAAATTAAAGATCATGTATTAAGCATCATTTTTGCCGCAGGATTGATAGTTGTAAGATGAGAAGTTGTGATGACAAGGTGTTGAATAGTAAGACAAGCATAAGGGACGTCTTCAATTTACCAGAAATTTGTTACAATTTCTAGGCTATGACCAAAGATAATCTTTAAGAGTGAGAAGATTTTATTGAAGGAAAAGGAAATATCGAGAGTCAAATGAATGCTAGTAGACAATATGAGAGGGATTTTGGATGAAAGAACGGTAGAGAAAGAGAGTAAGGAAGCCTTGTGGCAAGAGGTATTTGTTGAGTAAAGAATTCTGTAGCAGACAATAAGGCAGAGCACATAATAAGAAGGGTGGAGACTAGATGTAGAAGAGCATATATGATAGTAATTGTTAAGGTATGTGAAATTTGAAATACGGCGTAGTAGGTCGATTAATTTTATCTGAGAGTGTTTGAAGTAGATGAGACTGACATAGACCAAAGGTGGATAATGTGTATAGTATGGGGAGTTGGGAGTTTATGGTTCGTGTACATTAATGTAATGTATGGTATCGATTTAGGCAAAACTTCGTCTTTAATACAAGAAGCAAATTTTTTTAATCTTACGTCACTCATATTCATTCATGTCATTTTAACTTTGAAAATAGATCCTGCAGCAGCTATGTTAGCGCCCCCCAATTCTTTTGCACGAAGTCGTTGCCTTGTGCTGAATTGAGTCCTGTGCAGTCAATGTAGCAGCAACGAAACTCACAAAGCATTACACCCAACCCTTTCCCCCCCTCTTTAAAGGAGTGAAAAAAAGTTATTTCTCCAGGCCTAACCACATTTAAATACCTTTTTTCTATCGTTAAATCTTTCCCTTCGACCAAGCCCGTGGATCAGCAAAATGAAGCAGGTGTATATTTACTCGCGTGTGGCTCTACAAACTGTCCCTCATTTTACATAGGAGAGACCGGAAGACCTTAACAAAACGAATTTATGAACATAAAGGGGATGTCAGACAAGGCAGTATCACATCCAGTATTTTTAATCCTATTAGCAATTTCAACCACCAAATTGACTATTCAAAGGCACAAATCATATATAATTGTAAAGATTTCCGTAAATGAAAAATAGTAGAATCTATATTAATAGGAGAGATTCCCTATTTTAATTTGTCAGATGGGTAATTGAAATGCAACCCCTATTCCCGTAACCTCATCGTAAAAGCTTAGTCAACGATCTTAGACTTCCACTCCGTGATTAATGACCTTTTTTCCCCGTTTTATGTCTCCTTGTGTTTTCTCTAATTGTTTTTTCTGATCTCTACTCTATTTATAGACTTTTGTAACAATTGCATTCTCAGTATACGACCGAAGAGGGTATGATAATCTATATACTGTAACTAGTCTCGTAAATTAAACTTTTGGCTCCTATACAGTGGTTTTAGTATCATATACCATAACTCGCCATTGAGTTCTTTTACTTATATTAGTAAATATCTTCTTAGATTTTTCCTACGATAAAATATTATTAATATAATCTGTAAATAAATATAGTATATTCTATTCCATTAACTAGCTAAATTTCTATGGTAAGAGATTTTTCTGAATCACATGAATAAATCGATTTTAGAATAGGAAGAGATTTAGAAAAAGGATAATGAAATCAATCCCAATGCTTATCATTTTCTATCGCCACTTGCAATAAAGTACATATATGTATAATATTATCTCTGTAACATACTATGCGCACACTTACCCACTTACCTGTGGTTATTATGCGACTATACTCTTATTAAACGCCACCAGTTGAGCACAATACAGTATGTAGCTTCCTCAATATTCAATTTAGCGCTGTCTAAGAAAACCACTGTAATCTCTGCTTTGTATGCTCGTCCTCTCATGTAGGAGTCGAAAGCCCTTGAGATCGAATTTCACCGTGTTATTTATTTTATCTCTATGAGCATCTATTAAAGATCACAACTTCATAGTGGAATATCTCCTTAAAGCAGAAATAAATAAACTAAAAAGACCAAATCTCCTGTGAGATAAAAGATAAATTACCCACATAAATTATCAGAAATACTCCATCAGTATAGTAACTTAAATTAGGATTTGGTGTTGAAATTTAAAATCATTTTCATGATAACTCAGTACAATTACGATTTTGGTAAATTTTAATTTAATTTCCTTTTGTTGTTAACACTGTTCTTTCTATTCATTTTATTTTAACGAAATATTAGGTTTCGGTCCAATTCGCTGCTTGTATTCGTTTTAAAAATAATTACCCCCACTCTAATAATCGAAAGTAGAATTTAATATTGACCTATAATATCATAAGGAATAAGAATCCCTCGATCTCCCTTTTTTTTAAAAATACCTCCTGAATTGCTTTAATTTGAGTACTTAGGTTTTGAATGGCAAGAGCTTGAATTTCTATAGTGTATGAGATAAAAATCCTTAAGGAGTTTGTTTTAATTCAAGAGATAATGCGGCACTTATTCTCTCATTTATTTTTTGTAGAAAATGATAGAAAATGAAAGAGAAGTAACAGCCAGAATATTAGTCTTTATATAAAACCCAAGTGACAAATGCAATACTAACTATGTCAATTAATGCCTTGAAGAAGTTTTTTGAAAAATAATCAGTCTTCATTTATTTATCAATTTGAAAGAGTTTATATAAATCACATTTGCTTAACCTTTAGATTTTAGAGCCTGTTTGACATCCTTATGCATTGAAGGCTATACAAAAAGTTGGCAGAATAGTGAGAAAGTGCCTCTGACAACTGAGCGTTGTCAAATGAATTCGATCCAAGCACGCGCAATCCTCTTAAGTATCAGTCTATTTTAGTCTTATTCCATTCCATTCATGGCAGAGAGAAAGCACAGAGCTGTAAGTTTGTGTGCTTCCTTCCAATATAATTTCTGAAAGAATGGCCGCTTTTTTGGCCTCTTCCCAAGAAGACACAAGCAATATTCTTAAAAATTGAGGAAGAGCCTCTATCAAACGGATCAGAGGAACCATTTTGAAGTTCTAAACGGTTAATAGCCACAATAGTTACTAGCCAACATGACTATTTGTCGCATAGTCAGAAAAAGTTCTTACAAATATCTAACCTAGACTGATTTCTCGTCAAATTCCTTTTTTTAACTCTCCTATCTTCCCCCCTCCATGACATCTTAATATTATTTTGCAAAGGCACCATCTGATTTAATTATATTAGTTTCAGTACTCCCGAGAAAGGAATCCTATAAAATACGCGCAACCTCTCAAATTTTCCTTTTTCTTCGTTGTGTCTATCCTAAAAGACTCATTCTATTACCTCTTTCACATTTGGTATAATGGCAAGCATAAATCTTCTTTACATAGATTAATAATGCTGCACCTTGTATGCTACTCCTTTTATAGTAATATAAATTATAATTAATGCCAATTGCATCAGCTGGCAAAAGGTACGAAAAAGTGCTTATATAAAACCAAAAATATTAATCAAAACGAACATAACGTGCACTGTATTTCCTCCATAGGAAAAGGGCTATGATTTATAACAGAATATCGGCGATACAAATTACCTAATTACATTTACATTCCTCAGAAAACACATTTATAGAACTGTGACTGAATTTAGTATATATATTTTTAAGTTAACTCTTGTGAAATGATAAATATTAATAGTATTTAACAAATAAATAGTTACAAATTATAATGAGAGGATATAAGCAACAAATTTTCACATCAGCTTAAAGAAGAAATATTTATTATTGGATGTGTATTACTCAGGTAACTCCACCATCGCTCTTCAAAAAGAGAAACGGCAGAATTACCACAGCATATGTTACCATGTTGGAGAATCAATAGTGAGAAGATTAAAATTAAATAAACAACTTTAAATTCGCAGAAGATTAAATAGAATCACTCGAGGCAAGTCACTTCCGGCGAGCCCCGTATAAAATATCAGATGTGGGCTAGCCCCTCGAACGCGACGCGTAAACTCTTGTTTCAGTCTATCGGCCAGTGACTATTATTCTGGAATCGGCTCCATTCCCGTCCGGCATAGTATTCCCCCGAGGTCAAACTTGGTGATTGCAATTCCCATTTCGCAATTTCTCTCTTCGAATACTCCCTAGAGCATACCGCTAAAAGTAGGCTTCGCGAGTAACTCAGTCGTCTATTCAGTGTCTGTTTTCTTTGAATTATGTGTGTTAGTTTGTCGGCGCGCCATCCACCTTTCGGTGGCACTTTAACTTCCGAGTTCATCTGACTTTAAAATTGTAGCGTTGCGAATTTATTCTTTTATTTGTAATATGCCTGTAAATAGTAAAGTATATTTTTGTTTCACCAGTTTCTCTGCCCAGAACCTCTAAAAAGTTATATTAATTTTGCCAACCGCATTTTACTTAATTTTATTGATATCCACGCATTTCGGGGTTTCAAATTCCCCAAAGATTTATCGCACTCTATCTGGCCGGATCAAGGCGAGCGAAAGTCACGGATCTATTTTTGACATACGACACAGATTTTTGGAGAGATCTTCGCAATGACCAGAGGTCAATTATTCACTGGTAGAGAAGAAGATTTCACATACCACGGTCCATCATGAACAGAACATAATTAGATCGAATGAACTCAACATACCTGTTTCTACGGTGTGGTTTCATAAATGATTCATCAAACCGAGGTAAAGAAACCTATTACAAACTATCCTCATTTTCGTGACTCTGAACTCCATTAATTCTTTTTATCACAAGTTCCGCCATACTACAGTAGTGCTTTGTACCTAATAAACTTGCACCCTCTTTTATTTCAAGTTAGGTATATAATCTTATATTTCTCAATTAATATTTTTCTCTAATTACTTATTTCCGTCTTTAGAAATATTCTCCCATTTAACACAAAAAAATTTAATATTATAGGAATAAACTTGAGCTATTTGCTCAAACTAAACATAGTGAGTCTCGTCAAATCTTTTCTTTCCTCCATGAAGCCATCATTCCTGGAATGAAACTTTCGTGTTATGAGAGACTCAAATAACTCATACTTACATCTCTACTAAAAAAACATTTATTCTTCTTGTTCCTTTCATTTATATATGAAAAATGTATGTATATCCATTGTGAAAAAACGCTCACTTTCCCTTGTACCATTTTAATTTAAGCTATTTTTTTCTCCGTTATTCGGATCAGAATTTATTCAACTCATTTTAATTGAACATGTATTAAGACGGCATAAATAAATACTTTTAGTAATATTTCTTTTTTAATAATATACCATTAAAAAGTAGATTATACTCCTCATTTTTCTGTATCCATAAGTCGCTCGATCTGTCTCTGCGGCCAGAAAGTTTTTCGCTCATAACTAACGGTCATTCACACTCTCGCGTAAACTGCCGGGCGCGTGCTGTGAAACGTTTAATCATTTTAAGTACATTATATATTATTATATGAGAGGGAGACTGTGAACTCTCTTGAATCTTTCTTCAAGCAAATAATAATAATAATCAGCAAATAAAGATATCTTGGTGCTACAATATAAGAATTTCAAACAATATGAATCTGTGTTTATTGGTGAAAGGACTTTTCATCGTGGTCAACGCCGGTTACCTCTGCTAGTACTCAATATTATACCTCGTTTTATAAGAGGACTTTTCTTTTTTTACTGGTTTACTTTTTGCTGGTGGATTCAAGCATATTTCTGCAACTTTACCCGATATTCTCTTTTGTTAAATAAGGTTCCTTCCTGTAAATGACCTGCTGAGGAGCTTGTCTTTATAAGTTTTCTCAAGATGATCTGTTAGATAGTTGACCTTTATAATGTGCTTGTAATGATCAGCTGGAGAGGCGAATATCATTAAATTCCTGTTGATATAGGCTAGGCAACCTCCGGCCCGCCAACCTGCTCCGCCCTAACATTACACTTCGGCCCAAAAAATTCAAACCCACATTCTTCCTCACAGACACCATCTACCGGCCGCGGCCTGCAGATGACTGTTTGGTAAGGTACTCCCCTTCACCCTGTAACGGTATCAAATCCCAGAGTCTTTTAGAGTTTGGCATTGAGGGCTGGTATTTATCACTACTAAGGGGGGCACGCGTTTGTTTCGTATCCATGTATGTAATACTTTTTTAAGTGAATTTATATTTTCAGATCTTACCTTGTGATCTTGAACACGTTTTTTACCTTGTGTGCGCCTCTCTATCATATTATTAATCAGGTTAATTTAGGTGAAATGGCACTTGGCCTTTGAGGTATCCTTTTTCCTATGAAAGTTTGCTACTAGATGTATGGTTGAATAGAGATGTCTAAATATCATAATTATTTCAGTATTTTCATGTTTTAAGTAGATTCTAAAGATGTAGAAATGTCGATAATTACATATTTTCTTGCGTTTAATTCAATTCGTCCAAATCAACTTAAAATATGTGAAAATATACATCTGAATTATCGGACATCATTGGAATATTCTGATTTGGGTTACTGAGTAAACGAATTGACAGTTACCAGTACATTACTTCATAATCTCTTTATTCGTTATAATTTTACTTTACATAAAATAAATCTGTGGAGAAAGTGAGTTAGTAAATAAGTTTCCATTTCCATGACAAGTTCATTATTACAATGACGTTTTTTTTGTCATTAAATGTTCATCAAATCAGCTAGTAGCAAACTTTTTCAGGAAAAGAGGCAACTATACAAACAATTGCATTTTGGGCCTTGATAAAATACTGAGTATAATATTTAATAATTGTATGCTTACTTTTTATCAACTATGTATGTCATACTTTCTTGTTAAAATTTCTGCATCATTATTTAACATTTTCATTGAAGTTCTTCTCTTTTCAGCTAGTCATATATGTATCCTCATTTGTTAAAAGAACGAAAGTAGATCTAAAGCATCGGGACTTTAATTCTGAGCCCCAAACATTAATGTTTAGCCTGATGTCTACCCTCGAGAGGAAAGAGAACCATCGGTAGACTGCCAGAAAACATGGAAAAACCCAATTCTTTCTTTTACAGGCAGATATCTGACACTGACAAGGTGACACGCGCTAGTTATGAGCTCTGCTGCTTCCTTTCTCGCTGTATGAAGCCATTCTCCGATACGAACTGCATCAAGGACTGCCTCTTCGCTGTAATATTCTCCATATCTTTAAAGCAACTTAATACCATAAGGAGTGTTAGCCTTTCTTCCTACACCCTCCGTCTTTGTATCACAAAAATGTTGGACAACGTGTACGACTTAGAGAAGATCTGCTGCTTAACCTTCTTCGCTTTCTCCCTCACTCTGGACGAGAGCACCGCCACAATGAATATGGTCCAGTTAGGCATTTTTTTAGAAAGCTTACCGTTGAAGTGCAAGCATGAGTAGTTCACCAAGCTTGTCCCGCTGCGTTGCACCACTAGTGGTCAAGACATATTTTACACCATCTTTAATTGTGTGAAGCTGCCATCCATCGACTTCATCTCGTGTGCATGATAACTGATGGTGCCTCGGCGATGATTAGGGAGAAAAAGGGCACCGCTTCGCTTTTGGTGGGCCAATGTGAGACTGCCGGACACACCCAGCCATGTGCGCCTCGTATGCCAACCCTTTTAGACGTATTTTCTGTCGTAAGGAACATCGGCAACTCCATTCTCACCCGTAGCCTTAACCAAGGCCAGTCCCAGTCCTTGATGGATGAAGTCAACGCACAATGCAACGACTTGGTCTAATTTAGCGTGGTCCGCTGGCTGAGACGAAGGGTAATTCTGTCCGGTATATGCGACCTGCAACAGGTGATCGCCATATTCCTCGATCAGAAAAATCTCTTCAACGCACAGCACAACGATTGAGGTTAAGCTTCATTTGAGGCAGGATTGGTTGACTGCTGTCTGCTTGTTCAGTATCCTAACCTTTCTGTTTGTGTCCTTGACCACATGGACCTATAAATTTGTGTTTGGGTCGTCGCATCTTTGAGGGAGAAATTTGCCTCACCTTTCTCAAACGTCATGCCGATGGCTACGTAGCTCCAGCTGTTCACCAGCCATTTTGAAGTGCTACCCCACTCCCTTGCAGGTAGAGTTGTTGGAGCTTTATTGAGACAATTAAATGGAGGTGAAGTTCCGTACCTCTTCTACACTGTACTCATTCTGCAACCTCTTACACACTTCCAGCATGTTTTAAAATACATTTCGCATGTTCAAGGCATCATGGCTAAGTTTAGCAGTATTCACTGTTGCTAATTCTTACAAATAAAGTAACCGTATCGCCTTTGCTCCAAGCTTTTCGACCGCCTGATCAATGGCATTCATCTGGTTCCTACCTAACCAAATATGTCGGGTTTAATTCACTTCCTATCGCAAGCACTACCACCAGTCTCACTAATTTGCATGTTTTTCAATAAAATTACTCTTTATAGTCACTTTGAGATTATCTTTTGTTATTCCGGCCGCAGGCTGCGCCGGAAAGTCTCATCCATCCCTTACTTTGAAATGTAGATGATCTGCTGGAGAGATCACCTTTAAAGGTCGCTGTAAATTATCAGGTGGAGAGGTTGACTTTAGTAAGTCGTTATGAATGATCAACTGAAGAGGTTGCATTTATATTTATTTTATATTTCAACGCCAACAGTGACCTTTTTCTTAGATCATGTGGAGTCTCCAAGTCGATAAAATTGAGCATAAGGAAAAAAATAACGAGAATATTCATCATTTGTAAGCCCCAGAACAAGCGCCCAATGGGCTGCCTTCATTAAGTTCGAAGGGGAATCATAATATGTTTAGCACCAACAAGCGTTCGTGGCTTAGGGGAGATCCACAGTCTTGAGGGCGCTCAGGACTGTGAAATCCCTTTCATATTTTGTAGAGGAAATTGTTGTGTTGTGTGTATGAAGAAAACAAGTAAAAGAACCAGTCGTGTGGTAAATGGTTATGGGCGTGATGACTTATGTGGATAAAAATGTTTGCGCATGATACACTTGACACGGCGCCTCGGCCTGATTACCAGCAGCTCCTAACCACCGTCAAAATATTTTGTCTCGCCAGGGATCGTACTCCTGTGGGGTGGGAACCAGTGCCTTATACACTTGACCATAAGAGGAATGGTCTTTACTTATCACTTTGAGCCAATGCTTTCAGCTTACTCTACCTGCATGAAAATATTATTTTTTTAAACTTTTAACACCATCTTTAACCTGTTTTTATTAGAACGTTTAATGCTACTTTCCCTCTTTTTGAAAGTTTATCGTTTTTAAAAAAGTTCAAATAAATTCTCACCCTATTTTAGAAAGGTCAAAGTAATGTTCACTCTATCCAGTGAACATTACTATCCAGGCTTAAAAAAGGCACCAATTTCTCTTGAAGCACTTGCCTTGTGAGGGCATGTTTCTCATACAGGTACCAAGTGTAGCATGTGCATTACCCCTGTCGCGTCATCTACCCTATTGAGAGCTGACATGATGGAGAAGAGTTCATGAATGGCCGTTGGGAAGCGTCTCGTCTTATCGAGATTCTATGTTTACGGAATTCCTTCACTCTAAATTCCTTTCCTGCATCACCTTGGAATACACCATTTATCTTAAATCCTTTTTACATCAAATCCTATTTTTAGATTTAATTATATCATTATTGTTTTTTTATATAAATGAACTCACCTTTCTTTGACTCCGATGGCCGTTCAAATATCTAGAGCTTAATGAAGAATGAATTGGATTTCTGACGTCGAGGCACGGTATGGCACGAAGAGAGCGTGGACACTAAGACTTCTAGCATGGTAACAAGTTGACCGATCGTGTGTAGGCCGGCGATGATCTTTTCGCGTACGATTAGACGCCTCCTTGTTCCTGGTAAGTCTTTATCCCCGTGATAATCTACTTAACTCATGTCCTAATATTATCTAAGGGCTTGAGTAGCTCTCCAGGCTGCAAGGTTTAGCCAAAGATTTCTTTATTTGCTCGCCATCAGGTCTGAATTTGATTGTGGGAATTCTTGCATTCCGCGACTACATTCATTTCACTCTCCATTGAATTGACGTTGTTTCGTCACCCTTCCACACATCCTTATTGTTCTGTTCACTGAAGTTTTCCCACGCTATGATTTATGCGAGAAACGTTAGTGCTTCCCTCCCTCGTTCCGGAAGTGAAACACACTTGCGTGTGACAAGGAAGTTGCTTCGATCAATGTCTGCCGAATCCCCACCTCATCTAAGAGTCCACCAGAGTACCCTGATCATCGCTCTCTTCACCCGAAACTTTAGTTCCATCGACACCCCTTTTACTTTGAAGCTACCAGTATCTCTTCATTATTTTCCCCATATATTTTTGGAACTTGGTTGATTCTTAAATAGGCTCTTTACAAACAAATTAAGTAAAACTGCGTCAGTGTCAAATGTATCAATCGACCCGGACTCCGACCTTCTCCATCGCTAATGTATGTTATGAACACCCCCACCATTCGGACACCACCCCAAACTTTGACATGCGGTTACGCTGACACCATGGCTGAGCAAGTAGCTTCCCACGCATTATCATCTCATAGCTAATCATAACACTGCTATCATTTTCCTTACCTCCTTCTCCTCACAATATACCTACTCTCACCTCTGTTTCGGAACCATACCAATGGACTATTATCGTTTCCTATGGGGTCACACATATTCAAATACTCTTGCCTCGTTACGGGGTTTCCTTCTACCAGTACACTTCCACTTAATAAGGAGAGTTTGCCCAAGCCTACCATTGGTTCCTATCAGGTAATTTCATCATAGCTATTTAGATGTTTTTCCCATCTCGCCATCTTTCCATTACTTGCAGTTTAAATAGTTCCACAATAAATATATTGAGTTAAAACTCCGAGTTATATATTTCTTGTAGTTTAAACCTTTCGCAAAATTCCATATTTAAGGATTACTACTAGCGGTATTGAGACTGAAAGCTCAGATGAATAAAGTTGCCTATTATTGATGCAATTAAAATTAAGATATGGGGTGAATAGAGCTACCAATTCTTGGAGCCATTTAGTTTGAGAAATAAAATAAATAAAGCTAACTATTTTTTAAATAATTTAGAAAGTGATATGAAATTAAATGAGCTGATTATTCTTGGAGCAATTGGAATTGAGATATAAGATGAATCGATCAGCCTGTTTTTTTTTGGAATTGAGATTAAGAGATAATAACATCGCACCTCCTTTCTTCGAGGAATTTAAATTGAGAGTAGTGAGATAACTTACCTGCCTATTTTGAAAGCATTGTATTCGAGAGAAGAGATAAATCAAGCTGCCTGTTCGAGAAAATATTGAGATTGAGAAGTCATATGAATCGACTACCGATTCTCGGTGTAATTTAAGGTTTAAGATCAGATAAATCAAGCTGCCTATTCTTGGAGCAATTTAGATTGAGTTATCAGATTGAGTGAGCTGCAAATTTTGAGAGTGATTGTGAGAACAGATAAATCGAGTCGCCTCCTCCTAAAAACATTGAGATTGAGATATGAGATAAACCAGGCTGCAAATTCATGGAGCAATTGAAGTTAAGAGATTAAGTGAATCGAGCTGCCTGTTATTGAAAACATTGGGATTGAGAAATGAGAACAAATCTAGGTACTTATTATTGGAGCAAGTTAAATTGAGATATCAGATAAATCGAGATCTTTATTCTTTCGAGCCCTTGAGATTGAGTGATCAGTTAAATAAAGCTGCTTATTCTGGGTGCGTTTGAGATTAAGAGATCAAAGGAATCGAGTTGCCTATTCTCGGTCCAATTGTGATTAAAAGATCACAAAAATCAAGCTGCTTAGTTTTAGTGTAAATGAGATTGAGAGACGAGAAAAAATCGAGGTTTTCGCCTGAATTTAGTCTATTTATTCCTTGAAAATCTTTTTTATTCATATTAAGTTCATTTTCGGGGTTTTGTTTCAGTAATGTAAAGTTTGGTATAAAGTAATAACATAAATATAAAAGGTTTGACGTTTTTATTCTAAGAATAAAAACTAAAATAAAAAAATACTCTTCATTACGTTTTGATATTTAATTTATTGATTTGGGCAAAAAGTAACATTAAATTATTAATTAAAATGTTTAACTGTCATTTCAGATAATTAAGATTCATGGAAAATCAGGGAATCCATTCAATTGAAATGGATAACTCCTGTAGGGCTCGTTTTGAAAAATAGGTAGGCCTGTGGCACCCAAATTTCAGGATTCAATAGGCGGAGCGACTAACTGCCCAAATGGATGTGAGGCAAGCAGTCGTTGAAAGTCACGCAGAAACACACGAACGCTGTAAACAGCTATCAAAGGTGACCACCTGAACAAATGCGAAGATCGTGCACAAACAAACATACGCGTGTTGGAAATATTTATCAGCCGACGAGATACTAAAAGGCAAGCTGAAAAGACACAGGTTTTGAGCACAAAAATTTTCACAGAGATCTGCAACAAGCTGTTCCCTATAATAAATATAAATCTATTGGAAATATGTAGGTACAACAGGTACACTGAGGTGTCGAAAACTCTGCCCAAGGGGTGGAAATAACGAAAAAACTAGATCACTGGGTCTGCCATACGAACAAGTCAAGGTCACGCCCCTTGGAGACGACACATTCATATAAAGAGAGACAGACTCTCATTACTTATTATTCATTAACTCAAATCGTTCAATATTTGGCACTTCACTGGTGTTTATTCGTCTCCACGTCTAAAAGCATATATTTTTCGCCTACATTGGTATTTGCTGACAACAACAACTTCCCCAGCTTAGTCACGGTTTAAGATACTTGTGGCGATAAAATGAAGCCAGGTAATAAACGATTATTCTGTGTAGTTCCCTTAAGCTAATATTTTCCCTATAAGAAACATGTGTACTTGAATTTAATTAAAAATTTAGGAAGTTTCTATCATTTTAGTTGTAAGCAAAACATTTCCAGGTAAAATCTTCAGTCAATAAATCAGTTAGGCAATAGGCTACGGTGACAGAAAATGGCGAATAACACGAATTAAATTTTGCATGTCATTTTCCAAGTGATTGAATTCGCTATTTGCAGACGTTTGGGAAAAATTAGCATTTACAGTGAGGTGAAACAAATTTTTGATCGCTCAAAAACGCCTATTTAAATTATTTTCAACTATAATTTTCATGCATCATGCTTCTTCCTCATAGGTTAGAGACAATAAAAATACTGTCTTCAAACTCTTTTGCTCTGTTCTTTCCTTAGGTTTCTCTCTCTCTGTTATCTATATCTGTTTGTCTCTGACTGCATTATTTGCAAATATTTACACTACATATTGTCGCAGCTCTGTTTTTCTATTTGTGTGTGGTTTTTATGTATTTATTTTTAAATACACTGTATTCATACATTATTAAAAATATTTTACCCGTGGTCTGGTAAAGAAGAGCATACAGTGCATACAGTAATGCTTTATTACTTTTTTGAGAATGTGAAAACTAATTGCTATGTTAAGACAGTTATTTACTCTAAGATATTTAACATGGAAGGTCTAACTAAATATCAACTTTAGTAATATTCTTTTATAAATACGAAGGCGTAACATTTATGAGGTGCTGTGAAGTGGTTAATTGATCGTCTATGTCTGAAGATAGTTTTCGTTTTATGTTATGCTGGATATCATACAGAGCGAGTGGAGGTTTACATCGACAAATTACTTTGATATTTGAGAAAACTTTCTTACTTCCTTTGTTTGTAAACAAGACAGGGATCATCTCTTTCCATCTACAGCAATTATCTTCGTTCTGGCCGCTGGACGATAGATCCTGCAAGAATAGTCAAACAATGAGTTTAAGGGAAAGAGGATTTACAGTTTCTGGATTTGCCAAGCAAAATATGTGTCTTAAACCTTATTGAAAGTTTGGGCCAACATCGTTAATAATTTGGAGCCCGAGCAAGAACGAACACCAGAAGCACGTATGGCTCACACACGACGACAGTAGGACAGCTTTAGAAATAGGAAACACTTCGTTCAAAATCATGTTTAATCCATGATAAAAAGGATAAGTGATGTAATAGAGAAACATGCTTGGTGTAATACAGATAATTAAGTTAAAAATACCCTGAATCAATTGCAAAATAGTATTGGATACAATAATTTCAATGTTCTGCGAATTAGTCCCTAAATTTGTTTCACAAAATTTTGTTATTACACTACTAAACAAATTCTTAATTACAAAAGTAAAACAGATATATTTGATTCTCAAAGATCAAAAGAGCTATGAATGATCACGCTAGTAGTGGTCATCAAATTAAAAATGCTAATTACCTCTAAGGTCAAATTCAGTTGTGTCTCAAAGTTTCGAATATCTATTCCTAATCGATTACACATAAACACAAACACATTTATATAATATATATATTATAAGGTTTTTTCCTAACCCCTAGAACCCAAATTCTACCCATGGCGCCTGAGAAAACATGCACCTGTACGTCCAGACAGCCCCAAGGAAACAGCAAGAAAATTGCGTGGTCGAATGACCCCAGCGCTCTTATCAAGAATGGTCTGGCTAGTAGAACCCAAGGAGCCGCCTCAAGAATGTCGCCACGCCGTTTAATCCGTATTGGATTCCCCTTCTCCCCTGTTGCATCGCATGATCGGCACCAGACCTACGGCATCGATAACTTTCGCACAAGCCTGTGATGCTCGCCGAGAATATCCCCCCCCCTTCTGCGCCAAGTCTAATGTGATCCCCGGCTCTCTTTGGGCTGGGGTCTCTGGCGTCCCGCTTCCGACAGGGCAGTATAAATACTTCGGAAAAAGTTTTGAGGAATTATGCAGCCCCGTCTTGGTTGTCAGCCACGTACAGTCTTGTACGCTCTTCTTCGCCTCCCAACGGCTTCCAGCTACGAAGGAAACGCGTTACCTCTCTACTCAGCCTCGCTTGTATCTAAATGGAGAGCTCCCGCGCAACACCGGTTAATTTGACTTTACGTGAGTATCCCCGTTATTAGTACTCTCCTTCTTTCCCTAGAAGCAATCACAGTACATCCTCTCTCGGATTCTCGTCCCCGTCGAGGCAATCCCCCCCCCCACCCTTCCTCCGTTTGGTATCCCGGATCTCATCTTATTTATTGTCATTAATTTACTTTTGCTAATAATATTTTCTTTGCATATAGTAAAGTTATTTTTCTACAGTAAGTTTCTCTAAACCCAAAACGTAAAAGAATTGATTATTTAGGCAAACCGCACTCGATTTTCATTAATTAAGCAGCGTACTGGGATCTATATCCCGACCCCACTATTTCTCGCGTGCTCCTGTTAAAATACCAATGTTATAGCTAGCTAAGATTGTAGGTTCTAAACTTCTCGCAGCCCCCCCATCCCCCTTCAGAGTCTAAGGTTACACAGGACGTAGCTAGGTAATCGGTTTTGGCTACCCACTCCAGGAGCAGAATAATCGGACAGGTACTTGGAGAAAGAAGTCCGATTTGAGTCACCGTTTAGCTTACCTTCGTGATCCAGCATAGGATCATTATATCACAGGTCTAGGATTACCTTCTCATTTGGTAAATTCGGACGGCCGGACTAAGTGCGATCCTCGTCACCAGAATAAGATCTTCATCGTCCCCTTCAAAAATACTTACGAACTCAAAATGTATCATTAATGTAATTATCCCCTCCCCTAACTTCACCAGTTTATTTGCAAACTAGAATTCTCATCCCGAGCCCATAACCTCGAGTATTAGAAGTGTTTAAATTCAGTGTTTAACTCAATAATAATATTCCCTTCGTTCTGTCGGGTGTCATTAAGACGCAAGCATCCCGGTTAGTACTTTTCAAGTAATTCCCACATTTTTGTAGACTTACTTATTCAGTGCAAGATTAATTCTATTTATATTTATATACGCTGTTGCTTATTTAAAATTCATGTTCATTAAAGATTATTTTTGTATCTGTGTGTTTAACTAATTTGGACGATCCTTTGGCAATTATTAATCAATCCACTCGGCTTAAATCTCAATATTACACCGATCCACTCATGGTTGGCTTTTACTGAGTGGGGGACACACTCAGGGGGTCATTATCTTAATTTTGATAAAAAAGAAGCACCCGGGTTTTTCTTTTTCGCCGGAAGTGGCTACCGTAGGTGTATTGGATACGCTTCACCTCCGCTTCACTTCGGTGCTGTAATAAAATATATGTCCAGGAAGTGGGACTGGGATTACCCACTCACTAAACCTCGACCATCCCCTATCACAATGGTGTTAGGTTTAACTGATAAAATTATAATAGAAACATGTTTTAAAGAAAAGTTTGGAATGTAAATAGAATTTATCGTGAATTTCCAGATACAAATTGGTCTGTTAGAAGTGTTTATAACTTTAAAAAAAGGTAAAAACTGCCGATTTGCTAGCTCGAAAGAAAGTAGGGGTAGCCATAATAAAACTGCTACAAGATTGATTAAAATGATCGGAGTAGAAGAACTTGTTTTATCTCGGGGGAGAAAACCCGGAACTCATATATCAGAAAGGAAGGTTTTCAGTGAATTATGTATTCACTGTTATCCTATAAACCGGATTTTAAAACGAAAAAAATTAGAAGCTTTAAAGAGAATACGCATTTTCCATCATGATATTAATGTAAAACAACGTAAAAAGACACGTTATAAGTTGCTTTATCATTTTTGTTCATTTCAAGATAAAAGAAATCTTGTATTTACCGACGGACAAGATTTAACTTTGGAAGTGCCAACAATTCTCAAAATAACATCGTTCTAAGAAAAAAACAATTCATCCTTCCCACCTTGGTAATGAATCTTCAAATTTAGTAAAAAAAAAAAGCAAAGGGTTTCTGCGGGAGTGCCATGGAAGGCTAAAACGAGGATTCATTTTATCGATACACAAAAATCCAAAGTTAATTCCAAAAATTACATCGAACTACTTACTATCTATTGGCCAGGAGACTTCATTTTCCAGCAAAATGTCGCACCGTCTCATACTGGCAAAACAACACATATTTTTAGAAGGAAATTGTCCGCCATATATCAAAACGGATGAATGGCCTCCTCATTCGTCTGACTGTAACCATATTGACTATTCCATATGGACTTTAGTCCAAGAAAAAGTTCAAAGCACTAAAAAACAAAAAAGATTTAGTGAATCGGAGCTTAATACAAAAATTGTTCTTGCATGGAATGACATTAGGCTATCTGATATCAGAAAATGAATTTCTTTCTTTAAAACAGAATATACTGATTTTGAATTTTTAGACATTATCCTCTTTCATGAGCAATCGGTAGGCAATTTTTTTAGTGAGTAATTTTTTTTTTAAATGTAACAATATTATTATATTTATATTATTAAAATTTTCAGTGATAATAAAGAATATATATATGTTTTTGCATGCGGATTTTCATTTATTTATATCCAATTACATTTGATTGATTTTTTTAAGTTTGAATTTAATAAAGTTTTCGTGGGCCACAAAAAATATATATATATATATATATATATACTCGTATATAATAAGCTGGGCAACAGAAAAGAGATGCAAGCTTTTCTAATTTATTAATACACTAAAGTTTCGAAGACCATCCTCATCATCAGGGTACTAAAAATAGAGTAAAGACAGCTATTTTAGGGCAATATATTATGTCTATTTTACTTATTCAGACATTTCATATCTTTTATATACCTCTGTAATTATAAAGTAAGAGGGCATATAACAATTAAACGAAAAAAGGAACATATGATATTTAATCATTAAGGGGGGAGGAAGGGTACTTTGAAATGTATAAGAATTCCTAGATGCTTTTGGCGTAAAGGTTATTTGGAGATGAAAGTAATAAGAAACTGTCGAGCTTTACCTGAGAATTACGACCAATAAACCTATCTGATTTTAATAGGAACCCTTATTTTGTCCATAAACGTCGAAAATGACTCAGAAAATCTCCTCCATAATCGAGAAATACTTTCCTTTTTTGAAGCTAAAGATAATCATACAAAATAGCTATACAATCTTTCATCGCATAGACTCCCTTCTAATTACTTGACGTTCCTTTCTTATAACCATTTAAGTATGCGTCATGCCACCTAACAGATTACATCATTTCGGTTCAACGAACCTAACCCTTCATTCGAAAGTTGAACAGCACGATGGAAAGTCAGGGAGAACAAATCTCCCGCTGGCCAAACCCGACCATTCTGCGATAATACTCTATGCTGAAACTTCTATTTATCAGGTAAGATTTCAGTATCCTGACGATGTTGCTTTGGTTCTCTTATTCGATGGCTGTTTGGTTAATCCTGAGCTGTAGCTTTTTCACCTTTTCAAATCTTTCTTTTCAGAAAGCGAAATATAGGGAAATATGCTGGCAAGTGGCATATCTTTATTAGCCGATGACCTTTTCAAAGGTTATCTTTTAGGCAAACGGTTAAATAATTTACAAAAATGGGTTTTATATATGCATATTATTTTTAATGTACATATGGGTTTGGTAATTCCACTTGAGAGACCAAAATTCGAGTCCAGTTCCATAAATTTAAACAAACTCCGTGGTTTTATGGCCAGGAGCTTGTCACACTTTACTTAGAATATACAGCTCATTTTTGGTTGATTCATCTACAAAAAGACATCTTAACCTTAGATCGCTTTGAATGTAGGGCGGAAAAAATATTCCCTGGCTTTAAAAATAAATTCAATGGAGTCAGACTTTGATCTAAACTTGTTTTCACAGTAAAATCATCGTTTCTGCCGTAAACTATGAAAGTATTTAACATATTTACTAGTCTCTCTAATATAAAAAAGTATGAGATTCTATTTCAGTTATATAACTCAACAGTCACTAAAAATGACGGCGTCGAGCTTACTAACGAAATATAACAAAGCGTTCGCACGAAATCTACCCTAGCAATTTTATCAAATCCCTTCAATCAAGATGATTAAGAATATAATTGATACATTTCACCTTGTGATATAAAAGTAATACATAAAAGAAAAGTGAGTATCAATAATTTCTAATTTATTTGCCTTTTCTCTATATACGATCAATTTGCTTATTTGCTTTCTTGGTCTAGCCTTCAATTGTCTCTAAATAGGTCTTCAGTTCTTCAAAAATTTTCATATTTTTTTAATTTTCTTTCTCTCAACAAACTTCTCTGACTGCCTCTTCTGGACACTACCGGAAACTTGTTTTGATCCTGGAGTGTTTCATCAATCCCTTTCATTGCAACCCTTTATGCTAATTTAGTTTCTCTATATGCGTTTTTCTGTCGAATGGCTCTCTAACCTACAGTATATAGATGATATCGCTATCTCCCATCACTTTATTTTTATTTGTACCTTCAACATTAATTTTAATTCCATTTTATTTTATATATTTTCCTCGAATTTGAAGCATAATAGCATCAAGAACTTTGCTGGCAGAAACTTTGTAAGGAGAAATCTGTAAAGAAATTAGAGAAGCTAAAGGAAAGGAAAATATGTGAAAGATATATAGGCCCTATATCCGCCTGTAGGCATTTTGGATAAGAGAGCAAATTGTAAGTGTTTTGAAATGGAGGGCGCACAATAGACCATGAAGTGTTTGGAAGAATCGAGCTAAAGGTGACCTTTCCGAGTAATTTTTTCAGCTAGTATGTATCATTCCATATTCAATTTAACAACAGCTGCTTCGTCCATCTTCAGTAGTTGGGATGCTGCTCCGCCAATACTCCAAGTACGCCGATTGGTCATTGAATCGCGTCGCAAGGAGTTCGCATTCAGAGGCAAGAAACCATTCTATCACCTGTTAACGTTGAGCGAGTTGCCTTTGGCTCTCGTAAAATGGGTGGATATCCCCTCCTCCTTCTGATCCGTAGGAAATGCTTCGAGACATAGGTCATCGAAGCTTACCCTTTCTAAAGGTATTGTTCAGCAGGATCTGGTCGGAGGGTATTTTTCAAGATTGCAGCTCATTTTTGTCCGAGATGGTCCATTGAACGTACGGGTAGGGAGGAAAGGGGCGCTTCTCCGAGCCCATAAGACAAAAGGTAGTTGAATTGCATAAAATAGTCTTCAGCTTTTTAATCTTTACCCGGAGCATTCAGGCAATTACTTATGTGCTGCTAGTAGATGTTATCGCCTCGCATTATTTGGACGACTATCGATCCTTTTGCCTCAATTCAGATGCAAATAATGGTGCACACGCTTGAACAGAATCTAAACCGCTTTTCTCATTATGCCCAAACACAAGTTTGGGTTTTCTTTGGACAAACCAAGGTGGAGCACATTTTATTTCTTCATTGAAATCATCTCAACCCGAACCTGGTCCTAAATTAGGATCATTGGAAATGGTGGACTGGCAACGATTTGGTTTCCTGTATTCGGGAGACAACTCTCCTGGAAGGCAGATATCAGCAGCCTTCGAGTCTGTTTTACCCGCGTTATCGACAGTCATCGCGTGGGCAGGGGGCTGATAGGTCAAAAATACTACTCTTCTACTCTTTCTTTGTTCGTTAAAACTCTAATACGGACATGAAATTTACTCTTCCGCATCCTAGGTTCTTATGCGAGAGGTGAATTGAATCCATGAAATGGATCGATAGAGAGAAAATGTCACTCACGTTAAGTCAGACGGCTACAAGTTTCGACCGCGTTCAATCTCGACGGTGCCTCTGCCAACGATACACACCAATCATCCTTAGTTTCTAATCTGGATATCACCACCATTGAAATTTTGATGCCATCTCTCTGCTTTCAAAGCATCTACAGCACCGATAGCATTGCTTTCGTATTTCTTGAAGCAATTATTGTATCGCACTGGAACTGTGCTAGTGTATATAGCTGTTTCTAAGCTCAAAAGTAGAGTTGAAATCCATTTTATTTCTCCATTAATTGAAACCGGCGTTGCTCATATAACTGTTTGCGTTGTATTCATGGGCGAGCTAGTTGCAATAATCCCCTGGGTCCGAAGGATTATGCGTTTTCCTGGCTCGGAGACCTACTTGTAATTCATTGCGACTCACAGACCGCGACAAATGCCCTTAATGAATACTAATCTCTACATCTCCTAATTCAAAGTATCCTTGCCACCAAGGCTGCTGAGAGTTGGGAGGATGGTGAGATTGTCTTATTTCGCGTTGCGAGAAATAAACGCCTTGAAGAGTGTAATTTGCAAAAGCAAAACCACTAGTGATACATTATAATTTTTTATACTATGGCAACATGGAAAGAATCTGGACACCCTTTTGAGTTGCATGGCAAAAAGATGGAACACAAAATAAAGCAATTTTAAGTATCAAGTCATTGAGCTCCGACTTTTCCTTTACACCTACTGTCGTAGATTGATGTTAGATCTAAACCCTTTCAAAATTCCTCAGCCCGAGAGAGAGAGGCCTATGAACGTATTAGTCCGCTATGAGCGTGGGTAAAATCATAAATACAAATCAAAGTGCAATTAGGTTTAAAAATGCAGTTTGGATAGGCCAATGCTTAGCTATCTTGGAAAGTTCTTGGGTAATAGAAACGGAATATAAAATATACTTTACTACTTTGGAAATAATATATTTACAAAATTGAAAGGGGTTTTAAGTAAGGTAAATAAACAGTAGGAAACAAATATGAGTCCCGGCTTCAAAAAGCGACTTGGCGGTGTCAACGACCGTACACACGAACGTACAATGACAGATGGGACGCTCAAATGACCTTGAGCGCACACGTTTTGTCAATCATATACTTAAATAGGGCTCACTTGCCTAAGAGTAATTTCATCTTAAATTTATACAAAGCTGAAACTAAAAAGATACAAAAGGAATTCACCGTATAAAAACAAAGCAAAATAAAGAAAGATACGCGTTCCAGTATTTTACAGTTAAATATAGAAATTTACTTTGCGCACAAAAATTTATAAAAAAAAGAAAAAGGAATGGCTTAAAATTAGTTTAGAAGAGGGTCTAACGGGTTTCTTCTAAAATTATCAGCTATACAGTAATGGGTATCTTTTATATACAAAATGCGGAATTGGAATTCCTGGAGGAACAAACTCTATCGCATTAAACGACCGTTATTATTTTTGTCGTTGCGTAAGTAGGATAGAGGTTTATGGTCTATTTCCACTACGAATTCCTTTCCTACTAAATACAATTTCAATTTTAAATTCACCAGACTATAGCAAGCGCCTCTCTCTCTTAATCACCGCATAATTTCTTTTGTGCGTGAGTAATGTTCGGTTTGCAAAAGCGACGCTGAAACTTTCGCTGTTATCCCCATACTGGAGGAGGACATATCCATCTCATCATTACTAGCGTTGGAGCGGATGCCAAGCGGTTTGTCCGGGTTAGGGAGACTGAGAATAAGAGCGGATGCTAGCTTTTATTTAAGTTGGTTAAAGCTGTGAGTAGACAACGGCGTCCAATCGAGCCATTTGGGGGTCTTCTTCATTAATAGCTCGAAAAGGGGGGCGAATATAGACGTGAAGTTTAATATGAAGCGAGGATAAAACGACGCTGAGCCCATACAGGATCGCAGCTGCTTTTTGTCAGCGGGAAGGGCCATATCTACAATGGTCCGGACCTTCTCTAGCTGAGGAGCTAACCGGTCATTTTTAATATGGAAGCCTAGGTAATCGATAGTGCGAAAAGCGAAGTGGCACTTGCTAGAGCAAATTGTCAAATCGAGTTCCCGGGGGTGTTTGGGCAGGGAATATGGTTTAGAATGGATGGGTTCCTGGGTAGTTAATTGAATGTTGTTCTCACAATGGGTGGCACAACCGGGGATCTCGGTGATAACGTCACCAAAGCAAATCCGGAGCGCTTGTAATTGATTTCTTTGAAGAGAGAATAGCTGGTCGCATAACTTAATTTCCGCAGACGGGGAATTATTTTTGTCGGCCAAGACATGCAACGGGTATTCCCTGTCTTGCTCCACGCAGGCGACCTTAATTACGCGAGAAGGGGTTAAGGGGGTAGCCAAATACCATTAGGGACTCTTCGTCAATTGCCACTATCTGGTTGACGCTCGCGCGTCGGTGGTACCGCTTGAGCATATTAACATGCAAATAAGGGAATAGACGGGGCCACGTTTCTCGAATTCTTGGTAGGGACCTTTCCATTGGCTAAACAATTTGTTTTTGTCCGTGGGGAGGAGTAGCAAAACTCCTTTTCAGGGGTTAAATTTCCTTTGCTTGGATTAGCAATCAAAGTATGTCTGATACGCAATTTCCGCTCACTTTTCCATCCTCTGTCTCAAATCCAGTAGGTATGAATATGAGGTCTGTAAGTCTTGATCCAATTTCCGATTGGACTAAAGTTCCTTCAGGATACTCAGGGAGCCTCTAACATTTCTTCCATAATAAAGCTCAAATGGGAAGAATCTTAACTTAGGATGTGGGATTTCACGGTAGGCAAAGAGAGCTACCGGAATAAAACGGTGCTATTCAGTTGATCAGCACAAAACTTTTTGAGAATGGCATTGAGACTACCATTTAGCCTCTCAGACATTGCATTTCCAGCCAAGTAAAAGGGCGGGCAACAAGGGATTAATCATTAGTAATTTACCTACGTACAACAGCAATTCGGAAGTGAATTGGTGACCACGATCTCATAGAATTTCCTTGGGTAAGCCCAGACGTGCAAAGAAGGAAATAAGAGCTTTAGCGCAGTAGATATTGTCAATTTTCTTGATGAGCACAGCCTCGGGAAACCTGGTGGCAAAATCGACCAAAGTTAAAATGTAGCTATGGCCTTCACTCAAAAGGCAAGGGGGGGGGAGGGCAGCCGCCCGATTAAATTGATAGCTATTTGGAAAAAGGAATCAGAGTTTAGGGGTCCATTCGGTAAAGGCACAGCTTTAACTCGCCCTTTTGGTACATGTCGCAAGAACGGCAATATCGCAGAATTTTGTCGGTCGCGCCATGCTAATTCAAATATTTGGAAATCCTTTTGGCAGTCTTCGTGTGGCTGAAGTGGCCAACAAACAAACTATCTTGAGTAGTTTGAAGAATAAGAAGGACGTAGGAGCGAGGTACACATAGTGTGTGGAACTCGGTGTCGTTTTCCTCGGTGCACACGCGTTAGAAAAGGTCGTCCATGATGAGGAAGGAAATCACTTTATCCTCTCTGATGGTTTCACACATTTTATTCGGGGCCTTTGCCCATCTGGGGTGAAGAGACTTGCATTCTCTCTGACTTTTAGCAAAGTCACTGCTGATTGCATTCTGGAATTCTGGTGCATATGGGGGTTACAAATGTGTAGGGGCTTGAAGTGCCCTCTTTGCGCAGGAACTGATAATAACGGGCTTAGCCACGAGGGCGGGAGATACCTTTGGGCGACTGACCGATTAGGACCGCACCTAAACTTGATGGGGGTTGCAATAACCCCAACCCAACCAATAAAATATGCGCACTCAATATAACAATTAACAATGGGGAATATATTAGCACGCCTCAAGTAATCATGCACTACGGGAAACTTATCGTTATCCAAAGCCACAAGGGGGAGTAGTTCATCTGAAACAACAATACACGTGCACCCTGTATCATGGACGAGGGTGGAGATCCCGCAAACATTCACTGCCGCAGTATCGAATTGGAGGGCCCTAGGGGTCCTTTCATCAAACAAAACGTTTACCTGGTGGCCAGAGGTACTCGGTGGGTTTGAAGAAGAAGGGGCTTAATTTTGCGGCGGTGGGGGCGCAGAAATGGCACTGAATTGGTGCACCTGGTGAGAAGAAGAGGTTTCTAAACCGCGAGTTATGGTGGCAATTGGTACTTACGTGACCGTCAACTCCACAGGAAAAACAAAAGATGGTCCTCCTGGAGAACGACGAAGCGGGGGGTTTGAGAGCAAAGGGTTTGACATCACGGTGGTCCGACGATAAAAGGGGTTTGGGTTTGGCGGGCCCAGTCACCTTGACGAATCTGTTTCTACTGTTTGAAAAAATTTGTTCTTACTTGCTTTAGACTTAGGGGATGGGGGTTCTGACCTCTTTCCTTCTTTCGATGTATTCCTTGAAAGTATGGCACTTCCGGTCCTTCACGATGGATCTGATTAGATAAGACTTGAAGTATTCTCCTTCTTTGAATACTGTGAGTTTTATGGACGTTGTCTGCGGTGCGTCTAGTCTGGAGCTTCAGAAATTTATCGAGAGCGTCTCGTTCCTGGCCCTGCACATCTCCAATTCGTTAGAGCGAATCTTCTCTTTCTTCGTCTCTTTCTCTTCTCTGTTCCTCCTAGGTGTAGGCTATTAGGTCTCTTCCGTTGAATCTGAAGGACTCACCTTGGGCCTTGAAAATTTCAAACAAAGTCATGTTACCGGTTTTACGCGAGGGATGTGACAACAAGAAATAAATTAACGCACGACATTGATTGTAGCCGGATTTCTAGTAACGTACGGACGGAAGTGCGACCGGGTTTTTCTTAACCAAACGAAATTACGAACAAAATGGAAAAAAACACTCGCGGACAATAATGTAATTACTTCGCATGATGCGGATTCTATCAGTATGATCACTCGGGAAAAACTTTTAGGGACGAGATTTTACCTCTTATCCGTCACTGGGATTGAGACGAAAGTTACAGCAGGCCTAGTGACATCTATACATAGAACAATGCAATTTCTAAATGTTCCTTCAACTTACAACTTACGGCAGACCAAATGAGACCTTGAAGGGCAACAATTCAATTCCGTGGAGAAATAGAATAATAGTAATGAACGGTCACGCAAAGTAAATTAACACAAAAAGAATAAAATAAATGAGAACGGGAAAATTGGAATTGTGTAAGTAGTAATTCCTCACCTTTTGATTTCGAGAACAGGAAGCAAGATTGTCCAACAATTTAACCAAGATTAACCCCAATAAACCTGACACTAGCTTTATATAATATATATATTACTATATGTCGTAGTTTGATGTTAGATTCCAACCTTTTCCTAATTCCTTAGCCCGAGAGAGGGAGGGGTCTATGAACGGATTAGTCCAATATGAGCGTGGGTGAAATTATAAAGACAAATCAGAGTCCAACTACGTTTTAGAATGCAGTTTGGGTTGGTCAATGCTTGGCTATCTTGGAAGGTTCTGTGGTAATAGAAATTGAGTACAAAATATACTTTACTAATATGAAAAAATATATTAACAATATCGAAAGGGGTTTTAAGTTCTGGATGATTGATTTTGCATTCTCTATATTTACTTCTGCCATGTAGAATGATCTACCTGATGGTATACGATATGTACACCCCGGATGCCTTATAGGCGCACCTCTCCTCTCAAGCCTTTCCTTATTCGGTGAACTATTGCTCGATGAAGCCTCATGACACTGAAGGGCAGCAGCATACCAAACATTTTTATTATTAATAATTAAGTCTAGTTTTCAATATGCTATTCATTCTGCAAACTTCTTGGTCAACCAATTCACGGTGAATACAATTACCAGGAAGCAGCTATTAAAATATATTCTTGGGGTTTAAATTTTATCGATAAATTTACAGTAAACCCCGCTTCTGAGTAACTGTCTGATACCGTGGGCGATAGCTGGTTTGCATCATAAATGAGGGCGTAGCATTAAGTGGATTATAGTCATAGATATATTGAGCCAGAGAGGTTAATATCGGGAGTGAGAGACGCCGGTTGTTACGAATAGAATTTGCACTACATTTCTATTATAGGTTTTGTCATTGTTCTCGATTCTTTTATTAAATTTCCTATATACAGTTCTTTCCATTTGAATTAAGGAGTGGTTCGCCTCAAGGCATAATTCGTTGAAAGGCATAATTCGTGTTATCTTCAAATTTGTAGCAATGCCCATAAGTGTTAGTTCCGTCGTAATGGACGAGCTAAATTGAGTTAGTAAATTTAAAAATGTTACATTCAGACAGTTGATCCTTTTAATTCAATTTCAGAAACAAAATGAATTTTAAATAAATTGAAAATTTAATATTGAATACGGCTTTTTAAATTGCACTCAAACAGCGGTTTATACAATTACGATTTATTTACATAGGAGAAAGGTCAAATCCGAGGGAGTTAACAAAGAGCATAAAAGAGCATTAAACTGAATATCATTAATAGGGTTGTGATGAATTGCACCTTCGAAGATATAACAATTCCTTTCCTTTCATAATATTATATGATAATATAAAAATGGCAAGTATTGGGTTGAGGAATAAGTTCTTGCGGTTTTATCAAATTTATTCATTACCATTAACAATATTAGAAAAACTTCATTTTTAATTGATAACAATATGAAATTTAATCAATAATGTATTCTCCGTTGTTATTTACGACTTCTTCCCAACGTTTAACTAGTTTTTCGATGCCTCTGTAATATAAATCTCTAGATTTTGACTCTAAGAATTCGTCTACCCAGGTTTTTAATTCCACATCAATATTGAACGAGACGCCGCGCAAATTGTTGGAGAGCGATCGGAACAGATGGAAATCCGATGGAGCTAAGTCTGGCAAATATGGAGGATGCGGCAGGATGCCCCAATTAGGCGTTTCGATGGCGTCTTTTGTCATATTTTCAATGTGAGGACGAGCATTGTCGTGTTGCAGAAGGACTCCATAACGTCGATGATGTCGCTTTTCACGAATAGCTTCGGCGAGTCGATACATTTGTTGAACGTAGAGTTCTAAATAACAAATCTCGTTGTCGCAAGGAGCTCATAAAGAATGATGCCTTCACAATCCCACCACACAGAGCATTGTCTTTCGTGGATGAAGTCCTTGCATAAATCGCGGAAGTCTTTTATTATTGGGGCTAAGCCATTGTTTTCGATGGTTCATGTTGACATAAACGCACCACTTTTCGTCGCCAGTGATGATGCGGTGAAGAAATCTGTACTTATATCCACGAGTAGCCTTTTGACGAACAAGAAAACCTGCAGCAATCGTGAAGCGCTGAAGTTTATTGCTTTCGCTCAAAGCGTGAGGAACCCATGCACCGAGTTTTTTAACTTTTCCCATCGAATGAAGGTGATTTATTAGAGTTTTCTGATTATACTTGAATTGTACAGCCACTTCTCTAGTCGATTGACGAGGATTTTCATGAAGAAGGTCGTTCAATCGATCTGGGTGATTGAACGACCTTCGTTCTTCTTAATGACTAAGAACGTTCTCCGTCATTAGGATTGAAATGACCATTTTTGAAACGTGAAAACCACCATTGAGCTGTCCTTTCTGATAAAGCATTTTCTCCGTACACAGCACAAATATTGCGACCAGCATTGGCTGCGTTTGCATTGTTCCCGTCTCAATTGAAAATGAACAACAAGTGTCGAAAATGCGCCTTTCTTTCAACTTGACATTCCATTTTGAGGGTACAGAACAAAAATTAAATTAACACAACTTTTAAATAAACCGCAATGACTTATTATTCCACTTCAAGACGTAGCCTAAGCAAAAGCTTAATAGTCTACGCTGTTAAGAGACTTAGCTTAACCTTTGCAAATTTTGCTCTCATTATTTATTATTGTTTCTTAATATGTGCAAAAATCACGTCAACAAAACTTAAATCAATACAACATTAAAAAAACGCAAGAACTTATTCCTCAACCTAATAGGAGACATAAACGATATAACACAAAACCTAAGCTAAATATAAAGGTTAACAAATAACTCTCTTTCTTAGTTCTGGTATTATGCACAAAGGTGAACGTTGCTACCAATATTTTAATATATGTTATTCTAGATGAACATTAGCTTATAAACTCATATTCAGCCTATTTATTCGTCCATCTATAATATTTCTTATACACATATCAATACATAATCAATATTCAATAACAACCAAACTCACCAGAAATTTTAAGTTGGACGTAAGGAGAGGGGATACTCGCCACAGCTGAGACCTATTGGATCCTTTTTCACAAACACGTGATGAATGGCAGCTTGCTAGAGATAAACCAACGAATACTAGGACAGACTTCTCGATAGATGAGGAATTTAGATACACTCTAATATCTAAAGGCTTTTATATTGTTAATACAAAGAAATATATATAATAAAAATTATTGAACTAATAACTCTATTTGTAAGTTTATTTCTCATTTATCCTAACCCTTATTTTTATTTTTACCTAATTTACGAACATAACTTTCATCCATTGTACAGTTAATCTTTTTCTTTTCAACCTTTAAGGTAAATCTAAGCGGTAAACATAAAACAACACTGTTTCCAACATTTTACTAATGGCTCACTGCTAAGAGAATCCTTCTCTCGCCTCTCTACTCTCATTTAAATCACTCCGGTATAAAAGATTACAATAGCTTGCGTTATTTTGTCTTGGTGCTAGCCCTATTCCTTCCTATGGACCAAATTTGTTCAGGTGTTAAAGTACCTGGAATATTATTTATATAAATGAAAGTAAAGTCCTGAAACAAGAAAATAAAGTTTGCTTCAATGTGGTCATTGTGAAAGACAGCCTTGCTATAGTCTTTTCCAGGCAGGAAGTAGAGGAAGTAACATGTCAAGCAATCTAAACTCTATCAGTGAAGAGCAATTTAGTAGAATTTGGTGAGGAAGCACAAGTTGTTCGCTGTTTCATTCTAAACCCACTAAATGAATTTATCTTTAAAGTTCGAAAAGTTTGTCCATTATCTATGAAGGGAAAGGTATTATATGTGAAAGAGCCGTGACAAGTTGGCAGACAGAAACCTAAGCGCCTAATTTGCTGGTTATCATAAAAAGAGATAGAATCCTAAGCACTTGAATTGATAATAATCTTAAGGAATCATAATCCTAAATACCTGAATTGATGATGATCTTAAGGAAAGAGATAAAAACATAAGCATAGGAATTGATCATGATCTTATTGAAATATATAGAATCATAAGCATCCGAATTGATGATGGCCTTAGGATTTTAGATTCCAAACGACCTGAATTACTTATGAACATAAGGAAAGATAGAATACTAAGCACCTTAATTGATGATGGCCTTAAGGACACAGGTAGAATCCTAATTACATGAATTGATGGCGTAATTAAGGACAAAGATAAAATCCTAATCATCTGAATTGATGTCTTTATAGAGAGATGTAGAAACCTAATCACTTGTGTGGATTAAGATTCAAGGACAGTATTGAATATAGTCTTAAGAAGAGACAGATAATTCTAAGCACCTCAATTGCCGGTGATTTTAAGGATAAAGATGGAAAAGTGGGGGGCAGGGAGAAAATGGCAACTTGATTCTTTCACTGAGAATTTGTTATTCCATTACAATTCTTTGTTCTTTATAGCTTTTATTAGTTTCTCCTAGGTGTTTTGTGAAATTTCTTTTAAAATCATTTAGCTAATTACGCCACCTGCACCTTTCAATTGTAGATGACGTCTGTCGACTGAGTAAATAAATTATCAATATGGGCAGAATTAAAATCGATGATTAGCCAAAGGGCCCCAAATGAGAGCCCCTGTGGAGACATGGTGAGGGGTTGCCAGATATATTGTACTCTGCGACCACCAATGAGAGTAACTGTTTTCTGGCCGTAAAGTAAACCACCCGTGAGAAATCTAGGGCGTATGAATATATAAAGTCCTTGACCAGATTCCGAGAGGGAAAAATGATGAGTTATGGGTGGGGAAAAACAACTGTTAAGATCGGCTATTTATGTATCTGTTGCCGTATGTGGAAGAAATTGCCTACAATAATAAAATTTTCAACTCGAGGTGATTGTTCTTTTCAAGAAATAACCTTCAAATTAGGGACTGAAAAAATGCCAAAAATTTTCCCAGTTTTGGGATTGAATGACTAAAAATCAATTATCGAAGTTGTCTGAATACTGAAAACGGAAGAGTCAACTGCTTGCTGCGTCAAACTCGTAAACGTGAATCTGGAACATTCGAGAAAATTTCTTCGCCTACCAAACGGGCTGAGGTGGACTTTGCTGTCTTACCATTAGTACATGTAAAAAGACATTCCAGTCAACGTGAAATATGCAAAGAACTAAGTTATTAAATGGTACCGTTTTTCCCAATCTTTAACGATCCAATTTAAAGTGCTATGGGAGAATTAAATGTAATTTTCTTACTGAAACACATCAAAAAGCACGCGATCAAAATGTAAGGAGCTGATAACTCGTTTCGAAGGACACGATAAGTAGAAGTAATTGTGGTTGTCTCATTTAATCAAATTTCAGGCTTCGCGCACCTTTGAACTCCCAAAATGATCGCATTTATCGTGCTATATAGGTTAAATCAACATTTCTGAGAATCATCTGTTGGTGGAAATTGATAAGCAACAGCAATCACTCATGTCCTATGGGTCAGTCTCCTGGAATGGTAAAACAGAGTTACGGGTCATTGAAGGAAATGCTCATGTGCAAGAACATCTTTCATCGTACAGAAGAAAGAAAAAACACAGTAAATCGGTTCGTGTATATAGATGAAATGTGCAGCCAAATGATTCGCGACATAACCCAAGTAATGTGAACAGATGAATGTACATGGCAACAAGATAGAGCGAAGGTCCCTACATCCATGGACACTGTTACCTGGCTCAGAGCCAATACTCCTGATTTCATTGAACCTAACGAATGACCCTCAAAATATCTAGATCTCAACGTAGTGAATTTAACCATGTGTGGTTTACTTTAACATCAACTTAAACTATAGAAGAGAGATGTCACAGATATAAAAACCTTTAAAACTGTTGATGGAAGTTTGGAACTATGTCCCGCTTGAACTCATCCAAACTGCGACTGGAAGATGACTAGACAATCTACGTTGTTGTACCGCTGCCCACGGAAAGAACTTTGAACACCACTTCTAAAATTTGTGTTTTTGTTCTGTTTTAACATTGTTTTTGTTAAAAACTGTTTTCAGTTTCCAACAATTAAATAAACTGTACCAAATTTCCTGGTTATTGTGGGGTAGCCTGTAGGTTAAAGAGGCTTTAATTTAGATACACTATTTGACGTTGTGGCTGAAATTTGATTAGTGTAGATTTTGATTAGCTTTTTTACATTATGCCTATGTGCCCTCGTTAGTGTCTGCTGGAGGAATTCTCTCGTATTTATAACTTATGTACTTTCTTACCAAACCATTTTCGTTTGAAGGAAAATATTTTCTCTTTTTGGAAACTAAGGTCGATATAAATTATCCTGGGTGAGAGTCCCTGAGCAGTAAATTCACCATTTCAATGGAGAAACAAGAGCAATACTGTGGCACTGAAGCAAAAATAACGAAATGGCAAAAATAAAACAAAGAGCCCTTATCTCTCTATTGTTTCCAAAATAAATGGTTTATCAGTCGAAGTATTAAAGAGAAAAAGAACCTAGGCTTTCACACGACAAACTTGAATGCATGTAAAAGATAAGAAACGAGAAACAATTTCATTTTATGAATAACGAGAAACGAGCTAAAATCTTAGTGTAATATAGCTAATTATATTACTTTGCTTTGATTCTTCTCTGCCTCAGAGGGGATTTTAAGGATGTTTATTGAAAGCCATTTTAATATGTAAGATTACAAGGAAGAGATTGGATTTTGTGCTTTATTAAAGCAAATAATAAGCGTTTCTAACTTAAATAGATGGGGTCCAATTCGATTAGAATTAGTGCTGATGATTAAATCACTTTTAGTTATAGAATCAAGACCAGCAAAGACTTAGATTCGCTCTCTGTCTAGTTGTAAAGAAAGTGACAGATAAGGTATGGAGGTCTTTCGGATGATTTTTCGAGTAATAAACATGAAGAAAACGGATAAAGAAAAACTTAGTACGTTAATACTATGCATTTTATTCCGTATGCTTTAATGATTAAATAGGTATTCATTTAGGTTATTTTTAAACATGTTCATTGATGTGCTTTCAACTAAATAGATTAGGTGTAAGAAAATTACAAGGCGCAACGAATTTATAAGTGAAAAAGTTTCCTACGATATTCGTTTCAATTGATGACCATTGGTTCGCGTGATGTTTTATCCCGGTTAAAAAAGTGAATCCAATTTTATAATATCGCGATCATTCCAAATTTGTGAAAAACCAATCAATCGGACTCTTTCTTATGGCTTTTTTCGTATTCACAGAATGAGCCTTGCCGCCATCAGAGCATTTACTCCAAGGTTTCAGTATCATTTTGAAGATAAGGAGACCCGGGCTGAGATGCATCTTCCATCTGTGGACGCACGATAGATTTTAACAATAGAACTACTATTTCTTGACTCCTATATTCTAAAGTTCTATCACTAAAACCGAGTGTTATATTTGTTTTATTAATTAGAGTTTGGGACGAGTTATTTCGAAAATTTGAAGTCGCTCAAGGTTAATACGCTGTGATCGCGTTCTTAGGCCACATATTCCAATGGATGACCGCCTAACGTATGATCAAAGTTTGCAATTCGAGACTAATAACTATTATCTGTCGTTTATTCAGATTAAAATTTACCTGCCGAAAAACCGGCATTTAAATAATTCGTTTAATTCTTGCTTCTCTTCCATCTCAATGTTCTGGTATATTCTTATTTTAGTATCGACTTGAACATGATAATCTTTCTTAATATTATTGATTCTAAATCTTTTAGGAAAATAACAAATAATAAAGCTTCCCAAACTACCATGAGGTACCATTCATCAAATTTCATTGAGAATTTTTTTTAAAAATGACATCAAAGGTAGCCACTTTGTTAGCTTTGATGTAGATAGCCTTTTCAACAATTTACTCATTAATGAATACCTTTATGGATTATCCACTCTATTTAAAATTCGAAAAATGAAAACTTCCATAAGCAAAACTTAAATCGTTAACCTTGTTAAAATTTGTGTTACCGAATTTGTTTTTAATAGTGATATTAGCTTCTTCCCTCAAAAACATGGTTTTATCGTGGGAGATCCCTTATCGCCTATTCTTTGCAACCTTTTCATGAAACATTTCGAAGTGTCTGTAATCCCTCTGTTATTTCATCTCCAAATATTTGTATGGTACATGTTTGTTGATTCGTCATATCGATTTGTCCTTTAAATCAGCGGGGATCTTTAGATAGTTCCTTAGACAATCTTAGTAACCTTCATCCATTCATAAATTTCAAAGTTGAATGGGTAGATAATAATAATTTACCTTATCTAGACATATAAATTATAATGACCGATCTACCTTTAACGTTTACCGAAAAACAACGAATTCAAATTCTTACATTAATTTTTATTTATTTCAATGGGTTAATGTCGAAAAAGCCATTGCAATGTCTATGCTTTGGACAGCTTTGAGAATTAGTGATCCATGTTTTTTGACCGATGAAATTACATTCACTAACTGTATATTTATAGAATTGAAATATCCCATCCATATCATTAACTAAAGTTTATCCAAAGGCAGATCAAACTTTTTGTCGTGGTATAGGGCCGAGTATGGAGGTACGTTGGTTCCGTACATAAATAACTCCGTTCCTTTTTTTCTCTAAGAGTGCTATATTACTATTTATCTTTTGATTTGATTCTTTAACCAGGGAAGATTCGTAAATTTATATATCTATTACCATTTGCAGCGTTTCAACGATTTAATTAAACCATTAGAGAAAAATATACTTTTAATCACATAAAAAATGAAATATTAAAAACTTTAAATCTACTAAGGATACAATAAGAGTGTCCAAATAAAAATTACTACTACCCGATGGTTGATGCCAAAAATTCACTTCAGTACCGAATGTTAATTAAAGAACATAATTAAATGGGAATCCTTTTACCTTTTAAAGTAAGTGACGTCAGACGGGTAATGATGACCTTTAACGAGAATCTCGTGAGGAGGTAGGGCGAGTGTGTCGCCAGATGAGAGGCGGACAGGACAAAACAGCTGACTTCAAGATGAGTGAGAAGAGGCGAGTCGATGTTTTTTAATTAACGGGACGATAATAGCAAGAGGCAGTGGATGTATGATTATTTTAATCTTTAGGTTACACTTGCGGAGCTTCTCGATGATAAGCGTTGACCAAGAGGTGAATCCTTTTACTAGTGGGACTTCACTTTGGGTATTCCTCAATGTTGAGGGATATCTCTGGTTTTATTTAAAAACTGAGAAAGAGGGTTTCTCTGATGAGAGGAGTATGAGAGTGATTCTCTATATCGATGGTCTACTCTTTGATGTGACCAAAGGAACAGCCTCGAGATGAAAATTTCTTAACTCCCGCTTGGTTCCACTTTAATATCCGGACTGACGCCGGTCTTCGTTTTCTCTCAATCGGTAACTCGATTCCTTTCTCTTTTCTCCAGATCGACGTATATATACCTCATTTATCCCCTAGGGGAAAGGGAAGGGGGATGAGTGCCCATGTTTGAAGCCTTTCTCCTAGGGGCCTTACTTTTCAGAATGTCTCTCTTAGCCATAATGGTCTTTTTTACTTTTCGTCGGAGAGAATGGAATTTCATCTATTTGGCGAAACTAGACCTCAACAATAAGAGGGGGCAGTAGACCTGTTCATAGATTTTTATACCAACGGGCTACGAACTCTGCTGATTCTGAGTTTCCTTGCGAGGAATATCGAGGATTGTTGTGCCAGCGGGGCAAAAGGGTAGGGAGAGGCGTTAAAGTATCGGCCCACCGGCAACGTAGCTCTTGACGCTGTGTAACCGAACTGTCGTCTCTTTTATCCTCGCGATATTGATTTCTCCACACTTTTATTGTCCCAAAAGAAGGAATCTTCATGTAAGGAGGAATTGTTTATAGCTTACATTTTCTCTATAAACAAAAGGATTAAATAATATCCTTTTCCCCCAACCGCACAAACTTTATATATCTTTCGACCATTAGCAAAATCTTTTGCTATAACTGAAGCGAGAGAAGAAACTACTAAAGCAGCTGTTTATTTAATCCCTTGTAGAGGTATTAAAAGCCACTTGTTTTACATAGGTGACACTGGAAAGAATGTCGAAGAAAGGATCTATGAGCATAGGTGATGTAAAGCGTGCAAGTGCGGCTTCTGGAATTTTCACACACACCAATAATTTTACCGATCCAATAGATTTCCCACAGGCCAAAATAATTTGCCCGTGTAATGATTTTCGCAAAATAAAAGGGGTCGATTCCAAACTAATTGACAAAATTCCGAATTTTAAACTCTCAGATGAACAATTAAAATATAACCTGAAAATTTAAGCTTGGAAGATATATTTAATGACCTCAAATTCACACATTCTGATTAAGAATTTTAATCTCATCTCTTATTTTAATATATATTTTATGTTTAGTGCAAATGTA
This sequence comes from Ceratothoa steindachneri, assembly GCA_963969495.1. Taxonomy (NCBI): domain Eukaryota; kingdom Metazoa; phylum Arthropoda; class Malacostraca; order Isopoda; family Cymothoidae; genus Ceratothoa; species Ceratothoa steindachneri. The sequence goes on from OZ018330.1 coordinate 104,702,027, forward strand.
TCTATTCTCAGTGTCGTAGAATAGGCTCTCGACGATATACCATATATAACTATTCGTTGCGGGAATTATTATAATATTTCGAGTGCGTGGTAATCTGAATGACCGAGGTTAGTCCAAAAGGGGGAGGGGGCCTAAGGAGGCCAATTTATCTTCAATATGCTTAAGAAGTGGAACTTAACACAAGGATAAATAATATGGCTACCATTAATAAAGTAGAGTTTTATTAATTAAACTATCAACAACACACAAAAAAATGTTTACATAAACGGAGAATGAAAAGGGTTGTGGGAATATCTGACTAATCCGAGGATTAAGATTTGGAGAGATTTAAAAAGGTAAACAAATAAAAATTAAAGGTAGGGGGAATGGTTTGCTAAACCATTTAAAGCGCAGGGTTGCGTTGACAAAAGGTTAAATGATTAAAGGTAATGCTCAGCTTACGTAATTAAAAAGTTGTGCAGAGGAAGACGATGCGAAGGAATCTTCGGTCCGCTGGCAATTTCCAGCAGAAGGATTCTTCGGGGGGTTGTCCTTAACGAAGGGCAAGGACTGTCTTCGAAGAGCGAGAGCAAAGTGGGGCTCGGAAGTACGAGTGATCTTTGTGACAGCAAATCGGAGACGTTCTAGATGAACAATGGAGGTTATTGTTGAAACCAAGCGTTCTCTTAAAGAACGATTAAAAAGGGGGGAATTACATATCCTGACGTTTTGTCTTGGGAACGAGAACCGTTTCTTGACAAACGGGCTTGAAGAACAATGGCTGTTCTAACGTTGTTCTCTTTCTGAACAACAGTGGAGGGAGGGGGGGGGGAGAACCGTCTCTTGTCAAACGGGCTCAAAGAACAATGGTTGTTCTAACGTTGTTCTCTTTCTGAACAACAGGGGGGGAGGGCCTTGTTGACCACGCGTCTCGACGGCACGAACCTTGGCACTCAAGGGATGATGTCCTCTTCTGGACAATAAGGGGGTTCTCGAGGTAGAGAGTTCCTAGGTGCACAAGGAAACCGGATCGGCGTGATGCCTTTTGAAGATAATCGGGATCTGATCTGTTTCAATCGGGAAAAGCTATGATATAAATAGTCGAAGCCATCCCCTTGGCGTAGAGACCAATTGAGTGGGAGGCTTCGGGGGAATGTCCCGCTAGCGCCTAAGGAAATATTTTATCGGCCCATAAGCCTAACTCAATCTGGCGAGATCTAGGTATGGAGGCGAAACGGGGGAGGGAACCTCGTTGATTAAACATTTGCTATGGTGGGCGATAACGCGCTCTGCTTGCTCTCGCAGATGCACGTGGGTAGCATGTTTTTCAAACATGTGATAGCGGCTGAATTTAAGCGGCCTCAGACCGTTCTATCACACTCAGTATACGGCAGAAAACTGTATGATAAACTCCATCCGGAACTAGCTTATAAATAAATATTACGCTGCAACGAAGTGTTTTTTATATATATATATATATATATATATATATATATATATATATATATATATATATATTATAAGCCAAGGCTTTACTACGCTTACTACCAGCCCTTTGAGATGTTGGCCTCCGGCCTTTTTGGCCTTTCAAACCGCTTTTTTCAGCCCCCTTTCATAATGGTTATAATTATTTGTTTAAACAGCCCCTTTAATCTGCCTAAGAAGAAAGAAAATAAATAAATACACTAAAAAAATGGAAAGTTCAAAAGATTTTTTATTTATGTATTTCCTAAAAAATAACTGGTATTATAAAGTATTTAAAAAGAAAATTTTTAAAATGCCTTAAATTATTTCCTTTCCAAGCGCTTTTTTCAACCCTCTTTCCTAAAGTTTTAAACTATTTGTTTAAGCACCCAACGTGTCCTCCTAAAAAGAAAGAAAATACATAAATACACAAAAATGAAACAATAATAATAATAATAATAATAATAATTTTTAAAATAATGATAAAATCTATAACGGACATCCAAGCTAGGAGAAATTTCTTTTTAAAAAATCTCATTCTAAAGATATAGAATTAGGGATATATATATATATATATATATATATATATATATATATATATATATATATATATATATATATATATATATATATATACATATATATATATATATATATATATATATATATATATATATATATATATATATATATATATATATATATATATAACGGGTTTTCCATCCAAACGAATCGAAGTTAGCAGTAAATAAAACACTGTTATTCGTGAAAATTTATTAATTTCACTATTGGATCATGTTATTTAAGTCATGGCAATTATGTGTGTAAAATAATATCGCGGCATTGTTGCTCTTCGATCTCACCAATATGTCTTATTATCTCATCCCTTAACTGTTGAATTGTTGTTGGCTTATTGGCATAGACCTTACTTTTGAGATGACCCGAAAGGAAGAAATCTAAAGGCGTCAAGTCACACGATCGTGGTGGCCAATTGATCTCGCTGTTTCGAAAGATGATGCAACCTGGGAACCTCTCATTCAATAAAGCAATTGTTGCATTGGCTGTGTGGCATGTGGCGCCGTCCTGTTGAAACCACAAATCTTCGACATTCATATAATTCAATTCAGGCAATAAAAAAGTTAATTATCATGACACGGTATTTATCGCCTGTCTCCGTAACAGAATTCTCGGCATCGTTTTCTAAGAAATACGGCCCAATGATTTCCCTAGCAAAAATGCACACCAAACAGTGAGCTTCTGTGGATGCATTGGCTTTTCAACAATCTTCCTGAAATTTTCATCAGCTCAAATGGGACAATTCTGCTTATTAATGAATCCACTAAGATTAAAATTGGCTTCTTCACTGAAGATGATTTGTTGCGAAAAATCATCATCGGCTTGTGTTTGCTTATGCACTGAATTGACGAATGTACGGCGTTTCAAATGGTCAGCAGTCTTCATTTCTTGTGTTAATTGATTTCTAAGTGTGTAGAGACAAATCTTTTGTCAAAATTCGATGTAACGTTGTTGTGGAGAGGTTCAATTCCTGCGCGCGATAACGAATAGAGGTGTCTGCATCTTTAACTACATTCTCCCGCACTACAGTAATGTTTTTAGCTGAACGGCGTAAACGAGCACGCAATGACGTTTTTATATATACCACTGACCCCGTTTGTTTGAATTTATGAACAATTTTCCCAATTGCACTCTCGTTTAGGCGATTATGCTAACCAAAAAAATTGCGAAGTGTCGGAAATGCGTTTCTGTTTGAACATTCATTTTCATAATAGGCTTCGATAACTTTAACACGTTGTTTAATTGTTAATCTTTCCATGGTTGAAATTGCCTAAGACTGAAACTGTTAAATCTGAAAGGAAAAGAAAAAAATCCTTAGACGCTTAATCTTAACTCACATTTAAAATCGCTCCAAGTTATTGGAACACCCTTTATATATATACGAGGGGCAGTCAATAAGTTTTGTGATTCGGATATAAGGAAACGAGATCTAAGGAAAAGTGTTTTATTATTTTTCAATATAACTACCCTTGACTTGAATGCACTTGCGCGACTTGTCCCTGAGGCTTTGAATTCCCGATAACCAAAAATCTCCCGACTGCCGTTCAATCCACTCCTGGACGGCGAGCTACACATCTTCATCGTTCCCAAACTGGCGTCCACGCAGTGCAGCCTTGAGCTGGCGGAATAAAAAGTAGTCGCTAGGGGCCAGATCTGGACTGTAGGGGGAGGGGGGAGCTTCTCGAATCTGCACTCGCACAGGGCAGCTTGTGCAACTCTGGCCTTTTGGACTTTGACGACGTTGAAGTCGATCATGGGGGGTGAGGTTTCTAGGGACCCAACAGACAAAAACCTTGGTCATGGCCAAATTGTCATGGATGATGTTGATAACACTTCCATGTGATATTCCAAGTTCTCGCTCGATTTGTTCGAACTTCACCCGTCGATTTTCGAGGATGATCCTCTCCACAAGGGCCACATTGTCCTCCTTGGTCACGTCTGACCGGCATCCTGGACTAGGGTCATCTTTAAGGGACTCACGACCATGGCGGAACTCTCTATTCAAGCGAACAATGGTTGCAACTATGCGTTCATGCATCTCTTTTGCATTCTTGCCTTCCTTGGTCAAAAGTTTGATCTCTGCGCGGTGCTCAAACTTCTCCATTGTTGGGAAATTTGTGATTGACGATCTGCGATCAGCTACTGCTTCTTAAATAGACGAGGCAGGAGCGTGCGGCTGCAGGTCCTGACTTGTCATAACTTGTCCTAACACCCCCACAAACAGCCATCCCCCTTCCTCTGTTTTTCTCAACCGATTCTCCAAACTTATTGACCGCCCGTCTTATATATATATATATATATATATATATATATATATATATATATATATATATATATATATATATATATATATATATATATATATATATATATTTTATATATAAATATATTATATATATATTACATATATATATATATATATATATATATATATATATATATATATATATATATATATATTCTGTTTACGATCATTAATAATTTGCATTAGTGTAAATACCAAAATATTTTTATTCTTGATAATCTAATAATAGATGATTCATTTTCACACACCCGAAGACGTGTGCAGAGCCCAAAACGTTGTCAATAAAGAATAAGCAATATTAATACCCCCTTTATTTCTGTTTTTATTTAAGCCTGAGAATTAAATTATCCACCGTGAAAAGGAACTTCATCGAGTATTTTTCCTCCAAGTATGGCCCTACATGACTCTACTTGTTTAATGAATACCTAAACACCTCCCTCAAACTGCAAAAATAGATACTTGATACAGAATTTCTCGAAATTTGTCGTACTTCTTCTATTTAACGCTGGCAGGCACTAAATTTATTATCAAAGTAACAAGCCACTGTTCTCTTCCTTTACAGGAAGAGCTTGGTTACACAGGCACCCCTGCGGGGTGTAGGAATTACAATGATTTCATTTTGTAACCCAATGTATTTCTCTAATAGTTTTTACAAGGTTAAATCATTCAAAGACTGCAACATTATTTTTAGGTCACACGATATGGGCATGTTACGTTCTCTTTAACAAAACAGTAATTTAGTTATTCCTAGTCCCGACAAAGGAGTCTATAAAAGACTAATGAATAAATAGCCTATACGAGTCAGCAACTGTCCCCATCAACAAATCCAGTCCTACCTTGCATCTTCATCCCCAAATCAATCCAATCTATTCATAAAACTGCGCAGAGAGGAGGCTTGAATCACGTGACGACTTACCCTATTTCATTCATCTATCACTGCAGCGGCCAAACATCCTTCGACCAGAAGTAGCTGTTCGACTCCAACTAATCTTGCACGTACTTGGCCGTGTGGGCCGTGGCACCGGCTTACTGAAATACGTAGTCCGCTTACTTCGTGATCTTTATCATCCAAGGCACCAATTTCGTGCCCAAGATGTCTCTGGAATCGACTGCGGTGAAACTGTAACAAGCCGGGACTCACAATGGTGGTGTATTCTCGCGATTTAAAACCACGACCCCGAAACTTCATCACGAAGCCCCTCTGCTTGGTCGTGGACAAGTAAACAATGTTTACCGTAATCGTTTCTTCATCAGAACAAAATTGATTTTCAGGACTATTCAAGACCTAGGAAAAGCGACGATGGCACTCTCGATGTTGCTTTTAGATATGGTAGGCGTGAAGAGTCCTTTCCACGTACCTCTAGCTCTTTGCGCATGCACTCCTCTTTGGTGGCCATGGACAATGTGGCAACGAGATGTTATTCGAGAGCGCTGTCATTTTGAGCTTGGAGCATTTTCGACGGCCTTTCTCACATTCAAACGTTTGACAACTTGACAACTTGACGTCTGCCAGAATGAGGTCGATTTTGAAGCTCCACTCTATTCTTGAGCCTCTCCAAGACTCTGTGCATGGTCATCTGGCTGACTTTCTGCCACTTGGCAATGTTGAACTTGTAGCCCGCGCGCAGGAGAGCAGACATCTCAATTCTTTTAACTTCCATCTCGTTCTAATGTCACATGCTCAAAGGTAGAACTTTAGGTAGGTTTTAAGGAACTTTTTCAATCACTCACGTAAACCTCTCAGAAAACAAAAATAACTCGGTACGGTTTCAGAATCACATGAGCACTCATATTTCTCACGTTTCTTCCAATAAACACTAATAACCTATTAGCTATATTTGCAGCCCTTAGGTAGAGCTTTCTAAGCAGGAGGTCAAAACTTACGAGGACCCCAAAATCTTCATCGCGTTATGACCTCCATAAAACTCTCCCATTCAATTTATACTCAATAGTAGATTAAACAAACCTATGTAAAATACAGTATATTTTCTTATGTTAAATTTCATGTGTGATTTGACTGAAAATTAGAAGATTTTGATCAATTCATTTTGTAATACCTCTGAATCAGAATAAGTAAGACCTTATAATCCTACCGAACATCATTTCTCAGATTACTGCTTATACCTATGTTGATAGCATTAATATATATATATATATATATATATATATATATATATATATATATATATATATATATATATGTATTAGAATAACGGCCCCAACACTGATCCCTGAGGAAACCCAATGTTAACATTCCCTCACTCAGATTTAATCCCACCTATTCCAACTTCTTGCTTTCTCTAAGCCACGACTAAATCCAAATAAAAATCTTTTTATCAATCGCCTGCGCTTTAGTTTTATTCAAAAGTTGTAAGCACGGCACCCTTTTGAAAACCTTACGAAAATATGAATGAACAATGTCGTAATTCTCCTCTCTATCACCAGCATTGTACCGTGTTGAGATTCTCTAATCAACTTAGATTTATCTGAGTGATCTTTAATAGATTTTGCTATCACAGATTCCATCATTTTCCTGACCACTGATGTCAAACTCAATGGCCGGCAATTAGACATGATCGCTTTTCGCCCGTTTTTAATATAGGCATCATATTAGCTATCTGCCACGCTGTTGGTACGATGCCAGTTTCAACGATTTTCTAAATATGCATGCTAGTGGCAAATGTAATACATCTTAACATTCCTTCAAATACTATGAGAAATATCGACAGGGCTCTGTGCTTTACTACATTTAATCCAATCTATTTCTGTTGAAACCATCTCTTTTGTAATCATAATATCCTCGAATTTCTCCTCCCCATTACCCTGAAGACTAAGGTCTCCTAAGCTACAATTAACTTTTGTTCGAGTGTAAATACTGAAGGAAAATATTTATTTATTTAACATCCTCGCCATTGCATCACAATCACTCACTAACTCCCCATCTGTAGTATTAAGTGTGACTATTTTATCTCTAATTTGATTCCGGTATAATTGAAAGACACCTTTGGGATCTTCCTTTACCTTATTTGCTACTTTATTTTCAGAATTTCTTTTTGCTACCCGAATTAACTTTTAATGTCCCAAGCTAATTCATTGTATCTCTGCCATAATTGATTCCTACCCTTTATCATTTTTCAATAAATAAGAACTTTAATGCCGATATTATGTTTAATTTTATCCGACATCCAGTTATGGTCGACAGACTTGGTTCTATTATCTATATATGGAATAATCATATTCTGCCCGGCAAATATCTACTTAAACAATGTCTCATATTCCTCTCTACCTGAAGGTTATCTTCCCCTTCATCTGCTCCACTTAATCTAGCATTTCCTAATCTGACCCCTTACTCGTTAGTTCTTAAATAAATCTCCATATTCCTCTTCAGAACACTATAATTCGTTTTTCTAAAGTCGCTATTTCCAAAATTTTCCCCAATCTCTCTATCGTCAATACCCTCCCCTATTGGTTTCAACTAAATCCAATATATTATCGCCCATAGTGAGTAGGTTTACAACTTGTCTTAGTGACCTATCCTGCATCATATTTAAAACTTCCTCGGCCTCCTGATCCTAAACAAGAGCTTCTTAGGCTATATTTTTCTGATTAAAATCACTCACTATACAGACATATTCACTTCTACATGTACATTCTATCTCTTGCTACAGACGAAACGAAGTTGCCTTACTAAGATGTGCTGGTCTATATAATAATCCGATGATAAGTCTATCCTTCCCTTTCTTAAACTCTAACTATAATGACTTTGTGTTAGCGTCTGTATTAATTGTATTTTCACAACCCTGAAGATTACCTCCAATATAAATATTCACCCTTCTTTCATTTTTCCTGTTCCTATCTCTATGAAACATATTATCTGGGCTTCTGGTCTAAAGTTGCTTGCTGACAATCAAGCCATCACACACTCAGTTATCCCAATCGCTGCCTAATCTAAGCATATATAAAACTACCGAGACTATTTACCCCCTCCTACTGTCCACAATCTTTCCTAACAAACCTCTATATCTAGCCCCTATCTTCTCAGACCTAGTTTTCCCTATGCCATCACTCCCAGAAGTAAAATAACAACTGAATCCCTGTAAGCTTCATTTACTTTCCTTCAATTCTTTCATTCCTATCTGCTACAAGTCCAATTGGCAAACAAAGCACCCTCCACCTTTTGCGCTTGAGTTCACACAAAATCATGTCTAAATACCCAATCTGTGAATCATTCACCACAACCTGTTCATGCAAATTATTAACTTCACATACATTTATATCCTCTCCTTCTCCTATGTTTCCTAAGACACTCAATCTATTACTATAAGTCATAGGCGCATTCCTATACTTTCTACCTCGGTCTAATCACCTTCATCCTTAACAACACCAGCCCTACTTCTATCAGGATTAGAAGATGCCTCAATAGAGACCTGTTCTCTTCCTCACTGTTACACCTTATACTCTCTCCTATCTCCACTAGCGCTCCTTCTAGCTAATGTAAATGGGGCTAATTTACGTTTCCCAGAACTCCGTTTAGGCCTTGTACTGTAAATGTAGAGAAATGGCTACCTTAAGCATCCTGGAAGAGTATAGGTACATTAAAGCCCCCCCCCCCCTCATGAGGAGAAGCGTGGGAAAGGTAGCCGGCGAAACTGCTTACCATGTGTGATCTCCCCGCCGCTGTGGGCAGTTGGAGCTAACATCTGTTTTAAGGCGACCACCTAAGGTCCTTAAACGACGCTCTAACGATCCAATTACCTACGAGACCCATAAACCCGTGGTTATGGAAAAAAAAGCGGTGCGAGTCAGAAGGCACGCCAAGTAGCGGTGCGGTTGCGAGCCTCTAATTTGCGAGCTGACTTGGGCACCCCATTGCCACCTCAGGAATTCTTGCTCTTCCCAGATGCTAACTCACCATTGTCCCATCCTCTCTTGCCTCTGTGGCCTGGGGCCTTCCCCTTTAGATGGGGCGGCAATCCGCCTATAAATAAGCCCCGCAAAGAAAGAGAAGGAGATTATCAGAAGTCGATACGCCAGAGGAGGATTAGTTCGTGAAGATCGATCCATCGGCCAGACAAGAAGATTATCAGAAGTCGATACGCCAGAGGAGGATTAGTTCGTGAAGATCGATCCATTGGCCAGACAAGAAGATTATTAGAAGTCGATTCGCCAGAAGAAAGATTAGTTTGTGAAGATCGATCTTTCAGCCAGACAAGAAGATTAGAAGTCGATACGCCAGAAGAAGGGTTAGTTCGTGAAGATCGATCCTTCGGCCATACAAGACTATTTCCGTGAGAAACGATAGGATCAGATTGAGAAAATCGATCCCCCCTTTTCAGGGCCATATTAACCTAAATAGTCAAGCTTTATATCGGTGCCATACCGAAGAAGGCTTTTCAGTCTGCAAAGAAGTCCGACTGAAGAAAAGCAAAGCCGCTCACACTCGAGCGACTCTCACATCTCAAGGTCCGTAAGAGTGAGAGGAGAAGAACCCAGCCCCAACGAGCTCCCGTTCTTTAATTACGTTGAAGAATCAGCCCCCGTCACAGGCGACAAGCAATCCCTCCACGAAAATTCAACCAGCGGCCACAACACTGCAAAGCGAGAGATAAGTCCTCCAACGACATCCGGCAATCCCTAATACCTACCTGTAAGTTAAAAATAACATTTATATCTCTATTGCGATAGTAGAAGTTTAGTACGTCCAAAGTTTTAAAGGAGAGTAGAAACGTTTGTTCTTGAACCTAGGTCATATGTGTTTGTAGACGAGAGTACGTTAATTTAATGTTTAACGCTAATCAAATAGAGTCGCGATAAAAAAAATACTAATCGGCCATTGGTATGTTTACGGGAAGCCCATTTGTTTATTTTTTGTCATTGAAAGATCTTTGATGCCAAAGATAGAAATGTGTTAACTGTTGGTTTGTAATATTTAAGTGTTTAATTTAAAATACATGTTTATTTTGGTAGATTCTGGTGTTTCCTCTTATCCTTATGTGTTTGAAAATAGCTCTTCCTTAAGAACTAAACCACTGAATCAGCACTCTTAGAACAAAGCCTACTTCATCATAGAAGTAACTCACGCCCCTTAAAGCATACCGATACTAGAAGGGTGTCAAAGAGTATAGTGATCAAAACCAAGGGTCATTCTACGACATATTATTAAAGTGGTGTCAGGTCTAGAGGTTTTATATTAGAAAGAACCCAGCAGTGGCTATTTAAGGAAGAGCTAACACATAAAAGGAACACCAGGAATAATAGAATATTTGACGAGTGGAAAATTGGTAAAGTTAGAGGTGGATACCATCTAAAAGTAATTGTTAGGCCAAGTGGTAAGTTTCGGTGGTGGAATAGGTCAGCCTGATTAAAAACAAGGTAGATGACTGACATAAGCGCGATGGCATTGTTTGACCTTTATCGGAAGCAAGGTTAAAGCCTCGGACTGGAAGGAACCGAGCTGAACTCGTATATTCAGGAGAAAAAGAGAAACGAAAGAGAGTTTATTTAGGAGAAAGAGAGAAACGAAAGAGAAGAAAGAAGAGAAGAACGTAAAATGAAAATGGAAGCTGATGAAAGAAGAGAAAAGGCGAAAATGGAAGCTGATGAAAGAGAGAAGATAAGGGCCCACGAAAGAGCTCTTAGCAAAGACGAGTTAGAGGTGCAGTCAGTGTCATCCAGAACAGGAGTATCACCAGCGGCCAGCATGAAACTCCCGGAGTACAGGGACGATTAAGATTTATGCTCATATCTCTCCCATTTTGAGAAAATATTTGAAGTCAATAATTGGGACCTAGAAGAAGATGTGGTCGCCAGACTGTCACCGCTACTCAATCGTAGGATGAGAGAGATATCCGTATCTTTACCCTCAGAAGCGACTGTGGACTATTCCACTCTCAAAGCCGAACTTCTCTCAGCAACAAACCTTAACCTCGGAAGAATATAGGATGAAGTTCAGGCAGTCTCGTATAAGACCTGGACAAACATACAAACATTTTGGCTTTGAGCTTCGTCGAAGCCTACAGTTTTGGATGGAGTCAGAAGGGGTAGAGATCGAAGTCACTGCGGTCGTCGACTTCATGCTTAGAGATCAGTTACTAAGTACACTACCCCACGAAATCCGTGCATTCGTTAAGGACGGAAAAGCTTCTACCTTCAACGAGTGTCTGGACGAGGCTGACCTCCACGCGGTAAATCATCGGTTATATCCGAGGGAGTACAAGAAAGAGAAGGCTCCCTCCCCAAAGAAAAATGGGCCGCCACCCAGGCATTTGCAGAAGAAGCCCTTTAAGTTCTAAGTAGCAAAAGGAACTTATAAGCCAAATTTTGGAGGAGAAAAAAATCAAAAAGAAGTTAGGAGTCCACAAGGATCATACCTTAATACCGGGACGTATCCCAGGAAGCCTGTCACTTGTTATACCTGCGGGATAATAGGTCACCTGAGTTTCCAGTGCCCACAGAACTCATGACTGAGGGAGACCTCGAGACAACAGGTGCAAAACCTGACTGCCGCGATCTCAGCCGGACAAGCTGATTCGTCCTACGTCCCCGCGCCAACATCCGAAGGGCCCCAGCAACAGGTAAACTTTCTATTTTAACAAAAGTTCGCCAGGCGGCCTACAATTTGAAGAGGGAACTGTTAATGGGTGCCGAGTATCCACTTTAGTCAGAGACACTGGATGTACGTGCATAGTGGTATCCGACAAGTTGCTGCCCCCAGTAAACCCTAACCATAAGAAATTCGCAATCGTCAACGACTTTTTAGGACGCGACAATCGATTCCCCGTCGTGAGATGTCATATACAATGCAGATATTTCACCGGTTGGACGGACGTGGTAGTAGCCCCGATTAAGTTCTGCGCAGTACCAATCGGACAAAACCCCCTAATTCCCCAGCAAGAAGTAGCCCAACAAGTAGTTACCCGGGCACAAGAAGCCCAGAGGAAAGAGCAACCTGCTAAGTTGACCCCGTGGATTACCCTCGAAGACAATGGGTTCAAATTGACTTCCTTCGCCAGTGCTCAGAAGGAATGCCCCACTCTTAAACCTCTATGGGAGAAAGCTATTAAAGGTGAAATTCTCCAAGTGAAAGGAAAGAAGCCTATCCAGTATATCGTAGAAGACTCACTTCTCTACCTTAATATCAGCGAGGAGGATAAGGAGAACAAGAAAGCACTGTGTGTACCTCAAGAATACACGCAAAGAATTTTGAATACCGTGCATGATAAAATATTAGCCGGACACTTTGGGCACAACAAAACGGCGCAGCAGATATTCCGACACTTTTATTGGCCCCAGGCCGCCAGGGAAATTGTGGCCTATTTGCCGATCATGCGACGTGTGTCAGAAGGATCCCTCCAGAGGACGGGTACCTCCCGCTCCCTTACAAAAGGTGCCCGTTATTACCGAACCATTCTTTCGAGTGGCTATTGATTTGGTGGGACCAACTTACCCCCCTTCAAGTGGAGGACACTCCTACATCCTCACCCTAGTGGATTGTGCCACCCGGTTCCCAGATGCCGTGGCCCTACGGAAGATTGACACTATTTCCTGGTGGAAGCATTAATTTCAATTTTTGCACGAGTAGGCCTGCCTAAAGAAATTCTATCGGATAGAGGGCGCCAATTCACCTCAGAATTGAAGGAGCAAGGTCTAACCGCCGGGCCGACCAAGTGTTATTTTGCCTACGAATCCATTGACTACCTGGGATTCAAAATAGGACAAAAACACTTGACTACCCAGCAAGAAAAAGGGGACGCCATAGTCAAGATGCCGCGGCAGAAAAAAAAGAAACAACTCCGATCGTTTATGGGAGCAGCCTCGTTCTATAGGCGTTTTGTACCACACTTCGCTTCCATTGCGGCCCCACTGAATGATTTGTTAAAAAAGACAGCGTCAGACCCTCTCACGTGGAACCCCCATGCAATAACTCAGTTGGAGGTTCTAAAAGGAAAACTCGTAACTGCGCCCATTCTTCGCTTACCAAATCCCAACAAGATCTTCGGCCTTCGCACGGACGCTAGTCAGGACGGGTTAGGCGGAGTATTGCTTCAATACGAAGATGACGAAACAGCCTATCCCATAGCTTATGTCAGTAGAAAACTTTTGACTAGAGAAAAAGCCTACGCTACTATCGAAATCGAAGCTTTGGCCATAATATGGTCCATAGGTAAATTCAAATATTATCTAATAGGGCGCGAGTCTAAGTTGGAATGCGACCATAAACCGTTGTCATACTTAAGTAAAAATAAGAGTAAGAATAGGAGACTCCTGAGATGGAGTTTACTCTTGATGGAGTACCAGTACTCCATTACCTTTATAAAAGGGTCCAACAATTGTATGGCCGACTCGTTAAGTCGGAACCCTGTCGACGAACAAGGAGCAGCCCAACTATTGTATTATAGCAGAGTTAAGTGTAAATCAGTAGAATTGTAAGTAAGTAGGGGCGAGTAACCCCCTAGTGGTAGGTAAGAAAATCCTTAGTTAGCTCAGTAATATAGGAATCAATGTAAGGTCAGGTAAAATGTTATCGAGGCATTCCTGAGTGAACTAGAATTTATTGTATAATATAATGTTCGGTAAGTTACCCTTGTATATTATTGTATGCATCGGATTGGAACCCCCCCCGCCGGTATTTTCTTAAGGAGGGAGGTAAATGTAGAGAAATGGCTACCTTAAGCATCCTGGAGGAGTATAGGTATATTAAAGCCCCCCCCCCCCCCTCAAGAGGAGAAGCGTGGGAAAGGTAGCCGGCGAAACTGCTTACCATGTGTGATCTCCCCGCCGCTGTGGGCAGTTGGAGCTAACATCTGTTTTAAGGCGACCACCTAAGGTCCGTAAACGACGCTCTAACGATCCAATTACTTACGAGACCCATAAACCCGTGGTTATGGAAAAAAAAGCGGTGCGAGTCAGAAGGCACGCCAAGTAGCGGTGCGGTTGCGAGCCTCTAATTTGCGAGCTGACTTGGGCACCCCAGTACCACCTCAGGAATTCTCGTTCTCCCCAGATGCTAACTCACTATTCACAACCCCCCCGTCTTTGCCTCTGTGGCCTGGGGACTTCCCCCTTTAGATGGGGTGGCAATCCGCCTATAAATAAGCCCCGCAAAGAAAGAGAAGGAGATTATCAGATGTCGATACGCCAGAGGAGGATTAGTTCGTGAAGATCGATCCATCGGCCAGACAAGAAGATTATCAGAAGTCGATACGCCAGAGGAGGATTAGTTCGTGAAGATCGATCCATCGGCCAGACAAGAAGATTATTAGAAGTCGATTCGCCAGAAGAAAGATTAGTTCGTGAAGATCGATCTTTCAGCCAGACAAGAAGATTAGAAGTCGATATGCCAGAAGAAGGGTTAGTTCGTGAAGATCGATCCTTCGGCCATACAAGACTATTTCCGTGAGAAACGATAGGATCAGATTGAGAAAATCGATCCCCCCCTTTAGGGCCATATTAACCTAAATAGTCAAGCTTTATATCGGTGCCATACCGAAGAAGGCTTTTCAGTCTGCAAAGAAGTCCGACTGAAGAAAAGCAAAGCCGCTCACACTCGAGCGACTCTCACATCTCAAGCTCCGTAAGAGTAAGAGGAGAAGAACCCAGCCCCAACGAGCTCCCGTTCTTTAATTACGGTGAAGAATCAGCCCCCGTCACAGGCGACAAGCAATCCCTCCACGAAAATTCAACCAGCGGCCACAACACTGCAAAGCGAGAGATAAGTCCTCCAACGACATCCGGCAATCCCTAATACCTACCTGTAAGTTAAAAATAACATTTATATCTCTATTGCGATAGTAGAAGTTTAGTACGTCCAAAGTTTTAAAGGAGAGTAGAAACGTTTGTTCTTGAACCTAGGTCATATGTGTTTGTAGACGAGAGTACGTTAATTTAATGTTTAACGCTAATCAAATAGAGTCGCAATAAAAAAAATACTAATCGGCCATTGGTATATTTACGGGAAGCCTATTTGTTTATTTTTTGTCATTGAAAGATCTTTGATGCCAAAGATAGAAATGTGTTAACTGTTGGTTTGTAATATTTAAGTGTTTAATTTAAAATACATGTTTATTTTGGTAGATTCTGGTGTTTCCTCTTATCCTTGTGTGTTTAAAAATAGCTCTTCCTTAAGAACTAAACCACTGAATCAGCACTCTTAGAACAAAGCCTTCTTCATCATAGAAGTAACTCACGCCCCTTAAAGCATACCGATACTAGAAGGGTGTCAAAGAGTATAGTGATCAAAACCAAGGGTCATTCTACGACAATGCAGTTTATTAACTTCACATACATCTATATCCTCTCCTTCTCCTATGTTTCCTAAGACACTCAATCTATTACTATAAGTCATAGGCGCATTCCTATACTTTCTACCTCGGTCTAATCACCCTCATCCTTAACAACACCAGCCCTACTTCTATCAGGATGAGGAGATGCCTCAATAGAGACCTGTTCTCTTCCTCACTGTAACACCTTATACTCTCTCCTATCTCCACTAGCGCTCCTTCTAGCTAATGTAAATGGGCTAATTTACGTTTCCCAGAACTCCGTTTGGGCCTTGTACTGAAATCCTCCCTAAGTTCAGTGACTAAATGATCCAACACATGTAGCTATCCTTTCTAAATTCTGCGCTTTCCCCTCCTCTAATTCCACTACACACTTGTAAAGGCAAAACAAGAAATTAAGTTCTTTCGCCTCAAAACAGAAATGAAGAGAGGTCCTACAAGAAGGTGCTCATATATCTGCCAAGATAAAATAATACAAGGAATGCTGTCTCAAATATATTAAATAAATATAATGCACTTCCCGACTTCCCGGTGAGAGTGAGAGAGACGAGTAAATCGGGAGCTTGCGACAGATGCAGGGGCAGAGATAATGGTGACAAGGACTGGCAGGGTTCTTGTTAGGCGGTGCAGATAACAGCACGTCCACGATGTACCAACTTCCGATAGGCTCCCTTTATTCGAGTCAGGAGGTCCCTTTATTTCCTTTACGGTAAGTGTGGACGTGACTAAATTCATGCCGACTTTCAACTCGCCGACCCGCGCTGCTCAGCCACTACGAAGTAATTTAATAGTGCGTCATAAACCACGTAGTAGGTTATCCTTACAAAACTCAAGAAACCCACATACAACAAACCCACTCTCTACCTCCATCATTCCACATCCAGCACACAACACACAAAAATTCACGTTCACTTTTATCCATAAGCTAATCCTCACTCATCTACCTTTCTCTCAACTCTTTGCACTCAGCCATTTTTATCAAATTAATATTTGTTTAAATAAATAAATGTCCTTGACTTATATAAAAAGGAATATGTGCACTCACTAATGTGAAAGGGTAGCACACTAGTTAACACTTTAAACAGGTAAAAAGAACACTAATTCACTATATTAATTAACTCAGGTATCTAGCAAGGCAAGCGCTGATCCTAAAAGACAGCACAGTATCAAGACAAAATAGCAGTAAACACACTTTTATATTTCCAACAAAGAACAATTACTAAACACAAATATATTATTCACAAAAAAGATAATACACACCCAAATCAAACTGGTACTTCAAAATTATGCTGAATATCGAATCGAACAGAGAGCTTCTTCAAATGCATCGTTCTAGGAGCAAACCAGGTTATCTTCCTAAAATGCATAACTGCCTCAACAATACTACCAAATTTTCCAAAATAACAACCATTGTACAAAGCAATCCTTTGGTTGGAAGACTTAACTTACCGTCTGCTCACTAAACTTACTTTATCAAAGCTATACACTTTCTATTCAAACTTTTCTAGGTTAGGTTTCCTCTATGGACTCCTCAAGGTCGAGAAACTTAATCTACCCCTTTGCAATATCTTTGCCGCTTATTCAGTGCCGACCTACAAATTAGCAAAACATTTAACAAATCTCAAATTATTTTCTACCAAATAGTTCTCCTTTTCCTAAAGAACTTCATAACTTTAATCTTGATTCTGCTAAAAAAGAAACTAGTCAATTTTAAAACAAAATCATTATTCACCGACATACCTGTTAATTAAGTAATAGAAACTATTCTTCAAAGAATTTTTTATAAACACTCAATCCAATGTTTACCAGCAAATAGATGGTAATGGTATAGGTTCCTCTTCTGTTGCTCCCAATCACTGCAGACATCTCTATGAAGATAATGGAGGAGAAATTTGTTTATACCTGCCTTAACAATTTTGCCTCATTTACTATCGCCGTTATTTCGATGATTACTTGGCTATAATCAATATTAAAAACAAATCAGTAGTTTTAGATTATATTAATGCCATGCACACCAACATAAAATACAACACTGCAGTCGAAAAAGATAATGTCCTTTCATTTATAGACATTCTGATTAATATTTCTGTTAATAAAATGAATATGTGGGTATTTTCAAAAACCAACTTTCACAGGTCTTGGACTAATTTTTTTTCCGTTTTGTGATCAAGTTACACAAGTATTGTAAGCAAAGATTCCTTTTATCTATCATTACCATATTTAGGCTCTCTCTGCTGCTTCTTCTGCCAAAAATTACTAAAACTTATTCAACAATATGCCTCCCTATTCACTATAAAGTAATGTTCACCAATAATCCATCAATATATTCAATGTTTAATGTAAAAGACAACCTCTCCGTCACCTGCCTGATATATCTTTTCAATTTTCCTCGCTGTGATCGAGGCACTTATAACGAGCACCGTTTCGTTATTTTGAGTCAGATTTGTATTCTTATTCAGGCATCAGCAAGAGAACTGGCAAACCTCTGAAGCGGAAGGAATCATCAGCTATCAGGGATCATATCATAGAAAGTAAATTGATGTTGGTACCGATAATTTAAAAGTCCTAACCCATTGCAAAAATAATATTTTCCTCCGTAATATAGAATCATTATACACATTAAAATGTTAAATCCTTCCACCTACAATGATTCTACTGCTGTTCAGCTACTTTTAATTTAACTCTCCCTATCCCCCAACAAAGTTGTCTACCTGTGTCCAGTTTGTATCTTATACAGTTGAGTTTGTCTCGTGGTTCAACTTGGTATTTTACGCTGCTGCATTTCTACTCGATTTCTTTTTCATCAATAATATAATTTTGCATCATGTGCCGATCATTCAAATCTAATCTCTAATTACTTAATAAATAACACAAACTGTTTGCGATGATTAATAACACTGGGTAACAAATTTCCACAAAATATCTGTTTCTCTTATTTTCTTAAGTGTTTTGAATTCTAAATTTTGCGCTGATTCCAAATATGTCCTTACTTTTCTCTACCATCGACCGTTTGAAAGATATAACAAATTATTCTAATATCAAAAAATGTATGGGGTACACTTACATTTGTCGCTAACTTATTTATTTTCTTTTTCAGATTTATATGATAAATATTGACTTTTTTTTATTATGGCTACAGGAGGATGCAGAAATTCACCAGATTCGTTCTGTTTTGTGTGTGGTTTCTATGTGGACCTAAGCATGTATCACATAAAATTGTGAAAGGTGCAAAATACTGAATTGCTTATAGACTGTACTTTGGAATGAGTATGGCTGACCAAGAAAAACCATGGGCCCCCATCCCATGTAATATGTGACATTTGTCGATCAAATTTAGATGCATGGCTGAGAGGTGCAAGAATTGCAATGCCATTTGCTGTAGTGAGAGTTTGGCGAGAGCCAAAATATCATCACGATGATTGCTATTTTGGCATGATTGACATATCAAAGTACATTTTATCCTCTATTAAACCTGTACCACATGATGATACCTTATTGGTTCTACGGCCGCCAGAAAATGTAAGTAAATCCTATCAAATTGTAAGCTATATTCTTTGTAACAGAATTAATACTTAAATATTCAAAACATCTAGCTAAGGTTTCTTGTAATGTGATTACACAAGCAATCCATATTTATGCTCCAGCTATTAAATGTATCCCTTTTTATATATATATTTTTTCAGGTAAAGGGTATGATGGGGGTCTCATCAGGAGAGTCGAAGGTTGTGACAATGAAGAAATGGATGAAACGTTTGAGCCAAGAATGAGTACCCGCCCACAATTTCCAAATCAACGTGAAATGGATGAACTCATCAGGGACTTGGGTCTCACTAAGTCAGGAACTGAGCTTTTGGCATCCAGACTTAATAAATGGAATCTGTTGGGGAAGGACGGCAGATCGACAGTATACAGGAAGTGCCATGAGGAATTTGAAGTATACTTTGGTATAAGTGAGGATCTCCGCTTCTGCAAAGATATTAATGGCTTGTTTACAGCTATTGGAATTGATCACAACACTGAAGAATGGCAACTTTTCATAGATAGTTAAATTTGAAAGTTTGTTGGTTTTAGTCGTTATATCAAGCTAGGTAGCTTCTCAAGCGGACGCCAACCGAGGCAAGCTCCAACTCCCCACCGAGATGCTCAGTAACGTTGGTAACCTCCATTAATAAATAGTGTTAGCTTAAAAAGAATCCTGACGGAGATTCAAACTGCCGACCCAGCAATTGCCGGGCAAGCACGCTAACCACTATACTAGCCGGAAAGCTAGTTCTACACAAAGCCTCATAGCTTTTTTACTATATAATGGAAATCAGTGTCCATCCCTGCCCATAGCATACTCGGTACAGATGAAGGAAGAATATGACAATGTAAAAAAGCTTCTTGAGAAGGTAAACTATACTAAGTTTTAATGGGATGTTTGTTGTGATTTTAAAATTCTTGCCTTCTTACTCGGATTGTAGGGTGGGTACACTACGTATTCATGTTTTCTTGGCTACTCTACCAGAAGGTAGAGTGGCCCCCTCGAGATGACTTGCAGCCAGGCAAACTAAATGTTATTAGACAGCCTCTTGTAGAGCCTGACAAAGTTTTATTACCTCCACTTCATATAAAGCTTTGTTTGGTCAAACAGTTTGTAAAAGCATTAGATTATAGTGGAGAAGCATATCAAGAGATTCTTCTACTCTTTTCAAAGCTATCAGAGGCCAAAGTTAAGGGTGGTATATTTACTGGACCTCAAGTAAGGAAAATGTGAAAGTCGTACAACTTGACAATGAATGAGTAATGTCAAAAGTGAGGCGTGGGGTGCATTTCTAAATAAGGTTAATGGATTCCTTGGTAGAAATAAAGACCCAAACTACAAGCAGCTGGTAGCAAAACTTTTAAACAGTTATTAGAATTTAGGATGTAGAATGTCACTAAAGGTGCACTTTTTGCATTCACTTTTGGAGTTTTTTCGTGAAGATTTGGGAGAAGTGAGTGAGTAGCAGGGTGAGCGGTTCCATTAGAACATTACTGTAATGGTCACTGGTGCGTAAAGATCAAGGAGCTCACAGTATGAAAGCACGTTCTCTAGTGCACTTTTAATAGGTTATTTTTATAATCACATTTTCTGCTTAGTTTAAAAAGGAATACAAGGACAAAATATTATCTGCTAATATTCATTGCCAATTTTGAATATGCTAAATAAAGTGAACTCTCAAAACTATTCATGGTTAGTTTTATATACAAAATACCAATTATCTTCAAATATATCAATGCTATGCAATTTCCAATGGTATTTTTGGAATCAACAGGTAAAACCACCTTAGAAACACTAAAAACATTTAAAGAAACAAAACTAGTGTTACCTAGTGTAATTTACACTAATGTTAAAACCATGATATTTTAAATATTAAATATTTATTAACAGTTTATTCATCTTGACAGACGCAAAGATGGGCACGGTGCCTGAAATGTTGTTAATAAAGGATAAGCATTATTAATAGCCCTTTATTTTTGATCTTTAGATTTATCCTGAAAAGTAAATTCCAGTTATTTATTTATTTATATATATATATATATATATGTGTTTGTGTTTATGTGTATAGATATACATATATGTATATTTATTTATAATAAAAGACCAGTTTGAATTAAACTAGCTTGATTTGACTCTTTTCTATTTGTCAGATGCAATTCGTAATTGTGGTTGAGAAATTAAATGTGGTAGATATTTATAAATATTTTGGTTCGTTTGTTCGTGAGTTTCACTTTTCATATGTCATATTGAAACGAGTCTTAGGATTACATATTTGAGACAGATTCATCTTTGGCTACTAGCATCTTTACCTCCTCAACAGTGTTTGATGACGATCGCGTCTTCCATCAATTATGTCCGGTTCATCAGTCTATTAACTTGTGATAATGTTACAAGGAGGTTATACAAAACGGAAATTTAAACTAGTTCTATGTGAGGAAATTTAGAACAAAAATTAAGAAGAAAAGAGAATGAACCGAAGTTATATGTTGAAGGAAAAAAAAGTTCTTAGGAGACGGCTTTGGAAAGTCCATCGAGCTCGATCCTGGTTCGTGATCGAGGTATCCTTTCTGTAGCCTTTGCCTAAAAAGGATATTTCCGTAAATTTGTGGGCATAAATAGCTTATTTTAACTCTATGCAACAAAGCTCTTTATTTTCAAATATTGATATGTATTTGTTTCATTTTTCTAACTTTCTATTTATTTTTCACTACTGGGCTTAGGCTTTTGAGCTAAATTCTCACTAATTTTGTTCTAATAGTTAATTTCCCTATTCAATACTCTTTATTAGCACCATTTTATTACATTTAATTACTTCTACTCACTTTGGAATTTATCATTTATATATTTTAAAATTTTTATATATAATCAATTTGTAGTTTAAATAATTTTAACTTTCCAGGCGCTAATTCCTTTGCTATGTTTTAGCTAATTTTTACTATTTTATTCACTTCTATTCAGTTATTATATTTTATTAGTGTTAACATACCTGGAGTGTTACCAACTTTCTATAATTTTAAAGGTATTTAATTAAGTTCACAATTGTGCATACTGGTTTCCGGGATGAAAACCACTCCTTCCAGTGGTATTCCTACTGCCTCTTCCCTGTGGTATGGACTCTCATAAAGATACTACTATTTTCCTTTGCAGAGTTGGAGGAATAGTTTTCCTGACCTTCTTCTATTTTTTATTTTGAGAGTTTGCACATCTGTGTAGGCGACAATTTAAAAGGAATATCTTCTCCGTTTACGAGGTACCACTTCCCAAGGGTTTCCTGCCTCGATTTTATTAACACATGTTTATTGGTTGACTCTGGTTGATCCGGTGTTTTCCATTTCTTTTATTGTAGCTGTTGGCTTTGTTCCTGCTGATGGTGTTGTGAAGTGGAAGTTTTTGTTTTTCCTTGACTATTCTTTGCCTTATTCCTCCTGAAATTTCCTTCTTTTTCTCGCCTTCATCTATCGTTTGCTTTTCTTTCATCGCACCTTCTTCTTCGGATGTGCCCTAGGAAGGGGATAACCAGGGCATCCTGATACACTTAGTACATGGAGGAGCTGCATGTCAGCCGTCAATCCTCGTGAGTGAAAATTAAGGAAACTCAATCATTGGGTTAAAATGAACTCACTGCCGGGGACTGAGGAAGTGTTAATGGGCTTCTTCCTCGCTCTCTCATAGAGTTCCTTTTTGCTGCAATAATTTAATTACCCGACCAGCTACCTCAGCTTGTGTCAGGATAAAGGCATT
This sequence comes from Ceratothoa steindachneri, assembly GCA_963969495.1. Taxonomy (NCBI): domain Eukaryota; kingdom Metazoa; phylum Arthropoda; class Malacostraca; order Isopoda; family Cymothoidae; genus Ceratothoa; species Ceratothoa steindachneri. The sequence goes on from OZ018330.1 coordinate 104,724,894, forward strand.
ATAACCTCGAAAATAAGCCCTTTTACACCTGCATGTCTCAAAAGATCAATATTAAAAAGGTCATGAGCGTTGGAGGCGACTAGAGAGAGGCTAGGTTTTACCCCCAATAACCTCTTCCCTGCGTTTACTGAATAGACTGACTACATCCCTGCGTCCGTTCTCGTATGCGTATGGTTGTACTGTTAATAGCGGGCGGGATTTACTCCCTGGCTGGTTACCAAGCTAACGAAAAGTTTACGCTCCCATTTCTCGGATTGCCACAATGTGGTGGAGCGAATGTGAGAGTGTTTGTGGGGCCATTCTTCCACCCCTTTTCCAATACCGTCTCCCTCCCTCTAAAAGAATGTGTATGTGAATGGGAATGTTTTTTTCTTTTTATATATATAATATATATTTGATTTCATGATTTATTTAACATGTATTTTTTTCTCTTTCCAGTAGCCATATTCTATTTAAAATTGTACGTAAATTTTTAGAACGTGTTCCTTCTCATTTGTAGAGAGCGGCTAGGATTGGCGAAGCCATTAATTCAGCCACAATACCAACAGCGCCATAAATTCTATAACCTTAATTCGCGACCGGATCGCCTGGTTATACCGAGCTCGGAGGCACCAACTTTTTTAAGTCCTACGCAATGATTGTTCCCACACGAGTGGCAGCCTATAGAACTTTCCCCCGGGAGAAAATCGTGAGGGCTTTTCGTATTCGGGGGGTGGGGGATTTGTGTGTTTGTTACGCCTCTATTGTAAGGATTGTATTTGTTGTTGTTTTTTATGTATCTCCTGTTTGTTTTTTGTGTGAATTGATAATATTCACCAAAAGATATGATTGTTTTTTATATATTTTAAAGAGATCTCAAATATATTTATCCATATCTGTATAAATAAAGAAATGTATATACAATCCGTTTCATTTCTCCCTAGATTTCTTACGTCCGAATTAGGAAACAGGTTGGATCGATTGGGGTTAGAGTATAGATTTTCGGCCCACTACAACAACATATCTTCAGATCGTGTCCATCCTGTCGACGATTAGTATGACTGGGTAAAGAAATCCAGCCCGTCACCTTACCTCTGTCTTCTCGGTTGGTAGCTGCAGGCCTTGTGGTTTGACAGGTCCACTGATCAACTTTTAGTCGGTGTACATCGAAGGAGAGGTGGGAACCCCAGCCTTGAACTCACTTAGGGTGGTGACCAGAAAAATTTTAAAACCTAAAAGGGACAAGCAGAAACGACTGGACGGGGAATATAGTCCAACATCCCTTTTGAACTTTTTAATTGGTCACAAGCCTGGGTACATTTTGTCGGGCCCCTCCCAGATGCTTTTTCTATAGAAGGTGTTTACCGCTCTGATTTCTTTGTTCTGGATTGTTTATAATTTTATCAACGATGCTTTCTAAATCACTGCCTCAGTTCTAAGTAAACATATTAACTTAGAGTAGGTGCAGGCTGAATACCTATATGTTAGTATATTCTCTTTTCTGAGTGTTGTAAGCTATGACATTTTTAAGATGCTTAATGCATCCTTTCCTCGTTTATTTTTAATTTTAATACTTTTTTTGATGTCGTATTTGCATTTTCTTTCTCCCATTTGCACGGCAGCCAATTTTATTCTAATTATATATATGGAAACATATTTTGATGCGATATTATTCTCATCTAAACGACCTGATTATGACGGATGTGTTCAAAAAATAACAATTTTTTGGAAAGATCCGACTACTAAGGGGCCATTGCAGTAATGAAAGGGAACAAATATCGGCAGATTCATATTGAACGTTATATGTGAAGTCAAGTCTCGAAGAGATGGCTATGGCCACGAGGTACCAAGTCACAAGATGTGACTAGTTATCTATTCCAAGATTTATGTCCATTTTCAGCAAAAGGGTATCTACTATCTTCCTCGATGTTCCTTAACGCAAGATATGTAAATATCGGATAACAGAGAACAAACAGTATCAGGAAGATTACTGACTACCTTACTAGACATAAGAATTGTTCATTGCTTTGGTCGAATTTTCTAATTTACAGCACGTAAAGGACAGCTTTTAAGCTGAAAATCTGCCTGGCTAACTTCGACATCTCTTAAAATTATTATATGTGACCAGAAATAATCCTATTTAGTGATAACATCTAGATTACGTTCACCATTAATAGAAATTCAATGCAGAGAAAAATATGAATAAGAAATTGTTACAAGGCAGATTAGTCAAAATACGAGCGATTGTTTGAAGAATACGTCCCAGTCAACTTAAAAGAAGCAACTCTCGAAGAAATAGTTGACAAAATAGAGCGGATAAATGAGGAATTAATGAAGGCAGAACTTAAAATTATTTCGTAACCTCCTATAAATAAATATCATTAGATAAATGAACCAAATACATAAAAAAAAGTGGCACCGTGAGGTGAAAAGACCTACCAAAGTCTTATCGGCAGGGGCCCCTCCTGACCAGTTATGCAACGCATAGAAGAAACAAAAGAGAAAATAATAAAGCTGATATTATAACAACAATTACAAAATGGAAGGATGCATACTATGACACCAAAAAGAAAATCAAAATTAAAATGAGAATGAATAAAAAAAAACAGATATAAGATATCGATGAAATATACAGAGAATACTGAGAGAATATATACAATATCAGCGCGGAAAAAATGTAAAATGCGTTATTAATTTCAAACATTGGATAATCGACGAACTCGTTGAAAACATCGAAAGGATGCACATCACAGAACTTAACAGCCCAAGTTGCGTGATTATACAATATACCAATGATATAAGTCAGCTAATACAGTGTCCGAATAAGAATGCAGCCATGCAATCTCGGTTTGCTGCCGGAGAGATAATAAATTAACGATTATTAATCAAAATATAAGATCCGAACAAATGCCAAAAACTTCAAAGTGGTTCCCCTTGAAAGGACACTAGAGTCGTGGCCAAAAACAATCGTAACATTCATACGATGCTGTTAATAAAAAAAAATTTCACTTACATGTATTTTATTGTGATTATATCATTAAACTTATTTCTTTTACATACTGTCTTTGTTCTTCAACACCATATGAAGGCTTTTGGGCATTGATTCGGCCAGCTTGGCAAATTAGGAGGCGTCAATATTAATCCAAGACCTCCTAAGTGCCTCCTGCAGGTCTTTGATGCTGGTTGGTTTTGATGCTTTTACCTTATTTTTATAACACTACAGGCATTTCCGATGGGGTTTTGATCCGGCGAATTCAATGGCCAGTCTAATACATCAATTTTTAGGTCTACAAGGAACCTTTTGATCGTTTTTGACTTATGTACAGGGGCTCCATCATGCATGAAATAATAGCAAATGTTCCTTCAACACATCAATGTAATTGTTTCTATTCATGGTAACCTTATGGGAAGGAAGTACAGCCCTAGGTCGCCCTTTCGATTACTGAAAGGATCCCACACTATTACAGTGTCCGGATGTTTTACCGTCTTCATTGTCTAGCGGGGATCGAACCGTGACACACCTCTCGGCCGACGCACTGTCTTGGACTCCCGCCTGACCAGACTGAATGTACTTTCGTCGCTGAACTTTACCTTTTTAATTCCTCTCGGGTCCAGTTCTTGTATTTATTGCAAAATTCAAGGTGCTTTTGCTTCATAGCATTAGTGAGAAGGTTTTTTTTTGGCTGCGTGTCGTGCGGCTAATCCAAGTCCTTTTTGCAGTGGGTGCCGAATCGTCCTAATACCGACGTTCTGGGGGATGTATCGGTGTTTTTTTTAGTGATACAGCTGCTTTTGAATGGTTTACCATCACCTCACGTTTTAACATCTTATCCGTCCTTGTTGTCGTCTCTCTTAGTGCTTCAGAGCCTTTTTTCTTGGGGAGGGTCGTGCCTGGTGGTACTATCGCAGCCACGTCCCGAACACGATAAATGGCTTGACTAGAGATCTTTAGGTCTGTGGTTACACGAATTACAGACATGCTATTATCTAAAATGGCAAGAGCACGAGGCCTGTCCTCCATGATGAACTTAGTACATCCCATTGTGTGCAAATTGAATGGAATTATATGACTACAAAGCTAGCGTTTCAGTCAGGATCAGTGCTAACGAGAGCAGCGTACTATACCACCTATCTACAAAAGCACTCATCGTGCATTAAGAAATGCCTGGGTCGCGGCGTGTAGCTACAGACGCGCCAGGGCCTCTGCATTTACACAAGCTCCGCCACTTTATCTATGGTGGAACAACAAATGAAATCGTAACATGCGAATCCCGTGTTACGATTTTTATTGCCAATGATGTGTTACGATTTTCTTGGCCGCGACTCTACTTTAAAATGTGAGATATGAAGATTCAAAGTACCTCTACACTACAGGGTGCAATATACTGTAGTCGGTATGAGAATAAATTCTAACCAGTTTAGGAGGCACGTCTCAGAACATAAATTTAGAAACCTTTAAGAAAAAAATAAGAAAAGCATCTAAACCCCCATAATTTGGCCAACGCTGATATGCCTTGCTTCTAAATGTTCTGCGTGGCGAAAATATAAATTAGCTCCACAAAGGATACAAGACAAATGTCTGTGCCTCTGCAGCATATCGTCCAAAATGAAAAGCAGAGGGAAAGAAGACCTGTACAGTTCAGTGAGATACAGCCAATATACAATGGGTTGGAAACAAAGCAAAGGTAATTAAAAAAAAAATAATGCTCATTCAAGATTATAAAATTCAAGCACTATTCATAGAGAACAAGTGTGAATTCATCCTACAATTTAAGTTCGGCGAATAATTTAGAAGAAAAGGAAGAGGAAATATACAGATAATTGAACCACTGATTATGAAAAATTATCCAAACTTGACATATCCCGATTGTGACAATCCAAACCGATTTAATCCAAACTGCTCTTGATTGTGACAACTAAAGAATAAAAATAAATAACCATGTAGAACTAACTAAAAATGTGTACGCTGTATAAAGTAAGTACAGCACAAACAAAAATGATCACGATCTTTATATGTAAAAGAAGAAAATAGCAATACATTTACATAAGAAAAGCCCAAATGCAAAAAGAGAAGTTTGCATACTTTAAAAATATATTTATACATATGGAAGAAATTATCCTCATCTCCTGGTATTTGTGCATATCTTTACAAACTTAATACTTTCTTCCAACTTCATCCCAAATCTTGACCATAATTTTCATTCTGACAAACCTCATCACTCTTCTGTAGCGAAAACAAAAATTAGACTCAGAATTCTCCCAAATATATATGTAAAAAGATAAACAAATAAGATAAATACTACCAAGCAAGTATGTGATAGAACGGTCTGAGGCCGCTTAAATTCAGCTGCTATCACATGTTTAGAAACACATGCTACCCACGTGCATCTGCGAGAGGAAGCAGAACGCGTTATCACCCACCATAGCCAATATTTAATCAAGGAGGTTCATTCCTCCGTTTCTCCTGCATACGTCGATCTCGCCAGATTGAGTTTGGCTTATGGGCAGATAAGGTATTTTCCACGGCGCGACCGGAGCATTCCCCCAAAGTTCCCCACTCAATTATCCCCTCTATTGTTAACCTCCATTGTTCATCTAGAACATCCCCAATTTGCGTTCACAAAGATCGCTCGTACTTCCGAGCCTCACTTCGCTCTCACTCTTCGAAGACAGTCCTTTCCCTTTACTAAGGACAACCCCCCGAAGAACCCTTCTGCTGGAAATCGACAGTAGACCGAAGACTTCTTCGCATCGTCTTCCTTTGCCCAACAACTTTGTAATTACGTAAGCTGAGCATTACCTTTAATCATCTAACCTTTTGTCAACGCTACCCTGTGCTTTAAATGGTTTAGCGAACCATTCTTCCCCTTTAATTTTTATTTGTTTACCTTTTTTAATCTCTCCAAATCTTAATCCTCGGATTAGTCAGATATTCCCACGACCCTTTCCATACTCCGTTTATGTAAACATTTTTTTTTTGTGTGTTGTTGATAGTTTAATTAATAAAACTCTATTTTATTAATGATAGCCATATTATTATTTTTGTGCTTCGTTCCCCTTTTTAAGCATATTGAAGATAAATGAGCCTCTTTAGGCCCCTCCCATCCTTTTGGACTAACCTCGAAATATTAGAATAATTCCCTCAACGAATGGTTATATATGGTATATCGTAGAGAGCCTACTCTACGACAAAGTACTTATCGATAAAGCCACAGACGATGGAGTAGGATATAATAAGTACATTTGGAGGATATCTTCACAGATCAAAGAAAAAATATATTCAAATTATCTATGAAAATTATAAATATTTTAACATCGAATAATAGACGAGCTAACGAAAACATACGAGGCGCGGTCAATAAGTTTTGCAATTCGGATATAAGGAAACGAGATATGAGGAAAAGTGTTTTATCATTTTTCAATATAACTACCCTCGACTTCAATGCACTTGCACCACTTGTCCCCGATGCTTTGAATTCCCGACAACCAGAAATCCCCCGACTGCTGCCTGATCCACTTCTGGACGGCGAGCTGGACATCTTTATCGTCCCCAAACCGGCGTCTACGCAGTGCAGCCTTGAGCTGGCGGAATAAAACGTAGTGGCTCGGCGCCAGATCTGGACTGTAGGGGATGGTTAAGCTCCTCGAATCTGCACTCGTGCAGGGCAGCTTGTGCACCTCTGGCCTTGTGGACTTTGACGACTTTGAAGTCGATCATGGGGCATGAAGTTTCTAGGGACCCAACGGACAGAGACCTTGGTCATGGCCAAATTGTCGTGGATGATGTTGATAACACTTCCATGTGATATTCCAAGTTCTCGCTTGAATTCTTCGACCATCAATCGTGATTTTCGAGGATGATCCTCTCCACACGGGCCACATTGTTCTCGTTGGTCACGTCTGACGGGCTTCCTGGACGGGGGTCATCTTTAAGGGACTCACGACCATGGCGGAATTTCCTATTCCAGCGAGCAATGGTTGCATAGGTAGGGGCTTTGTTGGTGTAAATTCCAAACATGCGTTCATGTATCTCTTTTGCATTCTTCCCTCCCTTGGTCAAAACTTTGATCACTGCGCGGTGCTCAACCTTCTCCATTGTTGAAAAATCTGTGACTTATGATCTGCGATCAGCTACTGCTTCCTCAAATAGAGGAAGCAGGAGCGTGCAGCTGCAGGTCCTGACTTGTCATAACTTATCTTAACACCCCCCACAAACAGCTATCCCCCTTCCTCTGTTTTGCCCTACCGATTCGCAAAACTTATTGCCGCCCCTCGTACATACGACGCATTCCCATCACTGAGTAAACATGAATAGATTAAGGCCATTTAACGGAGCAGCCGAAATAACATCAGACGAGCTACTAAGCGCGCTCCCCTTGTTCCATTATAAAGCCCAACGACATACTAAGCTAATTTAATTAAATTATGTAAAAGCACCCCCGCTAATAATAGAATGAACGAGGAGAATCCTAAACGCGTGAATGAAAAATAATACATTCCAAACGACTTTCAGATGGCTAAAATGGTCTTCATATCTAAGCCAAAAAAGCTAGCTAAGAGATAGAAGAGCCATTTTCCAATTTCTCTCCTAGAATTTGTACGGAATCTCTTCGAAATATACTAAAGAGAAGACTCGTCGAACACCTGTAAGAAACGTTATTTTAACACAGCAAGTAATACGGTGTCAGAAAGAAAAATAGCACATAAGTGGCAGGAAGTAAAATCCCAGAAACATTCTGGAGTTCTTTCAGAAGTTGGAAGGCCAAACGTCAATAAAGAACCCCAGTGTGTTTCCTGATTTTTGCTTCTCCCACCAATTCTCACCTATACGTTGTGAAGTCTAACAACAAAGTGGAAGATGTTGATGCCTAATTCTATGCAAAGATTGTAAGATGAAAGAAAATAAAGACCAGACAGCTTGAATACGACCATAACCCAAAGGTGACATGAATACACGAAGATGACCCAAACGCGTATTTAAAAAGATAAACGATTACGATTTTTTTTTTTAATCAGATTTAAACAATTAGCAAAGCCTCGAAATATAACCTACAGAAACCAACAGGAGCGTAACAAGTAAAAATCAAGCAACAAAATAACATCTGCATCTACCTGAATGGAAATATTTTTGACCTTAAAATTACAAAGAATAACACAAAAAACAACAATAAGCACTGAATTAAATAAAGTAAATTAGAGATTAACCTGTTCTCTATGCGCCTTGGACCTCTCTGCTAACCTAACACTTTCTTCTTATTTTTTCACAATAATCCAACTAGATCATAACTCTCTCTACCTTCGTTAATTACCTAATAATTATCATCAAAAATTAAATGGAAACACAAAGTACACGGAAAAATAACCAAATTAGCAGAAATATACAGACATTTTGAAATTACACACCGTCACGGCTAGATGCAAATCTCGACCAAATTGACGAAGCGCTGTAACACCTAACCTACACAATGACGAAGGCAGACAGAGACTAATATACGGGCCGCATACAGCAAAATCTCAAAAAAGATGGCCTCCATACATAAAAAAATATCACCACGAGCCAGAATATATATGTCAGAGAAGGAGACTGGAAGGGAACACTAGAGCATTAATTTATAGATGCGAGAGATTAAGAAGTCATATGATGGAACGATACTATTGAATAACTTTACGACGAAGCTTTTCCCAAAGGGCTATGAAAGAAAATAAATAGATTAAACGGGTCTTCTGCTAAAAAGAAGATGGAAATATTTAATCGCTCAAGAGAATGAAAAACAGAAAAGAAAGATATACAACAAACCTCACGCGATATTAAGAACTTATGTCAACATAAGGATGAGAAACACGAATAATTTGATATATAATTCGTAAATCAAATTTTCGACAAGCTGAATAGAGATATCAAGAGAAAACATCACAAACAGCAAGTGGACCAGAGGAGAAACATGAAAGTAAGTGGCTTGGCACGGATAACTCCAAAAGAAATGAAGAACATCCAACAGTCCTCACACAGGAAGCATCTGATCACTCGCGTTTGAATAAGATAAATTAAATTGAAGTCCCAGGTACATTAAAAAAAAAATAAAAGCATTTTTAGCATTTTACCCCAGTAACATCCCCATTGATTAAAAAGCTGGCTAAATTATATTTATAACCAAACAAAGAAAATTTTCTACGAGTCATAAAAGCAACCACTTAATTTCCATTTTAAAATTGGGCGGAAAGTTCTTCGAAAAATACCACTGATAAGTCACGGAACACCAGGAGGAAAACTCTCGACAATTCACAACAATATGAATTAAGAAAAAGGAAAGAAAGGAGGTGGCAATTAGTTTGATCACAGAGCAAAAAGAGAAGGAAGTTATGTGGACATTCTAAGTTGCGATGTCGTCAAAGCCTTTGATAAAGTTTGGCAGAGAGAAATTCATTACAAGATTTTTCAATTTGGCCTATGCTAATTTTTTGAAAAGCTTATGTGTTAGTACGTTATAAAGATATACGCCTATTTAAGTATAGGTGCTACAGGCGTCCCAAGTTCTACCTCCAAGCAGGACTCGCTCAAAGAGGATGAATAGGCCCAAATCTGTTCTCAATATATATGGCCGACATCCCAGTGGCAATAAAACTCTTGTCTTAGTATTCAGTACGCGAATGATATCAACCCGATTGTAGAATGTTCAACAAAGGCTACAAGGTTTTCAAGCTCGTATGATTACCGCTGAAATAAAAAGTCATCAGCGAAGACGAGGATAAATGGAAGATCCGCACCAATGATAATAAATTCAAAATTGTCCCTTTAAAGAGAATAAACTTCCACATGTAAAGAATTGATATTAATGTTATGCCTACACTGCTAAGTGCAATGTGTTCTGTTTGATCATTTTTTCAAACGGGTACGAGCAGCAGATCACAGTGCAAATCGAAAAATGAAGAGCGTTTATGCTAAATTTTATTTATTAGCAATTGATGTTTTATTCAAAGTAAATCAATCGTATGTGTATTTATTATGTTTAATATATATTAAAGGAGTTTAGTTTTAGTTTCATAACCAGATGAAAGCACGAAATATTTCAGAAATAATGAATATTTAAGTGTGAAAATTTTCGTGTCACCTCATTGTAAAACATACATTTAATCTTAATCTTTACATCATTAGTTAATATAATTAAAATGGAATACTATAATTACATATGTACCTCATATAATCGGAAACCAAAACTAAGTTAAGAACCTAATACATATATTTCGCATACTCTCCTCTTCTCTATGCTCCAGTAATCAGTTTCAGAGGGCATACCCTACTTTTACCCAATCCTCCTGAATCTTTTCCCATGAGAGATTCTTTAAACGCTTGCCAAGTCACTTCGTCGTATCTTGCGTTCCTGCATTCATAAAAGTTTATAAGTCCCATAGTCTATTACAGACTTAAAAATGGGCCTTAATTCATATCATGGAAATGCAAACATTTCCTTTATATCTCATCAGATCCAAATTCAAACAAGAGCTTGTCTTAAAATACGGTTTTGGAAAACATAAACATCTGTATCTAATCGCATAAATACCTCGAATAAACAATACCCAAACAAATACCTCATACAGATGCACGTAAAAATGTACTTTTCTTCATATATAAATAAATACCCAAGCAGACCATTATTGTCATTAATTTTCACTGTTACTATCACTCATTGCTGTTAACGTAGATCTCGTTCTTCTCGGCTCATATATGGAGGTTCATTCCTCTACGTTCGAAATAAGTTGCCGTCATTCATTAGTAAGTGAGTAGTATCTTGGTACTTCTCATTTGTGATCACTTCGCTCGCTCGAAATAATGCAAAAGGACCCTTGCAACCATTCAGAAAGAGTATTGAACCGACGTCTAACTAATCCATTCTGTTTTGTTTTAAGTTTTAGTTTATAAATAAAACAATGTCGTAATACGGTGTTTTCTTCACCCGTCGTGGGGTGGTTAGGAGAATGTCAGAAGAACAGTGCTCACAATCCCAGACATATATTAAGTTATCCGCAAAGCTCGTGTCGCTTTGGCTGAAGTAAATAAAATAAATTACAGTTAATTTAAACCAAACCATCTATTTTAGTTACTATTTGGATCTACAACCTTTTCCAATTTTAATGGTTTGAAAAAAATGAAACAAATTTCATTTACAAATGATGAACCGATATTCAAAAAGGTTTGACCGGCTAACAACGTACTTCACCCCAATAAGAGACAAACGAGGAACCTCTAGCCTAGTTAGGCTATTAACTATGGTTGGAATAGCAAGTTACAAAAAATAATAAACAAATTTTGACAGCAACGAACATGATAAAACTTGTTAAACAGAGTAGTGAGTGCCTAACTAAGCTTAGCCTAGTCCTCATTTCGGAGAGGTGCGCTGTTCGATGAAAACTATTTGCAACAATTCGTTTGTTCAAGGATCTTTTTTGTTTTTTCAAACTCCAAATAATAAGACAAGATTGTAGAACATAACATTAACTATATATTCGCTTGAATTTACAAAGCGGTACGAACTTTTCGGATAACATTCACCTCAAAGAATTTAGCTCTAACTCAATATGGGTGAGGTCCAAACCAATAGAATATTTCTAAAACGGTTCCATGATAATAACGCTGTACAACAATGAAAAAATAACGGAAATGAGAATAACCTTTTCCACGTTTTTTTTTGCGTACATCACGAATATAACATTCGTTGCTTTCTGCAACCCTCCAATTTCTCGTAAATTACCATCATACGTTAAATACACTGATGGTTCCGTAGGGATTGAATGCAAACAGGATTCGGCCGAAACTGACAACTCAAAAAGTTATTAACGGACTTCGATATAATTTTAACCTATGAAATTTATGAAAGTAAACTCAATATTCTTTTAGTTATATGGGTCCAAATCCATGGTAACTCTTACGTAATACTTGATAATTTTGTAACTTAGTATAAATGCTTCCTATATTTACTTATTATTTAATATTTATTGATTTTACTATTTATATTATTTTTCACATACTACAGTGATTTTACTTTACAGGAGACGCAGCTAAAGTGCCTAGAGAATGCAAAATTTCTCCTGACAGTTTCTGTTATATATGTGGATGAGTTACATTACGACAATACAAAAGAAAGTTGACTAAATATGTAAAAAAAAATTATGGGCTTTACTCTGGATGTAAAATGGGGTGACCAGGATAAACACTAGGCACCTCACACATGTTGCGTTAGGTGTACAAGTTCCCCTTTTGCCTGAGTTAAAGGCAAAGGGCAGCCTCATGTTTGGTGTACCAATGGCCTGGAGGGAGCCAAAGGAACATTCAACGGATTGCTACTTCTGCTTAACAGATATTAAAGGTGGGTATTCAATGTGTTTTCTTTCCTGCTCTTTAATATATTTTCAAGAGATGGATCAATTAAAAAGACCAAAATACATACTATGCTGTACTTCTACTATTTCTGCCAGTAATATCCAGTTTTAGTCTGATTTTATTTTATTTTACTGCAGGGCGCAACAGAAAAGGCAGAAATCTATAATGTATCCAGATCTTTAGCTTGCTATTCGACCAGTTCGAAATTCAAGTGCTATTCCTGTACCAGATCCACCTTCTGAACTACCAAGCGATGACACAAGCAACTCAGACCATTCGAAATTTCAAGATACACGATATCTGGCACAGCTTGAATCTGACAAGAAACCCCACCTTATCACCCAACTGGAACTCAATCATCTAGTTCGTGATCTAACACTTACTAAACAAAAGAGTGAAATCATGGGTTTACATATGCAACAATAGAACCTATTGGATTAACATGCTCGAATTACAGTATCTAGGAAGCGTTTTGCAGATCTAGAGCAATTATTTACTTTTGAAAACAACTTGAGTTATTGTAATGATATCATAGGCCTATTCAATGCCCTTGAACTGACCTATAAAAAAATAAGTGGAGGTTATTCATAGATGCATAGATTTACAGCATAAAAGTGGTTCTGTTCCACATTGGGAATACCATGCTTTCAGTTCCAGTTCTATACCGCATAAGTTACAAGAAACATGAGTAGCTAATCTGTGCGGACTTGAAATTAGTAGCCCTACTTAATGGGTTACAAACTGGATACACCAAGTTTATGTGGTTCCTTTGCAAGTGGGACAGTAGGGCCTGATCAAAAAATTATGTACTCTCAGGATGATCACCGCGGGAAACTATAACGCCTGAATGCCATAATGTAATTCATGAACCACTAATTAAGAAGGAGAAAATCATTTTGCCACCACTGCATAGAAAACTAGGCCTAATGAAGCAATTTACCAAACTACTGCGGAAAAACAAGCCATGTTTCTAGTACCTCAAAGCGAGCTTTACTATAAAAATAATGCTAAGATTAAACAACGCATATTCGTATGCCCTCAGATTCGTTAACATATAGCTGATGAGGACTGGCATACATTCAAAGATATAAGCAAAGGACTTCTGGGATGATCACCGCGGGAAACTATAACGCCTGAATGCCATAATGTAATTCATGAACCACTAATTAAGAAGGAGAAAATCATTTTGCCACCACTGCATAGAAAACTAGGCCTAATGAAGCAATTTACCAAACTACTGCGGAAAAACAAGCCATGTTTCTAGTACCTCAAAGCGAGCTTTACTATAAAAATAATGCTAAGATTAAACAACGCATATTCGTATGCCCTCAGATTCGTTAACATATAGCTGATGAGGACTGGCATACATTCAAAGATATAAGCAAAGGACTTCTGGGAAGGCAACAAGGGGCCCAGCGAGAGCTTATAGTGGAGAGGCTAATCAAGTGATACTAAGATCGCATATGAAATATGTCACTGAAGAAACACTTTCTTCATTCTCATCTGTCTTTCTTCCCAGAGAGGGCAGATGTGAATGATGAACATACAGAGGGATTTCCTCAAAATATAGCATCAATGGAAAACAAGTATGAGAGGTAATAGCACCCTGCTATGCTGATCGACTTTTGTTGGAACCTGAAGTGTGACACACCTGAAACGTCTTACAAACGAAGAAGTAAATACTAAAACGTAGGTTAATACATTATATAATGCTTCAAACATGCTGATTCATTATATATTCATAAGGTAATTACAATGAAAACATTTAATCTGACTTTAGGAACGAAATACATGTATGGTATCGTGCAAATCAGTATCAATTGCATAACTATTAAATCGGCAATTTTCAAGAAAATGTTACGTGATGGGCAATTTTTGTTAGAAAATTCGAATTTAGCATACTTAACTTCATAATAAAATTAACATGAGATCTATGTTTTTCTCGTCTCTGAATTTTGTGTAGAGTGTAATTAATAAAATTTAAAAGACAAACTAATTATAACTAGTCCTAAAGCTCCATGTTTAAGGCAAAATTATTTAAATACAATCCTATGTATATTTCATTAATAGTGATGGTAGTTATTAAGTTTAAAATACCTTATAAAGGCAGTGTTCTCGCATTTTAAACATGATATTATGATACTGAATGCAGTTCAGAGAGCTTGTAAGCAATATAGAAAAGGATCCAGCTGTTTGAAGTATTTTTAAATGGGTTAACTTTCATTTCCCCTCTTACCTCAGCACAGCTGATATCCCACTTTACTAATCAAAAAGAAAGATATGTGACAATGGCTTCTTATCATTAATTTTCTTACTAGTCGCGCTCTGTATTATTTCAGGTTACGAAGTCGCTGTCTGAAAGTTTTTACATGGCCGTATATGCACATATACTAATACCTCCATGCTGTAAGTTATCAGCCAACTTCATGGAGATAGCGATTTATTCGAAAGCATAGTCTTCGTGTTACGACGGTTATTGTGCCATTTGTAATAATTTGGATAAACCAATCCCTTCTTTGACGTCTTTGAACCTGCATTATTGACCATTTTGTGAAAATAAATGTTGCCTACACTTCTAAAGCCTTTCGGATGCTCCGTGCAATTTTAATTTCTGTCTTTAACTATCCCTGAAGACATAAATCAAGGTATCATATGTAAAATACAGACATTCCTTGGTTTCCATCTCCATGGAGATTTTCAGATACACTTTTAGGAGGAAATTTAGACTTTGGGGCAAAGAGGTCACTGCTATAATCCCAGGGACTTTGTTTATGCAGTGTCAAGAAAATGAATACAGAAAGAAAGAGAGACAAGTGAATAAAAGGACAAGGAATAGAGAATAAAACAAGTAGATTAGGCTCTCAAATATACGAGTATATTACTCCGTAGCAAAGTTTTAGAAGTTGTTTGTCGAATTTAATCTGCCTTGTTCTTTCCCTCATTATTTAGATATCCAAAACTTAGAATCTTGACTGAGGAGAGTGAATTGAAAATATTTTTAGATCTTTTCCCTGGTAAATACCAGCAAGGGTACGGCTAATTTAATATAATGACATTACAAAAAACAACAAAAGAGAGAAAGCAACAACAAATATCAACAAAAGAACAACTGGAGAACAAGAATGAGAAACATGCTCAGTTGCCTTTCGGATCTAAAAGTGTAATCAACAATATTTTTAAAGTAAGTCTATGAAGAAGTCCCTGATCCTACTAAAATTCCAATCCATGACAATCTGGAGCGCAAAAGACTATCCGAAAGACCAACAATGATCGATAGCGACCCCATTCTTCTAGGATTCGGACAGACACCTCGCTTGCAACTCTACCAGACATAGGCACTTACATAAAGAGTTTCCACTGATAGGCAGACAAAGCGTCAGAAAAAGTGTTCAGTGGAACCCTCCATCAGGTGGAATTGGGTCCTGCAAGTGTAACCCTTTCAGAGCTTCTTTGAGATGTAGTTGTAAGGCCTGTCCTGGCCCCTATTGTGTAGGAAGGTTAGAGAACAACGAAGTGCCTCTCCAATAGCTGTCTGTGCTGAGAGTATCGCCTTTATATTAATTAACTCGTTATCAATACCTATCCGTCCGGGAACGAGCAGAAAGCAATCTTAAAATCACCCAGACCTACACTAGATTTGGTCTTACGGATAGCCAAATCACCCTCCGGGGTTATAGCTATTTGTGTATACCAGTACAGTTACAGTGGGACAGGAAGTATACTTTTAAAATATGAATGCATTATTCAAGGCAATGGGAAGGATTTAGTATCAGAGGAATGGTACGAACATTAAGTGTAATTAGGATGCAAGTAGATTTCTTGGGCATAACCATGAGTAAACCCGTACCGAGAAGTTTCTAAAGGCCCAAACACGAAAGGTGTAGGGAAAGGGTGGCCTCTCTTCTCTGCATAGCCAAAACCATTATAAGCTAGAGACGAAATGATAACCAATGGCGACTGAGGGAAAAGTCAAGCTCGCTCATTCAGGGCAAATCATACACTGTGCACCACGTAAAATGAGTCCAAACTTCTTCGAGTCGAAAGGCAAGCTCTTTATAAGCGAACTGTAGCAGACATCATTCAGAAAATAAGAGACAAGTGTAGTAGACCGAATGCACCATCTGCAATAGACTTTCGGAGGTAGCATTTAGGTTTTGAACGACAACAGAAGAGACAATAAATTAATAGTGAAAACCTAACAGCACCCCCTCGCTGAACTACAAGAAGCCATGAATTTTCTAGGCATGGGTACAAAGACCATAATACCACAAATGTGTTCCTCCTAAGTGAGGGACAAGTAAAAGGCCATGGAATCGGTGTGAGTCCACTACTTCTATGCTACAATCATTTAGGTAAAGTAATAGTTCTTTATTGATGGCTATAACAGCGGCTGAAGTGCAAAGACTTTGTCTTTGCCTTCCTAATGTATCTGTATATATAGGCAAAATCAGATTCCCTTATCTCGGGAAGACATCTGAGTTGTATACAAAATAGGAAAGACTCACTTAAGTAGTAAAGCGAGAACACCTTTTGGCAGCACAGAGGAAATGCCGCTGATGTCTACGGCAAAGAAAGACACACTGAGTTTAACTTCCCTTTCATGACATCAAAACACCCTCTTCTTCCCCTAAGGGCATGGATAAGATTTGTGTCACCTGTAAACGGAATCTAAAATTTCGCTTTAACTCAGAGAAAAGTTGCAGGCTTTTCCTCATCTAAATAGAGTGAAATGTTTTCGTGATACCATATCTTAGGCGGTATCATAGGCCTTCTCCAAATTTAAAAAGGCAAGTACGAAATGAGGCATGTGAAGTAGAGACTTACAGATAACACTATCTAATTTGAGTAGAGCATCTGATGTGTAGTAGAACTTATTACACCTGCATTGCGATCGAGAGAGCTGAGCTTTATTGGTAAAAGAGAGGATAACGTATATGTTAGCGATAAACTTTCCCATCGCTCTAATTTACGTAGATTTTTTTAGGAATTTTTAGAAGACTTTATTTTCCAACAATATCCAGAAAACTGCAATCCAATATTTTACCGACATTTCCTTGATGACTACATTTCAATTTTAAAAGATCCTCTCTAAGCCCAACAGTTCTTTAGTTTTATTAATTCGATACATCTAGCCAAATATACATAATAGTTTTTAGGGAAAAGGAGGACAAAACTATTATCCCGTTTCTAACCTTCTAATTGCCAAAGAAGGGCGTGATAGAAGTAGAATACTTTTGTTTGTAGAAACCTTTATTAAACAGAATAGGCTTAAACTTTTTTGTTGTAATATCTCCCTTACAAATTTACCACTATAAAGCACTTGTACACCAAATTTTCCATCTATCTTCTTCTATCTTGCTGATTTCATTAATTACACTATCAAAGGAGGTACGTTATTTCATGGCAGAAATAACGTACGTATATGGAATTCCTTAACGGCCCTTTTCGTAAAAAGTTATTGAAATAGTTAAAGCAACATTACTGTCAAATAGATTTTAAATTTATTTTCATTAATAAAAACAATTGGTGACTTTTCAAAATTAAAGAGCAAATACCTAAAGAACTGCACAGTGGTGTTGTTTACTTTTACTCCTACCCAATGTGTTTCCGTTGTAAATAAATTGTGCGCACTCTACACACTACATACAGAAAGCAGCAATTACCTATTTGAGATCACTGAATAAAGTGTCAAACCATCACATCACTAGACGACTTTACGATTCTACTTCTCGCATATTCTAGTCTATTTGGGGAAGGAGGTATAAGAGAAACCCCAAGTTGTACAAGCATCTTTCTTACTCACGTTTCTTGTCTCTGAAGCTTCCTCAGAGTAACAAAAGAGATCCAGAGGAGCGAAACGTCAGTAATAGAGAACCTTGTACAACTTGTGTTTTATCTTATACTCCCTCTCCATTTCTTGTCAAAAACATCCATTAAACGAGTCTCATTATATTAAAATGCCGTTGTCTCCATAATAGTGAAGAGAGGAAATGTGATTGAAATCAAATGGCGGGACAAATAAATCTGTCATATTAGGTAGGTGAATCGCATAGAAATCTTTATTTGTGTCTATAAAAAGCATAACTGACGGATTGATATGGAATGAACAAGGAGGAGTAAGAGTAAGTAGGAGGGAGTGGAGTCAACTAGTTGTTCTGAGATCTAACTGAAAGGTAAAGTGTCTACTAGTTTCAAGGATCTGGCGACAACCTATGTTCGTGTATACAGAGAGCAGCATGGGTGTGGCCAGGAATGTATGGAGTGAGTAGTAAATTTTGGATGATATGTACAGGATTTATCTTTAAGGTAAGTTGTGTGGTAGAGAAAATGATTCACGGAGTGTAGTTTAGAAAAATGGGTGAGATAAGATAAGTTTGTCCGGTGTCACCATAGCTTTTAGATTTCTTTATCGATGAAGTATTAAGAATAATTAAAAGGGGTGTGGGATTAATAAATGATAGATGGTGAAGGGTGGGTTCTATATTGGTTTATTACCGTTGAAATCTCCAAAGTAGAGTACAATAATCGTCATTATCTTCAATATTATAGTTTAATTTTCAGTAAATTTTCATAGAATATTCTTTGATTTTTTTCTCGCATAATGTCTAAGTTTTCTGTCATAGAAGAGTGGTTAAAAAGTTAGAAGGGAAGTAATGTTTATTTTAAAATAAGATCATCCAAAAGTAAAGAACGATAACATAACCTTAAGTAATTTAATGGTAAAGTTTCATAACCTATGTATGGCAATATTGTAGCAAGTGTATTGTAGACTCCTACTAAAGGTAAAACTCATTTAACAAAATGGTGAGACGAGGTAAGGATGAGAAATTCATCAGAAAACAAGCTGTTCAGTAGAGAGTGAAAGAATAACACTCTCTGACACTTCGAGGCATTCTTATCAGTCAGAAAGTGTGTTTTCACGCATACTAAAAGGTTCTTAAGGATACTGGGTACCGGGTCTCTATAGAGAGAAAGAAAACGGGTCACCCTCGAAAAACCCTCCTGGGGAAGAACAGATTTGAAACAACCAACGTTGTTTTACATATATTTGCTAAGAACTTGAAGCTGAATGTTATTTGCGGCTAGATTGGCCTCTTATAGTGAGCATGTCTTGTAGAGTACTAAAAAGTAGGAAATACATTTACAACAATAAAAACACATGCACTTAAAAACGGTTAAATTTGGAGGTGACAATTTCAATGGTGTGAAGCATGTTTAAAATCGCCAGGTTTGTCTGCTCGTCCTTTACTTAACAAAGTAAACACTAAAGCTTTTATGGCTTTAATGTTAGCCATTAAAGCTCGAAGGTAGAAATAAATATCATTGCAAAGAACAATAATTAAATTTTATTAGTTAGCATTTTAGCATTCAAAATGACCCCCAATTTGGGGAGTGCAAAGGTTTTAGAAAGGGATTATTTGGATTAGTTAGTGACCACTTCCGATAATTCTGTTTATTTGGCATGACTTTCAGGTAAACCTGACACTAATCACTGAAAATTATGTTACTCAATACTATTTGTTTATTATCACACATTTTTTTTTTCACCCAGAGGCATAATAATAGCCTTCATTGCTTATCCTGCATTGAGATTTCTTGATGACATTGACCTAGGTATGGCTTTAAATTAAGATCTTTTGAGAGAATAGTTCGCACACTTCTTCATTCAAATGAGTCTCGGTAGCCAATTTTCTCCTCTATATTTAAATTATGAATTGTGCTTTGTGCATTCCACTTGGCTAAATTCCTCAGGATTTTTTTCCCGTCTAATCGCATACCATATCTTGCTTGAAAATGACGAATTTATTTGATAATGGAGCCATGTCGAGTCATTTATACCACGACAAACCTGCGCTGTTTAAAAGTTGATTGTGTCATTTTTGAGAGAACCAAATATAGAACTGTTTAATATCTGTATAGATTGGCTATCCTAGGCTGTGATAGACTTTCCAACTCAAGCCTAGGCTACATAAGCTGGCAAATAAAATTTTAAACATTCTTCTTTGTAATTAGAATTATTTCTATCTTCAAGCATTAATGGTTAACAAATTATAGCATTATAAAAAAAGGTAGTAATTCGTAAACATGGAATTCGTTCACTATGAGCACTTCAGCTTTTTTTCATGCAGAATAATGCTATGTACTCCCCAGCAACAAAGACTATTAAATAGTTCTGTTCTTGGATGTTGTAAATAGTGTCTCAGGTGAGCCATTTCCAGGCTTGTATAAAAAATAAATTTCTCTCTTTTCCTATATTTCTGCTGCATTTCTCCTCTGTGGATAAAAACCACTTAATACGTATAGAAAAATCTATCCAGTTTTAATTTGTGAGACAATAATAATAATAATAATAATAATGAACAGTTTATTATATCAGTACAACCGAGCAGCTGAAAATACATAGTAGATACATATATATTTAGGTTATAATATTTATAAGAATATGTCAAAATATGAGATTTGCTTAGTGATGACTAACATTAAATGTTTCCAAAATATATGTACAATGGAGGTATAAATTCGTATTAACTAACCTCTAATTGTAAAGTACTTATTTCAGAAGCTACTATATCTACATTAGCACATGCATTTTACTAGCGGGGCTTATGAAGGTGAGACAATGCAAATAGAGGGTGACCAAGGGGTGGCTGGGGCAGCCTAATGTTGGTTAATTATTTTCACTATTGATGGGACTGGACTGTTTGCATATCGATTTTTTATGGCTCTTATAGGAACTATTAGGTTTGTAGCTTGGAGGTTGTGGCGGGAGGGAGGGTTAGGTGGAGGGAGTAGGTCACTGGGCCGCTCGTTGGACAGGAGTTTAGGAAAGTGAAGGTCTGTGACGCTTGCAAGGTTAAAGGCGTGGAGGGTTTGTTGGTAATCTGAGTACTGGTGACCCAAGATAATTTTGAATGCCCTTTTTTGCACTTTAGCTTGCTTTTCTGGGAGTGGGTGAGGCTTCATGACTACGCGGGCTAGGCGTAATCCAGCATGCGTCTGATGAAGGCTGTATATATTTTTATTAGTTTTGAAGTGGTTGGTGGAGGGATTTGAGGTTTCTAGGCATGAATAATTTGTAATTCGCTGCTTTTGAGATAGCCTGGATGTGCTGGGTCTATTCCAGCTGGTCGTCGATCATGACTCCCACAAGTTTGGTGGTGGGCACAGACGCCAGGGTGTGCCTAGAAATAGTGAGGTCAGGAAGAGGGACGGGGGAAGGGTAGGATTTTAACAACATAGTAACTGATTTGTTGTTGATTGTAACGTGGTTAGCCGTGGTCCAGTTCTTCAGTGTGTCAAGTGTAGTTTGTAGTGGGCTGTATTCGGGGTTGTTGTTGTTGATTGTGGAGGCGAAAGTGGAGTCATCCACATATTTCTACCTGGTTCTTGTGTCAACCAGGGGATCATTTATTATTTGTAGGAAGCAGAGTGGTCCTAGTTTCTTACCCTGAGGCACTCCGCACGTGATGGGGAAGTGGTGTGAAAAGCGACCCCTGTAACGTGTGATTCATTGACGCCAGGTCAGGAAGTCGGTAATCTAAGGCACAAGGGATGATCGGATGTCTGAAGCTGAGGCTTTAGTTATGAGGTTGGTATTATTTATTTATTAAGTCAAATGCTTTGGTGAAGTCAATGCCCTCCGGTACGTCTACCTTGAGCGCAGCAGCGAGGAGGGATTTTCGGCAATACAGCGCCACACCACCGCCACGTCTGCCCACCCTTAGTGCATGGAACAAGTCATAGCCAGGGAGGTGCCAGATTTCTGGTGTTTACTTCCAAGCTTCAGTTATGGCAATGACATTTCACTTTTCTTGGTTGGCAACACAATTTAATTAATCTAGTTTATTACTTAGCGAGGTTACCTTTGATAGTAAGAACCTGGGTAGGTTGTACCACAACTGAGGTATCTCTATGCGCTAGGTTGGCTTTGGGGGGGTATTGATAACACTAATTTTCCTTGGTTTATTTTTTCCCGCCGTGGTGCCTCTGGCGTGAAAGAATTATTTACATCATCTGAAATCAAATGAAAAAAAAAACAAGAATAGAGTCGCATCCTACCAAAAAAGATCGACACTGGCTGTTATATTCGTTAAACAGAAAGGAAAATAATACAGAGCTCTGTTGTAGGTACTAAATAAGATTTGGGGGCAGTACTAAGCACATGAGAGCAATACTAACAATGCATATTTAATCGCAATAAAGAGGACTTTTGAGTGGTACTAAACATGATTTGTTGACAGTAATCAATAAAATTAATTAAAAATTTTAAAATTACGAGTACAATCAGAATTTTTTAGCGTTTATGCTTAACAACTTATGAGTTTTATTGACTACTCAAGTTCTTTCTCTCCAAGGAGCTAGTAGATATCAATAATAGTTTGACAATTAAGCCACAAATACTTATTAGTTTTGCCCTTTCGATTTTAAATTAAAATAAATAAACGGATAAATCTGGCTAACAATAACTTCTTGCTTGTATTCAGGAAAATCTCACATTTTCTTTATGTCATTTTTATTAAATTTATAATTTGTTTTCATAAAGTCGCCCTAAATAAATTCAAACTACTGTGCTATGCCATCTTTTTTCTTATAAATACTCCTATGTATATCACCATCCTTATACAACGATGACTTTGGAAGTAAAATGTGATAGTTTTAACTTCTTAGGATAAGTGGACTGTTATCTTCAAGGACGGAAATAAAATCTTGTTTTTTTTTTTGTTTTATGGGCCTAATTTATTTTATTGTCTAAAGTTGGATCTAGATTTGGTTGAAACTCGTTTTTTTTTTCTCTTTTCAACAGCAATCAATTCTCTTTTCTTCTCTCCCGAATAAGATCAGAGTTTTTTTATCGTTTATGTTACTATTATCAAACTCAAATAATTTTCCTTAAAATAGTTCGAAAATTTAACGTAAATATTCATATTCCAAAAATACATAATATTGAAAAGAGAAACAAAACAACGATCATTTACGACAGTTTCTCCTCAGATCGAAACGCTCTGATGCTTTCCGCTTCATTAGATCTGAGAATCTATTAACAAAACCTCTACCTACGAAATCCCCCAAATCAACCTCTGGTCTCAGGAAGAGTTGCTCTCTCAAGGAAACTAAAGGGTAAAATCCTCGAAGAAAACATGTCTCAGAAGTGATAAAGGGAATAATTTTTTTTATCACTTGAGGAAAAATAGAGTTAGAGGGAAATATTTCTGAGAGAAAACATAAAAGGATTGTTAATATAGTAAGAAATAAAGAAATATTTTAAATTACCGAGAGGAAAAGAAAATAAGATTGCTAGTGTTATGGTCTTTATTAAACAGGTCTAATTCAGTGAAAGAAGAAATGCATGAATGATACATCTCGGGTATTATAGTGAGGGGGATGGGGAATAGCAACTCCATTATGCGAAAATTTTACTATTTGGGGATATGATAATGTTAATAATAAATGGTTCTTAAGCAAAGAAACCTGGGTTAATGTTCAAATTCGGTAGAGATGCGTTATAGACACAGTCAAGAGTGTTCCTAGACACATAATTACTGGGAGGCAAGAAAGAGTACTTTGGCACTGTCCCAGTTAATGGTGCACGCGGAATGTGAAATAAAACCCCCCCACCTCTCTTCCTGCTTTTGGGGAGGGCTCACGTTCAGAAATGTTGCGTACGCTCCTGGTACCCACCCTACCGAAGTGTTCATATTTCGCTCCATAATTCCAAACATTGTCAAATCTGAAAACTTCATTAGTTTAATCACAAAACTAGATGCCAAAATTAAATAAAAACTGAGATGCCCTCGTTGGATTATACTTGTAATCTGTTATAGCACTTCTTGACCACCTGACGAGAAAATATCAATGCAAACTAATTTCAAAGCGAACTCCGCCGTCTGAGCTTCTTAAAGTCTTTGCAAGAATTGGACAACTACCTTAAAAGTGGACTGGTATTGGAATCGTTCGAGTACACGGGCTGTTATTCTTGCCTATATGATTAGGAAGACCCTTCCTTTTACGTGCTTTTCTTACAGACCAGGACAGGTCGACTTTATTCATGCACTTCACTCCCACCCTCAGCACTTAAATCCGCGTAATCATAGGAGATTCATTTTCTCCTTAATCGTAAACCAACTAACCGAGTGATAAATTACTGCGGCATCGAACAACTGCGCTCTTCATCTCCTTATGACGAACACCGAGTGACGATATTTCATTTCCGGCCTAATCATTCTTTATTTGAGTCATATTTTTCAATTAAAACACTTTTAGAAGTCCATTATTCAAGGAACGCTCTTTATCCTCCTTTCACCGAGATACTCCCCCCCTCTCTCTCCCCCCATCTCTAAGCCAGGCTCTCTATCAATGTATCTCTTCCCTTTCGCCTACATCTCTACCTCTCTCTCTCTCTCTCTCTTTCCAGCTCTCCTTCCCTTCTCTCACTCTCCGCATCCCTCTTTCTCCAACTCCCTCTTCTCTTTCCCCTCTCTCTCCCTACTATTCAGCCTCCCCTTTCTTCCTCCGTCTATCACTCCCTTTCTCACCCTCTATTTCTTCTCTTGATTCCCCGCCACCCCAAACTATCTCACCTCTTTCTTACCTTCTACTCCCCTCACTACCACTCTTTCTCCCAAGCTCCCCCTCACACTCCCTTTCCCTCATGCCCCTTCTCTATTCCTCCGAACTCTTTTCATTCTTTCTCAGTATCTTCCTCTCACCCTTCTTCGCACTCACCCCTAAACCACTCACATCTCCAACCTTCTTCTTTTCGCCATACCCCTATCCTTTCCTACGCTCTCTTCCCATCCACACCTATCCCTCTCCTCCTATCCACAAAAAACCCATCGCCTTTTTCTTCCTCATACCCCAACACCCCAACCCGTACCACTTCCCTCTCCCCCTCACCCTCTTCACTTCCAAAATTAACCAACTCTCTCCCTCTTCCACTCTCCTCTATTCTCATATCTACACGCTACCCTCACTCCGCTCTGTCCTACTCCTTTCATATCTTTCTCCATCCTTCTCTAACTCCCCTTCTCCCTTCTCTATCACCCCTCTCTCTCGTCCTATCGCTCCACTCTTTCATTCTCACATTCACTCTCTGCCTTTTCACACATTCTCTAGGACCCTTCTCTCCCTTCAACTCTCACTATCTGTCCCTCTCCCTACTATAATCTTAACCACCTAGATTTTCCACTCTCACTATTTCCCCCTCACCGACTCCTCCTCCGCCCTTTCCTCTTATCCACACCTTCCCCTCTCAAACCCCTGTTATTTTATACTCCTTCCCTCTTAATTTCCCCTCTCTTCCACCCTACAATCTTCCCAGATCTCCAACCTCTCACAATTCCACCACTTCTCCCTCTCCCTCCTCCCCTCTACTCCCCAATTTCCAAACACGAAACGATTATGTCTCCCCCCTCTCCCTCACCTCCTACACTTCAACCAAATCTCACCCTCTCTCACTATACTAGAGTCCCCCTTTCTCGACTACCCCTCCATCCTCTCTTTCCACTCCCACTCTCAATTCCCCTCCCCCTTCCCTTCTCCCATTCACCTCAGCCCATCCCCCCCTCCTCATTTACCTTCCCTTTCCCATCCCCTCAACCACCTTCTCCTCTCTCACACCCCTTCTCTCTATCCATCTCCTTCCCCTCACTCTCTCCCTTACTTCATCCTCTCTCTCTCCTTCTTTCTTTGTTTTTCTTCCATTAAACAAACTTTTTCTCAATGGAAGAACTTTCAATTTGTCTCTCATCACACCGAGACCCGACTTCTGTTTTCCTCTTTTCTTCCATTTCTGAACTCTCTCTTCGGCCTTGCCAAATAAACCTTTTTTTCCACACTTTCTTTCCCACCATTTATCACTTACGCTTCAATCTGGTGAATGCAAGAAATTTAGAGAAATCCTCATCGATTAATTCAAAGCAATCCTTGAATTCAGACCATCTCAATCGGTAGGGAAAATGAAAGTGACTGGATTGCGTGGCAAAGAATCCCCCCTAAAATTTGAATATTTCCCCCCGTTTATATTACTCTAACCACCGCGCAAACCAGCCAAGTCATTAATCTCTCTCCTCGGAGAGACTGTCATGACACGGAATTCATTATTATAAAATTATGTGCTAAATTTTGGCGACCTTTGCGTGGACAGAAATAAAAAGGGTAAAAAAAGGCAAGGTTTTGTTCCCCTTTCTTCAGGGAGTAATGATCAATGAGTTCGAAAGCCCAGCTTCCGATATATTAATTTTCCCCCATTCAAATGAATACAAGAAATACATTCCAAATTGCAAACCCCATCCCGCATAAAATCATTCAAATTCAATTTATTTAATCGAGGTTTATTTTATTTTTTTATTATGTAAAACCGAAAACTAACGAAGGCATATCCAGCTGAAAATTTGTAAAGAAAGTAGTGAAGGTGAAACAAGTGTAAATGCGAGTGATAAATAGCTGCAGGCACATTGGGCTTGTGGACAGGCGTATTTGAGTGTTGGTGCATGGAAGACACGCTCTCCTACAGACCTCAGCCGAAGTTTACATACACATTCTACTCCTGATACCAACTTGTGGGGTAATCAATTTTTTATCAATCACAACACCACCGCCCAAAGGTTAGGGAAACTAAATTTGAACAGAGAATCATGAAGCGAAGGAGGTGAAGGAAGTGAAGGAAGTGAAGTACATAAGCCCCAACTGAGAAACTATATAGGATTTTGAGAGAAAAGAGACAATGAAACCAGATTCCCAGAGGAATGTTATCAAATAGTTGCTACTTAAAACCACAAACACTTCCATATTAATGCTTCTCATTACATACTCTCGTCACCATTATAGATTTTATAGCTTTCCTCGTGTATAGTAGAATGTTGTTAACTATACCGCAAAGTTCTGCAAAATGTTTATTGTTCTCATAGGATAGAAAGATGCATTTCACCCGCAATTAGATTATTCAGCTACAAAGAGGATCATTAAGAGGAGGAATTCTTATCTCTCGGCCTTTTGGTGGGCAGATTCGGGTGTAGAGGAGGGAACCAAAACTATGGTTAATAATCATTTGTTAGCACAGTTGAGTTTTGAGAGTAAAATTTGTTATTTAGGCTAGATTGACTCTGCTATTAAGGAATCTAAATTTATTCTTTTGTCCAAATTAGCATTTCTTGAAAAATAGTAAGAGAGATTCTCTCATTTTTGTTTCAAATTTAACTTCATTTTATAAATAATTAACCTAACCTAACTTGACCAAATAATATAGGATTTAGAGCGCTTACCAATCAAAGTCCTGGGTAGAGATATGTAATCACCATAAGTCTTTTTTACTCTTATAAGTTGAAGCGAAAATATATCGTGTGAAGTACTTGGAATAGTGATATTTTCTCTTTCCTATTTGTAACACTCACGAGTTTGTCTTTTACCACAAGTTGTGTGTGTTTGTGTGCATGGTGTGATCTTTGGGATCCACAAAATTAATTCTGTAATTAATAATAAAATGAGTATTTGCGAGTGAAGAATTATCTGAATAGGCTCACCAAAAATCACGTATAATAATAGTGCCTGAATGTAAGGAGCGTTGAGCACTGGGATAACTAGTTCCTTGGTAGGCCTCAAATAAACGCCACACAAATCCCATAAGTCCGTCATTTCTACGTCAACAATTGTATTTCCTCCTGTGAAAAATAGATTCTTCAATCTCCATTATTTTCCATTCTCGTGTGATCGATTTTTCATTCGCTAATCAAAATTGGCAGACTTTGCCACATTACGAGTTTAAATTCAAAACTGTTTCTGGCGACAAATGAAGAAAGTCCGCGAACAAAACTTTTGAGGTAAACATTAATGACAGTTCTTTGCCCAGTGGGCCTCAAGTGTAACTTGAAGAACCAAGGATCTATTGAAAGAGAATCGTCAAAATTACAAATTACACAACTGTTGGTTTTTAGGGTTAATTCGGCGGCACTTGAAAGCTTTCCTGTAAATTAGATAAAGAACACGGGGCTCGAGGGGCGGGGGGCACTTCGGAGAGCTTGTATTTCTTGGCACTCTCTGTGAGTGGCAAAAATGCTACCGCTTTATTATCTTGCCTCCTTATATGGCAGACCAAATGTTTAAAATGCTATTCTTCTTCCTCATTTTCGGGACTGCGGAGATTTCCTTCTGCATTTGTAGGATTCTTTAATACTTGCAAGCGTTCTTGCCTTAGAGATGAAATGTGGCAGTTTAGGAGAGAAGCGCGCACTCTGCATTTCTACTGCTATATTAGACACTTATAAACGTAATTCAACACCGTCAGGAAGTAATCCACGCAAACAAGAGAGTGAAAATAACGAAACAGGAAACCACTCGTCCTCTAGATAAACTACAGCATTTTTCAACATTTGCCGCAAATTTATTAATCGAGATTGGGAGTTTCAGGAGGAACAGTGCCCTAACCCTTCGATTTCTATCTACATCAGCCAACCTTTCTTAATTTGACCAAGAAATCACTTGAGAAGATTGAAATGAGCATCAAAACTGCCTCGCTACCGAAAATATCTACGCTCTTTCTCAAAGCCAACGCCTAGATAACCTTTAAACAACGCCTTCAAAGACTATCCGGAACTCTATCATCATATTCTATTTGGTCGACCCGAGGAAAAGCTAATTGATACGATCAGATCTTTTCTGTTTGGAATACCCAATGATTGACTGTTTTATTTCTAATACTCATCGCTAAGTTTGGTTCTTTTCGATAAATCCTTTACTAGGCAATGTTCACGACATTTATTTCCTACCATCTTTTAGTTCTCCTCGTTATTTCTTCTATTCTGCCGATCTTTCCGTGACTTCATTTCCTCAAACGGAACCAACCTCTCCACAGCAACTTTCCCACATTACATATTCAGCCATTCATGGTCGCCCGATGAACTGCCTACCTCTTGGCGATAAGAACCATGTCAAAATCTCCTCTCACTAACCATCAGATAAACGACATCGATTACCGATTTCATCGCTCTGATCAGCATCCTGGCGTGATTTACTTCCAATTATATAGTGTTGTTAATTGATAAACCATTATGAATTCCTTCATTCAATTTCATTTATTCTTATTACACACCGTGTTTTATTTTTTAATTCGCTACTATTCACTGCAGAAATTAATGCATTACTACATTAAATCAAGTTGAGTTCTCGTTATTCTCTACTTTACTAAACACTTACCTCCAAACTATTCTATGTATATTCATAATTTTGTTTTTCTCACAGGATTGTCATATTTTCCCCAAAAGATATATTCATAGTAAATTATTTTACTTATGAATATTTCCTGTCTTATGTAGAATATTTTAAGGCAATATACCATCATTCAATTTAGAGTGACCTATTCAACATTTGTTGTTAACTTCTCTATTAATAGTTAAAGTATTCCTCATTCCCTAAAACTACCACTCGAGTCTTGATCAAATAAATAAATAAAAATAAATGGTTTCTGCGTCCGAAGAACTAGGTCTATTTATGTATCAAAAACTATTAAAAAAAGAAAAATCCATTCACTCCCCCTATATGCGCAAAAAAAAACAGGAAAACCACACTGTATTAACAATTTGGTTCGGGCCATCAAAGAGGAAAGTTCTTTATTTTATTCCCTTTCATTTCCGTTCATTAAATAGCTGGAATCTTCGTGTCTGCACTTTTATTCCTCATTACAGAATTCCTCGCCTTACTTTTTGCCCCCAAGATGCCACATAATTTCCAATTATAATTCGTTTGATCACTGAAAAATTCCCATCGTTCTTCGCGTAGGCTTGTTTTTTTCTATGGGTGATTAATGTCCTTTTAGGCATTTGTGCCAAAGAGGAGGAAAAGAGTCGAAGTGTATTCGGGTAGTGGAAGACAATCGCTACAATGAAGATTATTTCATCATAAAATATGGATGTTTGGCTGTATTCTGACAGATTTGGGGTGTAAATCTTTCAGATTGGTCCTGAGAATTATAATCACTCTCGTTCTCCCTTTTCTCTCAGTTTCCATCTCTTATTTATCTATCTCCATTGCTTCCCTTCTTATCCATCTCCCCTTCTCCTTGAGTGGGGGAGAACAGTGGACTTATAACTAAGGTTCGAAGGGGGCCTCGTCAATGTAATGTCTCCCGAATCTAAGAGGGAAACTTTTGCAGAATGACAGCAAACGAGAGGAAGACGAAAGATTTTAGATACTAAAACCTCAAAATTAAGGAATTTTGTTTTTCTTTTAAATTTTCTTAGCCAATGAGTGATCCTTAGGCGGAAAGATTCTGGAAAATAGTTTTAAAGTGACGAATTTAATGAAAATGTTCAGAAGGTACATACATATTTGTTCATAAGTATTAAAAGTCTAATACACGGCCTTATTTGTATATTCCTTAAGTTTGATTACGGTTTTCGTATTTATTTTGTAGCAAGAACATTTTGCTTTCTTGGATGGTACACTTAAACCAACGTGAACAAGATATTAAAAGAGGCAATATTATGCGAATGTAAAAGTAAAAGTAGCACGGATAGATTTTGTTTTAATGATTAGATAGGCATTTTTTTCATATAAACCTACACTCCTGAAGATTTGACAACGTTTTCCAAATGATCCAATGTGAACTAGAATGTTTGAGAAGAATCGGTTAGCTGCTCATTTACGTGCGTTATTTCTCAAGTGTTGTCATGGATTAGGCGAAGGAATATTTCTAAGATCAAAACCGTAAAAGCCGCTGAGCATTTAGAATCTGTAAGAGAACATATTGTTAAACTACTAAAGGCTAGTCATGGATATATAAATATTTCCTTCATTGTTTGGAATCCAATTTCTTCTGTAAAGAACATTATTGTGAAGTATAAATCTAATGGCATCCTAGTAAATAGTACACCTGAAAGTCGCCAAGGAAACTGAGCCGTAGAGAAGGCCTGTCTATGAAGAAGACAGAAGCAATTTTAAACCCTTATCAAATGAATTATAAGCAAATTTGGCAGCAAAGCGCCTAGCTGTACACGCTTCAACAATACAATTATTTGCAACGGGAATTATTTCATGATTTGATGAATTTAAATAAGTGTATATAGTATTAATTAATTACTTTCTTGCGTGTTCTTTCAGAAGTTATTTATTTTCTTAATAAAATGGTAAATTCTTACAAAACAACAACCGTTTACAAATAAAACTAGAACATGTGAAGAAATCGACTACCTTAGATAAGCAGGAAGTCATGGAGCGATATTTTCAAAATGTTGAACTATACTGTGAATAGATAAGTGCTTTTTATACATTTCAGACAGCTTAAAGAGGCAATCATTTATCTTACAATAGTGCGGACCACCTCGCCTAGATCAGTGAGGGCCGAGACCCTCAAAAACACGTTGAATAAATTCAAACGAAATCCAAGGAGTGAAATACATCTTGCTCTGGAGCCATATGGCGATGCGATAATTTTGAAAAATTATGTGAAACATTGTTTGTTGACGGTAACCAAGGGATATCTGATTTCCAACTATACCAAAAATATAAGTCCAAACAGCAAAAGCTGCTGCACCAACGGCTTCTTAAAACATCACCAGAATATATACTATAGAGTTGAATTTGATTTTTCTAAACATTTAGCGCCCTCTTTCATCCTTTCTTGGGTCTATACAGGCGTACAAAGAAAGTTGGAGATTTAAAAGGGACGCAGAAGATCCTCTAAGGAAAATCTAGTTTTTCATGGGAAAATGTGTTCAGGATGGCGTGCTGCCCCTCTACTTTTGAGTTGTATTCTGAGAATTAACCCTGGATGGATGAGATATTTTTAAATTCACGAGGCTCCCCACAAGAACAGAATTATCATATTTGGGCACAAAACAAGATCTGATTCATGTTGAACAGCGGATATCTTTAAAGAGACAGGAGACAGCTTCGTTGATAATGTGGATGGGGGTAATATTAACTGTAGAGAAATTTCAACATAAAGTCTCTCGGAGGGCCAGGCGGACGTATACATTAAAGTTCCATCCCGCCCTCTTGCGGAGAAAGCAAGAGAATCGAGCCACATGAGTAGAGTCGTGGGAACGTTAGCCGGCGGAATAACCGTCTAACTGCCTACCCTTTTTGATTTCCCCGCCGCATAGGTAGTCGGAGCAAACCGCTGTGCTAAGTTGACTACCAAAGGCCTTAAAGCAGTCTTCAAAGGATCCTATTACCTACGAGATCTTTAAGCCTGTGGTTAAATCGCCAAAAAGCGGTGTCAGTCAAAAGGCACACCAAGGATGGTGACAGTTGGTATTGTCTCTAATTAACAAGCCGACTTGGGCACCACGATACCAACCTCCTTACCTCTCGCTCTCCCCTCTGCGGCATCGCCCCTTGCCCCTTTGATGGTGCGGTAGCCCGCCTATAAATAATCACATGAAAAAAAGAAAAATAATTATTATCCGGTGAAAGACGATAGAAGATCAGATCGAGAAGATCGATCCTTCACCCAGTCAGTAAAAATTATTCGAGGAGAGACGATAAAGGATCAGTTCGAAAAGATCAATTCTACACCCAGTAAAGATTATTTCGAAGAGGGACGCTCAAGGAACAGTCCAAGAAGATCGATCCTTCTCTAATTGCCGAATTAACATAGAACGTTAAGTTTTGTCTCGGTGCCATACCGAAAAATCCTTTACAGACTTAGAAGAGGTCTGACTGGAGAAAATAAAACACACTCACACCCGAGTGACTCTCACTGCGCAAGCTCCGTAAGAGTGAGAAGAGAAGAACCAACGGTAGAAATCCCCTCGTATACCCCGAAACTAGTTGGGCACCCGGCGTTAAAGACTAGGATACAAATAGGATACGAAAATAGGCTTATATTCGTGAAAAGGACTCCTTGAGCTACAGAGCACAACACCTCTCTCCGTCTTTTAAACGAAACAGAGGGCAAAGTTGCAATAAGAAGTTTTCATCGCCCCCCCCCCTTCCCATTCTCTCCACCTTATCTCGTAAAAGATAAGAAGACTCCAGCCGCTCGCCGTAGAAAAAGGAGCGCGGAAAAATCCATCTAGTGACATCCGGCAACCCCTGATCCTACCTGTTATGTAAGTTAGAATGACCATTTATATTCGTATTGCGTTAGTTTGAGTTTATTACGCTACTCGATTTAAATGAAGTAGAAACAATTGCGCGTGAACCCCGTTATATTTGCTAGTAGAAGAGTGTAATTTAATTTGATGTTTAACGCTAATCAAAAGGGGTCACGATAAAATAACTAATCGGCAATTGGTTTGTTTACGTGGAGCCTATTTTTTATTTTTGTCATGAATAGATATTGTAATAGGCCCAGTTGCAAGCATGTTTAGCCTCGGTTAACTTAGTAGGTGGATATAAATATTTTTACTGGTTTTTTTTGGTAGTTAATTGTTAAATTTAAAATAAGAGTATATGTTTATTTTTGGATAATTCCTGGGCGTTTCACTAAATCCTTACGTGTTTAAGACGGCTCTTCCTTAAAACAATACAATACGATTCTTCGACATTAACTGGCCAAAAATCAAGCACTGTGATTTTGAGGACACATTGAAGGAGGCAATCAACCACTGTGTAGAGGCCGCCATTAGAAATACAGGTGTAACCCTTCACAAAGAAGAAATAGCCTCGAAAACATAAAAAAATGATTCAAGACTGGTGCCAGGCAAAATTTATGAGGTATTAGTCAAGGTAATTTTGACCGCACAATGCGCTATATTTTAAACCAATTGAGTTTAAAGTATGATCAATACTTAAGTGAAGGTCTGTACCCAATCTAAACAAAGTTTCAAAGTTCTAAAGTGCAAACTGGAAAAATTCTAGGAAGAAATATTAGCTGAAATACAGGTATAACCCTTGCGCTCAGATCATACCCAGACTTCGTGCCATCGATGCCAAAGGTGATACAAATGAATATTATTTACATCATCCTGTAGCATATTTTTTTCTTTCCTTTTATTCTAAACATTGTGAAATATTAAATAGTTTTCTGAAAAGAGTCAAATAAATATCAGTCTGGACTTCGTGTTTTCACCCTGGTGATAAAATACTAAGGTCAGCCTAGACAAGAATCGACCTCTTTGCTAGAAAGGACGTACTCTACTCTGGGATATGGGAAACCCTCATATAAAAGAAACGGGTTCTACTCCCAAACATGAAGAAGGCTCGATTATGTTGTCGGGATGTTTCGCTGCTGCTTGCAGCAATTATATTTGATTGATGGGAACATGTTTTCTGAAAACTCTTAGGTCATATTTGGTGAAAACATGAAACAATGGCAAAGAATTTGGCTATGAGGACATTTTACTTTTCAATAAGGCAACGATCCCAAATATACAAGCCAATTTACTCATAAATACTTATTAAAAGACCAGTACTATCCCCAAGAGATATTCTCAAAGTCTAGATTTGAATAAACCACATCGATTATTTCGTGTGCACAAGAGAATCTTTTATAACATTCTTGAGAAGGAATAGATTTGTCAAGAAGAGTGGTAATAAAATACATCCGCAAACATGCTGCAATCTTGTACATTCTGATAATAAACGTCCTATAGTTGTTATTAGGATAAAGGGATTTAATACAAGATGTTAATTTCATGTTGCCATTATTTTTTTCTTGTTTTCCGCTAAATAAATCTTTGTCAGTGTTAGACTCTCTTTGATTTAACTGTTTTGTATTAAAATATAGTCGCAGTGGATTTAGAAGCTTATGTAACACTTATACATTATGCAAGTAAAGTCTAAACCAGAAAATATTTTTAAAATATAAATCATACCAGGCAATGGCTTTGCTACGAGGATTAAATTAAAAATCTAAAAAAAGCAGCCATGGATAAATTTTTATCAATTTTCTGAACTTCGACAATTATAATAATTTTAAAAAGGAACTCTAAACTAAATTTCCCCCTTTGCAAAATATCACGTTGCTAAAATATAGAGTTGATTTTTTTTTAACGTTTAGCGCCCTCTTTCTTCCTTTCTTGGGTCTATACAGTCGTGCAAAGAAAGTCGGAGATTTAAAAGGGGGTAATGTGTTAAGGATTGCGTGCCGCCTCTCTAGTTTTGAGTTGTATTCGGAGAATTAACCCTGATACTCTTCTGCATCTTAAGGGCAGAAAATGTGCGCAACTCTCCTGAACGGCTGCTCATTTGGCAACGAATTCATTTTTTCGAGTGAAAAAACATCTTAGGGTTAATGCGATATTTAAATTCCCTCGGCCACACGGAGAAATTATGTAATCCAAGGTGGCAAAATGTAATCAGGTGAGAAGCAAAGTGATGAAAAAAAAGGATAGAATAATTAAAAAAACAAACAAAAAAAACAAAGAAACTTGTGAATTCTAACGGAGACAAGAAAGTTCTCGGGGGATAAAGAAGGATCAAAACCTCCGCGAGCATTGAACATCCAAAAGACAATTTGAAAATGAACGCCAGAATTCGAGAAACAATTTTGCTGCAATTGAGCTTTTTGAAAAAATTAATTAAAATTATAAATGCGGCAATGTACAAATTAGTCATGGCACATTTTTCAAAACTTTGCGGACAAAAGTAAGTTAACTACGATATAAGTACATGGAAGAACAAAACTTTTGTACTATTGCTCCTGTCACTTGTTCTTATCTCTTTTGGGTATGCCGCATTCCAATCGAAAGTCAGATTTTGAGTATTAACTAAAGATGCTTTGCAATTAAGCTTTATATTTTTTTTTAAATTGCACCCTTTTACATAATAACATGTTCTATCTGAACAATCTATTGTCATAGTACGTTAAATTAGCCTTGAAATAACCGTTTAGCCAAATAATCTGTATTTTTCTCAACAGCGTGTATATTCTTCACATTACTTACTAGAATTTGAATTTAAGGCAAAATAAATCAAATAGTTATATAATATAAAAAATGTATTGGTGCTAACAAAATCTGAAGCACATAATCATTACATTTAAATATCAGTGTGCACCGATGCGATTCAGAAAGACTGAATTTTTTTCTATTATGGCAATAATTTATTTACACTTGAAGCGCTTTCGTTTGAGGACTTTGCGGGAGTCTTCTCGTTTGATACTCCATCAGTAGTCCGGCATCTTATGGCTGTCGCAAATCACTTGATAATGATCTTTCATCGTAAAAAGGTCTTGACCCAAATTCCAACCTGTGCGCAAATAATGTAGACATTTATATGATCTAACTAAATACATACATACCCGATTGTGAATACATAAATGTCTACATTATTTGCGCACAGGTTGGAATTTTCAGGAAGTAGACTTTATGTATTTGGTTTTAGACTTCACATCCGACTTTGTTATTATTATTCTATTTTGGGTCCTTTCGTTGTAATACTAGTCGGGGCATTTCTCTTCTGTTTCATATATATATATATATATATATATATATATATATATATATATATATATATATATATATATATATATATATATATATATATATATATATATATGGTTTTGATAAAATAGAAATTATAAAACAAAGGTTTAAATACAAGGATCAATAACACAGGCCTGCGTTTGAAAAAAAAAATTATGTTCCCCAGGATTTTTTTGTGGTTTCTTAATGAATCCAACCTCCTGAGCTCAAAAATGAATGTATATTTGTTCAATCAGGTCAGATTTTCTCAGTACAGCATACACCATTTTCATTGAGATTACCTCATTTTTTCTGAATTTAAAAAAAAAAAACTTTCTCTATTTAATAATGCATTATTACTGTTATATCATATAAACAGGAATACACGTATGTAAACTATAATTCTTTTAATAAACAAAAAATAAAAGAATGCAACATAATAAAGAAAATAATTATAATTTCGAAGAACAGACGCCCTTGACGATTTTCGTTTGTGCCTGTCATCTGGTGCATCACGCTTCAAACACCAACAGTAGTCAGCAAGCATGTTTCCGTTACATTTACACTGGTACCTGGATTCCATTGTTTTTATGTCCTGGTGGAATCTTTTCCCCTGTTCTTTACTGTAATCGGTGCAGTTGTCGGGAAAATAATCCAGATGGGACTGTAAAAAGTGTATCTTTATAGACATTCAAGCTCCCAAATGTTTGAGACTTGTTAAGAGCTGATTGACCAGCGCAACATATTCTTCTAGGCTTCTTTTATTGCCTAGAAAATTGTTAACTAGAGCTTTGAAAGATTTTCAGGCATCTTTTTCTATGTCTTTCATTGATGCATCAAATTGCTGATCAAGTTCCTGATTTGAAGTCCATCAAAAATTCATCCATGGAGCTTAGCGTCACTGATTTGAGGAAATTTTTGAAGAAGAAATTTGAAAGCTTGGCCTACTTTTTAAGGGTTTTGACATAATTTTTCATTATGCCAAGCTTTATATGCAGTGGAGGGAGGAGTATTTTTTGAGGAGGCACTAAAGGTTCAGCTATCACATTGTTTGATCTAATTCTAAATGCTTCTCGTGGAGGCCAAACGTTCTTCTCATAGTGCATACTATCTGCACGACTGTCCCATAAACATAGGAAACAGGAATGCTTCATGTAGCCTGTTTGCGTCTCAAGCGTAAGAGACACTACCTGAAAAAAATTTAGCACGGTATGTAAATTCAGTGTAATATTTCTAAAAACAAATTCAAAGTAATATTTCTTAAAACAATAAGAATATGAATATGTACTGAAAAATCCTGTATGCCGATGCATTAAATCATCGTATTAAAACTAATTGGATATATGTACATCTTATTTTGAGTTCGTTGAGTTGTGTTGTATACCTTCTCAATTAGGATAAGTTCCCCATTAACCCGATAGGATGCATTAACCTATAGGGACACACTTCAACAAAAAATATAACTCAAAAATGACTCATGATTTCCAGATTTGCATTCTTGTAAAATGTAAGTTGACCAAAAGGTGTATACAAGTATTAACAATTAAAAATGAAAATGTCAATATCAAAAAGCTTAGAAATGCCAAGTGCAAAATGATCTTACCTTTAAGTCACCACATATCCTCCACTTTTCGCTAGAGTAATTTATTGCATCCAGCAATTTTCTCATATTTTCATAACTTTCAGTAAGTTGGATTGAATGGCCTATAGGAACGGAAGCTATCTTGTTACCAATATTCAGTAACACAGCTTTTAAACTTCTACTGGAGGAATCTATGAACAGACTCCATTCTAATGGGTTGTAGGGAATTCCAAGGGCCTCAACAAGTCCTTCAATATTGGCGCAGTATACTAAAGAGCTGGAAGAATGCTGTAAAAAATAGCTTCGAAACTCTTGTTCTCTATTTTTGTACCCCCCTAAAGGTTGTTTCTTATGCGAGAAGATTACTTTCACGAAGTCGAGAGCCAAGAAGTTGTGTATTCACCTTTGAAATCCCCAGATCCCTGGTCAGGTCGTTTAACTGAACTTGAGTGAATGGTCTTGCGACCATATAATGTGTGGAAACCTGATAAGACTCAGATGTGTCATAATCTTGGTCAACTTCCATATTAATCTCTTCATGTACCTCTATATGTTCAGGGGGAGAAGGTATAGGAATTCCTGGGCCATGGGGCAGAAGTTTGATGGCAGAAGGAACATCCGGATATGCCACACTATGTTTATTCTTGTTATTTATACCTTTCAAAAATATAATTGCATATTACATAAAGGAATTGATTTGGAGTTGCAGATAGTACATAAATGTTTAGTAAAGGATATTTTCATGCTGAAGTAAACTATGTTAGTTTTTAATTTTATGCTAAGTCTTTGCATAATAATTAAATTTTCAGGAGCCAGTATAATACAGAAAGCTTAAATACTTGATACAATGCTCACCTTTAAGATTTGTCATGCAAAAATAGCAGTCCGTAGTGTGGTCCTTGCCATCTCTCCACACCATGGGAACACCAAAAGAGAAGGACTTCTGTTTCCCTGACTCCAGCATCTTAAACTTATGTAGCATCCCTTGCAGCAGATATGTGGTGCAAAACTTTTATCTTGATCCCTTAGCCTTACTCCAAAATATGCATGATACAAAGATTTAATTACAGGAGGGATTGTACTTTGCTGCTCGGGAAAAGTCACTTTGCCGCAAACATAGCAAAATCTGTCGGAGCTATTCTTACATTTTCTGTTCATTTTTAACTCAACCACTATTATTATTATTATTCTTATTATTTTTGTCGTAGAATTCCCCCCCTTTTTCTTCTATCTCTAAGAGTGCTAAGTGTGTCTAATATATTTAGATATCGGAATATCTTAAAGAACAGAGCCGTTCTGAAACACGTAAGGATATATAAGAGAAACGAACATTAATCCCAAAATAAACTTATATTTTACCTTTATCAAATGAATACATAACATTTATACATTAACTACAGCAATACTCTAAATATTATTATAAACAAGAATTAATTAAATTAGTTCACCCACAAAAATTGGCTAACGTTTTCTCTACACACAACAATAACTGAAGAATTAGGCTTATGGACTCATGTGGAGTTTAACAGGCCTCAAGAATGTTATTTACTCTCGACGCGTGCCACCGGACAGATGTAGATGAGCGAGATCACACGGTTGTTTTGGCGAGGGTGGCAGCTGGGGGGTCCACACGTTCTTCCGGGGGGGGGTCTTCAAGGACGAGAACCAATACAGTGCTTTATGCAACACCTAGGCAGTCGTGGTCTCTCTGGCGAGAGTGAGTCTAACTTGGTTCTTAAATCAAGTTAACTTGGAGTGCCGTGTGACCACCGGGTAACGAGCTCGAGGAGGAGCTTTTCTCCTTCGTTACTTATTCCCTTATGGACGAGGACTGAACTCGGGGAGGGTCTTCTTCAAGGGCGAGGATAACGGAGGGGGGGGGGGGTTCTCTGGCGAGAATAAATTACTTAACGTTCAGTTTGGTAACCCGGAACTAGCTCGAGGATGAGCTTTTTATTAATTCCAGTCTTCCTCAAGGGCGAGTATGACGAGAACAAGTTGAACTTGGTTCCCCACCAAGTTAACTAAGAAGTTCGGTGTGGCCACCGAATAACGTGCTCGAGGGGGAGCCTTTTCCTTCTTTTTTCTTAATTCCTCAAGGACGAGGAATACCCCTGGTGTTTAAGATGCACTAGGATATGAGGAGTCTCTCTGGCGAGAGTAAGTTGAACTTACCAAAGTTAACTTATCGTTTGGTTTGATTACCAGGGACTTAGCTCGAGGATGAGCTTCTTCTTAGCCCCTTAAGGTAGGTAGCCCTGCCTCTCTTGCAGGGTACTTCTTGGTCTGTCGAGCCAAGTACACTACCTCTCCAGTCTCGGTAGTTCGGTTTGATCCGAAGACTTCGTCACCTAGAGACTAACGTATACTACCTCGATTTTCCTCAGAGTTCCTCATTTATACCTCGTCACCCCACTGTGGGAGTGGTAAGGGGGGGAGGGGCTTGAGGACGGCCCCAGGAGAGTTCTTTTGCCCAACGGTTTTTCCCATGAAGTCAAACATCGGCTCCTCGTTAGCCTTCGAGATTGGGAGAAACCCGTCTCCAATTTCTCATTCGACGTGAAACTGGATCTCACTCTCCTGAGGGAGATCTTACATTTTGACCTTTAGGGTCTTTCATGGCACCGAGTTGTGCCACACTGCGTTTAAGCACTGAACCCGCCGATGCCTTCGACGGATGTCTTTGCGGTAACCACCTTGTGACTGCACCAAGAGTGAACGGGGGGGGAGGGAGTGACCATTCCCCTACAATTATAATGCTAAGCAATTTTTGACCTGCAAAATATAAACCTATTTGCATAATTACTTAAAATGTACACAAAATTTACTGCGAATAGAGCAGTGCAAAAACTATTGAAATTTGATGTAATATAGGAGATGTATAAACTATAAAATTATTATCACCCCCTGTATCGCAAAAACTGGAGGTGATAGAAAAAAAAAAGATGACAGATTCAGATTTAGGAGGTCAATTTTATTAAGAAACACTATAGAAAACCTAAGGTACATTTTTTGACGCAGACCAG
Source organism: Ceratothoa steindachneri (assembly GCA_963969495.1). Classification (NCBI taxonomy): domain Eukaryota; kingdom Metazoa; phylum Arthropoda; class Malacostraca; order Isopoda; family Cymothoidae; genus Ceratothoa; species Ceratothoa steindachneri. The sequence goes on from OZ018330.1 coordinate 104,766,198, forward strand.
TGTGATAAAATAAAAGGAACAAATTAAAAAAACAACCTCAAATGCATAATTTGAACGTACAATCTATTATAACGTGAAAAAGTAGCCGACAATATTGTATTGGATTGATAAAATTCAAATAAATATATAAAGCTAAATATGCAAGGAAAAGGCGTCATTTCGGAAATTGGGCCGCCTGATTTGAAACTAGACGCTAAAATGTTTTGACGGTAATTTTAAAATACCACCTTAAGTTAAAAGAATTCCACTATATTCAATTTATTATATTTTGTAAACTGTTTATCTAGTTTCTTAATAGCTAAATATACCTCAAATAATTAATCTCTCATCAAATAATACCTACAATATATTAAATTATCTGAACAAAGTTGAGCGAGGTGTGACATGACTTACTGGGTAGTTCCGCCAGCGAAGTAATGATAAAGGAAAATTAGATCAATCTCGCTTAATATTAAAATGAGTTCACGAGGATCATGGAATACTACGAGAAAGGATTAAATTTCACTTGGTAATCAAACTGATGTGAGTTTACATGTTCATCATAGGAATAGGATAACCAACGCAGATATTTAATTACACTTTCCAAGTAAAATGAATCCTAGTTTTACACAACACCAAACAGTGTTCCGTTATAATAACCACTATTCAGAGGATACAGAAAATTCTCAATAATTTCTACTGTGCCCTAAATAAAAGGAAATCCATTCCATGTTTTTTAAAGTGAAGTCACACTTTTCATAAAAATGTCTTCCCCTTTCTCCACCATCATTTTCCATATAAATTGAGACAATTAAATCATTATTGCATTTGATTGTAAATGGTAGGGTTGTTTTTCTATGAAAAAAATAACATGTGTAAATCATTTTCTACATAATGCTAGAAATGTTCATTATTCACGCTCCAAAGAAGGCTTCCTCGCTATCCTGAAGTCATTGCCTGGTTTCCTAATAGTTTAATTTTGGTCTATTTTTTTAGGATTCACGCTTATTTTCTAGGCCTGAAGTAAAGAATAAACTTTAGCCGAATTCTTTAGATAAACGGAAAATATAATACTCAGAGCTCTTTTTTACATATAATTGTGCTTTTATATATGAAAAATAGAAAGCAAAGAAAGTCCTGCATTAATTTTAATACATTTTCTGAATTTTACGATTTGTATTTATTTTTGTTTTAAAAAAAATCCCAAATATTCGATAATCATATCTATTTTTTTCTGAACTCTTAGAATAAAATTGTAAAGAAAATCTTATAAAGAAGTTAGATAAAGGGTTCAAAAAAACCTATGTGATTTACAAGCTAAAATTCAAACTTAAAAGAAATTGTATTCCTAAAATAGAGTCCTATGAAAAAGCCAAACATACGTTACTTGTCCCTACAGGAGGAGTTTGCACTTCCCATGCAGACCCTTAATCTGTGCCCTACTGCCATTTAACTATAGCAACAGGCTTTTGGTCTTTAAAAGGTTTCCAGTTCCAATCTCTTAAATTTTGTTCTAAACTGAATCATTTTGCAAGTCGTTTGTTTTAAAAATTCAAAAACTATCCCTAATCCTATCTATTTTCAAAAAATTTCATTTTCTTTAAAAATTTAAATAAGTAAAGTAACAAACTTGTTCCTTCTCAAATTTGTTCAAAAAATTCATTATGTAGTATCCCGAAAATTTACCATGTTAAAATATCGTGTTATTCTTTAGTTCGAGGTGTTACAAATTTCTAGATATGGAAATAGTCATAGGAATTTTTTTTAGACTATTATATCCATAATATTTTATTTTAAGTGGGACTTTTTTAAAACAAAAGGACTCATAACGGTGAAGTTTAGAAAAAATATTGAAGTTTTTAAATATTTCTTAAACAAAAAAACTTACAAATAAAGAAGTTGAGAAACAATCGAGTTCATTTATTAAAATAAATATATGACTGTGTTTTGTGTTTTGTTTGTTTTTTCGTATATTCGAACGTATATTGAAATCCTTTCTAAATTATATTTTTCCATTTTATTTTTTAGTCCGATTATAATTTATGTAGCGTTTGTTGTAATTGTATTTTTTTTTTTTTTACATAATGAAACAATTTTAATCTAATTGTTATTAATATGTAATCTACTGGAGTTTTTTAAAGAAAGGGGATTATAAAGAGAAGAGTTTGAGAAAGGTTTTCTCTAAATTATTGAAATTAAGTCAGTAATTGTTGGAGATATTTAAAAACAAAGGAAACAATGTTATCATTATCTACAACTACTATCTTTAACCAAAAAAAATCATTATATGTTTCATTTTCTCTTTTAATGAATTCAATCGTTTACAAAAATTTTATTTAATAGCTTTTGACCAATAATCACAACGGAAACGACTCTTTTACATTGCAAAAGATTTGACGTAGAATTTATTAATTAAAGAAAAATGTGATTACAAAAGAATAAGGACATGATTGAAAGGGCTGAAGATATACAAAACGATTTTATTAGTAAATTTGAATTAAATTAATTAAAAACAGATATTGTTTTATGTAATAATGGTATGATTATAACATGAAAATATACAAAAAGATATGGTTAATGAGATTGTAGAAAATAAAATAAAGTTTTTCAAATTAATAAAGGCGGGAAAAAAACGAGACGCACAAATAATATTGGGAACCTTTTCATCGAAGGAAGTTCATGATATAATGAGAAGTAGTGATTAAACAAAAACAATAAAACAGAAGGAATTACTGGCTCAACAACGTTGAGAAACGAAAATATAAACAAGTTAAAGGAAAAGAAAAGGTAAAAAATGATTAAAACTGTAAGAAAAGAAAAAGAAAAGAAGAGAAAAATTAATTCCTGATGCTTATAATATTTATTTGTTGATTAAAAATTCAGTATGGTCCGTCTCCGCAAACATCGCCAGTATTCGCCCGTTTTCGCTTTGACCGAACGCGTCGCGCAACTCTCCCGATAGGATCCCACTCCGAGGCAGGAATGATACTTAGCTAATTAATAGCCTAGTATCTAGAGACTATTGTCTAAATCCCGGCATGGCTTTTAGCTTGGTGACATGCTCCCTCGGTTCCTACTCTCGAGGTCACCCGTCGTGATTATAACTCCCCGTTGACAGGACTCTCTCTCTTTCTCCGTCCACTCCCCCGAGACCTTCCCGCTAAATCGAGGTTACGTGTGAGTCGTTTGTGACTCAGGCCTCCCGACTTGTGACAAGCGTGGGATTGTTTATATTTCATTGCCGCGTCAAAACTTTTCCCTGTTCCGTCCCCAGTTTGCACCTAACTCAATTGTATGTTGTATTTTTCCCTTGTTAAATTGTATATATATATATATATATATATATATATATATATATATATATATATATATATATATATATATATATTGGTTTCTTGGAAGTAAAGTTTATTTTGTTTAACTAAGTTTTGATACCCCTGAACCACCAAGATAGTAGATTGTTATGGCCCACTTTAATCGCACTGTATATAAATTCTCACGCACATCACGACTAACCCGTGCACGTAGACTTGTTTCTTGAGGTTCAAAGGAACTGAGTAAAGGTCGGTCTTTGCCTGACCTACGACAAATCTATTACTGTTTAAGTCCGCATACTTTTGCTCAGGTAACAAGCATTTATAATACATCGATAATTATTTGACTTCTTTACTTCCCTTAATTATTATAGCAAAAATAATTAAATTCTTTTAAAATATTGAAAAGAATTCATGAATATATATCATTCTTCTATTTTTAAGTAAATATTGAATAATAATTTAAAAACAGAAAGATATCCATTTTTTTTCTAAAACTCTTTCAATAATTTTACTGCGTTACAATTTTTTTTATATAATTCATTAAGTGGCTGAAGTTTTCCTATCACCGTTATGAGTAAAGAGATAATGATTCTAATACACTAGGTTGCATAAGAATTTTAAGTCGTCAATGTTTGTCTCAAATGCTTTAGGACAATTTAGCAACGCTGAATCCGAAAATGACATCCGTTTCTTCCGATCAGATGAGGTTTTTGTGCTAGTTATTTTTTTTTTTAAATCCAATCTTAGGACTAAATAGTTCGCATTTTTGTCACATTTTGATTAATTTTGTTACTATTTCTCATCCAAAATGGGGTTTTAAGATGAAAAATTGTTTTCTAACACAATTTATAAATTTAATGTAACAAAAATTGCTTACTGTATATTGAATAATAGATACTGATAAAGGTAAGTATATGTAAATTGGATATTAAGTCACATTGTTCAGAATTCATGGTTTGAACTTACGTTTGTTTGGACTCCTGGAAGGTTCAGTTCAGATTCCGACACTAATCAGCCATCATAACTGCATCCACGCGTTCCTGGTTCTTGGCTTTCCTCCCGTCCATGTCTTGGTGGAATCTCTCCCATTGCTCTTTGCTCATTGATTCTTAGACAACCGATAAATATATGAGAATAATAAATGCATTTTGATGTTGATGTTGGGTGCGAGGTTTTTGAAATCAGTGAACATATAAGTGACAAGTTCTATGTAGTTACTCGCCTTCTTGCTACAAAGAAATTTCTTCACGTCAGAATAAAAGCTTCCACGCTTTCACTTACAATTCTTTCATTAAGTTTTCAATCTCTGGATCTTTGAAGAGCTAAGATGCCAGTTTTTAACTAATGCATGATCAATCTTGGAAAAGCATGGCACAAGTAAGTGAAGTAGAAACCATCCTTCTCTAGAGCTTTGGTGAACTATTTGATCAAACCGAGCATGATGTGAAGCGGTGGGAAGAGTATCTTATCCCTGTCTACCAGAGTGTTGATTTATGACATTCTTTGCTCTGCTGGGCACCAATTGCTCCCGTACTGGCTAGTCCTTCTTCATATAATACTGAGCTCGGTCCATAATATCCCATATGCAGAGAAAGCATGGGTACTTGGTGAACCCGGACTGTTGTTCAAACAAAATTTACTATCATCAGGTCAACACAAATCAACCACTCGGCTAATCATTTCGAATTTTCTTAATCAAGTAATTTACCATTCATACATCTCCTTCAGTGTATTCGAGTGATCGAAGTGCATAGAGACAATGGTCGCTTTTGTACAACAGAACACATTTTAGTGATCGCTGCTTGCTGTCAATCAACAGCCTTAATTTGTTAGATTTGGACTCTGGCACTCCAATCATGTGTATAAGATGCACAATATATGGGCAGATAAAAAACGGAGGCATTCTTGATGTTTATTGCAAAATAAGATGAAGTGAGCACTATAAGAGAGATGCTTGTTTTTCTTCAAGCTTGATGCCAACAGTTCGGCAGACGACTTTGTCAAGCTAAGATTGCGAACTAGAAAACTTAGCTCCTTTGGGGGAAAAGGATGTGGAGTATCATCACCAAAAAACAGTTCTTCATTTTTCTCAGTACTAGAGGACTCTTATTCACTAATTTAAGGAAGTTCTCCAAAACTGGTACTAGAATTTCATCACAATGAGCTATAGGGTGACGTGCTGATTGAAGATCAGGATACTTAAGGTTGCTCCTGTTCTTTTTGTTAATCCAAGTCACATCAATAGCGCAAGAAGTATCAGTGAGTGTCATAGTTTGTCAGTTCCCTCCAAATCATGTGAATTTCAAACTTCAAACAACTTGTCTTGCCCCTGATCTAAAGACGCAGATACTATGCGCATTTCTTGCATAGCATATGTTGTGCCTAGGCATTATCATGGTCACCAAGTTTTATACTAAAATATGCATTGTATTCAAACTTTATGAAATTTATGTCTAGATTCCTGTTAGGAACAACTGTGTTTTCGCCGCAGATGTACCAGAATCCATCGAGCTAATTTTGTAAGATCTGCCGCATCCATTTCATTCACCCCGAAAATAAAAATACCGGTTATTCAAATATTGCTACATTTTAAACTCTTTAGAATTCGTTTATTAAAAGAAATAATAAATGTTTTGCATCATATAAATAGAAAAAACCCATGCATATAAAAAAATACCCTAAAAAATATCATGAGGTTATAAATCAAAAAGTTGACCTGAGTGAGCAAACCAATGTGATATTTTGATTCAGCACATCAAAACTTTCCAAAATCAGCTAAAAACATCTTAAAAAATAAAGTTGGTGTTAGCCAGTGATATCTAATACTCATCGTCTTATAGCCAACCATCAGATCGGGAAAACTTCAATTCATTGTAAGCAGGAATAATAATAACAATAATAATACTAAGAAGCACCGCCTAAATGGCAAAAATGAAAATATGCGAATAACTCTCCAAAGTTCCTACGAAAAATCAAAACAATCATCCAAATTCAGTCCAAAAAATAAAAGCGAAAGTAACAGCCATGTGATGTACCATTAGTCAAGATAGGCATTTTTGTATGTTGTGTATACTATAAACAACCTCTAAACTCGCACTTATCATCATGGTTTAAAACAATGTTAAACTCACGACCATATTTATATTACTCCTAATAACAATATTTGATAGAATGCATCATCACCTAAAACGTGTAGAAACAATGTAATACAAACTATTAAACCAGATGATAAAAATAAAAACTAGAAAATTTAAAGGCAATTGTATTTTGTATGTCTATATAAGTCACACTGTAAATTCCTATAATTTTTCTTATATATAAATTCTTCCCACGCTTAGTGTATTACCTACTAAGCTTTCTTCCTTGTATCTATAAAGTAAGTGAGAAGTTATATCTTTTACCTTCTCTGCATTTGGTAATAGTTTTGGTAACACAGTAAAAGCCTTGTGTATATTTTCCTCAACAATGATAATATACTAGACTGCGTGCGAAAAATATATTTCGGTAATTAGAAAAGAACCGCAATTCACAAAGAAGCCTTCTTGGGTTCTTACTGTGAAAATATTTGGCATCTCATGATATCAAATTAAAAGTCCTTGAGTATAAACTTAGAAACGGTGTTTTCTAAAAAATCATTGCAAGAAAATGAAAAGATACAGAGGAAGTAATATACATTTGAGCTGGCTTATTCTTTATATATTTCTGTAGTAATATACGATTTGTTAAAAATATACATATCCTAATAAAATTTATCTTAGCAGTAATCATTATGAAAGAGTAAACAAATTTTCTATTTTGGAGAAAATATATGCGTCTTTAGTCTTTATCACTATTGCTGTGATTGCCTTAATTAAATGAATGCAAACATGATTATGTGGTTAGCTGCATATCCCGCATTGTTGCTGGAAATAGTGAATTAATAGGAAACAATGCAAGTTTTAAGTTTACCTACTACTGTAAGAAGTGAAAAGACGTCTTTTTGGATTAGTAAAAAAGCATGGATTTTAAAAGCTATAAGTTAGGGTGGAGAGAATAAACTGGGGAATAAAATCTACCCCGATTCGACCTGCCAACAGTGCTGTATGTCAGAGGCTCAAAGTTCTCAATGCATCCTCAGGACAGGAAATAACAGAAGCGCAGTTGCCACGTCATTCTTGCATAAAGACAAAGGCTTGGACTTGGCTAGAGAGGCGGCGGCTGTCGACTGCAAACAGTTTTTGTTTCAATAGATTTTCGGGTGTTGCATCTAACAAAATCACCTTTCCATTCACACATGGATATTTTTTTTTTCTTACTTTTTTATATATTACTACTATTCTCATCTCTGGTTTGTGATAACAAACCAACCTTTTGCTCCAACGAGAACTGACCTCCAATACTCATGAGTTTACGGGCGATTGTCATTTTAGTATTATTATGAATTTCATCGTTATTCGGCCCGAGAAGCTCATTCACGATAAAGCAATTAACTAATAACACTGTCTAACAAAATTTAACTTTTTGTCGACTACAAATATTAGAATAACTTTTGTTTAATGTAGATTTATGTATAGATTTAAAAAATGAAAGTCATTTTTATCGAAATGACTCCAGTTTTTTGAAGTTGCCAATTATTATTTTTGTCAAATTTTAAAGATTTTAACGAATTTCATTCTTTTATTGCTTAGTTTAAATAAAATTTTAATCAAAATTCCAAGAAGACAGTGTAAAAATAACCCAGATAAATTCTGCTACATTGTGGTTCAATAACATTTTTAAAAATTCAAAGAAAATTTCTTCTCTAGTGAAAAGCTATATAATTTGTAGTTTGGATGTAAAATTGGCGACCAAGATAAACCATGGGCATCAAATATCTGTTGCACGATATGCTCTAATTTTTTTATCAAAATAGTCTAAAGGAAAAATAAAAAGCCTTCAATTTGGTGTTCCAATGGTATGGCGAGAGCCCAAGATCATGCCACTGACTGCTATTTCTGTTTGGTAGACATACAAAGTAAGTAATTGTTTATTGTTCACTGTATCTATATTTTGAAGTAGTATACTGTAATATTATTTTTTTAAAATATAAAATTAATTACGTTTAGAACCACTTTATTGTAATCACACATATGTACATAACTTTAAATTCTATGCATATAATTTCCATACTTTTAGATAAAACAACGAAGTGTGCTTCAGCTGTGGTATATCCCATCCTTAGATCTGCTATTCGGCCCATACCTCACTAAAAAGACATTCCAGTACCTGAACCACCTGCAGAAATTGTTTTGACTAACTCTGATGAATCAGATATAGAATCATTTGAACCAGAAACTGAAATTTAGGTTCCTAAAACTGTTGATACTACTTCAAAGCCTTTCTAACAACTTGATCTAGATGATCAAAGCAACAGAGTGAATTACTGGCCTCGAGACTGAAAGAAAGAAATTTAGTAACAAAAGATGTTTGAGTTACTAAGTTTTGCATTTGATCAAACAATATACAAGACAAATTTTCATTTGACAACAATTTATGCTACTGTAATAATATGCCACGTCTCTTTGAAGAATTATATATTCATTATGAACCGAATCAATGGAGACTTTTCATTGAGGCTTCTTTACATAGTAGTAGAGCCGTGCTTCTGCACGATGGAAATAAACTACCATCATCGATACCAGTAGCTTACTCTGTTGTTTTGAAAGAAACTTATGAGAATTTAGATTTCATTTTAAAAAGCATTAAATACAATAAACATAAATGGTTGATTTGTGCTGACCTTAAGATAGTAGCCATTCTAAATGACTTGCAGTCAGGCTACATAAAGTTCATGTGTTTCTTTGTGCAAGTGGGACAGTAGAGCTCGGAGAGAACATTACATACGCTCAGAATGGCCTTTAAGAGAAGAGACAAAAGTAGGTTGTCATAATGTCATACGTGAACCATTGGTTTCTAAGGAAAACATAATTTTGCCACCAATTCACATAAAATTATGTTTAATGTAACAATTTTTAAAAAGCCTTAAAGCATGACCAGCCATCTTTCTTATATGTAAAATCAAAATTTCCTAAGATTAGTTATGCTGAAATTAAATAAGGAATCTTTGTTGCGCCTCAGATTCGACAACTTATGATAAATAGTGAGTTTGAGGCAAAATTGAACAAGCCTAGAATTTGAGGTCTGGTATAGTTTCACAGGTGTATGTAATGGTCTCCTTGATAGCTACAAATCAGAAAATTACCACATTATTGTTCAGAATTTGATTAGGTAATATAATGAATTGGGATGTAGTATGTCACTAAAGGGCCATTTTTTGCATTCCCATCTGTCTTTCTTTCCAGAGAATCCAGCAGACGTCAGCGATGAGCATGGTCAAAGATTCCACCATGATATTGCTACTATAGAAAATCGTTATAAAGGAAAATGGAGTCCTGCAATGCTTACTGACTTTTGCTGGACTCTTCACAGAGACAGACAAGATGTTGTACATAAAAGGAAGCCTAAATATTTAAAAAAATATATGACTATTGTATAGATTTCAGCAATTTCGAAAAAATATTAAATCTTCATTATTTTTTAAAATATATTTTTACTCGTATAATACCACACTTTGAAATGTATTAAAAGGACTTATTAATTTTTTTTGATGAATAAGCTTTTGTTTTCCACTTATCTTTGTACTTTTTGTCAAATATAATACAAATAATAACAAATATTTCATACCTCTATATACTGAAGAAACTAATATTAATAAAAAATTAAATGTGCAGATTACAAAAAAACTGAAATCATTTGATGAAAAATAAAGGTCACTTTCGTAATCGACGCAAAAAACTACAATAAAAAACTACTTTCTCATTTCTGTAGCAAAATCATTGTTGGACAGTGTAATTAATTAATTACTTTCTAAAACTTTCTATTATTATCTAGTTTGGGGTTGTTTTGCACTATAGAAGTATCAGAAAATAAATCTGTTATATATAAATTCGGAATTTTCTTATGACTACTATCTTGTTCACCTTCCTAGCTTCTGAAAGCGACCAGCAAACAGCAAAAAAAGGTGCCACTCTTTGTTTAAGAGCAGAGCTTGAATTCATTTCTGGCCTGATTTTGTATAACAATGGAGATTACAAACGTCTGAAGGTTATCACTATCCGAGGGAGAAGTAAAGAGACATCCCATTTAGTACTGAACTACAATCCAACAATCTTACATCGTGGTTTTGATTAACTCACTACGCAATTACGAGTATGTTCAATTTTTTAGGCTTCATTACCCATCCTGTTTTTATCATCAAGTCCTTATATGACTTTAGAACACAGTCGTGTTATCACAAGTCCTTAAAAATTTTCAGCCATTCTTTTTTTTTCAATTTATCACTATTTTTCCTTCTAAATTTACTCAACGAATGAAACTTCCCCATCCTGCTAAAAAATCAAGGCATATGGCGATTTTTTTTTAACATTTTAAAATGGAGTATGGTTGTTCACGTGTGCTTTAAATAGAAAATATTTCAGCTAGTGTTACACGTCTTGTAATTCTTTTCTATCCTGCAATGCGAACTAGCATTGTCTTGTTGATTTATTGTTAAATGATTAGGTAAGATTCCATTGTACCTAAAATGATATGTTCCGGAAACAATGGCAGAGTAAATTTAAACTGGAACGCTTTGCTTTCAGGCGTTGATTTATTTATCAGTTGGAAGAAATGTCCATAGACAAAATGTTTTTGAGGAGAAACGTAGCTCAATAATTGTTATCATATATCATTTTCTTATCGGGAGTGTTATTTATTTGTTTTTCCTCTTACTTCCATACTCAATTCTTCATTCATATATTAAATAATACAGTGACAGCTCGTAATGCAAATAAAACAGAGCTGTTATGATACTTTTTTATACCTACGTCATTATAATATTTAAAAGCTACCTTTTATCTTTAGTTTATTTTTATTTAGTACTCTGATCTTTATTTCTTATGAGGTGTTTGAAAAATGAGTAAATAAAAAAATTAAAATAGAAATAAATGGTTGAATTGCTTGGTATTGTAATTCTCAATGCAGAGGTACTCCTCCGATGAGGTATATCACACCATAATATAGGTTGTATGATAAATATAATCTCCACTTTGAATTATGCTCTCCCTTTAAATATACATTTTCCCCAATATGGAAAACTCAATAATAGACACATTTCTGAAATGCACTCATTAATTGTAATATAATGATATAAAAAATGCCTTATTACAATCGCAATGTGGATTTACAAACATTCGAAGCAGACAAGCGGTTCTTCATAGTCATCCCAATACATCTATGGGTAATAAGATGTAAGATATACGCTTCAGATGGCAGCTGTGTTGTGGCTAATACTGCTTCCGTCTGAGAGAAAAAGATGAACATTCGGTCTGACTTACTTTTTCCATTTGATTGTCTCAATCTTTTTTCTATATTAAAGTTTGTCGGTTTTTGATATATCGTTTTAATCCATAAATCCGCAAACCTTTGCCACGATTGGATAAGGAACTCTCGACAATTTTCCTAATTTCGCCTAATCTGACCACTGAAGAGTTTGAATTCTATCTATCGCTGTTTTTGTTGGTAAATTTTACTATCTATACTTAAAAGTAGCTGAAAGATTAATTTTTTAGGATTTTCTTTTTACTTCATTTGCTTCAACAGCTAAGATCAAAGTAGATATAATTCTCCATTTTAATTCAACCTTGTCTTCAACTTTACTTGGTGCTTATCTCTCTTCGGTCAAAATATTGCAACGAGAGTAAAAAATAGCATAAATCATCTACCACATTAGTGATCATGTCTTAAAATTTTCTATGCAAGTTTCATGGTTAACTTAACATTAGTTCTATTTTATGAAACAATAATTTGGGGTGCTCTCTTCTTAATTAACTCACCATAGAATTTTATTATCTGAATCATTTAACTACCTTCATCCGGGTCTTTTTTTCCAATCCTTAATTTATTTTTATTTTCTTTGTGCACCAGAGTACAGTAGGCCTTCTAATACCAATAGATCTGTGACTGAACGAGGTCTGCTGACCAATAAGTCGCGTGCTCTCACTTATTCTGATTTTTGAGCTAATGACCTACAAAACTTTCAATAACTCCTGGACTAACTTTGAAAGGACCTGGAAATTCTATCATTAGAAATAGAATCAAATAAACATATTACAAATCCTGAAATTCATATATAGAAGCAAATTTAGATGGGAAAAATGAGCTCTGAGGATTGGTTTTTCATATATCAAAATAATTCCCAGAAAAGTTTTTTTCTAGCTTTTATACAATATAAAATATTTTTTAATAGGTTTAACGCCTTTGATCACTCTTTATTGTGTCTATAAAGGCGGAGAAAATAAGCATCGATCTGAAAAAACACCGAGACTAAGAATAAATTAATAGGAGATATGTACTGGAAACCTTTGCAATTTTTTAGACAAAAAACCCGTTGCTAGAGCAAATTAGGCCTTAGCTAGGCCACATATAGAAGGTCTTCCTGCTTAGCACAAGCTCTCCTATGAGGAAGAGTGGCGAAGCTGTTCCTTTATTCCTTTTAAAGTCAAAAATAATGTTTCGTCCACAAAGACAAAATTTCAGCTGGCTTTCTCACACTTACCAGCAGACATTAGGTAATGAGCGGACTCGTTACTGGAGTTGCCAGCAGAGCAGAGTACCAAAAAGGCTCTCAAGGCCATTGTCGTAAGGTAACCGTGAAGAGGGTATGCCAGAGAACCGGGATACAGGTCCCAGTGTGAGGGTTAAATAAACAAAGTCGAGGCGGTTGGCCTAAATACATAATTCTTAGAGGTTCTGGGATTAGAGAAACTAATGGTAGAAAAATATATAACTTTACTATATACAAAGAAAGTATTAATAGCACAAGTAACTAAATTATAATGAATAAAATGAGACCCGGGGTACCAAACGGGAAGGGGGTACGAATGCCTCGACGGGTACGATATTCCGATAGAGAATGTACAGAGATTGCTTCCTGAGAAAATGGGAGAGTGCAATTATCGGGGAGACTCACGTCAAGCTTAATTGACTGGAGGCTTGAATACGGCGAGCAAACGGGGCGCTGCAAAGTTGAACTTGCAAGAATCCTTTTTTTTAACCTCACTGAGAAATGAGTGAGGGAGTACTCCAGTCATTAAATGAAGTCGATAACCTAGTGATAGATGCCTGTCTGTTTATATTCTCTGTCGGCGGGAACTCTGGCTTTAGATAGGAGCAAGGCCGGGTAGAAGTTACGCGTCGCGTAGGTATCTGCAAGCCGTTGGTAGGCGAGGCAGGGCGTACGAGACTGTACGTAACTGCTAACCAAGACGGGGCTATATTGTACTGCTTTCTCAAAGCTTTTCTCGAAGTATTTATACTGCCATGGCTGAAGCGTGGGCCGGTGGCTCAGAAAAGGGGGACGGGAATCTTATTAGACTTGGCGCACCAGGGAAGAGGGGAGTATAGTCTCAGTGGCCTAACAGCTTTGCACAAAGGTCTTTGGCGCCGTATTCTGGCGCCGATCAGAGGGTACCACGGCGAGGAATGGAACCCAACGGATTACGCTGTCTCGCGGCTCCCTTGGGGCTGTCTGGTCGTGCATGTATATCTTCTCATGCGCCACAGGTAGACGTTGGGTTCTAGAGGGGAGGGAATCTTCTTTCTCTGACATCTCCTTCCCTCCCAAGTTGGAGCTTCCGAAGGAAGTGATATCAGACTAATATAGGGTAATTACACGGCTAAGTTCCCAATAGGGACGTAATTACAAAAGCGATGGTACCGGGTAGTCTGCACAAAAATAAGTCAAATAAAGGAAACTCGGGAAATACTCTCTATTCCCATTACCTAATATATAAAAATAAATAACATTAATAATACAATAAGACAGACAGAATAACTATTGATAGCCGGGGTCAACATAGTCTCGTTAACCAGGGATATCAAACAAGGATATTAAATAAAGAAGAAAAGTCCCACATTGGAAAAAAAGGTACATACTAACAGGGTAACTCTTAAAAAATATATGCAAAATAATAAAAGGAAAAATAATGGCACATATTCTTATAAGGCATTACACAAAACTACAAGAATAATAATACAATAAGATAGACAGGAATAGTTATTAATAGCCTGGGTCATCATATTCTCGATAACCAGGGGTTTAAATACTAGGATATTGAAAAAAAAGTCGCACAATACAAAACAAAAAGGTACATACGAACAGAGAAACTCATAAAAAATATATACACAATAATTAAAACAAATAATGGCATATACACAAAACTACGAGAATTCTTGTGGAATATATACAAAAGTAATCCAATTATTATGCAATGGCACGGCATCGGGGAATCGGAGGGCAAAATCCACTAAAGTTAGCACGTCAATGTATCCTTCACTCGACGTGGGGTATATGGGCTCGATGAGATCAATCGCTACACGGGAAAACGGATCTGAGATTAGGGGTCATCTCTACAACGATGCGGGCTTAACTTGTCCTTAGACGGCAGTCTTTTGGCAAATGTCACAAGGCCTGCAGTAGAGAAGGATTTCTTCATGCACGCCTAGCCAATAAATATATTTTAAGTTATTTTAGGTGGCCTTCGTGTGGCTAAAATGGCCTGAAAATAGGAAAGTCGAGACACACAATACTCGCGTCGGGGGTTTGCCGTTTTTTGAGCACTCGCGGTAAAGTAAACCGTCCGTAACTTGATGGGATGTCACCTTGTCTCCTCGGGTGGCTTCTTGCTCTTTTGACTGGGCCTATGCACACAGGGTTTGGTTGAGGTTCTGGGATGAGATAAAATGATGGTACAAAAATATATAACTTTACCATATACAAAGAAAGTATTAATAGTACAAGTAACTAAATGACAATGATTAAAATGAGACTCGGGGTACCAAACAGGAGGGGGAGGGGGTACAAATGCCTCGACGGGTAAGAAAGTCCGATAGAGCATGTAATGAGATTGCTTCCAGAGAAAATGGGAGAGTGCAATTATCGGGGAAACTCACGTAAAGCCTACTTGAAGGGAGGCTTGAACGAAATAGATAACTGAGTGATAGATGCCTGTCCGTGTCTATCGTCTTTCGACGGGAATTCTGGCCTTAGATACGAGCAAGGCGGGTAGAGGTGACGCATCTAAAAAAACGTGTGTAACAAGGACGTTTTGTGTGTACGTTTATCTGTACATATCGCACGGTTTTAAGTCGTCTTCACAAATGTTTGTGCGTTTTCTTTACACGAAGTCCTGAAGGATATTCCACTCGTTTTTCGCTTTTACAGACGACTATCAAGATCATGAAGCTCAATTAGAACATTTACAGCAGATATTAGACCTCTTACTGGCCTATGGTTTAAGATGGCACCAAACATATGTAAATTTGAAGTATAAAGGCTCTAATTTCTTGGATACCTCCTAACCAATGAGAACATCTTACCTCTGCCTGACAGAATTGCAGCTATACGCAATTTCTCTGATCCTGCTACATAATGTATAAACCTCAAAGGGAATAACTAGGAATCTCTGATTTTACAGGAATCATGAAAAGAAATGCGGATTCTATCTTAGCTGCGATAAACGAATAGCTGAATGGTACAAACAAACGCAGCTAATCCCTATGAAATTGGCCGTAATGTACTGCTAGTGCATTTCAAGGGGCCAAACCTGCTATTTCGTCATCCAGCGAATGAATTACGGTACGCATTGTACGACGTCCTATTTCGTATTTTGACTGATGAAAATACAAAGGGTGTACGGGGCACCTTAGAACAAAATTAAAAGAGAACGTCAGCTCCGTTAGATTTTTGTCGAGAAAAATTCCCCAGCTCAGATAAAAATACGTACGCTCGGAGGAGAGTTGCTCGCAGCTTTTTCCGCAGTATAAAATTATTTCCAATGATACAAAGCTATAAGATAACCCTTTATATTGACGATAAGCCTCCGCTTTGCATTTTTTCTCTTAAGTCTTCTCATCTTCCTCTGCTAGCTCGAAAGATGGATTTCATTAAACGATTTGTGGACAACCTTTAGTGATCACACGCTGAGCATTTTACTCAAGCTGCCGGTCTCTTTAGGAACACACCCTGCACAGACATAGTCTCTTTCTATCAAAATGACGATTATCATATGCCAGTATGCGATCACAACAATATCTCACTCTCTTATCTCGTATCTGCCACTGATTTCTTTTCGCCTCCTTTCAAAAGCTCGACTATGTCCTGCTAGCCGCAGTCAAACTCAGCTGCCCGATTAGTATGCACTTCTTGAGTAAGGGAAACTCAAAGCTCAGATTATTCTCCCTCTGCCTGCTGAACATTGACTGCAAAATTCTTGTGGACTCCTCGCTGAAGAGGCTAAGGTTCCTTATACCCCTAACATTTAAGCAACAAATATTAGATCTATTTCATTACCCCGCTCACTCTGGAATTACATCCACTCTCTCTCTACTTTTAAAACAATTAATCTGACTTCAAATGCGGAAAGAGGTCAAAAATCTTTTTTGCACTTGCGTTTCCTGTCAGCAAACGTAGACAAACAAGTTAACCCAACCAGGAATCAGGAAACTTTCGCTGCAGGAATCGAGGCTAAATGCGATTCTTTTAGACATTAGTTGGCCCTAGCTTGACCTCCATTGGTTTAACTGCCTATTGTCTATTCTAGATAGATATGCTAAATTCGACGCTTGCGCGATTTATTTGCTGCAGAGTCTATTCAAGCGTTCGCACAAGGATGGGTTGCACAGTTCGGAGTGCCCAAAACACTCGTATCTGTGATTGGAACTAACTTTCGTTCTCACCTATTGCATGAGTTCGTTATTAATCTGGGTATTTACCATGCTTTCACTTTTCCCCGGAATCCGAGGGAGAATATTGTAGTCGAGTCGTTTCATGCTACACTTAAACTCAACCTGATTGCAGATTCTCCTCCTGATCAATGGTATAATAAATTTCCATGAGTGTTTCTTACCCACCTCTCTCAAAGTAAAGAGGACTCTGGTACAACATCAGCACAGGCATTACACGGATGCTTTATCCGTCTTCCGTCCACACTTACGAATCCTTTATATATTCTTCTATTCCCTTCAGTGAATTAGCGCTCACTCTAAGCTCACGTAGAAAATTACGTCCCGCTTCATCGCTCTACTTACCAGGAAAATAAATATATTTTCTTCTAAGTTTCCTTTTAAGTTATTATAGACGGTACTAAATAATAAATAGCTCCTTTTTAATATAAAAGCCCTATTCCTAAAAAAATAAATAGCTCTTCTATTATTTATGATCCACTCAGTAGAGGACACGTTTTATTCGACTTTTTATCTAACTTTCCTCACTCCAATTCTCTCCTTCTCTTTTGTTCTCTAGTATTTGCTTCCATCTTGACGCATCGGTATGAAATAGGTTTCCATAAGTTTTTCATTAACATCATTTAATTTATTCAACATCGTGATCCAATAGGTATACAATCATGTATCAGGTTCAAACGAAAATAATGTCCCATTTGGGGGTATAAGTATATTAAAAATGAAAAACCTTATGACCATGGAAATATTTAATCAAAAAGATAAACTACATTGCTTTCTTGAACCTCATTTCATCTTTCAACAGGCTTAGAAATGACACGCTTGTAAAACTCTTTTGGTGTTTTGATGCAAAATTTTAATCGAAAATACGAACCTCTTTTCTTGATGTCAACCTATGGCCATCCGAATGGTTCTGTAATCCCCTAAACAACTGACAATCAGAATGAGCAAGTTCAGGAGAATATGGAGGATGAAGCAATATTTCTCAGCCAAACTCCTACAAGAGATCTTTAATTGTCCAAGTTGTGTGGGATAGATGATGTTTGTGAGGGAACCCTACGTGGAATCTCTCGAGCAGAATGGAACTTCCACACGCTACAGAAGGCCTAGATAGGCATAAATTGGTAAGCCTACCCCCCCCCCCTTCCACAAGCGGTAGCCTCGAACCACCACGATTCACTTTTACACGGGCAGAATAGCCTCTGAAAGAAGATTAGAGCTGTTTCCCGCTACATTCCCTCCCCCCCGGGGAGAGCCTCGGACACAAATAGTGCTCGATTCCTTCCGATGAGGAGAGAGAGAGTTAAGAATTCTCGCCCGGACCCCAGAAGATTCCCCCTAGTTCCAAATCAGGCGCTAACAACAAAGAAAAGTGACAGCTGAACTATTTTGTGTATTTGGAATTAGCCCTGGACTTAACGATCGCCATTGAGTGATTTTCCGGACTTCTTTCATCAACTCCTGTCGAAGCCCTCCTTCGTTCGCCCCTTATTTCGGGTGGCCGAAATACTCTCCCCTGGACTGGAAGTTACCCCCCCCCCTTGTTTTGAGAGAACCGTCATCACTTCAAGTTCCCGCTCAGAAGTTCAGAGCAGCCTCACCTCACGTGCAGAAGACATCCGTAAGCCAACCCCTCTACCCCCTTCAGTAACCCAATTGAGTTAAGTTCCCCCCCTCCCCTCCATTTGAATAGTCTTCTCCTGTAATACTTTAGGTTCTAACTTCATAGTCTGATTTATAACTACAATTCCCCCCTTCGTTTGCTGTTGTGATTTTGTCCGTTAATTCTCTGAGGTAATTTTACCCAGCAATTCTCTCATTATTTTTATGTAAATAAAATTATATTTTTGTGTATGCCTCTTTAAATAACCTTGAGCTTTGCCATTGCATATTTGCTACCTGACCTCGTTGCACTCTCATCTCGCATTTTAGCCCGTCTAAACTAGCGGTGTTCTGTCCCTTCGTCGGTTCACCTGTAAATTATCGGTCCCTCCCCCATAGATATAATATGGTATTGATGTAATATAATGTCATACCACGACAATGTTGATTGCAGTAAATATTATAATAAATTGTTTGATTGTTGCCTAACCGTTCGTAATGGACAATTACTTTAAAATCCCACCATAAATTCAACATGATCTTTTTGGATGAAGTCCTCCTCCCCGTTGTTGAGAAATTTTGCTTCCTCGACTCATCCCTGACCGTAGGCGTTTAATGTTATGATAAAGGATTCACTTCACATCAACAGTAAGAAGCTTGCCTGAAATGGTGCTTGAAGGTGTCGTGAAAGCGATGCCTCACAGCAAGCAACACTCTGTTGCTGATTCGCTATGGACAGTTTGTGCGTGACACAATTTCCAATCACTGGAACCTTTCCAATCTTTTATACTTTATAGGACAGTCTTATGGTTACGTTAAATTGTTCAGTAAGTTCTCTATATGTTGTAGCAGGATTTACTGTGCAAACACCTTCCAACTCTTCGAAATTAAGTTTTTTTGGACGAGCTTCATTTGCTTCGTCTTTAAGACCGAAATCCCCACGTCGTATACGTTACACGTACCTCGTGCAACTTCTTTCATTTACCGTATCATTTCTAAAAGTGATCTGAAATGACTTTGCTGTTTACTTTCATTAACACCTTTATTCAAGCAACCTAACCTTACTCCGTTTATGGTTTTGCTTTTTTCGGAAATATCAGCAATGGATGATAATCACTTTCTCAACATGCACAACATACACCTAAGTAGCACCCATACAATTTAATCTCTTTCTCAAATGAACTTCCACCTATTTATTTGTATGAAATCTTTAACGCTCGATTAGTAAAAGTTTGCTATTAATGGCAGCACCGATCCCTTTTTATTCATAGACTTGAAGTAGGGAATGAAGTTCGAACAAAGATTAGAATGACAATCGAAGCGTATACTTTATAAAATAGGTGCCGGTCATCGGTGGGATAAAGGTTGCAGGAATATAGTTGGCACCGTGTTGCCATGAGCCAGCAAAGAGGGAAAGTTTCGTGGCCCAAGGAAGAGTCACCCATTCCGCATCAGGTGTTTTTTTTTACAACCATGTAGATATTTAGTTAAGAGATATCTGCAAAAAAAGTAGTGAAAGTAGGCAAATCAAAAATAGCGAATGATATATAAACTCTTTTCTTGTAGTTATTTGTGCCTGAGGTAGCACACTTGCTGGTACTAGGCCTGAGACGGTGTACCGTTTTTCCATCTTTCAGTTGTATTTGGGGTACTACCTCAACCTGCGCCATCTACCATTTCCTTCTGCTAGATGTGTGAGAGTGTTGACATGAAAACACTTTCGTGGAGGCTCCGAGAAACAAAAGTGATGTACTGTACAGCAAATGGAGGGTGGAAGAGAGAGCAGTGCACTGATTGCCTTTTCATGTGACCTTCTGGTTTGAGCTGTCAATAAACTGTTTTGGCCTTGAGTGGGTTCGAAAGACGTCCCTCTAGTAGCTGTGGTTCTGTGGTTGTTATTCTACATCTTAAACCACTAAATTAGATGTGGTTTAACCACTGAATGCACTTCAGTAGCAGCAGTACTACAGTTGTAGTTTAAGCTCTGAAGCCAGTTTAGTAGATGTGGTTCTTTGTTTGTTAGTTTAGCTCTACATTCATTTTAGTAGCAGGGGCTCTGTGGCTGTTGATAAGCCTTTCAGTCACTTTCACAACTCTGTTTCTATGGTTGTTAGTTTAGCTCTGCGACCACTGTGCTATATGTGGTTCTGTCGTTGTTGGTTAAGCCCAGCAGTCAGTTTAGTAACTGAAGTATTGTGGTTGTTTGTTAACTTCTGCAGTCACTTTCGTAGGTAAGGTAATGTAGTTATTGGTTAACATCTGCAGTCTCTTTAGTAGGTATTTTTGTTACTTTAGCTATGTCAACACTTTAGTGCATGTGCATATGTTGTGTTGATTAAGCTATGCAGTCACTTTAGTAACTGGAGTATTGTGGTTAGCTATGGAGTATTGTCGTTAGGTATGCAGCTCTTTAGTAGCTGTGATTCTCTGGTTGTTGGTTAAGCTCTGTGGTTCTTGGTTTACCTCCGCAAACATTTTAATAGATGTGTTTTTTAATTTTGCTCTGCATTCATTTTATTACTCTGATCGTATGGTTGTTGGTATAGTCCTGCAGTTCCTTTTATTTCTCTCATTCTGTTGTTGGTATTTAAGCCCTGCATTCACTCTAGGGATGCGATCTTAAATATTGGAGTTTTACATTCCTTCTTACTCTTAAGATTCGGAGGTTTTGTATTAAACTTTCTACAATGGTTTCATACTCTGGACTTCTATGATTGCCGAGAAAATGAAGAAAAAGTGCTTTGAAAGATTGTCATGCATTTTTCCCTCCCCCACTCATGACTTCTCTGAAACCAGGGTTTTTCATTAGCATCCTTATTTGAGGACGATCAAAATTACCTAAAGTTAATTTTGGATCACTAATATTTGGAAATTTGGGGTCCAAAAAAAGAAATACTTGGCTGTCTTTCTTTAATACTTTTACACGACTTCTCATTAATCCCAATTCTCTGTGAAGGGGCGGGATTAAAGTTGTATTAGAATTGACTATGGGTTAATATATCACATTATAAGAAGCAAGATTAAAAGACTGTCGGATGCCCATTCTTGTCGCTCATAGTGCTGCTTGTCGGCTCTGCTGTCTCATAAACAGAGGAAGCAGGGATATTTTGTGTAACCATCTTGCATTCCTTATATTAAAGACCTGAAATTAAAAAGTATCCTGAAATCGGAAGAAAGGTAACAAATTTAATGTAAATGTAAAATTTTAATATATAAGAGATACCATTTTTTGTCTTTTAAATGCAACCTATTTGAAAATCATATGAAAATAAGGTGTCTTTAGATAAAGTAACTATAATATTCTACGGATATATAATTTTACTCAAATAAATGGCATTTATATGTATTTCTTACCTTTAGATCTCCACAAATCTTCCATTCATGAAGATTGAACTTCAGAGCATCCAGTAAAGTCTTCATGGTTTAATAATTCTCAATTACTTGAACAGAGTGTGGAACTGGAAAAGATGCTAGTTTATTACCTATATGTAAAAGCACAGCCTTTAAACTTCTCGTTGATGAGTCTATAAAAAGTCTCAATTCATCTGGTTTATAGGGGAAGACTAAAGCTTCAATTAATCCATTGACATTTTTGCAATATACCAGCATAGTATTTTCGTGAACGTAAAAAAACTTTGGAAATTCTCCATCTTTGCTGCGGTACCAGTAATAAGTTGTTTCTGGTGATAGTAAATTATTTTCACCAAGTTTTGAACCAAGTAACTGGGCAAACTTTTTTGATAGATCCAAGTCTCTGGTCAAGTCGCTCAATTATGCTAGATTCAAAGGATTAGGTTGGTTTGATTCTAAACTTGAAGGTATGACTGATGAGCTAGTGGCAATTTCTCCACATCCATTATCACTCTCTTTAAAAATATCTAGATTAACTGGTGATGCTGGTATTGGTACCTCTCGGTCGTGAAGAGCTAGTCATCTGGCAGAAGCAATATCGGGATAAACCTTATGTTGCTGTTTTACCTGTTCGCTGCTGAAAAATAATGACTAAAGGTTAAAAATCACAGAGTAAAACATAGTCATAAGATCTATATATTAAAATCATAAATTAAGATATTATTATAATTAAATATACAATAATAAATTACCAATTAAGTCAGTGAGGCCAAAATAACAATCTGTCACATGATCTTTGCTTTTTCGCCACTGCATCGGTATACCAAAAGGTAGTGAATTGATCTTGCCTTTACTAAATCTTCTTAGATTTTCAACAAACGTCTTCCAACAGAAATTAGGAGCAAATTTTTTATCTTGATCCCCTAATTTCATCCCAAAATATGCGTGATAACTTGCTTTCACGAATGACGTTATTTTTGATTGATGTCCAGGCAATGTTACTTATCCACACATAAAACAAAATCTATTTAGGTGATTTTTGTATTTTCCATTTTTAAAATTGCCTGAAATAAATAGAAAAACATTGAAACTTTTATAATTCAGAAATAAATTGGCAGCAAGAAAAGTATTTAAAATAAAATCATTTTGGAATAGACAAGTGTAGAATATTACTAAACTAATCATTGAAACTATATACACTAAACTAGATAAAACCCACCATTGCTATACAAAAAAAATTTTATTGATCTTTGACATTCGCCATATATTTTTAACACTTTTAGCATTTATTTTAAATATATATTTTTATTACGCTTAGGAGTAGGATTTAATCAAAAACATATGTATAAAATCACACACAGTATACCATTTTGCACCAATCACAAGGCTTAAAAAAAACAAGGTATGCTGACAAAAAATTCGCCTGCCCTCACTTATTCTGATTTATGACCTTGCGACCTTCAACACTTTCAATAATTTCCAGAATAACCTTTAGAGGAGCTTGGCAATTTTATCACTCGAAAGAAAATTTTAAACACCTTAAGGGTTTCAAATTTCGTTAGAATGGGCCGAATAGTTATGATGTTATTGCCAAATCAAAATAATTCCCAGGATAACCTTGGAAGGACTTTGGCAATTATATTATTTGAAAGATAATGTAAAACAATATAAGATTTTCAAATTTTCTTAGAATCAGCCGAATAGTTATGATGTTATTGCCAAAAAAATTTTAATTCCCCGGTTGTTTTTTAATGTAATTTGAAGATGTGGTTGGTATTTTTAATGTCACTTGATAAATTTAATCCTTTCCATCTTGAGCATCACCTATTTGTTCTTCATTTTCTTCAGGAGAGAAAATTATTTCACTTGATGGCATTGAAACATTGACCTACTTAAAGTAAGCAATCTTCTTCCTTCACCGTCTTGTTGCTTTTACTTATTGTGGATTGTCTATTTTACTCAAGTTAATCTCGAAAGCAAACCTGATGTGACCCAAAAGAAGTATTCATTTCTCTCTGACTTTTAATGAAATACTTTCCTTCTCAGAGATCTTCATCTCCATAGGAGATTAAAATTAATTTGAGTTTCATTTTTACAACCAGAGAAGCCAAATTCACAGCGAAAAACAATTTTACACTTGCGCCTGAGGATATTACGAGGTTGTCTTGTTTTGAAATGAAAGTGTCTTAGGCCTGTAGCTCTCTTCTCCCAAGGGATATGTTTTTGGCCTGCTCTCTGTTCTTTTAGATCCTTTTAATATTGTGACTCTGGAATTTACAACGGAGGATAGAAAAGAACTGTTCCCTCGTTCCTACTTTTCAAGCACGTTAGAATAAATATCCTTTGCAAGATTGTCTGTTGGATAGTTTCTCACATCCACATTTCAGAACGTCAACCATAGTTTGGAATTGAGATTGCAGCTATTTTCAACTTAAGTGTTCAAATGTGTAAATGTCGCCAGACTTGTCCAAATTTTTGAAGCAATTGTAGGTCAAATCCCACTGGTAGCATGGTAGTACTGAAGGCCACGTAATCTTCAGCACACTGATGAATAGGTTTAAAACGATCTAATAAGAAAAAAAAGTAAAGTAGATATAATTATTAATATAATAATAATCATTTAATTCTCCAAGATGACAAAAATAAGTCAAAACTTTTAAGTAGCTAACCAAGTAGAACTAAATTTATATTAAGGTAAAAAGAAATAACTTTAGAATTCATAAGTAGGGCTGCAAATTTTGAACACCCCTCATTTATGTAATTAGAAGGTTGAAAAATGACACATAATAATAAAACAGTATTCCAGAGTATAGCATAATATACCATAGCAGATTAGAGCATATTATATTATAGAAAAATATTGCCTATCATAGTATAGCATAGCACAGCATTGCATAATATAGCATAGCATAGCATAGTACAGCACAGCACAGCACAGAATAGTATTGCATAGCATAGTCTAGCCTAGCCTAAAATAGCATAGGGTAGCTACATACTTTAGCATAGTATAGTAGAGAATAGCCTAGCCTAGCCTAGCATAGCGTAGTATTGTCTAGCATAGCATAGCATAGCCTAGTATAGCCTAGAATAGCCGTCTAATCATGCGTAGTATAGAATAGCATAGCATAGTATAACCTACCCTATTTTATGCTAGTATAGACAAGCCCAGCCAAACATAGGATAGCTGAGCTTAAAAAAAATAGCCAAGCTGTGCCTGGCCTAAACTAGCCTAGCTTAGTATAATCTAGCAAGCCTAATATAACATAGCATAGTATAGCCTACTTTATCCTACCTTAGCTTAGTTTTGCCTAGCCTATCGTATCCTAGTATAGCCTAGCCTAGCTTAGTAGACCCTAGTCTAACCTAGCATATTATAGTATAGCCTAGCTTACTCTAGCCTAGTATAGCCTTGCCTAGCGTAGCATTGCATAGTGTAGCCTAGCTTATTATAGCCTAGCCTAGTATAGCCCAGCTATAATATGTTCCTATAGCCTAGGCAATATATCCTTGCATACGATAGCCTCGCCAAGCAGACTATAGGCTAGCTAGATATAGACTGTCCTGGCATAACCACACCTAACATAATATAGCTAGGCTTATCATATTATAGCCTAGCCTAGTATATCCTAGACTAGTATAGCATATCATACCCTACACTAAAATAACTTTACATACCTTAGCCTATTATAACATTGGTTAGGTAGCCTATCGTAGCCTAACATAGTATTATCTAGCATAGCCTAACATAACCTAGCATAGCAGAGCATAGCCCCTCCCCCTAGCCTACCCTAGCCTACCCTAGCATAGCATAGTATATTCTTGTCTCGCCTAGTGTAGCTTAACCCAGCCCAGCTTAGCATAGTATAACCTAGCCTAGCATTAGCTATCCTAGACAAGTATAGCCTGTACTATCCTATTATACCCTAGTCAAGCATAGCTAGGTATTGTCTAGCCTAAAATACTATATGCTATCCTAGCATAGCATTTTATAGCCTAAATTAGCATAGTATATCTTACCCTTGTACATTATATCTTATCCTAGCTTATCATAGTATACCCTAGCCTATAATAGCCTATTTTTGGCTGGCATAGCAGAGAATATTATATTATAGCTTAGTCTAGTTTAGCAGAGTATCGGCTGAATAGTAATGATGTTATTGTCAAAATTATATCCTTCGAAATAGAATGTAAGCCAACCTAAGTGTTTCATATTTCGCTTGAATCGGCCGAAAAGTAATTATGTTCTAACCAAAACAAAATAACTTCCCGGCTAAATTTGGGGGGCTTTTGGCAATTATATCACTCGAAAGAGAATATAAAACAACATAAGATTTTCATATTTCGTTAGAATCGGCTGAATAGTTAAGATGTCATTACAAAAACAATAAAAAAAGTAAAAGGGGGACCGACCGACCGACATAGTGAGATGTAGAGTTGCTCGTGACTACACTCGCACGTGACTAAAAAACACTTGATAGCAACCATATCAATGGCAATTAAGAATTTAATTACCATAGTCAATGCTGATGAGTTAAATACTACATTGTTTCTCACAGAGATATGTGCTTTTTATATACAAACATATTCGTGACGTCACACTGCATCCAGATAGTTGTAAAATTAAAAATATGATGCAATGCATCATGATGTTGCATGCTATAGAAATAACATGACCTGATTAAAAACAAGGTCTGCTGACCAAAAAGTCGCGTGCTCTAACATATTCTGATTTATGACTTTACGACCTTGAAAACTTCAGATAATTCAAACTCTAATCTCAGGAGGACCTTGGCAATTATATCTTTTGGAAGAGAATTTAAAACAACACAAGGTTTTTAGAATTTCGTTAGAATCTGCCGAATAGCTATGATGTTATTGACAAAACAAAATAATTCATGGGCTAACCTTGGGAGGACTTTGGCAATTATACCAATCGAATGAAAATGTAAAACAACATAACGGTTTCAAGTTTCGTTGGAATCGGCTGAATAGTTACAGTGTTATTACATTAAAAAAGCAAAATGGCTACCAACCGACCGACATAAGTAGATGTAAAGTCGTCCGCGACTAAAAACAATGCCAGATTTGAATGCAGCGTATTGAAATACATAAGAATCATTTGTAAAAAACCTTGACTGCAAAATTGTCTAGACCAGTGTAAACTAAACACAAAGGATGAGGTTTACTAGTTTATTGAGAAAAATTACAGTTTAATTATATATTAACTAAATTCCACATATCAATTTTATTAATTTTCAATAAATCAAAATGTTTCACACATCGTTCGACAAATATGGTTAATTTTTGGTAGAAGATTCCTTGGCCGTAATAACTGGCACTAATCGGCAAATAAAATGCCTGACTGCATTCAAGTACATTATCAAAACAAATCATACTGAAAAACCAATAATAGACCACATTTAGATAAAAAATGTGTGCTTAATGGGTGTTATATCTGACCTGGTTATTTATGGTCAAAGTAACTTACAATCAATCAGTTGTTAATATCGTAAAAGTCGGTATAGATACGAGTACCATATAATCCCAATGCCTTAATTGTGGATATATATATATATATATATATATATATATATATATATATATATATATATATATTATTTATTTGTGAGGTAAACTATCGTATTTAACATACTCCGCAAGTTTATATTAGGTTTAATTCTTGAGAGTGGGCAAACTATTCAAAAGGTGTCCATTTTTAGCCTTATTTGATTCAAACGCTCTGCAGAGAAATAATTCCTTTCGAAAATCCAAACGTTTCTCCATATACGACAGCAAAATTAGTCACTTTAGAAAGTAAATATAAGCCCCCTGTAGTCATTTCGATCCAACCCGCAATTCTGTATGAAACAAATATCTTATTTCCAAAAAAAACAGCCCGAAACGTGGTACCTCTCCCTCCCTGCCTTTATATATCTCATTTAGGATGAGAAACAGCCTACTCTTACCATCTCTTCTAAATCCATCCGGTCCATCCAAGGTAGCTCTGCACTTATTTCTGAATAAGACCCATTAGACGTCCATTTTTTCATATTTTTTCACCCATTCAATTCTAGTGAATCTTCTTTGAGAGGGGATCTAGTCGATGGCTCATTGCATTTTTGAGAGACCGAATTAGACGACTCCTTGAACTTTGGTGCACTTAAGGGAAACAAACAGCTCCATAAACTTCCTTACTGATTTGTAATGGATTTTACTTTCTTGCTTGTTGAGAGCCATAGTTCGAGACGAGTAACTTATTACCCATTACTTGATTGCCCCTTATGGAAGCTTGCATTATATAAAGCAAGGTTTGGCACGAAACTTTTATTCTACGATGGTCATGACCGATTATTTTGGATATTCCCTGAGTTGAATCTCTTTCTTCAAGGCAGAGTTGAAAAAAAGTTCCCATCACGAATATAGCAATATTGCCACAATTTGTATGAAATTTGATTTGATTGGACGATTTTTATCATATAGAATTGGGGAACCTTTCTAATAGTTCCTAAACATTCTGGTTCTTACTTATACGCAATGTTTTTTTTCATATAATCGTATATCATACAAATGTATGATATACGATTATATGAAAAAAACATTGCGTATAAGTAAGAACCAGAATGTTTAGGAACTATTAGAAAGGTTCCCCAATTCTATATGATAAAACTCGTCCACAACCACTAGCAAGGTGACGACGTGCTTTAAATAATCGCGGGGAACCATTGTTACTAGTGAATGCGGATAAAGGAAAGTCCTGCTCAGCAGACAAAGAATCTGAGATTGCGATCACCTCTTCATGGATAACTGAGGAGGGCAGTGAGATCATGCTTCGAATCCTTTTGGAACGCTTCCACACTCCTGCAAAAGGGAGTTTCATGTTAAATGAAGATATAGGCCTACTAAGATACGTAACAGAACCATATCTTAATCGATGAAATTTACACAATGAGCAATTGTATGGGCTGTGCTTCTAGGCATATCACTTCAAACTAGCCTTTCACGCACTTGTTCGATTACCAAAACAAGGAACAGAGTACAAAACGGTGAGGCGTTCGATGAATTTTAGTTAGGCGCGGTGCGATAAATGTAACAGAATAGACCTTAATGCCCTCATTAACAGAGCTAAGCTCCTCGAAGAAGATGAGGATGTTACTGATTTGCTCTAAATCGGGTCACCGTGCCCATTCCAACCACCACCGATGTGGGTTCTAAGGCCGCATTGAAACTTCAAACAATATTTAGATCGGAAGGTGATCACTGCCTCAAAGGTCCTCAACCAAACCCTACCCAAAATAGGAATATGCCCCGGGAGAAGCACAGTAAGAGATTGAGTCCAAAAAATATAGCTGTTCTTGGAAAGTGATAAATGAATTCATATAAATTTAAGATACCTACCTCCAGCTTTTCATTCAAGGTGAAAGGAGCTGGCCCCAAAGGAGCACTTACCGTTCCTACCTTGAAGAGGAGAAAAGGCCTCTGCAACTGTGACACGATGTGGCAGAAGTCTGCCACAAAGAGTTTAGCTGATGGGAGATTATACACCGTAATAATTGAGTAATTTTTATCTAACTGTAGCTGCAATGCTGCCTTGCACCCCCTTACATCCCGAGAGGATTGGGTGGGGGACATGATTACTGAGGACAAATAGCTAAGGGAAAAGGGAGGAGTGAAGCCTCCGCAGCTATTCCAAAATAGCTTAAATTCCACAAAAAATATATTAAAGGAAATAGCACTCAACATTTATATTGAGGGAGCAGTCGGGTCTTCCCAGAAGTGAAGAACTTTATTAGAATTAGCTTATCCTCCTTTGAGACAGAGTCCCTCGACTGTTAATTGAGGTAAGCACTCAAGGCGCTGCTGCCTTACAGGACATACTGGCTTGTGGGAGTCTATTGTCCTTTGGAGTGGCCAGACTCATCATGGCGCCTAGTGACGCACCCAAATTTGGCAAGGGAAGCTCAGTACCTTTTTGATTACCTCCTTTCGGGAGCAGAATTAATAGCCCCATGGAAAATCCTTCACTACCAACGTTGTTTTGCATCTTGTGAGACAGGTGCAACAGTTTGAGATGTGTGGCCGCAAGATGTTTTGTAAAAGGGTCAGTGGGCGTATAAGGAGGTTCTGGCTTAGCCGAAGCGGGGATCGAAACCGTATTGCAGTTAGCTCTACAATAAAGGCGTCAGGGAGATATAAACCCGCAGAATAGTTCCGACTGGGCGCAGTGGCTACCCTGCTCGTAGGATTGAATGGGACAGTAGTAAATTATATTTTTTTTAAATAAACAGGCATCATAATTCCCATGTCACATAAGCCCTCAGAGTAAAAAATTCTTACCGTCTCTAAAATTAATTCGTCCGCATCAAGAAGGGCCAACTTTATTGTGTAATGCCTTGCGGCATTCAACATAAATTTCAAGTTGACTTGATTTTGCACGTCGAAAGGATCTATTATTGTGGTCGAAGCGGTAGCGTTAGTAGCATTTTATGGGAAACGGCACGAAATCTTTAACACAATACCTAACAACCACCTAGCATCGATTTAGTGATCCTGTCAAGGCCAAACGTGAGGAAGAGTGTAAATATG
This sequence comes from Ceratothoa steindachneri, assembly GCA_963969495.1. Classification (NCBI taxonomy): domain Eukaryota; kingdom Metazoa; phylum Arthropoda; class Malacostraca; order Isopoda; family Cymothoidae; genus Ceratothoa; species Ceratothoa steindachneri. The sequence goes on from OZ018330.1 coordinate 104,796,827, forward strand.
AATCTCGAGCGGTCCTTCAATGTTTTCTCATCACATGCTCCATTTTTGGTCAACAACTAATTGGCTAGTTTTCTGTAATATATTCTAAAGACTATTCACCAAATTTCCTCCCATTAAATCTTTCGTTTGGAAAAAGTCAACAACATCCACCAAAAGGCTGTGGGATGAGGAAGGCGTATTTTTGGTTCCCTGCCAATAATCTTAGCAAGTTTCTGACGCCGATGAAACATATGTCCTTTAGGCAGCATGATTTCCTCCCCGTTGAACAATTTATCAAAAGCGTTTAAAGCCAGCGGACTCGGAGACACCTGGAAACCTCTCAAAGAGGGGACCCGCGTCATCAAGAATCCACTCACCTTAGTACGTTGATTGTCACTTTGCGCCTTACCTTCTCCACCTGATGGTTCTGTAGTCTGAGAGCTGCATGAGAAGGAGGTCATAAGATGTTCAATTTTTTATTGCTTTGCTGCTGTGTAACTATGATGGTAAATAAACTTTTGGACCATGTATCGGATATTTATTGCACCCAATAAATATATATATATATATATATATATATATATATATATATATTTATATATATATATAATTAATTACACGGTAAAAAACTTTGGACAATGTTGGGTCCAAAGTTCGAAAGTACTTGTGGGCCTTGTTGCATTTATTGATTACTCACTCGATACTTTCTGAGTTTTCTCTCCCTCTCTCTCCCTCTATCTTTATATATATATATATACATATATATATATATATATATATATATATATATAGATATATATATATATAAAGATAGAGGGAGAGAGAGGGAGAGAAAACTCAGAAAGTATATATATATATATATTGTGCTTTGCAGAACACTGAGGGATCTAATCCGAAAAATATACCTCTAGTCAAATTTCTTGTTCACATTATTTCCGGAATGTGAGGTGCCGTCAAAAAACTTTTCAGTATCAGCGACCGTCATTTTTTCACTATAGATTATTTTGTGAGGTCGTGATGAAATGCTCAAATAGTGCGAAAGAGAACTGTTTTTATTAAGGTTTTATACGATTCATAATACTGAGGACGTAAGAAAACTTTTGAAAACTCGCAAAAAAACCTTTGATATGACAGGACTTAAACCAGGAGATATATTTGTACAACCATAAACTATTGTTCAGCGGCCTTGAAATGAGATTTAGTTTAATATGGAATTGACAGGATATATATATATATATATATATATATATATATATATATATATATATATATATATATATATATATATATATATATATATATATATAGACAGATATGGAAGCTTAGCTCGAATTGACAGAAACTCACAAATATACCAGTCTACAGGAAAAAGATAGCAGACATATGCATAGATGACGAAAGATACAGATACAGCAACGAATGTAAAGTGTTCGGTTTAAACCTAACTAAATTTGGTTAGAGGAAACACGTAACCAACAAAAGAGATAAACTAAAAATGGACTAAAACTACTATAAAGGCTAAGATCACTCAGTCAATAGAACAAGAAGAAAATATACATATCTATAATCCAACCCATCCTAATCTATCCGAGAATTGCTACTCGTATGTCTCATCATCTGGAACCAGCCTCATAAAATTACAGAGGATCCGAAACAAAGCAATATATCTCATAAAAAACACGAGAAGGATACAAATAAGAGGAGTGGAAGACCTGAAGAGAGAGGTGCAAACATTTAACCCCTAAATAAGGTAATAAAGAAAAGAGAGATAGCAGTCATTGAAAAGACCCAAGATGAAGTTGGCAAAGAACTTACCAATCAAATAGTGCAATGAGCTGAATGGGCACAACATTGACTGTTCTCAATCAGAATGACAGCAACGAACCTAGAAAAAGAAAAGGAAGAAATATTTACATAGAGAATTTAAATACAAACCTCGAATACGAGAGGGATTAAATCTCGATTAAGATAACCGATTAAGACAGCCTTTAGATAGATACCGAATTCGGACTTACCGATCATTACCAAAACGAAGAAAATGACTTTCAAAATTTATAAAGGATCATATTAAAAAAAAGACCGAAGAAGAGAAAATGAAACCAAAACATTCATACTAGAAACAGTTAAAGAGCTAAACAATAACGAATTACATACAAAGTAAGACAAGAAAAATAAACTTACCAGTAACAGACTTTCAGACTGACCACGGTTTGAACGTCAAACATAACATAAACACAAGATAACATTAACCTGAATTCATGTAATTACTTTCCAACTAAAATTGCAACAAATAATTATCTAAGAACAGAAAGAGATTAACTTGATCTCCATGCAAACTTGTAACTCTCCGCAACTCTCCAACTTCCTTCCTTTTCTCCTTAACACTTTACTACTGTCATTTCCAAAGTGCTCCCTATTGAAACGAGGGCAGGTGATACATTATTCGTCGGAAGATCTTGTTCGTTCCTTTTATTTCTTTGGCTGATATAATGAGGGAAAGGCTGTTCCATTTCTTCGTTGCTACCTCCATTATTTTTTTCATTCAATTTCGTAGTTCTCGTTCTCTTTGTTGCTTCTGTTAAACCCATTTTTTCAAATCTTCTTTGTTCAAACACTCTATTTATACCTCTTCTTCAATGTTATTAATTCTTGCGTATTTAATTTTCTTTTTATGATTTCCGGTCTTTGGCTTTAATCTGTTAAAGTGTTTCCAGAATTGAGTTGGAAAATTCAGCTACATCAATTTATTCCATGTCGGTCATTTTTCGGTTTCACGAGTATGATGAATGTTTAACTGGTAGGTTCTTTATCAGCTTATCTCTTCCGGTGTCCGTCTAATTTGTTGGATAGCTTTTGTACGAATTAAAGGGAATCTGCCATTGTAATTTCTTCTTCAATCTTATTCAGTTCTTCATCGATTTCCTCAGGAGTGGTCTTCCCAAATGGGTTGAGTAAGTACGTCCGAAGTCAATCTTTGTACTTATCCCAATCCGCTCTGCGGTAAGCTTTCCTTTGCCTCAAAGGGATCTGTATATTTGCTTGTTGACATGCATTAGAGTTGCAGTATGGTTACTACAAAGTTCTCTTACTGGTTTCACCTAGTAATTAAAAGGCCGATTGAATTTATCCAGGCAGATGTTCGGTTTTGTAGCAGATTGTCCTGAGCACTAGGTTTGAAACTTGAGTCTCAGTCTTTGAGGTATAACTCTGTTAATAAGTGGTATAATTTGTTTTTCGGGCTCTGTTTGTAGATCTCTACTCGGGTACCCTTCTGTAAGAGTTTAAATCGCCCATCAGATGGCTGATGCTCTATTGTTAAATACTCGTAATTTAGTAGAGTTCTGCACCGGTATTTGGTGGCAGCTTGTTGGTTGGTATACTGTTATAACTATGATGTTACTTAATTTTATCTCTAGTTCAATTGCTCGATATGAATCTTTGACTCCTTGAACTGTTTTTAAATTTAGTCCCTGCTTTACAATGAACCCTTCTTTCGATTCGTAGCAAGGACATTATAGTTCCATTTTTTTTCACGGTTTTTTCCGTGTTCTGATATTAGGATTACTTTCGGGTCGATAATTCTGAAATACTTTCGATATATATATTTTTTTATTTCCATCCGCTTCTGTTTAATTTTATCTTTAGTTTCTTAAGTATCATAGCTTATTTATCCATTTATTTAACTATATATTTGAACGTGCAATCACCTTTATTAAAAACACGTACGTCTTATGTCCAAATAAAAAAAGTTTTTACTCATATACATATATATATGAATGCAATGTCCCACAGGAAAAATGAAAAGGTGCTTTCAAGTACTTTCGAAATTTATTCAGTTCATTCAGTATGCGACTAGACTCGCATACGACTAAAAACTAACCGCGAGCGTAAATTAGGCGTCTCATGACAATTCAAGATGGTGTCGTGGAAAAATTCTTGCGTTGCAGAATAGGGTTGAAATATTAACGTTTTGTGATTTTATAAAGGGTCATAGAACTTTTCCTTCATCGAAATATTACTTCACGAGTACTATTACAATGATACGAAGAAGTATTACAGTTTTTAGTATTCCAAAACGGGCGCGCCACTCTATTTCAAAATTACCATAATTTTAATCATTTCAACACATTCCATTTATAATCATAAAGATTTAAACAACTTTAAATTTATATATTTAATTTAGGCCATTTGTTCATAGCATCTAATACTAAGAAGAGAAAAATAACACGAAAACAGAAAATTGAATAACGTATGGACAGAAAAATATTTCGTAATTGAAACATGCAAAAATATTATCTGCCTCATATTTAATGATAAAGTTGCCGTAAGCAAAGAATATAATATTTAACGTCAACATGTTGCCGAACATAAGTAAAAATATAATATATTAAATAAAGAAAGAATAAAGATAAACATATATGAATTAAAAAAGTTTAGTTCATAACCAAAACATTCTCAAATCATTTGTTGTTAAAATTGTCACTTGTACAAAAGTTAGTTATTTAATAGATAAAATCTTGCTCAGTATTGTAGATACATTGCAGACCCACTTATCTAAATGTGTTCATTACATTTTAACATTGGACGAAAGTACTGATCAAAGTGAAACTGCATAATTGGTTATTTTCTTCAGAGGAATGATGTCAATTTCAATGTTATTGACCAAATGTTGAAATAATGTCAAATGAAGGGCACAACAAATGACAGGGACATGATTGAACATGTTAATTTATCATTTGAAAACTTAAAAATTTGCTAGAAAAAATTAATTCGATTATGATTGATGGTTTTACTGCATTATCTGGTAAAAATAATGGGTTTATTACTTTATTTAAAGAAACGGTTAATCATAATATACTAAAATACCATTGCTGGATTCATCAACAGCAATTATGTGCTGACAAATTTAATATGAATCAAAAGATGACAGATCTTGTGAAAGTTGTGAATTTTATCAGATCTCGGGACTTACACCATTGTGAATTCAAAACATACTTAGAGGAAGGTAGCAATGACTATGAAGATGTTATTAATTTCGGCAAAGTCCGCTGGCTTAGATAAGCAGCAATTTTTAACAGATTTTTATTATTGTTACCTGAAATAGAACAGTTCATGCAAAACAAGAAACAAAATGTAGATTTTTTATAAAATGAAGAAGGGTTGAATGATCTCTCCTTCTTAGTATAAATATATCATTGAAATGTTAGCTGAACTTAATTTGAACTTAAAACGAAAAGACAATTTATGTTGCTCAATGTTTGAGCGAATAACATATTTTACTAAAAAGTTATAATTTTTCATAACACAATTGAAAGCTGATGAAATTGTGCATTTTCAAAATTATCTAAAAGACAAGAAGAATTTTTTCTAAACTTTGAAAAATGTCTTAAATTATGTAAAGTTTTGTTAGAAGATTTTACAACCATATTATATTATTTCCGAAAGATTGAACTTAAATTAAAATTGTTTAGCAATCTACTTAAATTTAATAATTTGGAAGCACAGGACAAACTTATTGAGCTTCAAAGTAGAGAATCTTTGAAAACTTACGCTTATCATAGAGAACATTCCCTTCTTGAATTTTACCAAGTTTATTCTTTCAATGAATTTGATCAAATTGACAATTTATCAAGAAAAATATTATGTATGTGAGGTGTTACATGCTGCTGTGAATAATTTCTTTTCGTGTAAGAAATCAAAAGTGATGAAAGAAATACGTTGAGTCATTTCCATTTAACTAGCTTTCTTAGAATAAAGCATATATTGAGAATACCATATAAGGGAGGCATTGTCAAATATCACATTGATTTTACTTTATTTTGTGTAAGATTAATAGAATATTTTTAATGGCAATAGTATAGTATTGTTTGTAGTTATTTATATTTATTAAAAAAAAATGATTTACTACATTTTAAACTTTTTAAAAGTTTATATTTAAGTAACTTTGTGGCCCGGTAAATATACCTAAATTTCTAATATAGCCTATTATGAAAAGAGATTAGGCAACGTTGCGTTATACAGTTGTTTTATTTAAGCCGATAAAAAAAGACTTGGTTATTGCGTGGTCGGATTAAGGGAATTCTATTATTGTGTGAAAAATATTGTAAAAAGGAAGTATTTGTAATTATATCATACATTCGAAAACTTAGTTGGATGATTGAGGTTATTTAATTAATAAAGAGGCAATTCTAGTAAATATCGGTGGTAGACAGTTTATACATCTGCCTATACATATACATATGTACATAGGTCAAAGATATTACGCAGCTCTAAATGATGTTACTACTGCTAACAATACAACCCCCAAAATACTGAACTCGCTAGGATCTGTCCAAGCATTATTAGGGATGTAGGAAAGAATAAAGCAGTGTCTATTTTCTTCAGAAAATCACAAGTTGATAGTTTTATCATGTCAATTCTAAAGTATTATTTCCCTCAGCTACGACAAAAGCTTAACTTATAACAAAGTTATCGACGTCCAACTTATAGGAGACACGTCCTGAAAAAGTATTCATATATTACCTATCCATAAATCAGATGCACAAAGTATTACTCTCATATATGACCACCAAACTATGTAAAATTAAGCCTCAACTACATAGTTGATGCTAAAACACAAAAACAAGTATTTAAAGTCAATAAATGCCAAACGGCGAATTAAGCAATATTTTATTCGTAAGAATGAGAAAGAGAAAGGATCTAGGATCATGAGAGAATAAATAAAATAAACAAAAACAAGAAGAGGAGTAAGACTAAGCCGTATAAGAGAAAAAGAATGAGGAAGAAGATGAGTTTGAAAAGAAAAAATACTGTTAAACAGGTATTACAATCTTTTGTAACAACTGCCATTAAATACGGATCGGTGTACCTCACAACGCTGTTAACAAATTTGAAAATTTTGATAAAAAGAAATTATTGTTTCTTGAATTTACAAATTCCAAAATACTGTTAGTATGATCTAATAAATGAAATCAATGTAAAAAGTAAGTCCTTTATTTAAACCATGAAAATTAACGTGAAAAGAAATGAAACACTTACCTCAAGTACAAATTCACTGAAATATAGAAGAATTTTAAACACTAACACTTAATGGTATATTAAGAGTAATCATGATGAGATTTAATAAGAGAAGGGGCCACTAATATACCGGGTAATGTAAAAGTCCTGTCAAACTCGTTACGACGGTTTCACCAAATGACACAATGGCAGTTATGATGAATTTAGAGACGTTTTAATTATTTTAACATATAAATATGTGTTTAAATTGTAATATTAATCAATGTGGCCATGCTCGGCGGCGATCATGCGCTCTAGACGAGACCTGAAGGCCACACAAACGTTGCAAATGAAGTGCTTCTGTATGCTGACCGACACGCGGTTGACGGAGGACCTCAATTCGTCAACGTTGCTATGGTAGACCTTGCATGTCTTGCCTTTCGACATGCGCCCACACGCTGTAGTAGAAGGAATTGAGGTCGGGCGACTGCGTGGCCAAATGTCCTTAGCCGTGTAAGCTTGAACATCGACCTGCTGAAAGAGGTATTCCGCCTTCTTCGTAATCTTTCTCACCCAAGGCAAGACTTTCATGCCGAAGATGTCCATGTAATAGACCGCCGTGACTCTGTAACCGGTCACGAACCAAACCGGTGGCATCTTCTAAACATTCGAATCTACAACGCCTTGCATCATCAAGGAGACCATTTGCTTGGTCGTGGAAACGTAGCCACCTGAGAGAGGAGACGTCCTCGTGGAACCTGGCCAATGAGATGTCTTTGCGAGCACAGTCACTTTGAGCTTCGGAGCACTGTCAAAGGCCTTTCTCACAGCCAAACGATTGAAAATTATAAGTTTGCCTGAACGAGGTCAATCTTTGAGGTCTTCTACGTTCTTGAGCCTTCCGCGATTCTGTGGACGGTTATCTGGCTGACGTTGAGCAGAGATTTCGATTATTTTCACTCGACACACCTGCACACAATGGAAAAAGACGTTTTAATGACACGTGCTGGAAAAGTAGAACTTTAAGTTTTATTTGCACTTGTAAATCTCTCGAAAGCTAAAAAATCGAGTGTAACAGATCTTATTCAAAACTTGGTGTATGGGACGATAGGTCCCGTGACCGCGGTCGAAGCACACGCGCAATAGAACAAAATTTTCAAAATCGCAAATTTGTAGGAGCAGAGCACCATTCCATTTGTGCAAGATATACCTATTTTGAGACGCTATTATTTTAAATATTCAATTATTTTAAATAAAATGACAAATATAGTTAATTACATATCAGTTAAATAAAAAAAATGGTGCCGTGAATCCTAGGGCATTAAACAAACTAAACTCATCCGCGAAATATTATTATATTTTATGTGAAAAGTAACGAGGACACTGTTCGCTGGAATGTACTTTTAAAAGTTCGTTCACAAGTTGGAAAACTAAAAATGTGCAGATAACAGATAATGTCGATTAAAAATGATTAAATGAGAAATAAAATAAAGGTTTTACTAAATTTTCAAGCCCCTGCAATAAAGGTGAGGCTGAAATCTAGCCCACAGTTGTATCAAATACGACGTTAACTAAAGCCGTTCATGTAAAAAAAAGAATGGACGATTTCGTCCACTTTTGTGCAATGTATCAATTAAGTTACATGAAAAGTTTCAAACTAATTCGAATAAGGTTGGAAGTTTAGATAAAGAATGATGAGGGGTACAAATTCGTAGGAATGGTCAAAACAGAGACCGGTGAAGTCAAAACGGCATTTACACTTTCAGCTTTACACTGAGGGGCAAATTTGCACATTTATAAAGGGGAGGGCTTTGTTTCTTTTTTTCAATCCGTTCTTGGATATAATGAAAGCACCATTTATCACTGGTTCTTTGATTTCCTTATTTTTTTCGCTATTATTTATATACTTACTTTGTCTTTCGCTGTTTGATTTATCTCTTCCTTATCTCTTTTTCAACTCATTATTTTTTTTTTGATTCAGTGAATCTCTATTGATTAGTTCCGTTAATATTTCGTCAAATTATATACATGATTCATAGTACGTTCAACTGTGATTGGCCTATTAGTCTGTCTGTACCCTCCGTTTTTTCTAACAGAACCTCATTTTCGTCTTCTCAGAGGAAGAGAAGAGGTGGACTTGCTGACTTGTTGAGGAGATTAGGGGCACTAACTCTTAAAGAGATTGATGAGGGCAAGAAAATGAATATGCTAAGTGTGCAAATATGTATATTTTCTTGTTATTTAGTTTCGTTAATTACTCGAAATGATTCCAAAGTTCAAGAAATTATTTTTTCTTTAAAAAAAGAAATGAAAACGAACTGGAATATTTTATTGACCTCGTTGTTTTAAGGAGTTTAACAAGAATCTTGTAAAATTAAGAAAATTGCAAATGTGGGAACGGTTTTTTAATCAAATAAGGAGCAAAATTGTTATGTTAGAACTCTATACTCATGCAACTCTCACAATCAGAGCTATATTCACTATTTAAGGTCATAGCAATACATGAGACGACAGATGAATGCCTACGATTCGTATAAGATGGACTCTGGAAAAAGTTAGTGGTGAAGAGTTAACTGTTACATCTTTTACATTACAGGAACTACGGCAGGGATTTCAAATAGGAGTAAAAACTAGAAAAACACTCACAAAAATCTATAATTTTTGAAAATGAATCTGAATGTTGTGGTAGTAATTCAGAGGATGCCATCTTCTCAACCGGTTATAGGAAACTGTTGATGAAATGCCATGTGCAATCTACTAGCGCATGACATCTAGCTAGAGAAAGGGAGTGTACTAGAGGATTAAGAGGAACCTGGAGAAATTGTCTTCGGATGATAGCAATGGTAACAAAATGTTATGATCTGATGATAGATGGTTTGGTTAAAATTTTTGATGAATTAGATACCACTCTCTTGATAAAGTAACTTCTCTCTTTCCTTTTAATCCTATGCATCTTTTCACCATGTTCTACCTTGGAAGGAATTGAATACCTTCTAAACAAAACTTTTATTCAGACCTTCCAACCGGAGGAACCTCGATTTATTTTTCCGTTTGTTTACTAAATATAATAATAAAATGTTCTCTTTCATCAGGTCGAATAAATACGAGAATAAAAATATACATTTTTAGACCATGTGTATAAATATAACTCAGCAATCTTCCAAACTTTGCAATTAGAAGAAACATTTTTTGCCAAATCCTGAATTCAATTAATTTGTATGCTCGCAGCGGCTAAGCTTCATGATTACAACATTGATGATGAATTCAGCCCAAAATTCTAAAAATTCATCGTGTAGAAAATTTGCAGTGTGATCAATTCAATAAAGTTGATGAAGATAGAGTTAAACTGAAATATTTACATCCTAAAATACCACGTATTTTATTTCAATCATCAGATTCTTCAACTAAATGCTCTAGTACGTGCTATAATATTTGGAAATACTATAGTGGAACTAAAAGAATTAAACTCTAGTTAAAAATAAAACAAAAAAAACATTTAAAGTCTATTTAAAGATAGCAAAAACAAAAGTGTTCCAGTATATTAGCATCAAAGTGAGACATGGCTAAACGACAAATTTAAGAGAATTTGAAATGCAAATATGCATTGAGTTTTAATTTAAAATGTTGAGAACAAATTGTGCTATTGTATTGCTAGATCCCGCACTAGAATATTAAAATATTAGGAAAACTATGAATAAACCAATCTAAACTTAATAAGTCGAAAGAAACAAATAATACAATGGAAACAAAGTAAAACAAGGTCTGATGACCAAAAATTGCGTGTTCTCACTTAATCTGATTTATGACCTTACGACCTTCAAAACTTGAAATAATTCCCAGCTTAATGTAGGGTAGACCTTGGCAATTATATCATTCAAAAGTGAATGCAAAACAACATAAGGGTTTTAAATTTCGTAAGAATCGGCCAAAGAGTTAGGATGTTATTGCCAAATAATTCCAAGGCTAACCTTGGAAGGACTTTGGCAATTATACCATTCAAAAGAGAATGTAGAGCAATATATGATTTCGGATTTCGTTAGAATCTGCCGAATAGCTACAATGTTATTACCCCCCAAATAAAGCAAACCAAATGAGTTATCAGAATTTTTTTAACAACAAAACTAAAAAAACTGTTGTGAATCTCCGAGAGAAATCTTTTAATTTCTTCATTAGGAGAATGGAAAAGTTAAAGAAATACAAAATATTTTAAATATACATAGTCATAATTGGCAAATTAAGATAACAGGCTACGATAAGCTAGTAAATTTAAATTAAACTAAGATTTATCAATTATTACAAAAGTTAAGAAAATGACTTCATAAGTAAAGGAACAAACTAATAAAACGATCTAATGAAAGAACAGAGAAACCAAAACAATTATATTAGAAACAGTTAATGAGATAGATTACAATGAATACGCACAAAGTAAAATAAGAAAAAAATAGAATTACCAATAACACATATATAAACAAAATACAATTTAAAAACCTAGCAAAAACTAACACAAAAAGCAATAAATACTATTAATTAACCTGAAACTCACGTACCAACTCTCCTACTAAAATTCCAACTTACAACTATCTAACAACTGCAGGAGATTAGCTTGACCTCCAAGCAAACTTGGAACTATCCACAACTCTCCAAATTACTTAATTTTCCTCCTAATACTTTACTACTGTGATTTCTAAAGGGCACTACATAAACTTGGGACGGGTGATACACACTCTGGTATTAACATCCCGTTTAGATTTAGGGCAAGGCCGCTTAGGTTAACTGTCTAATCTGCTTTTAGTTTCTTACTATACATACTATCTCTCCTCCCTCCTTCTTCTCCTGCTCCTCCCCATAATCCTTCTTTCTCGAGCTTCTAGGCTATTCTACTCAGTTGACGGCCTGACTTTAGAGTCTAAAGTCAGGCCGTCAACTGAGTAGTGTCTAGAGTCTAGATGCTTAAGTTTCTCATAAGAACGAAAGAACTTGTGAGTAAAAAACAAATAATCTTTTTTTCTTCTAATCGCATAAAATAAGAAAAGCTTAAGAGTTGAGCCCCCAGAAAGCAGTAATCGGGAAGTCGAAGAGTAATTAGTCACGGAAGTTTGTGAATTAGTCAACAGCAGAGCCCAGTACCAGAGGCTAAATCTAGAATTGTTTTTTTTCAACATTCTCTTTTGAAAATAATCCCCAGCACAGAGCCACTGTTATTCATGGAGTTAACTTTTTGCTCTTGGTAGAACTCTAGTGATCGGATTATGTAATAGATAGGCTAGTGGCTCAGCGAAAACCACCACAAAATTGGCGCTCGGTGGTCTTATTAAATCCCAGCATACTCCACACATATAAAATAATATGTCTAAAATTTTAATAAGGAAATGAGAATGTATGATTAATTTGGATCTATGAATTGAATAAAAAATAAGCAATGTAAATATATTTGTTAATATATATATATATATAGAAGGCAAGTGACCGTTGGAAGTGAGCGCGAGACAAACAATGTATGAAGGGCGAAAGGTCAGAAACACCTGTGTCAATAAGATAAAGCGTAAACAAACATTTCTCGTCTCAGAATAGATTTATTAAAAGACGGAAGTCTACGAAGCACCTAGGTAAACATACTCGCTGACCAAAAGGAATTGTATCACAAAGCTGCCACAAGCGTATCCTGTTCTATTGATTCTTTGTTTGATTTTCTTTTTAATCGGTGTGAATCCTTAGGGTCATAGTTACTTCCTGCTAATTGACTGATACCACTAGTAGTAATATAAAATACACGTGGTACAGTGTTCCCATATATACATTACGAATTTTTACGTGTAAACTAAATGTTTTAAGTTATCGCTCTCTAGTTTGTGACTCATCATTTCTTCAAATGAACATGACTTTCCTCATGTTTTTTATCCACTTTATGATATGAAAATGTTACAGTCTCAAAGAAAAAGTTCAAAGAATATTCAATACAATTTTCATTGAAATTAAAGTATTTTCAAGAAAATGGAGATTTTGGTATTTTCTTCTCTAATTTTCCACCCTTATTCTATCGTCCACCCATTTTTACCTAGCCATCTATTTTTAGACGATTTACTTTCAAACCCTTTATCTTTTCCACCCTTCGATTAGAATGATAGATATTGGCGTGATAAACTATTATCTGCTGAATCCCTCAGTAGTTGATAAAAATCGCGGAAAATACACTTTATTTAGCAAGACTCATTCGGAAATACTTCGTGACCTTGGCAAGAGGAGCGAATGAAATTTAACACATTTGACCTGGCTATTGCCTACAGACTCGCTTCTCGCAACGAACCCGTTTGAGCACAGATTTTTATATCACTAAAAGTTCTGGGGAGTTCGCGAAATACGGTGATACTGGAGAAAATTAATAGCTATGGTGGAATTTCTCTATAGAAAATATGGAAGAGGAAACCAAGTCACTGCATTATAGACCTAATTTTATGTGGCTCGAAAATCTTTAGATTCAAACGTCAGTGAGCAGGTTGATATTAGATGCTACACACTCTCACAAATTACAAAATTTTGAAGCTTTTGAGGTTTCGGAAAATTCCCATCCAAATACTGCAAACTTTAAGATCAGGAAGATGACAATAGCATTTATTTTTCACCTAGTGAATTTTTTTTATAATAAAATTATCCAATGTGAGGAATTCATCCATATATACGTACGGAAGTAATCCAAATTGGCGCATAAGGCCCAATTTCTCATTTATATTTTCAAGCTATGTTTCAGGATTTGTAATAACCTCAGTATAGAAGATACTTCTCTTCACATTTAAGGCCCTAAACAACTAGGCCCCGTCTTACCTCTCTTCTTCCCTCTCGCAACGTCATGTCCCTCGCGCCCTTTGGTCATCACATGCACCTCTTTTGAATATTCCTCGTTCATTCCTCTGCTTAATGGGGAACTGCTCCTTCTCAATCTGCGCCCCTAAGTTGTGGAATGCTCTTTCTGATGAAATCAGGTCTTCTCTCTCTCTTACCACATTTAAGCGTCTCCTGAAAACGCATCTTATTAGTATTGCCTTCTCCCCCTCTTGAATTTCCATTGAATTTCCATTCTCATCTCAGCACAACGTGCGCTCTGGGAAGGCCTCAGGCTTTGAAGAGCGCATTACAAAAGACTTATTATTATTATTATATTATTCAAACAAGGAGACGAGGTGAAACTTTTAGTTAATAGATATTAATAGAAATCTAAGAAATTGCAAAAGCCAAACGAGCAACTAAGTTCTCTCGGCCCCAAAACAAGAAATAAATAGGTCCACAAGGAGGTGCTTAGATATCTGCGAGGGTAAAATAATACAATGAATGATTCAAATGTATGAAATCAATACAGTGCACAAACATGTGCATTAAATATGTCACGTGATTAAAACACTGCTACTCCAGACAATAGGTACAGGAACAAATATACTCCCTCGTCCTACGTCCTTTATAAATAGCTGTAGGTCTCGATAACGAAACCTAAGAATTGGGCGCAAGATGAAAAGAAATATTCCAAATAGCTGTGGTGGATGGCGGTTGTCCTGGGTACGGGGAGAATCGTCCGGACCCGAGCGTATCCCGACTTCCTAGTGAGAGAGAGAAAGACGAGTCAATCGGGAGCTTGCAATCGGTGCAGCGGCAGATGCTGTCAAGGGTGTAGATATCAGCAGATCCTTGCTGTATGAACCCCTAATCTGCCCTATTTCTTAGACTTAGGGGGTCTCTATTTATATCCGTCACCAATGAGCTCCTACGTGACGAAATTCAACCGGCTTTCAACTCGTCGACCCGCGCTCCAGTCGCTATGGCGTAAACTAGGTAGTAATTTATCGAACCGAACTTCTCAGGAGTTACGACGTAAGTTATAAAGGTGTCTTAAAGCACGTGGTAGCCTATCCTTACAGAAATATAAATCAGATGAAATTAAATGAAAGTCCTTTTACTAGGATATTCAGTGGATATGCCTAAAGGAAAGCAAATAAGTGCCAATTTTTTAACTTAGGCAGTATTTTTAGTGGATATGCTAAAGAAAGATATGCTAAAGAATTCTCTGTCGCCTTTTCTTGCGCCACCGTAAACTCCGAGATGGCTTGAAGGCGTGAAAGACATACTGTCTGACCAAAGAAGAAAAAAAAGATCTTTCGCGCGACGATACGGATTTTACGAGAATTTGATTCTCTCTTTCGATTTCTGCTCGCGAGGGAAATAAGAGAAAACTTCTCCCTGGAATCATGCAGAAGATCTTGGACCTACGTCGAGTTTGTGTCGAGCCCGATCCACAAAGGAAACCGTTCGCCCGTTGTAAGGAAGGAACTTGTAGGTACCAAACTTCTCGCAGCCCCTCCCCCCTTCAGAGTATGAGGTTACACAGGACCTTCCTCTGCGGATTACCCTAGACGTAGCTAGGTAATCGGTTTTGGCTACCAATGCCAGGAGCCGAATAATCGGACAGGTACTTCGAGGAAGAAGTCCGATTTGAGTCACCGTTTGGCTCACTTTCGTGATCCGGCATAGGATCATTATATCACCAGTCTAGGATTACCCTCTCATTCGTTAACGTCGGACGGCCGGACTAAGTGCGATCATCATCACCAGAAGAAGATCTTCACCGTCCCTTTCAAAAATACTTACAAACTCAAAAGGTATAGTTAATTGAATTATCCCCTCCCCTAACTTCACCAGTTTATTTGTGAACTAGAATTTTTATCCCGAGCACATAACCTCGAATATCAGAAGTGCTTAATTTAGTGTTTAACTCAATAATAATATTCCCTTCGTTCTGTCGGGTGTCATTAAGGCGCAAGCATCCAAGGGAGTAATTTTCAAGTAATCCCCTCGACATTTTTGTAGACTTACTTATTCAGTGCAAGATTAATTATATTTATATTTATATACGCTGTTGCTTATTTCAAATTCATGTACATTAAAGATTATTTTTGTATCTATGTGTTTAACTATTTTGGACGATCCTTTGGCAATTATTAGGCAATCCACTCGGCTTAAATCTCAATATTACACCGATCCACCCATGGTTGGCTTTTACTGAGTCGAGGACACACTCAGGGGATCATTATCTTAGTTTTGATCAAAAGGTACGTCCTGGGGTTATTATTATTCACCAGAAGTAGCTAAGGCAGGTGTTTGTATACGCTTCACCTCCGCTTCACCTCGGTGCGGTAATAAAATATATGTCCAGGAAGTGGGACTGGGATTACCCAACAATAAACCTCGACACTCAGAAACCTTTAGATCCCTTATCCTTGTCTAGTTTCTGGCAAAGATTACGTTTATAAGGTAATTAAAATTTTAGACTGAGAATAGCTTGTTTTATCTCTTTGACTTCTCAAACTAGAGATAACGAGCCAAAATATGTTCACCAAAGCTTTTTTGTAACTACATTTGGGGTTAAAATAACAATGGATGTCTTTCTCGAGACTAGATCACGCACGTCTGGGGGGCGCGCCTCATCCACACCAAGAAAATTACGGCATTAAAATTGAGGTGGCAAACCATTGTTAATTTAACCGTATTTTATACCATTTTAATTTTTAAAAAACACAATTCATAAATGATTATATATATGTTTTCATATCAGGGATAAAGTTACAAAATAATCAGAATGTATTCATTAATTGTGTACACCTTTCTCTTTATTTCGATAAAACCTCACATACAGGAAAAATCACCCACTACATTACATTATCTCGATGTAGAGATTTTGGCTCCGAAATAAATTTAGTGGTTAAATGGGGTCGCAATTTTGCGTATGCGCTGACATGACACACACACAAACAAAAGTCTCGATGCCTTTCGTTTTATTAAGCCAGACGAAATGCTAGAAATTGAGAGAATATTGTTAACACTGAAGAGTGAATCACATCCTAAACATATTTCAGACAAGTGAACTACTATAAAGGCTACTTTGCTATTACAAACAGAAAATCTCACACCAGGAATTTTTTTCAAAATCTGGCCTACTTGTAAGAGTGAACTAGAAAAATTTGTTGAATTTAGCCCTTTTCTAGCAAGCCTATATTTGGCCCTTAGACTCTTACGTACTGATGTACAACAGGCAGAGGCTGTTATTTATCTGCTGTAATTATATCATAAAGTCAACTATGCTGATAACAATGAGAAGCAAGACGACCCTATCCCCACATTTCCAAAAGCAGAAATTAATGCCAATTCCTTAACTCCCTGGAGACGATATATTAGAAAACTTACTCAAATCTGCAGAACAAATGAAATAAACAAGTACCAGTAAGGTAAATTTGGGTATTAAATATCTCTTAACATCTCTCCCGCGAATAGGTAGAGTTCTATTGGAAGCCGAGATAATGAAGTGGTGGAATGTGCATAGATTAGAATATTTATAAATTAGCATTAAGCGTTCATGGTATCCCAATGACACAGGTCAGTGTGGAAAGACTATTTTCACCATTAACATTTAATTTGAGTGAAACAAGAAATAATTTATTGCCTAAAAACTTAGAGGATATTTTAATTGTTAGATATAATTTTAATTCTTAATTAAATTTACATTAATGATTTAAGTTTAGAAACCACAATAGATTTTAATGAAAATATAATATTGCACACATGTGTATATATATATATATATATATATATAAAATGTATATCATTATAGTCCTCCTTATTAATGCTCTTTTATCATTTTTTTAATATTTATTATTTTATAGATTGTATAATAAATATTCAGAATCCACTTTTACTTGTTTTTCTCATTTCCTATGTACAATTGGAGTGACTGAAAAATCGAAACCGAAACCGAAACTTATTCGAAATCGATATTTAAAACTTAAATCGAATAAAATAAAATTGAAATTTCAGTGCAAACTGAAATCGAAATCAAAACCGATTTTTGTAAAAATAATGAACTGAAATATAAACTTAAACTGACATGATTTCCGTTTCCCTCCCCAGATATAAAGTCATGATTTGAATACCAAATGATTAAATTATACGTAAAATTATCTCCGCCTAAAAGACATGTTAACTAAATCATTACTATAAACCTAGACGGTTTTACCATAATTAAAACCCATCGGCCCGAGTAAATCAAAATTGCACGTGATCTTGCTCTAGACCAAGTGCAATCTTTTGCCAAAAACAGCGCCCGAGAACTTATGGAATTTTTTCTCCTCTCCTGACGAAGCAGAAAATCTGAAAAAAAATATTGATATTCTCAATGGTCCTCGATACATCAGGAGTCCTACCGGCCAAAATAATAGGGCAATAATAAAGCCAATGACAAAAATAAACAATGATTTAATTTAATATATATCCAGAGTAATAGACTCTTTGGAATGCATTCAGCTAAAAATAACTATTACTTCATAATAGGTTCAATCATAATGGAAAATTTATCTAATGTCCAAAATGTAAATAATGTAATCAGAGGTGCTCAAAATTCTTCTATTCAATCAGGATCATAGCTTTCAAACCCTAAATAATTGTATAATCCCTAACTGTCTATTTTTTAAAAGTGATTTAAAAGAAATAAACATTTCTTGGTTTGGATGTCCTTTCCAGATTTTTATTATTATTATTATTATTATTATTATTATTATTATTATTATTATTATTATTATTATTATTATTATTATTATTATTATTATTATTATTATTATTATTATTATTATTATTATTATTATTATTATTATTATTATTATTATTATATTATTATTATTATTATTATAGTTATTATTATTATTATCATTGTGGTTATCATTATTACTATTGTGGGTGTCATTATTATTATTATTATTTAATTTTTACTGTATTATGTATTTTCCTTCTTTTTAGGAGATCAAGTGGGTGTTTAAACAAATAGTTAAAACCCTATGAAAGGTGGTTAAAAGTCTGGTTCGAAAGGCAATAAATCAAAGTAGTTCAAAAATTGGCTTTTTAAATACTTTATAATACCGGTTATCTATTAGGAAATACATAAATAAAAATCCTTTGAACTTAAAAAAAAATAGTGTTTAGCAATTTTCCTTCAATTTAGCGATATCAAGGGGGGGTTTAAACAAATTAGTAAAACCCTTATGAAAGGAGGTTGAAACAAGCGGTTTGAAAGGCCAAAGGGCCGGAGGCTAAAAGCCCGATGAGCTGCTAGCGAGTGCAAGCTTCCCCTGTAATGGAGGGGGATTGGCGCAGCCATGGCTTTGTATATTATCAGAGAATTAGAACAATAGGAATTATACAATCAAGTGCGGCCACATATACACAGTTTATTTTTGCGTAGATAAATAAATACATAATCTTAACAAAGATTTGAAATCGGTTAGCCCAGGCGACGTGGCAATAAAGCTAGACTCCTCCCAGGGTTCTACCTTTTTCATCTTCACGCACGCAGTTAATTTGGTATTAAAACAGATCTAGGTTCATGGCATTTTACTCGATTAGCAATGGTGTTTTGTGTTTTCACATTTATTATGGAGATATTGTATAATATTTTCAATGTATGGGGTAAAAAACACGGAACCAAAGTACCCACATACCCAGACGTTTACTTTTTGTCGTTGCCAACAATGGAGATACCCTGTGTAGCTTCTTACACTTAGTACATATAGGAGCTGCACGTCCTTCCGGCCTGCATTAAATTTAGGGTAGCCACGTCACTGCGTTGAATTAAACTCTGATGGTGCCTAGCGAAGTTGTTGGTGTGCTTTCTCTGTGCTCCGTCTCAGCACTACTTTTTTTACTCTGCAATTATCTCCTCAACCTTTTGTTTACCAGCACTTGGATTCGGAAGGAGATGTTCTCTCTCAGAACAAGGGAAAATTACGAAAACCCGTCACTGGGTTGAATTGAAGTCTCTGACGGCTTCTGAGTAAGTTGTTAGTGGGCTTCTTCACAGCACTACCTTTTTCTACGATGATCAACTCATGCTTCTGTCTAGCACATGAATGTCACTGGTGTATCTCGGGGTGAAATCCCTGCAATAACTAAAACCCGGAGTAGAAACACGACTTCCCGTTCCCAATTTCGTGTAGGGAGGAACTCTACACTGACAGAACTTCCACTATGAGTCCTTGTCAAGTGTAAGCTAGTGCAATCTCCAGGTCCTTTATGCGCCCTTTCCACTGCCTCATCTTCATCCCCTTTCATTGGACCCTTGTTCTCTTGCCCTTACTGTACTACGTCTCTAGGCTCCTCCCAGTCGCCAGATAGCCCCTCCAAAAAAAATCTAGGCTCCTCTTCCAATGCATTTTGGGTGTAGTGACCCTAAACTTTCTGAGCCCTGTGACCAATACTACCTGCCTAGAACATCATCAGTAAGCTTTGATCTTGGTTTTCCAAGGAGTGGTTATGATGGAGTATACTGCCCGTTCTAGCGACATCGGCCCTTGTTTTGTTAAAGTATGGCCGCCGCTAGCTCGGGGCAGCGAACTTTGGAAAAATGGCCATGAGCGATTACATCCTTCACAATTACTCAGTTTATCTTGATGGATGAGTTCCCCTTTCACCACACCCTGAAGATAAAGGTGTTTGTACTTCCGTCTCTTATACCGGGTATTGCAAAAGTCTTGTTACAATAATTATGACGCTCTCAACAATGGACACAATAATTGTTTAAATGGATGCAGTAAGACATATGTTTATTTTTTAACATATTTATATGTTTTAAAATTGTTATATCAATCAATGTGGTCGCCCTTGGCGATGAGTACGCGTATAGGAGAGAGCTTAAGGCCGCGCATTAGTTGCGGGTGAAATCGTTCCGAATGCTCTCCCACACGCATTTGACGTAGGAATTCAGCTCGTCGATGATGATGTGGCTGAGCTTGCAGGCCTTGCCCTTAAAATACGTTCACATGCTTTAGTCAAGGAGGATTGAAGTCAAGCGCCCTCGGCGGCCAAATGCTCTTTGAGCAGAAGTTCATGTACAAACCCAACCAAACTTGCACGAGCATAGTCATGTGGGCTGGGACGCCGTCCACTTGAAAGACCTACTCCGTCTTCTTCGTGATCTTTTTCACTCAGGGCAGGAATATCATGCTCAATATGACCTTGTAAATGGATGCAGTGAGTGTGTAAACTGCTCCGAATCACACCAGAGGCATCTTTTCGCCATTCGAAGCCACGACCACAAGCATCATCACGGAGGCCGGGTGTTTGGTCATGGAAACATAACGGACCTGAGAGATGCCATGGCCTAAGCTTACCACATGGTCCTTTTGCCTGTTGATGACCGGATGGACTGTGGAGGTTTTTTGTACCTGAAAAAAATGAGAATTCGATTCTCATGACACTTAAAGACATTGAGAAAGCGAGAGCTATGATCGCAAAGTTGTTCTCTGATAGAGTCGATGAGAAAATACCTTTATACACAACTCAAGCTCTGGCCGTTCTGCTGCTTGACGGCCCTTGACACCGTCGCGAGGAAAATGTTGTTCTTCACGAGCGAACTTAATTTGAGCTTTGAAGAACCTTCAAAGGCCTTTCTCACAGCCAAAGAGTTGACAAATTTTGGTCAGTCTGAAATAGATTGAACTATGAGGTATTTCCCATTCTTTAGCCTCTCCACGACTCTATGTCCCCTTTTTGATGTCAGACTTGTGGCCAACGCGCAGGAGAGCAGAACTCTCGATTCTTTTCACTTCCAACTCCAACATTAATGGACAAAGGATGGTCATGTTTATGCATTCATCAGAACAGTTTTTCTCAGCTTTCTTGCACAATGCCTGATGTCATGTATAGCCTGCCATAAACCGCCGATCAACCGTCAGTAAAAGCGACGTCAAGTGGATTTGACCTCCCTGCAACTAGACCGTGCGTTGGTGGGAACGTGCCTTATGGTCCAACGAGCCAACTTTCTAGTTTTTCTCGCCTAAGGAAAACGTTACAATCCGCAAAAGCCAAGGTAACCCTGGACAACGGTAAGGCACGGTGGCTATTCTGTCATGCTATGCTGCTGCATGTCTTGAACAAGGGTGGGTTATCTCACCGTTTGCGATGGCACCATGAATTCTGAGAAGTACCAACTTATCCTGTGAGAGTACATTCTGTCCTCAAAACCGATTGTAGAGGAAAAATAAGAGTTTAGTATAGATATATATATATATATATATATATATATATATATATATATATCGAGGCCAAGGAAATAATAACAAAATACATCTGGGTTTAGCTTCACCACTCCGATGTTCTCCGGTAACATAGGAGAACGGGAAAAAGGCAGGCCCTTCGAGGGTGTACTTATAAACAATCCATTCAAAAGTGCAAACTGCTGATTTCGTATTACCCTCTCTCCGAGGTACAAGACACCAAGCGCGGGAGACCAATCTGAGGTCTCACCTTGCGAGTCCCCCACCTCTACCTTCCCAACCCCATGGGAGTAATTTATGTATATAACAGGTTGACCCGAGGAAACAAGGCTTTTTGTTTGTTCTAACCGAAGAGACAAGTAAGTCACCTGTTGAGAGATTTTTCGAGTTCGAGAAGGAAACAGAAAAATCACCGGTAGAAAGTTTTCTGCAAGTTAAGGAGAACTTTGCAATCCTTTTACAAAACCAGATCGTACCAAGGAAGCTCGGCGCCGTTCGAGCCCCCAAGATATTGAGTATTAAGCTAGCCAGTTTGAGGACTCTAAATCTGACTCTATCTGAGTTGGACAAACCACAACTAGATAGAAAAAATAAAAAGAAGGCAACGATTTCATCTCTTCCGGAAGCAAAGTAAAAGGGATAAGTTTTAGCTTGAAGTCGCCTCCACCCCAGATCCCTCGTGACGTCACCTGTCAACTCGACAGGCAGATCGAGGAACGCCATCTATCGAGCAAACAGCCCACTCCGATCAAAATCTCCGATGATAGTCTAACTGGTCGCGAGTATTTAATCTCCATTACCTTATGTAAGTAAAGAATAATCCTGTTGTTTATGTCCTCGTGCATAATAATTAGTTTAGTGGATGTCTGGCCAAGGACAACGATATTAACTTAAAAATTTTTCCCCCCGTAGAATTTTATCTCGAAGCGAGCTGCGAGAGCTCACCCAGTAATCCCATTTTCTTTTTTAAGTGTATTAGATCTAGATTTGTTTTATGTTATTTAATGAGATGGTTTATGTTCATTAAAGTCTATTTTTCTTTAGTAAATGCACTGTTTTAATTATCCCCGAACGAGTTCAAGTGGCAATTATTGATAAAGTCAAGAAAGAAACCCCTTTTATTCATTCACTGGAATAAAAATAAAGATTAACACTCTTTATTAATAAAACAAAAAAATATATATATATACAAGGTGTCCGAGAAAAAAGTAAACCGTACTTTGAATTAGTATAACTCAAAACCTATTGGAGATTTTGAGTCCTGTAAAAAAAAACAAATCAAATTTACTAACCACTTATCTGTAGATTCTAGAAATTTCATTAAATTCCCTTTTACGGTATTGATACACTAATGGATTTAGTAGATGCTATGAAAATTATATTTGCGCAAGGAAGTAAAATAATGAAACTTCGAACTTTAAAATTAACAAATATATTTAAATCCATTTTTAACAAAAACACCTCTTCATATGGGTAATACAAATTCATTTTTTAATTTTCTAAGTATCATTTCCTTCCACATGTCTTCCATTTCTTTCCAAGCACAGTTGCGCCTTTGATCACATTTATTGAACAACTTTTTTGATTAACTTGTGATTTTCCTTAAGTCTATTGACTTCACGTGTGATACTATCTCTTAACTGGTTGATGCTTTGTGGTAAAGTAGAATACACTTTATTCTTTAGATATCCCCATAAGAAATAATCATAATCACACGGTGTTAGGTCAGGGGATCTTGAGGGCCATTCAATTGCATGATTTAGCGTGACAATGCGGTTTTCAAACGTTTCTCTTAGTTTTGTTCTTACAGCAAGCTGTCTATGAGCTGGTACGCCGTCCTGAATCCACCAAAGTCTATTGAATTAATTGCCGTAAATCTGGCGGAGTTCCGGGAAGATCCTTTCGTTGATCATGCCCAGGTAGGCAGCACTAATCAAGTTATTCTCGTAAAACAATGGGCCGACAAGATAGCCATTTCCGTATATTCCTATCCACAGAGACACTTTCTGCTGACAAATACGTGTGTCAAAGTTAAATGCTGGGGAGGGGTTCAGCGGCGCATATTGCCGAATGTTATGGCTATTTACCTCTCCATTTATGAAAAAGGCTGCCTCGTCACCAATCAAAATGTTTTCCAAGAAACGAGCAAGTTTATGGGGAGGCCATTCGACAAATTGTCTACAATGAAAATCAGTGTTAAGAAGCTGGTGTCTTGCATGCATCTTATAGGGATGCCATTTTAAGTCATGTTTATTAATGCGGTTAAATGATGACTTTGACCATTGCAATCCATTCTTTCTGACTGATAAATGTAGATTTTGAAGAAGTGTCATCTGAACATTTTCGATAATTTCTGTTGTTCTTATGGTTCTCATACGGCCCGAACGACCTTTATTTAGATTTAAGGATGTTCCTTCATGTTGGTATTTGCAAACCTTTTTCCAAAGTGTGGGCTTGCTTGGTGAGTGCCGACCTAGAAAACGTTGTTCAATTGAATCTTGTACTTGTTTAATACTGTAGGTTTAATCAAGTTTGTGACTACAAATACGCGTTGATCTTTTGTTAACTGCATAATTAAAAAGGTTCTATGGAAGTAAGCTTTTACACAGAAACTCTTTTATTTGCTTAGTAAGCAATAATAACGAGACCATACCACAGCGTGGCTGAAAAAACACTGTAAAATGGCCTAAGCTATGCTTGTAAAATCGCACAAAGAGCTGGGCAACCTAGGCTCCCTAGGTTCTCTTGAAAGTGCACGGTGGCCTAGCCTTCCTAGGCTTCGTTTCATTATTTTACTTCCTTGCGCAAACATATTTTTGATAGCCTCCACTAAACCCATTAGTGTATCAATATCATAAAAAAGGAATTTGAATAAAATTTCCAGAATCGATAGATAAATAGTTGTTAAATAAAACACTTTTGGCAAGACCAAACATTCTCCAATAGTTTTTGAGTTATGCTAATATAAAGTACGGTTAACTTTTTTCATATATATATATATATATATATATATATATATATATATATATATATATATATATATATATATATATATATATAAGCTAGGCTAACCTACGACACCGATAACTCTCTATAAATGCTCGGAATGTGATTTTCCAGGATGAATATTCCCCATGTCATAAGTCTGCGTCCACCATACAGTCGTTTAAGGGCAACAATATCACGTGGATGGAATGGTCCCCTCATTCTCCGGCTTTGAATCAACTGAAAACCTCTTGTAAGGCTCCAAAGAAGTCATGAGACATTGTCAATTATGCCCCAATGAGCAACTGAAATCACTCATCGTTGAAGAGCGGACCAGAATCACACCTTTCGTGGAGAGCTTGCCTCGAAGAATATATGCTCTCAAGATACTGAAGTTCCTGTATCAGTTTAGTCTTGCCCTAATTATCACAAAGCTCCATCTGCTTATCTGTTATGTGCCGCTGATGTTAAATGTCGGGGAAACTTTTGTATTTTTTTAATTATTTGTATTGCTTAGAGCATATATAACTTATTTCTTTTTATTCCTCCTTATTTGAGTTATATTCATATTGATATTCAATTGAGAACTTAAAATTTACGACTTTGCATTCAACTAATTTCCTTAAATTTCCGAGATGTCGGAAAATATTTTGCCCGCGGCTGTATATAAGCATATATATATATATATATATATATATATATATATATATATATATATATATATATATATATAGGAAATGGTGTCGTTATTATGAAGCGTAATGATTACATTGGGAAACAATATATCTGGTAAATTGACAAAAGTACATTTTCCTACCTAATTCGAGCCTACTGATTTTAAATCTGAAATCAGATTCTCTCTAAATGCTACAGATTTTTGTAATATCAATAACTAATATTATACAATAATTTTCATTTTATCACTCCTATCATCCTGCCCTGAAGTCGCTTCAAATCATCCTTTTGCGTTATTTATAGTAAAGCATTTTTTTTGCACAAACATTTTATTGCATATGAGAAGAAACTTGAATTACCCACTAGGATTACAAATACTGTAATCAAATAGATGGTAATTTATTAATAACCGTACATCAGGCTGGAGGACCTCTTCTTGATTTCAATCGGGCAAAAATTTGTGTTTGTAACTCTTTCTCTTGTAAGTCTTCTCTGACTGATCTCTTCTAATCGTCCAGCAGTAGTCTGACATCATGTGTCTATCCCAGTGACCTTGGTAGCGCTCTTCCATCGTCATCAAATCCTGATGGAAGCGTTCCGCTTCTTCGTCGCTTAAGGCTCCCAGATTCTCTGTGAATCAGTCGAGGTTACTATTTAGGAAATGCAGCTTCACACTCATGTTGCCTCCCAGATCATAATATGCTTAAAGCTTATCAGTAACCAGATCCTCGTAGTTATGCGCTTTTTTGTTTCCGAAGAAACTACGAATAACGACACAAAATGAGAGCCAGGCGGCCTTCTTATTTTCACCCATGGTGTTCACGAATCTAGAGTCACTCAGAAGTCTTCGGACTTGGGGACAATCAAATAATCTTGCTTTTATTTTTTTCGCATGACAAAGCAGGAAACGCCGATACTATGTACTGAAAACAATTATTGGGAGTGCTCTTTGCCTTGACATACTGTTCATCAACTCCAGTTTGAGATCAAGTGGAGGGAAAACGATCTTCTCTCGACTTACGATTGGCTCATTAACAATGTTTGGCATTCCTGCTTCCAAAGTTTCCCAAACTGGCCAATCTTTTGGGAACAAGTGTTTGTTACGGGCTTGACTGTCCAACATACAGATATAGAATGGAAACTTTGTATATCCATTCTGCTGGCCAAGGAGGAAGTTGACTGTCTTAAGGTCTGCACATATGATCCAATTGTGTTTATGGTACTTAAGTAAATCCATGAGCATTCTTATGTCATCGTCAGCTTCTCGCAAATGGGCAGAGTGACCGAGAAGAGCTGCACCAAAGTCATTGCCATTATGCAAAAGGACACACTTGAGGCTACGCTTGTAGCTATCCAAAAACAGTCTCTACTCAGCAGGGCTATAGGTGCCAGGGTCCCAACTTGGTAAAAAGACCAGGAACATCGTGGCAGTATACAAATTGTTTGTCCCAAGAGAAATACTTAACAAATGTACTTTCCCAGGTTCGATTAAATCATACCCGTACCGACCTGTCAAGCATATAACTTTCACTCAAACTGGAAGTTAGAAGTTCTGCACCTTTCGTGGAGAGTGCCAAATCACGTATCAAATCATTCAAATCCTCTTGATAAAAACACTGAAAAGCTAATGACTGTTCAGCATCTGATGATGAATATGCAGACTCTGAATACATTTAGCGTAAGTCCATATCAGGTGCATCATTTCCATCCTCGGAGGAAACATATCCACTGAAAATCGAACTGTTAAAGACTCAGAATGAGGTACTGGCTGGATCGCCACAGGAATTGGGGGTAGTCGATCTTTTGCCGATTTATTTGTCCAGGTTGTTCTTCGGCTTCATATATCGGTAGCACTGTGCCATCATCGGGGGCTCATATTCTTCCCATATGGGAATTAGCCATCGGCAGGGTCTGTTCTTTCGAAAAAAGAAGATTCACCTATAAGAGACCACATAATAAATTGTAAAACGTCAATAACAGTAAATAAATTTAAAATCATAGCAAGCAATAAATGTCCGACCACACTCAGGGTCCCTGAATCAATATATATTAAATCTTTAAAACCAACTCTAAATTCAGATAGTTCGACGGTTGCTCTTCATTTTCTGTAAAAACGACAGCTTAGCAAAACATACTCAATATTTTTGTTTAAATATTCGTCAGTTGAGATATTTCACCACTTATTGTTAAGGTGTGTTTTTCACTATAGTTACCAAAAGAACTTTGTATTTTATAACTGTCATAGAATGACCAACCAACATATACGTCACTTCTACCCGAGATGCATTGGCGCTCAAAGTTAAACGAGTGATCTTGACTAAACTCTAGTCACGACAGAGATGGCAGGTAAAGTGGTGGAAGCTGGGGACCAACTTCCATGAAGGACTCCGAGGATTTAAATAGAAACGATAGAGTGCAGTTAGTCGTTATTAAACTAATGAAGGCTGTGGGCTATGAGGCTAATTAAAAAAGTAGGAACAAAAATAAACTTTAAAATTTGCACAGCATACACAATAAATAGTTTAAAATAGAATAATAACAATGGATACTTGATGTTTACAATAATCGATCTAACAGAGCTACTCGGAGCGAACTCTAAGGGAGTGGTCGAGAGACTATATGAGCTTTCGTATGTACGCAAACAGGGATGACTGGCAAGGAAGCCACAGATGATTCGTCTCAGCCTAGCTTTGTTTCGAGGCTTTAAGAGATGAAACGGGGATCGGATTGTTATCCGAGGGAATTTACCCATAGGGAGTTTAATCTTTAGTAGTAACACTAACTGGAGGGAGTATTTGTGCCAAACGAAATGTACCGAAACCAAGAATGGGCCAATTGACTGTGGCTCAGATCCTTCGGTAGAATCCTAGCCTTTGGACTCGTCAGAAAATGGAGCGAGATCTAGAATGACGTGTTTCGTTGTAAAAGGCAGGCATATACTGTCAATGCTCAATTGGGAACAACAATATATATGGAACAGCCGGGAACGTTACTGCTTCCGCCAAGGGAGGGGGGACCTCTCCTTGGACCAACATGGCGATTTAGGGATGAAAAGTACTCCCACGGAGGTTTCTTTATAACTCTTCGGTAGGTGACAGAGGCGCGCGTTTAAAATACCAATCCCTCGCTTAGCGTACAAAGCAGTTTGATATCCTGACTGTTCCCAAGGTTCTCGATCACATTGACTCACTATGTGCTGAAACTTGTGGTTTCAACGGGGCACATGGCGGCAAGGAACCTCTATTCTCGACAACTTCTCCATTCCCAAGATGTTACTTTAAAAAAAGGTAAGATATCACAACCGCTAGATGGGTATTAAAAGTCTCTAATTTTCCTGACCTAAAAGGGGGGATAGCTGACCTTGAACGGGTCACGCTTTGGTGGCTCGGACATACTTGCGTACAAAGAGTATCCAGGAACACAAGGAATAAGTGAATTCGACAAAGACTAAGAACACATGGGCTACAACGACTAACGTTAGGTTAAAGTGGGGTCGATCACCTAAGGTAAATAACGACCTAAAGCTACACAACAAATAACATACACAAAATATAAATAAACACAATACTAAAATATACAAAGGAAAATATAAACGACACGGTATTAATTGATCCTAATGATACAAAGGATTAGCGGATCGTTGTTAAATTGTAAACAGAAATTTTTTTTGTTCGAATATATACATTTTAAACAAAAGGAACAAAATTAAACATAACAGATAAAAAAAAAAAATTTATCCTAGATTTGTTTGGGTAGGCTCTAGTTGGTTTCTACTCAGGCTATTCGCAACAAAATTCTCGGATCCTTTTATATAATTAATTTTAAATTGATACTCCTGGTGGTATAAACTTCAGCGCATAAGGTGACCATTGCTGCTTTTTATATTTCGCAAATATGCGAGGGGCTTGTGATCCGTCCCTACAAGGAAATCTTTACCTAATAAATACATTCTAATCTTCTTTATGGCCCATATAATGGCCAGAGCCTCCTTTTTGATGACGGCATAATTTCTCTCGCGCGGGAGAAGCTTACGGCTAGCGTAGGCGACGGAGTAACTATTGTCATCATCGTCATACTGGAGTAAAACGCAACCAAACCATTAATTACTGGCATCGGTTCTAATAACAAATGTCTTCTTAGCGCGGGGAGCTGGATGATAGGGACAGAAGCTAGTTTTCCCTTCAGCTGTTCAAAGTGGGAGAGAGGTTAAGGAGACTAGACAAGGTGTTCTGTGGACTTCTTTTTCAGCAAGTAAAACAAAGGAGCTGAGAGAGAAGCGAAATAGGGGACGAAGCGGCGGTAGAAAGGATCAGATACCCTGAAGAATCTTATCTACTTCTTATTTGACGGACGGGGCATTTCCACAATGACGCGGATTTTGTCCTCCTGTGGGGTTAATTGGTTGTTCCTAATGGGAACGCCAAGGTAGGCTATCGTACTATAAGCAAAATGGCAGTTGCTCGGACCGATTGTGAATCCATGCTCGCACAAGCGACGCAGCAGAGCCTGGAGGGCTAACATGTGATGGTCCCACTCTCGAGTTGCAACGTAATTGTTATCGAAATAAAAAGTCACTTTTGCCAACCCGTGTAATATTCTACGCAGTATGCGGTTATAATCATTACAAGCCATCACCAAGCCGAAAGGAAGAAGGCAGAATTGCATTAGCCTTTGTCGCCTAGAGAAAGCCATGTATCTCTTTACGCCTTCTTTAAGGGAAAATTGATAGTAAGCTTTACATAGGTCTAATTCGGTAATGTAGTTGAACTCTTCAAAGAAATGGAGGTTTCGGTCGATCGAGGGAATAGGCTTAGCTCCGAACACGGTCACAGAGTTAAGTTTCCGAAAATCGACGAGCATCTTATATGAACCATCTGACTTCTTTACTAAAACAGTATGGGAAGAGTAATTAGATGGGGAGGGTTCTATAATCTTTAAGTTTATCAATTTATTAACTTCTGTGTTGAAGACCTCTCTTAAATGAATGGTCAGGGGGTAGGGCTTAGAACGAATAGGCTCCAGGGTAGTTAAACTAATATCATGCTCAAACTGAGTGGCACAGCCGGGAACCTCTGCTATGACGTCTCCAAAGTGACTCAATAACTGCTGCAGCTGACTCTTAAATCGGGGGGAGCTGGGCGCTAACGTCCAAGTCAGATAACTGGGATTCGATAGCGCTGGACACGGTGGGCAAATGGTACTACTTTTCCTGTTTAATGCAAGCCACTTGCACAACATTTATCGGATCTAGTGGGTGAATGTGGCAAATTAGGTACACTGCCACACGGACGAAGGGATCAGATGTGATGGGTCCCTTCTGCAGCGGAGCTGGTCTGACGCGTCCTTTTGTGGCTGTCATTTGGCAGATATCATACGGACGGCAATAATTAAAGATGTTATCTCCCGCACCTGGCGAATAAAAATATTTAAAAATACTCTTAGCCGTTTTCGTATGGCTAAAATGGCCAGAGTAGAGGCTATCATAGCCCTCTTTAATATGAGGGGGACATGCGAAGGAAAGATGCATAATGCATGGGCGTCGGAACTATTGCTTTCCAAGCATGCGCATTGCAGGAGGTCGTTTTCATGACGTAGGAAAGGACTTTATTAGCGCAGGTGGACTACTGAACCTTATTGTAAACTTTGGAACAGAGGGGGCGGAGTAAATTGCAGTTCTTTTTCCTTGTAGCAAATTTATTATTTACAACGCCGTCCAATTCAGAGTCGCAGGGGAATTCAAAAGAAGCGGATACCTCCGCTTTCTTTTAGGCATGGGATCACGTGGGGATAGGTTGAGCCACAGGGATGGTAGTAACCTGTGGGGACTGTCCGACCAGAACAGCGCAGAACTTTATTGGTGGCGCTACTACTTCAGCCCAGCCGGTATAATACGAGCATTCAATAAAGCATTTCATGATGGGGAATCGATTTTCCCGCCCCAGGTAGTCATTTACTACCGCAAACTTATGGTTTGGAGTGATCAGGGTAAGTAGCTTGTTTGTCCGACACCACAATACACATACAACTTGTATCCTGAACAAATCTGGAGACCCGGCAGCCATTTAATGATCCGGTCTCAAACTTCATGCTCCCTGGTGAGCTATTCTCGTACAAGAAGTAAACCTGATGGCTTCAACATGTGACAGCGGTGGCGCAGGGGAAGCACAAATTTGGTGCACTTGATTGAGAGAACTAGGACGGAATTGGGAGTTCTGAGGGCAGTTTGTCCTCAAATGTCCTTCAATAGCGTAGAAGAAACACATGATGGGCCTCCTAGGGAAGTATGACGAAGAGAGATTTGACGATAATGGCTTGACGCCACGGAGTTCTGATGAAGAAAAATTTCTGGGCTTGGAGGGGCCAGTTATTTTGACAAACCTAGTAGGATCATGGGTGTAAATTTTTGTTTGCCACTTTTACCTTTGGGCGACGATGGTTCAGCATTCTTTCTTCCTTCCTTAGGGTAGCAACTGTGCCTCGTGGCGAATAAATTGGATTCTTGGATGCATTGCTTGAAGGTGGAACAGCTTCGGTCCTTCATAAAAGATCGAATCTCCAAAGAAAGCGAAGCCATAAGCTGGTCTTTCAGAATAAAGTCGACTAAGGCTTCCTACTCGTGGGGAACTTTCGAAGAGTCGAGCCAGAAGTTGAAATTTCTCAAAAGCTTATACCCAAATTGTCGAAAAGTTTGGTTGGGGTCTATACGGGCCGGATGAAATTTACCGCGGTCGAAATCGGGCGTCTTGTTATACGCGGCTAACAATTCAGATTTCAACGTCGAATAATCGATTGTTGCCTCCTACGAGAGGATATCAAATATCTCAGAGCTTAGAGCATAACAATGGCCGGAGATTAGCGACACCATCCGCTTTAATGTTCCAGTCGTTTAGCTCGAAGATCTTTTCAAAATTGCGTTAAATAGGACCCGAAATCTTCTCCTTCCTTGTAAACGGGGAACTTCACGGACGCAGTTTGTGTGACGACATTCAACAATTTGTTGATGTAGAGCGTTTCGATCCTCGCTCTACTCATTTCCATTTCATTTCGTCGGATCCTTTCTCTTTCTCCTCTCTCTCTCTTATTTATGCTCTCTCGGTTCTCTCTTCATGTTGTATATAGGACAGAAGGTCCTTTCAAGGGACTCGCCTTGTAATTTAAACTGGTCGAATAAAGACATGATGGTCGCGGATTCGAATTAAACTTTAAAAAAAAACGTAACGGAATTGTTAACCCGAATTACTCGTAACTCGGTATACACACGGCGCAATTAATAATTTCCGTCTGAGCACTCGTAAATACACGAATTAACGCAAGAGACTGACTTTGCTCACCGAGAACAAAACTAGACCGAGACTTTCTTAGTATGATAGGGTAAAATTGCGCTGGGGGGAAAAAAATGAGAAGCGCGGTCTCAAAACTTACACACGGTATTTATAAAGGCGGGTACACACAAAAAATGAGAAAAATAATTCGCAAGATTATTTCTACTTAATTTCTCAATAGCCAAACCTTCAGCCTTGAAACTTTCAAATACCTTAAAATGAACCCTCAAATAACCTATAAACCTGACACCAGTTAATACATATATATATATATATATATATATATATATATATATATATATATATATATATATATATATATATATATATATATGTCGTAAAATGACGGACTGATATATACGTCACTTCTACCCGGGATTCGTGGACGCTCAAGGTTAAACGAGTGACCCCCACTCAACTCTGGTCACGACAGAGATAGGGAATAGAAGTGAAGAAAGCTGGGGACCAACTTCCATGAAGGAATGCGGGGATTTAAATAGAAAAGATAGAGTGCAGTTGGCCATTATTAAACTAATGAAAGATATGGGCTATAAGGCTTATGCAAAAGTAGGAAGAAAATGAACTTTAATAGTTACACAGTATTCACAATAAATAGTTTACAATAGAGTGATGGCAATGGATACTCGATGTTTACAATAACCGATCTAACAGAACTACTCGGAGCGAATTCTACAGGAGTGGTCGAGAGGCTATACGAGCCTCTGGGTTCGAGGCTTTAAGAAATGAAACGGGGATCGGACTTTAACCATGGGGAGTTTAACCTCTAGTAGTAACACTAACTGGAGGGAGTATTCGTGCCAAATGAAATGTACTGAAACTAAGGATGAGCCAATTGCCTGAGGCTCAGATCCTTCGGTAGAATTCTCTAGCCATTGGGCTCGTAGGGAAATAGAGCGCGATCGAGAATGACGTTTTTCGTTGTAAAAGGCAGACATATACTGTCGATGCCCAATTGGAACCAACAATAGGGACCAGATAGAAACGTTACTGCCTCCGCCAAGGGAAGGGGAGCCTCACCTTGTACCAATACGGCGCTTGTCTGGAAACATTTTAGTGGCCCTATGCTGGACTATCTCCAATTTTTACATGCTTTCTAAATGATTGAATCTGTGATGTCTTATTTTTGTTTTAAGCATTTTCAAACTGTCCATCACGGAAAAGCTTGCCCAAGCCAAAAGGGAGTTCAGTTACGTAGACATTGTACTTCGGTATATATCAAAAGCATTTGATGAGGTTTGGCCAAGCTTTTGCAACTAGGACTAAGCGAAAAGTTACAAACAACTCTCTGTGACTATGGCATGGACAGATCGGCGTATGTTTATATAGAGAGGATGGATGGACGTAAATTCATGCTTAATGCAGGAGTCCCTCAAGTGCGTGTATCTCCATCACTCTATGCTCGTTATACACCATAGATGTCCTTGCGAGCAAGAAGAAGCCAAAAAGAGCTACACAGGGAGGTGGAGATAAATCCAATTAACATAGTCATAGAATAACTGAGTAGGAATATGATAGGTGTTTGTTAAATGGGACGGCAGAAAGAGATCATGAAAATGATTAACTAGAACAGAAGAGCCAGAAGCCATCCATTAATGCACGAGTTCCGCTAGCCTTATCGCTAACTGAGATAAAGCGCCGTTCTACGCATGATGAACTGGTGAAATCACCGGGAAAGAAGAAAATTAAATGACTAATGAAATAATTATATAACTGAAAGAATATCCGAATACAACAACATTTCCAATTTTGACTCAACAGGAAGGTTAGCGGAGAAAGAAGAAAGAAAATGACAAAAGGACGAGATACACTACAGAATAAAACAAATACAAAAGACACTAAGTATTAAAAGTAATAATAAAGAAAGTAAACCTTAAAACAACAATAAATTCGAATAATACAAACAAGAAACATTAAAATTATAAGATAAAAGGCTTGAACGCCGTTTAAAACAGAATGACAACCAAAGATATACACGAACAATATGATAAATATAAGCGATAAGCCTGATCACAAGGCACCTTGCTTCCCTTTACAAACCCCTACACTACATTCTCCTTTGTCAACTTTTATTTATTTCTATATATTCCACACATGCTTTGTCCCGCTATACACACACAGACAACTATGTATATTAATTCAGAATTCTTGTCTTATTCTGTTGTTAATCTGAGGGCGTTTCAGAAGAGGAAACGTCAGTAATAAAGAACCTCGATAAATTGTAGTCTATTATCCTCCCTCTCTTGCCATTTCTCTTTCTCTTTCTCTCTCTCTCTCTCTCTCTCTCTTTCTATATATATATATATATATATATATATATATATATATATATATATATATATATATATTCGTATAGTTGAAGAGTAGATTTTCTTTGTGACATATTTTATTAAAGGCGACTGCTAACTTATTGTTGTTTTCTTTTCAAGTTTCTCGATTTGTCTTATATTCCGCTTTTGGTCATGGCTTAAGCGGTGGATTAGTTCCCCCAAATTCATTAGAAAGTCGTGAAGAACGAGGGCACAAAACTGGTCCACTAAGTAAAACAAAATTCTTTATTGGCCTGACGCGTTTCGATATATAAAAATATCATTTTCCTTGGTTATACAATTGTGACTAGGGCATCAAATACAGAGCTCTATATATTTGTTTAGTTATTTTAACATTTATACCAACATATTTATTTGAAATGGAATTTCTTTAAACACGTGAAGGTACATGCAAATGGTTAAGACTCTATAATGGTCACAGAATTAAGATGGGGAACGATTATTATTAAGGGCATTTGAACGGGAAGAAGGCAAGATGAATTACGCATTTGTTTGAATATTTAATTTATTCTGTTTTTCCATTACGTACGAGTATATGGCATCTAATATAAGCAAATTTCCTCAGTTTGGAGCCGTGTGTTAAGTTTTGGTTTCTCTTCAAGTGACTTCCGGTCCAGTTGTTTTCCATGTCTTTCCAAATCGTGTCCTCGGAGCACCGTTACTTAAGTAATAGGTCATTCTGATATATGAATGAGGTTTGAGTTCAGTCTCCCATTGGAGAACCGATTGCAAACTTTTACAATGGAACAGTGGTGGAACGAGTTATTTCGAGGTTACCCAAACCACATATTTACTGCAGATATATAGACGACATATACATAAATATAGAAACAAAAGAAGAAATGCAGGAACAACTAGGAAAATTCAAAACTCCTCTTATCTTAAATATACAATCGAAAATATCCAAAATAATCAACTACCATTTCTGGATAATCTTACCAATGAACCCAACGATAAAACAACTACCAGTGTTTACGTCAATAATACAAATTCAGGTCTGTTATGAATAGAAAAAGGAAATGTCCCGAACGTTACAAAAAAAGCGTAATAAATTCATACATCAACCGTGCGTTCAACCATTGCTCAACATGGAAAGATACACATGAAAAACTCGAGAGCGCTACACAAGTACAAAATGAGATTAATGTATCCCTCATAATTTACTACAATAACAAACAACCCTGGACCTCACCTAACCCCCAAGCAGAGAAGTCACCTGATATATGAATATACTTTTAAAATGGGACACTGAAAACTCCAACCTCATTCATATATCGGTGCCCCCAGGACACTTACGTTGGAAAAACATGGAAAACATCTGGAACAGAAGTCACTTGAAGAGAACAGCGAAATCCTAGCACAGGCACCAAACTATACATAAAAAAAGTCAAAAATAAATTTTCAAACAAATGCATAAATCATGAGGCCTTCCTCCTGCCTATCTTCCCCTCATAATTATCCCTCCACATCTTAATCATGTGACCATTTTAGAGTCTCAACCATTTGCATGTACCTTCACGTGTTTAAAAAATTCCATTTCCTATAAAAATGTTCGAATAAATATTAAAACAACTAATCCCATATATAAAGCTCTGTATCTTTTTCCCTACTCACAACTGTTTAGTCCTTGAAAATGATACTTGTATATATTGAAACACGTCAGGCCAATAAAGAATTTCGTTTAGCTTAGTGAACCAGTTTTCTACCCTCGTGCTTCACGATTTTCTAATGAATTTTGGGGAACTTATTCAGAGGTTAAGCCATGACCACAAGCGGAATATAAGACAAATCGAGAGACTCGAAAAGAAAACAATTAACAATAAGTTAGCAGTCGCCTTCAATAATATATATATATATATATATATATATATATTGACACATTTTCATTTTTCTTAAGCCAATTTTATACAAATGTTGGAGCCAATTTTTCTAAAAGCAATTCTCTCGAAACGAGACGCCATCTGAAAAATTTTTAAACTAATAACAGCATAAAATAGCAGGAATGCGTTACCTTTTTTTTCATAGTCATCTGACGTGATGTCGAATTTATTCATAAATAAATATTAAATTTTGCCTCTGTATTCAGAAATATTTGTACATATAGTAAAATTATTTGTGCTATTTAAGGTAACGATGTTAGTTTTCTATGCAGATTTTTTTAAATTTAAAGAAATTAGACCTTATGAAGTAGACTGAAGAGAAACTGCGCATTCAAGTCTATGTTTAAAGGGTACTGAATATCATTTTTCCTTGTTTTCGCGAAATAAACTAACTACTCTTGTTATATCATTTGTTACTTAGTAGGTTTCACTACGCCCGGATTTATTCTCTTAATTTCCTCTCTTTCTTTTGTAATTCATTCATAACACAATCCAGATCAAAGATCTTAAATGACACACCAAGTTGTGTAAACGACTCTTCAACGTCTTATAAGAAACACTACACCACTACAATTGTCCTTCTTTTTCAGCCTTATGATATCACCATTTTTATGATGGTATCGCCGGGATTCAATGATAAAGCACAGTATACTAACAACCCGACATCTTCACACCAAGACAGGAACAAAGTAAAAAGGACATGAATAAATCTCAGATTTTCCCTGATTGCCTTGCATCATCTCATTCCTCAAGACTTATCTATGGGAAAAACACCTTAACCCACCACCACACTTTATTTACTCCTATTCTACGTAATACCATCCACTTCTATCTCAGTTAATAACTTTTTCTTCACTCAATTTTACATACCGGGTGTCTCACAATTGAGTGTATATTTTGATGAAATTGAAAACTTTTATGAAAAATTCTGTTTGAATTATGTTCATCACGTTCAAATTGTTTTCTGTTCAAAATTGTATTGTTGTATGTACAGGGTGTCCCAAAATTTGAATTTGTTTTTTAATCCTTTTCATTATCCATTCCTACTGGATATTAAAAAGAAAAAAATGAACGTTCAACGCAGTGCACTTTTGCCTTGGTAATATCACGTCTCTGACTGTCCTTTCTCACTGAAGTGTTTGGTTCATTTTCAAACAATTGTCGAATTTGTTTAGTTTTATTGGGGTCAATCTTTTTCCGTCCTCTTCCTCCTCATCATGTACGGATCTGGTTCTTTTAAATTTGTTCACGAATGAACGAATCGCGTTGTCTGTAGGTCCAGGTTTTCTAAACTTTCTTTGGAACTTTTCTCGTACTTTATTAAATTTCGCTCTTTTGATACGAGCTATAACAAGAGAAATCCTCCCTTCTGTTTTTATTATTAAAGGCTTCTGAAAAGGATTGAAAAACAAATTAAAATTTTGGGACAACCTGTACATGGAACACTACAATTTAGTGCAGAGAACATTTTAAACATGATGAACATAATTCAACAAGGATTTTATATTAAAGTTTTAAATTTCATCAAAATACGCACTCAATTTGGAGACCCCCAGTACATTGGAATACTAATTTGATTTGATGATTCCGGTGTATGCTACCAGTGTTCAGGTGGCATCGATGGTTGAAAGAAATCTCTCTATGCGTATTTGCACAACCTACTACGAATAAAGTTAAATTAATTGTGACTTGCAGCAAAACATTGAGACTGAAATTTTTTTATACTCTGAATATTTTTATGTTCTTAATATTTTCTATATTTAAGGACAATACGTCATATGGATAAAATCAATAAAACCTTTCAACTGACCTATTGTGCTGTGTCTAGATAGCATATTGGAGAGAACCAAGGCATCTCAGGGGATTGTAAAATTCACAATGTTTTAGACCTAGAGCCGCAAACAACTTTTTTATATGGTTGCAAATCGCGACTCTTAAATTATTTCTTAGATTGATGTCCGTCATTTGTGATTTGGTTTTAAATTTAATGTAACTGGTTCTCTAAAATAATTGTTCGCCCTTGTATCCTCTTACAAATATTTATGCTTCTTAGAAAATTTTATGATGCCTGGAAAGTCTTCTTGCGGGATATTCTTATTAAACTAAAGTAAGGACTATTCTTTGTAAATACATTTAATACCTGCATTGCTTTGCAGATAAATTATCTCTTTTGTACTTCTTTGGAATCCTGATCAAGGATATAAAAAGATATTTAAGTCACTTTTTTGTTCAAAATCTTGAAATATATTAGACAATAGTTTTTTAATCGCCTCTAATTCTTTTACATTGGATTCATATTCATGTATCTTGTGATTTTCTAATGTTGCAAGATGATAAGTTTCAACATTCTTTAGCTGACCTTTCCAAAGTTGTATTTTGGCTTAAAATGATTGAACATGTAAATATAAAACTAGTACTAATTGTCCTCATTGTAGATAAGGTTAAAAACCTTTTTAGTTCAGGGACTGGCTTTCTATTCATTTTCCTGAAGATAGAAATTTTAGACCTAAGGTTAAAAAACGTTTAAGCATCTTCTATTACTCAACCATTGAAGCTCACAGTAATAAACAAGGTTTCTGTATTTACACTCTAGCTCTTGGATAAATTCTTTGTATTGACAGTGGTGAAGAGTCTGTGATTCTATAAAATTCATAGTTGAAACAACTACCCTAATACTGTTTTGAATTTCAGTGATTGGGCACATATACTTTCTTGTTGGTTCATGAAATGCAAGGTTGCGAATTCCTTTAAACATAAGTCAAACGAATCTTTTCTAACTTAATGTAAGAAACAAATGCTTGTATATTTCCAACCATTTCAGGAGCCCAATCTGTTGTAATGCTTTGGAAGTTGTTAAAAGAAATATTAAACTTTCCCAATGCTGTTTTTAAATCTTGAAATACATCTTTTCCTGTGGTAGTTCATTTCTTCGATTAAATGCAAAGCATTTCTTCTGTAACAGTAAATGTCCTATCAATTTCACGTATGAAAATTACAAGCTGAGCATTTGCAGACACATGGGTACTTTTATCAACAGCTAAGGAAAATGAATCAAACTTTTAAAACACCATTTTAAGACTAGATTCGAAATCTGTAGAAATCTCTTCAATACGATCAGTGACTGTTCTTCGCGACAAAGAGATTTTATCAAAATCTTTCTAATTTTCAGAACAAAAAATCTCAATAACTGCCTGCACACACTCTGCTGAATTCTCCATTCGAATATTTTTCCCAATTATTAGCAATTTTTTTACTAAAAATATAACTAGCTTGCAAAATATTATTAGTCATTCGACTACTATCAGAGAAAAAGGCGTCTAATTTAACTTATTGCTGCATCATTTTTTGTAACTTATACTTTCTCAATTCTTCTCTAAAATAATCAAACTGAGGATGTTTTGTATTGTAGTGTTGTTTGAGATTGTATTCTTCAGATGCGGCATGGACTCCAAGCATATCAATCACACAAGTTTAGATTTGAATTCTACTAAAAGAAAATCATTTTTCCATTTTTGTTGAAACATTCTCTTTTCGTCTACTATTTTTGTTTCATAGTTGGAGAAGCCATTATGAGTGATAAATGGAATAACCAATAAATATTTATCACAAGTAGTACACAAATAGATTTTTTATATCAACGGATCAAATAATGCACCAACAACATGAACCTTTTCAAACGTCCTGCTACTGGTTTGCGCTGTTTTCAAGGTCTAACACATAATACCGGATTTTAGGCGTATTTGGCGCTGAATCCTAAAATCATGCTTATTTTATCTAATCAAATCATGTTTTTGAGATATAAGCACATGCCAGAAATTCCTATATTCCGATCTATTTGTAGGCAGATGTACACGCTATTGTAAATTTTGAACTGATTTATGCACAGAAGTTTTACAGAAATTTCTAATTGATACCCAGAAGAGTACAAATTACAAAAAGGCTATTCATGGATAAATAGTTTCTTCAGATCCTTCCGATTGTGCCTAACAGACATCAAATCCCTTTTCAGGCAATAGCAGTAGTCACCCAGAAAGTTCTCATCCTAACGCCCTTGGTAGCTTTCCTACAACAAACGGATATCTTGGTGAAAGCTTTCACCCTGATCTTCACTGAAGTCTCTACAATTCTCAAGAAAATAGTCTAGTTGGGACCGAATGAAGCGCATCTTCAGTGACATGCTTGCACCAAGTTTGCGAAAATTCTCCATTTACTCATCAGACGCTTTCTCATACTGAGGAGTTCTCTGGTTGGCAAAGAAGTTTGCAATGACTTAATAAATTGACAACCAGAAAGACTCGTATCCTAGATGAGCTTCCTTATTTGAGGACCATCAAATACACCTGCCTTCAGTTTTTCCATGCTGAGGAGTGGACATTTATGACGGAGGAAAGCAAATCATCTACCTTCCCTGCCTATAGCATTGACCAAGTTTTTTCATCAAACAGAATTTAATGTGCAATGGTGGAAGCAATATCTTGCTTGGTTCAACCAGAGGGTAGGACATAACGTTGTATGAACCTGGTTCTAATCCCTGTATTGACGGCCAATCTTGTCTGACATAATGCTGGCCATCCATTTTTTTTCATATGCTAATGAATATATATATAAATTTAATATATAATATATATAAATTACGGTTTCATCTTAACTTTATATTGTTAAAAGGGAATGTTAGGAATTAGTCAAAATACCTTTCTGCTAATATCAATAGTCTGGCAACTCTGATCCCGAATCGAGACGTCATTGAAATAAATACCGTCTTTACCACCGCAAACCAAGCATTTATGATAGTTTATAAATTAAGTGTTTAGCGGCTATTTTTACTTTATATTTCCTATGCTAAATCTGTTTAGCGTTTGGCTACTAATATCAAAGCGATCTTGGTACTTTTGAGGGAAGATTTTCCCTAATTTATCATAATTTCATTTAAGTCAATTTAAGTCATTCCCCAAAATGACTAGAATTTAATTTTGATTATTAAAATTCCCAAACCATCCTGAACCGTAATAAAAAATCAAGCAGGTCCCATGGGGCCCGCGGACCGCCACAGTTTGCTCATATAAGTCTTAGAGAGCCGATGCGTTATATCCTAAAACTCCATTTAAGACAAATATAAGTCCTGAGTCACAAGAGAATTCTGCTGAACATCTCTAAAAGGCTCCTCAAAACGCCAGTGCAAGCATTCATACCTACTGGTTCCATAAACTACGCGGTTTGCATTCT
Organism: Ceratothoa steindachneri; assembly: GCA_963969495.1. Classification (NCBI taxonomy): domain Eukaryota; kingdom Metazoa; phylum Arthropoda; class Malacostraca; order Isopoda; family Cymothoidae; genus Ceratothoa; species Ceratothoa steindachneri. The sequence continues at coordinate 104,839,312 of OZ018330.1, forward strand.
CGAGGCCAATCATATACATATTACCCTCCTGTATGGTCTATTCACACTACAAAAATCAGGAAAATACTCTCCCATCCAAATACTTTGAGCCAATACATCGCCCGAAGATACTATCTCGCTTTTACTGCTAACTATCCAAACACCTTTTCATGTCTCGGTATCTAACTTTTCTCATCTCCTCCCAAATGACTTTCTATTGCCATCCGTGTCCACATTCACCCCCTCCTCCCAACATTGCTAGTTCTCACACTTGCGTTCTCTTTGAGGATTCGATACACTACTCTTTCCACCTTGTAAGCATTTGCACGAGTCCCATTATGAGGATCTGTAACTAATCTTGACGGTCATTTTCACAGTTTTTTCTAATCTTACCATTTCACTACCTAACATTGTAATTTCTCTTTCCAATGCAAGTATATGTATGCAGATACAACATTTCTATTATCACTTTCAGTTCCATAAATCTTTTGGACATTGGTCTATGCCATGCTCACATGTACTCCATCGATCCTGTTTTCAATCAATCATACAGGTTCTACTTTATCTAGTTAAACTAACAATTATTCTATTCTGAATATATCTTACTTACAGATTTTTTTATTATTTTATCCATTGCCTAACCAATTCAATTTGCAAAGCACAATCACGTTTTCAAATATTGTATCTTAATGACGCTTTGCTGAGTTCGCGTTTTCAAAGCTTTCCTAAAGAGTCGCGATTATTGAGTTTAAACAAATGTTTGCGACATTTTGAACTTTTCGTTGATGTCGATATAAAGTTACCAAATATTCGGTGATTGTGTGATTCAGCCACTTAAGCGAGTGCTTTAATATTTTATTTGTTTTTGCTGAGCTGAAAACACTTGGGTATTACAAAATTTTGATGCACCCAGTTAAGCTGATACTATGGAAAATAATCGTAACAAGGATTTTACTTTAAATACAATTATAACCGTTGAAATTGGCCACATCCTGTTTGCTGTCAATTGTGTTGGACGGAAAATTTGCTTGATTATGATACAATATACTGTATGAAGGATTCATTAGGATTGTGAGAAAAGAGTAGTTATCTGAACTAATAAAAGTATAATGGTAGAAAATCTAAAAATGTCGCCAATACTGACTAGACAACTAAGTCGCATGTGAAATTTTGTAACTATAAATTAACAACTATTTTGAAGTTATAAAATTAAAGATGGAGCCAAAAAATCAGGCGTTGGCCTATGAGAGAGTTGCATCTTTGAACTCATTTGCCCACTTTCAAATACCAAATATAATTCATCTTATCAGAAACATTAGACATTGAATAAAAAGCTTTGGCAGTGCATACCCTTTAAATAACAAAATATTGACTATAATATAAAAATTTAATGTTAGATCTCGACTTTTACACCTCGAGTAGAGGCTGCAAATCGAGTTTAGTTAATTACACTGAATGAAGAGTTAAATGATCTAGAAATCTACAAAAAAATTACCTACCTTAGGCACTTTAGTGGTATCTGGAGATATAAAATAATCACATTAAAATAATTGTATTAAAAACTCTCGCTTTTGAGGCGTCCTATTTTTTCTTATAGGAATAGTAATAAAGGACTAGCTCAATCAAAAGCATACATTAATCGGATCTTTGTAGGAAAAAATCGTCGGCAAGACCAACATATGCTTCACAGACCAATATAAAATTTGAAAGTAGGATATTTTCTACTTATATTTTTCCTTTGTGAAGATGCTACTGCTAATTTTAAGCAGATCTCCCGTGCTTAAAGCTTTCCGGCCAAATTCTTAGCCTAATTTTAATGAACATTTATGGGAATTTATTAGAAAACTTCGCAACATGATGAAATAAGCCATCCCATTACTCTCACTTCTAAATCACATGAAAATTCTCTTACCTAATAAGGTTAGGGTCACAATTATACATTATTCTCCTAATATAAAAACATATTCCTAAAGTTATACGCGGCACTAATTTTATAATGGTCACAATTTCATTTCTTTCGGCATATGTATATGTACTCGTATAGTTTATTTTACTTTTGTAATTAATTTCCATCAAATGTTTCCCAAGCTTCTGAAGTGCCATTGGCGTAAAAGAATTTGGGTTAATGGTGAAAGAATGTATAAATTTTGGTTTAATCTCTTCGTAAGAACGAGTCTATCAAAAGTCTTGAATGTTCAGGACGAATAGGTCAGATCTGAGCAATGTCGGCAAAATAACGAAAAATTATACACACCTCAAAATTCGCCCATTGGTTTTCGATTCTTCGACCAAACCAAAAAAAATAGCGAATAAACATTAAATTGATCGTCTCTCTATGAATGTATTATCGTATAAGTAATCGATTTTTCGACCATGATATATAATTCTTTTTATTTGAGTAGTAGTGGTAGCCTTACTCGTAGTAGCTTAGTGGTAGTAGATACTGTATTTAATTAGTACTCGTATCTTAAATTAGTATTTACTGTGTACCTTTGTAATAATGCTAACCCAGTGTTTTTCGGCTACATTTATTACCGATTAACCTTCGAGTGCTATGGTAGAGGCCGATGAAAAAAAGAGGAATCATGTAACATATTAATAAACTTTGAGTATTTTTTTATTGAATATATTTTGAATAAGAATAACCATATTTAACCAGTGTAATAGAAGCAGGTTAATAGCCATCTATATCTTTATTTTAATTACAGTTAACATATTTCTCCCCTGACTTGTTCATACAGTGAGCCTGAATTAACAAAATGTTATCCAAATATAGGAACAATATAATCTACGGTGATCGCGCGTATCATTTAAAGAAATATGAGCGCTCTTTACTAAGACAGACTCTTTTCAATAATTTGATAAATAGTTAATTATATTGACTTTAAAGTGCTAATTTGCTGCGTATAATATTATATTTAAGCTTAAAACAATGCATCTCTCACACTTCAAACCCGAAAACTAGTGGCAATGCGTGAAATGAATTTTTTCATTCAAAGACAGAACGCAGTAATAGTACTAATTTCTGAGCAGATTAAACCAGATCAAAAAGGATGATGGGAAATTGTTTTAATTCTCACGTGCACTCTACGCTTTGTACGGAACAAATTAGAATTGCTACCAGTCATCCCTTTCTTTAGTTGGATCTGGCTTAGTAATTGACTAATGAAAATATAGGTAATTTACGCCCCGTTGTGTTTGATTGACAAGCATTTTTGATTACGTATATCTCGTTCTTCTATTAATCTGCATTGAAAGTAAAAACTACATTTTTTTAAGTTCATTATTTTTAGTAATAAAAATTAGACTTACTCTAGGGCCGATAAATTCTACTACAACTTAAATTTTACGAAGTAATCAAAGAGGCTCCATAGTTAAAATATTTGATAGGACCTTGTCGTAGAAAAGGCTCCCGACGATATACTATATATCTATTCTTTGTGAGGATTATTCTAATTCGAGTGCAGAGATTTAATCAGATGGCCGAGTATTATTCTACGTTAATAAATAGGCCTGGAGAGGGCTTATTTATCTTCAATATACTTAAGAAGTGGAACAGAGCCCAAGGATAAACAATATTGCAAGCATTAATAAAATAGAATTTTATTAATAAAACTAACAAAATAACACATGGAAAATATTTACATGACCAGAGATTAAAATGGGAGATGCACGTGGAATGAAAGGGTCATAGGATAAATTTGACTAAGCGGTGGATTAAGATTTTGGAGGGATTTAAATGACAAAACAAACAAGAAAGAAAAGGGTCGACTAAATCCGGGTTAAAGCACAGAGTTACGTTGGCAACAAATTTAAATAATTAAATGCAATTCGTAGCTTACGTATTTATAAGGTCGGAGTGCAGGTGAAGGTGATTTGAAGGAATAGCTTCGGTCCGACTGGCGATTTCCTTCCCAGGAGGAGGGGTTTTTAGGGGGGTTGTCCTTAACGAGGGGGAAAGGACAGACCTCAAGGAGTGAGAGCGAAGTGGGGCTCGGAAGTACGAGCGATCTTTGAGACAGGATACTGGAGATGTTCTGGATGAACAATTGAGGTTATTAGGGTAACCAAGCGTTCTCTTGAAGAACGTTAAAATAGGGGAATTAAATTACCACTGACGTGATATCAGGGGAGCGAGAACTGTTTCCTGTCGAATGGGCTCGAAGAACAATCACTGTTCTAAAGTTGTTCTCTTTTGAACAATTGAACAACAGGTGGGCCCTGTTGACTTGGCGTCTCAAGGGGCACGAACCTTGGCACTCAAGGATATTGTCCTCTTCTGTACAATAAGGGGGTTCTCGAGGTAGAGTTCCTAGGTGCACAAGGAAGACCGGATCGGCGTGATGCCTGACGAAGATAATCGGGATCTGATTCAAATGCGAAATTCTATCGCATAAATAGCCTGAGCCAGCCCCTCGGTGTATGGGCAATGGGGGACTTCAATGGAATGTCCCGCTAGCGATTCGAACACTCTTATTCTCCCATAAGCCTAACTCAATCTAGCCAGATTAACGCCTGCAGGCAAACGGGGGACTGAACCTCCTTGAATAAACTTGGAGCGGGGGAAGATTAGGCTCGGGAAATGTTCGGGCGATAAGAACGCCATGCTACTCTCTTTTCGCAGGATACACGTGGGAAGCATGAGTATCAATATGTGATAGAAGCGAGGCGCGGCAGCCTCAGGCAATTCTATCACAGATCTCGACAACTCATCCTATCTTGGCGTATTGTTCACTATACCAGTGACATTGAAGCTTAATATAATGATTCCGTTAAGGTGTTGTTTATTCTTATAAGAAACTGAGATAATAAAGAGCCAAAGACAAAGAGCATTCTTTTAATTCAGCCTGAGAAGAACGGTTCGGCTCTGCATCCATTCCCAATATGAAAAAAGAAGTTCTTTGATTTGTGAACTTGATCGTCCAGGATCTGCTACAGATGGTTTTAGATCTATATCCAGCCTAAGAAAAACAGCTCCAAACCATCACACTATATCCAGATGCATAGTTCTCGTTTAAATCGTTTTTTGCCCTTCACAGAACATAATGGTTAACTGCTGCGTCGAGCAATGCCGATTTTTCTTGACAAAATGCTTCAAGGAGTGCCTGTCTCTTTCGTCAAGAATTTGATGCCAACACATTTGCTACGAGATGAACCGGCTTTAACATCTTTTTTCCAGCGTGCAATTGTCCTCTTTATATTCTTCATTCCTATACCTGAACCTGTATATATATCACGTGTTGATTTGCCATATTCATTAAAGGCAACGATGCGTCCTTTATCAAATGATGTAATCTCTTTTCCACGCGTCTTCATACTTGCAGCTCTTGTAAAAATTTAGGACAGTTATAATATCTATACCAGGTGGTTGCTACGTCAGAAAAATACTGAATATTGCCATATAGGTTTACTCTAAACTAAAGGATTCTGAAACAGATTAGTGTCAAAAAACGTTTATACAATGTATCAAAACTTAGTGAATAACCTTTATTTTGGCCAGGCAGTGTATGTATTTCTATTGTTTTACTATACCTCTTCTAAACTTAACATATTTTTTTTCTACGACAAAATTGAAAGGTTCATCTCAAGGATGCAACATGATACACAGAATAATCATGTAGATAATTAGTATAGTAATTAATTGCGTGCATCTATTACATATCATTACCATTATTACCATGAAAATTATATTCATTACTTTGAATACCAGAGCAATCAAACGATTGTTGAAAATATCAGGCAATTTTACTCTCTTCGCTATCTGCCTAGGTGCTGAAGCACAACCTTATATCCACCAAAGTCTATGGAATCTATTGTGATAATTGCAGTGCAAGGCCAGAATTATTTTGTCGTTAAATATTTTCAGGTATAGATGAGAATTCATGTTTTTGTCGTAACACAAAGAATAAAAACGGCTGCATTCATGCATAACCCTAGCAATATAAATAACTTATGCTTGCAAATGGGGGCAGAGGTCCAAATTGAATTCAGGAAGGTTAATCAGTGGTCCACACTGTTGATCATTATGTTATTCAAATTTTCCTTAATAAAAAAAAATCTACCCTTGTCACCAAGGACAACATTTTCCAAAATGTTATGATGGATTCAACGAAGGAAATCAGTCTTGAGGAGCTGATGCCGGAGTTGCATCTTATAAGGATACCGTTTCAAATGAAGTTAAACAATGCGATGAAATAATGATTTTGTCATTCCACTCTTTCTGAGAGATATATTTGGATTTTCTTGAAGTTTTCTTTTAACATCGTTAATATTTCTTCGATTCTTACTAACTCGTGAGTGCCTGCACGACTTTTGCCTAAACTTATGGATCTACTACTAATTTTTAACTTCTAAACTAGTCATAGAACGCATCTAAATGCCTTTGTCGGTCTTGATTTTATAATTCGATTAATAAAACGTAGCTCAAACAAACTTTGTACCTGTCTAATGCTTTTAATTTTCGTCTACAAGAATAAATTTAACTTTCATTTTCATAAGTAGTTAAATGTAATTATTTAGGAAATTATTTTCTGCAAACTAAAACGTTTTATATGTACATACATATAAAAATAATAAAATTAGCAACCGTAATCGACTGTTCGCTACAAACCAGCCCCAAGGCCGACCCCAAGCCCGGCTAAAATAGGAGGAGGATTATCTGAGGGGTGTAGATACCTCAGCCAAGAACACATTTATACAAAGCCTGTCGATAGATGACGTCATAATGAGTAACCTTACCTGCTTAGGGGCATTCCTTTTTTCAACGCTATAGACCAATTTATATTTCCCACCTGAACCGTTTACTTGGAAAAACAAGCTCTTGATAGTTTTTGATTCATATATTAGTTGAAAGACTAGTGTATTCAGTGTCCTTATTAAATTTATAAACGTTGAAAATTAAATAACCAAAGTTTAGAATAAAATAAATATAAATGATTGAGTTTTGTGAATCCTTCTCAACTGTAAACACAAAAAAGACGACATCATGGAATCATCAGGCCTATTATTTCTAAGAGTCTTATTTAAATTATAGTTATTATTCCATAAGCATTAAAATGTGGATTGGTCCTGTGTTAATATGAGAAAGTTTGTACGTCTTACATCTTAAAAAAGTTGGAAGATAAAATAAAATAGTGAGAGCAGAGTGGACAGTAATTATTAGGGTAAAGTGGTGAAAGGAAATGAGTAAGAGTTAGTGTCTGTCGCTGGGTGACCAGCAATCACTTGAGTGCTTATCTTCTCGTTTTTATATTCTTCTTAATATTTGGTTAGGTATGTAGGGGCTCTGATGCCTCTATTCTTTTTCTAAGAACTCTTTGTTTCCTATTTGAGTATTGTGCAGTTGTTGGTATTTTTCGAAAAAAAACGAACATGTACAATTCGCAGATGACATCTCAATAATCACTAATAATCCGTACAGGCATCCACCAACATAAACAATTTTGCAAAGAAATGGAAGATAAGGACAAACGCCGATAAGTTTACAATTATCCCAATAGGACGAGAGAGAGTTTTTAAGTTTTCTCGAAAAGTCTTAGACAAACGAGAATAACAAGAAGTGAGAGTTTATTGACCCAAGATCAACCTGGCAATTTAGTGCAAAGTAAGGCAATGCATGACGACCTCTGATAGACACTTGTGGTTTTTAGCATCTGTTAAATTATGTTATTTAAAGGAAACAAAGATGCTTCCTTCCCTGTGCCGCGTTGAATATGTAGATAGAATGAAGATACTAAATATCTTCTTATTCTTAAGGTGTGTGAGAGAAGATATGATTGAGCATTTTACATCTTGTTTTGGACTAGATAACTTGGATGTTTTGAAGTTCTTGGATTTGGATGGCAATAATAGGACGAGGGATCACCACTTGATAATTTAAAAAACAGACGTGTAGGTTCGATTCGAGAAAATATTTGTTCACCAATAGAGTGTTGACACTTAGAATAAATTACCCCAAAATGTCGTACGTATTCAAAATTTCAATGTGTTTTAATGGCATGTTTGATTAGTATATGGAGAAGGAAGATTGAGTTGTTTTTTTAGTTGTGTTTAAAGGGGATGAAGGGGAAGATGTACATATTGCAATATATTCTGGTTGTCGTAGTACACCACTCTATACCATATACTACTCCTATATTATGTGGACGTTGTGACTTAATCACCTACTGCAACGCGAACCGTTGAAGGACTGTTCGCAGCGATTAACGACCGACTAGGGAGTCAAACTTGAGGCGTTGGAATTCAAATCTTTAATAATCAGACAGAGTACATAAATGGTCAGCGAGACTTACTTGAATGGGCCGAGAGTATCCTCTAGATTAGTTAAAGATGAAACAACAAAAATATAATTTTATTTACAAATATCAAAATAAGAATAATAATGATAGGCAAAAGGGAATTATTTAAAGTAAAATAGTCTCTTGATAATTATTATGAGGTAGGGTTCTCCAATGGAATTAATTGATTAGAGTTACTAGGCTCAGATCAAAAGGGAAAACTTGACAATACTAATAATAGAGGGGGTTTTAGTCTTACGGGTTGGTGACTCGAGGAAGGTCCTTCTTGCAATGAGGTGAGTGGGGAACGATCCGATCAGGCAAGTTGAGCATGATCCGAATGAGGCAGGAGGAGCACGATCCGAAACAACCTTTCGATGAAGATAGCCAATCTTCAAAATGACGTTCGACGGGAAATGTGGGAATTCTCGCAATTCCACTGGAAGATGAAACTTCTTTTCCTCAAAGGTAATCGATGGGGATTTTCTTCGGTTCAATTTAACGAAAGGAGACTGTTACGCCAATTCAAAAGCTTGCGGATGAGATAAGTTACCAATTGAGTCGGGTAGAATCACGGCGGAGAAAGTCTACTATCTGATGAACGCTCCCGGGACGAGACGATAAGGACGGCCTTGAGGTGGGTGCTGGACTCTTCGAACTACAGTTAAACCCAAGTATTTGTAGGCCTGATTCTGAGGGGGAAGGAGGTATTTAGAGAAAGGAGACACAAGCTCCAGACACCTTAATCCGGAGGCGAAGTCGATTCAACATTTAACAGCAAGGTGCGAGAAACAGCGGCTCTTTCTCGCCTCGTCAGCGGGGAAATGGAAGGCTTGGGACGAGTTCACAGGATTACGGAATATTTTCCCAATGCGCTCAGAGTTCGAAAATTCGTGAATGTTCGAACAGCAAATTACGTTATCCATGTCAGGATAAAATCGCAAGTTGTCTCAAATAAATTGGGGGCAGGGGGGTCAGAAGTTGTTCTTTTACACCGCTCCCTTCCATATGTTGGAACTTTTCTGAGAGAGAGGGGAGAACAAGGAACATCGCAAATTTGGAAAAGAGGAATTATTATTCAGGTGTTAGCCTGATAAAAAAACGGGGGACCTAACCTGTATTCGACAGGCTTACAAAAAGCCTATTGACCTGAGCTAAAAAAAAATGTAAATTAGTCGACAAAAAAAATTAACTTTAAATTAAGGAACAAAATTTGAACTTTGTCTAAACGGGTAGTGGAAAAACAACACACACACAAAAAAAACCCACTATATTGAATAAGAATCTACAGGGACCATAGATATATGTACCGAGTTAAAAAAATATATATACATGTTTAGCTTACAGGTTTACAGGCGACCTATAATTTAGTGGATTAGCTAGCTTTGTCGGCTAATGGATTCCAACTAAGATTATCAGCTATACAATTCTGGGTACCACATATATACGAAACTTTAAATTGATATTATAGGAGTATCAAAAGCCATCGCATTTTACGTATGTTCTGGCTCTTAGTATTTCGGAGGTACTACAAAGGGCGATAGTCAGTTTTTACAATAAACTCTTTCCCTATTAAATACTTGCTAAATTTGATAATACTCCATACTATAGCTAATGCTTCCCGTTCTATTACCTAGTCATTGCGTGCACGGGGCAGTAGCTTTCGGCTCGCGTAAGCCACCGGATGGATTTCATCTTCGTCGGAGTATTTGAGCAGCACGCATCCAATTCCTTCGTCACTCGCATCCGTCCGGATGCCGAAAGGTTTAGAGGGATTAGGGAGCATCAAAAGGAGGTGCACGCTAGCTTGTCCTTGAGCTGCTAAAACCTTAAAGTAGCTTTGAGATTCCATGAAAGGGGATCTGGGGATCTCTTCTGAAGGAGGGCACTTAAAGGGACGGAAATAGACGTGAAGTTCGGGATAAATCTACGGTAGAAGGAGGCCGATCCCATGAATGACCTCAGCTGTTTATTCGTGCGGGGAAGGTGCATCTCAACAATGGCCTTTTCTTCCTGAGGCCCCATCTTTTTTTCTCAAATTTAAGCCCAGATACTTAATATTATCGTATGGAAGGTGGCACTTACTAGGGCTAAGGCTGAGTCCGTGCTCACAAAGCCTAATAAGTAGGGGGCGGAGAACTATCATGTGTTGGTCCCACGTAGAGGTATCAACATAAAGGTTGTCGAAGTATAAGGAGAGGTGCTGAAAGTCATCCATAATCCTTCGCATTATTCTGTTATAGTTGCTACATGCATCGACTAATTCGAAAAGGAGTCTTATAAATGGAATAAGACCCTTGTCGGTGGGAAAGGTAGTATACTTACGCGCGTTTTTACGGAGGGGAATTTGGTAATAGGCTTTGCAGAGATTCAACGCCGAAATAAATTTAGCTTCCTCAAAAAGGTCGAGATTTTCGTCTATAATGGGGATAGGTTCTATATCAAACACTGTGACAGACTTTAAGATTCGAAAATCGACGCACAGGCAGAAAGTTTGGTTAGGCTTGCGAACGGTGACTATCTGGGAGCAGTATCTGACTTCGAGGGCTCAATGATATTTAAGGCTAAAAAATTGCCCACTTTTTCGTTAAATGCTTTCCTAAAATGGATAGGAAGAGGATAAGGCTTCGATAGAATAGGTTCTTGAGTAGTGAGAACGATGTCATGCTCAAATTGATTGGAGTAACCAGGGGTCTCTGAGATGACATCTTCGAATCCATTTAGCACTTGCTGCAGCTGAATCTTTTGAAGAGGCCCTAGCCTGTGAGAGACATCCAGAACGAGGGATGATGATTGCGGGTCTCCAGGTAAATATGGGATAGGGTAATCACCATCTTGTTCAATGTATATTACTTGCATGACTTTGAACGGTCAACGGAATACACCACTTCCAACGGGGACCCTTCATGAGGGCCACAATATTGTCGATACACGCATGGCGGTGATAATTTTTTAACATATTGATTTGGAAAACCTTATCTCCGAGGGGCTTCAAATCAGGTAATCCACTAATCATTTTACCTCTATAACTGGCTCAGGAGTTTGTCACTCTCCGTGAGAAGTAGCAACAGCATCTCCTCACCAGGCTTTAAACTTCTTTCCCTCGTCTTTAAATCGAAATAAGTTCGATACTTCTCCAAATTTATCTCAGCATTTTGGTACGCGATGTCGGCACATAAATCGAGGCGCTTTCGGAGGTCTAGGAGGTATTAATAGGAGGATTAGATTTTGTTATTTAGACGGGGATTGGTGAAAAGTTCCTTTAAAATAGTAAGGTGGCCTCGAACATTACGGCCATACAGTAATTCGAAGAGAGCGAATCCTAGGGTCCTATAGGAAATTTCACGACATGCAAACAGTGCCATGGGTAAAAAGCGGTGCCATTCTTGGGGCTGTTCTTTACACAATTTTCTGAGGACTGCTTTCAATGTGCCATTTAGCTTTTCACAAACTCCGTTTGCGGCTAGGTGGTATGGGGTGGTAAACAGAGGTTTTACCATGAGGAGCTTGTTGATATACTCCATCAGTTTGGAGGTAAATTGTCTTCCTTGATCCGACAATACCTCTTTCGGAATTCCTCCTCAAGGAAGAATGGAAATGAAGGCTTCAGCGCACGAAATGCTATAAATGCGATTAAGGAAAACTGCCTTAGGAAAACGAGTAGCAAATTTTACCAAAGTGAGGACGTACCTGTGTCCTTAACTAGACAGGGGATGAATATGGCTAATAAGATCAATGGCCACACGAGAAAAAAGTTCCAAGATGATCGGGCTTTTCTGAAGGGGGGCTGGCTTGACGTACCCTTTTGCTGATGTCCTTTGGCAGGCATTGCATGATTTACGGTACTCTGCAATTTCTCTGGTAGCACCCCGCCAATAAAAAATACTTAAAAACCCTCTGAGTGGTTTTGTTATGACTAAAATGACCGGAGAATAAACTATCATGAGAAATCTGGAGGACTTGGGAGACGTGAGAGCAAGGAACACACAAGGGGTGTGTGTCAGGTTCGTTACCCTGAGAACATTTACGATATAACAGCTTATCCTTGACAAGGTATCAAATGCCTTTTTCACCATGGGAAGACTCTTTCTCCTGAGTCCTGGCTTTGTCCCAAAGGGGAAGGAGAGTTGCGCACCTCTTCTGGACGCGGGCAAAATCGTCGTTCCGGAGGGTCTCCATCTCCGGATCGACGGGGTTATACTACTGGTTACTTGTGATCTGAGGGCTCTGACCAATCAGTACAAAGCAAAACTTGATTGGGGCTGCTACCACTTCGACCCAACAAGTCAAATACTCACATTCGATGTGCCATTTTACAATAGGGAAACAATTCACTCGGTCGAGGTAATCATAGGCCACAGCGAACATTTGGTGGTCAGGACCATCCAGATGAAGTAATTTCTCGGATACCACGATGCATGTGCACCCAGTGTCACGTACAAAGGTGGACACACGGCATCCGTTCACGGCTACATTTTCAAATTTCAAGTCCCCGGGGGAGCTCTTATTAAAGAAAAGTTACTTGGTGACCGAATTTGTTGTTTGACGAGAAAAACGTAGTGGTATCCTGGAGATATGGGGGAGGAGCAGGTGTGGCACTAACTTGGTGTACCTGATGGTAGAACACGCTTCTAAATTGAGAATTTTGACTTCTGGGGAATAACGACGCAGGGGGAGTGGTAATTATGGGCTTAATATCTCTTGCTTCCGAAGGAGGGAGGTTCCTCGGCCTTGAGGGCATTGGATTTTCAGGAATTTATGGGTATTTCTTGTAGGGAGCCTGGATTTATTAATCTTAAACTTGGGATGAGACGGGAGAGGCTTCTTATTAACCTTGGGATACAAGTTATGGCTCCTTGCATAAACATTAGCCTCTTCTAGGCATTCCCTGAACGTAGAGCAGCGCTTGTCCTTAACGAAGGTACGGATTTCGTGGATCAGGAAAGCTAAAAATGGATCTATTAGGATAAATTCCAGAACGGACTCATACTCTTGGGGGACTTTAAACACATCTAACTAAAATTAGAGGCTTTTCTGGAGGGTGTACCCAAAATGGTGAAATGTCTGACCGGGGCGGATCTTTTCGTGACGGAAACGTTCGCGATAGAAGTCCAGGGTCATATTCACGGCAGCTAAAATTTCTGACTTCATGGTAGAGTAGTCCACAGTAGATTCTGTGAGTTTAGAAGAGGGAGCAATATGACGACACCATCTACCTTGATGTCCCAATTGTTGATTTCAAAAGTCTTCTCCAAATTCGTAAGATATGATCCAAAATCTTCTCCTTCTTTAAAGACGGGTAATCTTACTGACGAGGACTGTGAAGTTTTCGGTCCGGGAGTTAATTGAGATTGACTCCAATTGATTACGGCTTAATTACAGTTCATGCTGCCTTCATCTCTCACGCCCTTCCATCTCTCGTTGTTCTCTTGCTCTTCACTCTTCAGCTTCTCTTAGTTCTTTTTCCTAAGCTCTTAGTTCTTTTTCCTTTCTTACTTCTCTCTTTGCTTTCATTTCTCTCTTCTTGCTAAAATATAACTTAATAATTTTCGGCCCGATAAGCCCAACGACTCTCCTGAACTCTTGAAACGGTCAAACAAAGAAGACACATTGGGGGAACGTAATACGCGGGCCAGATGGGCAAACGGAGGATATTGGGACCAGTAGGGCAGACATTCTTCTAGATATCAGCTATGGTAGGGTTTACCATGTCCTCCCGTTTGGTTGTGTACATATTGAAAACAAAGTATACATAATAGGATCTGACAAATAGGACTGGTAAAAATATGAGAAATTGACTAGGGCATAAAGAACTCAATTCAATTCAATTCAAACAAATATTTATTTTTTTACTTGATTAATTAAAATACATTTTCGTTTGTGAAAAAAAATCTCTCAATGTGTTATATGTCCCATTATGAAAATAGCTACAAAACGGGCCCCAAAGGAACAAAAAGCAAAGGAAAAATTGCAGCTATGGAAAGAAAGAATTTCAACGCATCAAAGCACATCAAGAAAGTAGATAATTTAAATTTTCTTTATTTATTCATTGTGTAATTAAATATATTCTAACTTTATTTCTTTTGTATAGGCTTATACCTCAAAGGATGGCTCATATTTATTCTTAGTTTTTAGTTACATTGTTACATTCCTTCTTTTGCGAGCCTGTTAATGGAGTATGTTACCCTAGAGAACTCAATCATTAACCTGCTTTTAATTGAGAAGATTGAATGGGTGATTTGAAGGTATTAGATTCACTGAAAATGAATTACATTAAAAGGGGAATGATGAAAAATCAAAAACGAGTGAGCGTCCGTGTGGAGGAATACCACGTGGAATTTCATTTCCAGAGCGGAAGGTCCATGTGCTGTAGAAGATTCTGTTAGGCTTAATTTGGTAAGCCTAACTCCCTTCCCCTTCCACAAGCGGTAGCCTCGAAGCGCGGCTACCACGGTCCATCTTTACACGGGTTAGAATAACCTCCGCAAGAATATTCGAGGCCATTCGAGAGTAGAGCTGTTTCCCACTAAACCCCCCTCGCGGGGAGAGCCTCAGACATATATATTGCTCGCTTCCCATGAGACAAGGACAGAGTTGAGAAGTCTCGCCTGGACCCCAAGAAAATTCCCCTAGTTCCAAGTCAAGTGCTAACAACAAAGCAAAGTGACAGCTGAACTATTTTTGTGTATTGGAATTAGCCCCAGCCAGTGAGGTAATTCCATTTAACGATCATTACCAAGTGATTTTTCCGACTTCTCTCGTCAACTCCTGTAGAAGCCCTCCACGTTCGCCCCTCGTTTCGGGTGGCCGAAATACTCTCCCCTGGACCGGACGTTACCCCTGCCCTTTTTTTGGAGAACCGTCATCACTTTAACATCCTGCTCAGAAGCTTCGAGCGGCTTCGCCTCACGTGCACAAGACATCCGTGAAGCCTTTTCCTGACGTCTCACCCGGAATCTTGTGTAAGCCAACCCCTCTCCCCCTCCAGTAACCCATTTGCGTTAATTCTCCTCATTTGAATAGTCTCCTCCAGGAACACCTTAAGTTTTAACTTCATAGTCTGATTCATAACTACAACTCCCCCCCCCCTACGTTCATCTGATGTAATTTTGCCCTTTTATTCTCTGATGTAATATTTGCCTATCATTTCTCTCATTATTTTTGTGTAAATAAAATTATATTTTTGTAGATGCCTCTTTAAATAACCTTGAGCTTTGCCATTGCCCTTAATATACCTGACCTCGTTGCACTCTTATCTAGTTGTTTCGCCCGTCGAAACTCGTGGCGTTCCGTCCCTTTTGTCGGTTCGCCTTGAAGTTATCGGTCCCTCTCCCCATAGATATAATGTGGTATTTATATAATGTAATGTCATACCACGACAGTCCGGAATAAAAGCTTCAGGTGAACAACCGAGTAAATAATTCAGGAAGCAAACAAATTGTGATTATTTACACTGTAGTAGCGGCATTTATACATATAAAATAATTTAGATAAATATATTATGTGGGCTGCGATTTCTTGTACAGAAAGGGTAAGTAGATATATTTAAGGCTAAGGAAGTAAATTGGAAACACAGTTGAACGTTGATATTAAATTTAATAAGTGTAATTAAATTTCGATGTTATGTACATTTATTTAGATTGAATGTGATGGTGAGTTGGTAGTTGGGGGATATAAATACATGGGGGATAGACACACGGGGGACAGAAACTAGAAACGAAAAGAAGAGTAATTATATTATGGCCACTGGACATTCGAATAAATTGATTACAAGAACATTGTTGGTAACTAAACTTGTCTGTCGAGTGGAGAAAACACGAGTGTCTTTGGATAGGGGAGAGAATAGATGCAAGGAGAAAATGATCTCGATTATAATTGGCTCATTTAAACAACGTTAGAGAAGGGTTATGATTATTTGGGAACAACCGTAGTGATACGTAGTGAGTAGGCAGTATTGGAATGTCGTACACGGAGTGTCAAATATGAAATAGTGCGAGATGACTGAGATCTTAATAGGGGAAAATGTTGGTGGTTTATGTGTGTATTTATATTACTGTTTCCATTTGTATGAACAACACTTTCGAGTCATTGTTTTTAAATGAAATCAATGGTAAGATGATCAAAACAAAATTGCAGATACCTCAACTTCAGGAGCGCTCTGTTTCATCACTTCTATCCCACCACTGCCCACCTTATCTTTCCAAAAACCTACAGAGAGGGAATCGCGAAAAACAAGGGGGAACACGTAAGGTGGAGTTAATCAAGAAATAGACAATTAATGACTGCATGAAAACAATTAAGAGACATAAAGAATACAAAAAATAAGAAATTTAAAAGACGGAAAATAAAATAACTTAGAAAACCATGGTGCATGATTAGGGAATCAGCTAAAATTATATTATTTTAATAAAAAATATTATCTTTATCCTTGCCTAAAAGTGTGAATAACTATAGATTTGAATTTAAATGTAAAAGTTTTTGTAAATCTAATTTCTGTTAAAAAAAATTGGAGTTTCTGTTGTTTCTGTATCTATTTACTGATGTATAAATATTAGAAGATTTAATGGAAAAGATATTCTAACTTGAAATTAATTTTATTCCTGTTGATAAAATCGAGCTAATTATAATTAATCATATCTATTTAGTATCTGATAATGATAAGCTTAGTGAATCTAACATTATGATTTTAAATTTCGTAAAAGAAAAATTTTCTTTAATGACTAAATTAATTGGCATAGTCAACAGTCCGATCTGATATTTTCCGCATTATTTTACACTCGTTCTCGTGGCTATCGGTTTCTAAGAACCTTTGGCTATTTAATCCTTCCATGTAATTCAACAATTAGGCGGATAACATTATCAGATAATTTTCGATCCGTCAGTTGAACAAGGTGACATAATTTCTCATGTACATCAATAAAGAAATGTCTAAACTATCATCTTATGATAATATTGTTAGTTTGCTGGTAGACAAGATTCATTAAAAACTATATTTTTATTTTAAAGGGGGGTTTACTAACTGGTACTGCAGATAACAGTTAGGAAATCGCAACAAGTGCCTACGTATTCAGAAGAAGTAGTGTTAAATCTCCTTTCAAAGACGTTCGTATACTTCTACCCGAAAAAAATCAATTCATAGAAACAGTACATGTTTTCACAACACAAGTAACTGTAGGCAGAGAACCTATAGAATTTCAAGAAATTGCACTTATTACAGACAATAATGCTAGTAATAGGAAATCAATGTCCTTCTTTGCTGCATCACACAAAATATAAATTGTATATAAGCACCCTTGTAATTTTTCAAGGCCACAATTTTTGTCTAATTGACGCTATTCATCTATTCAACTTTAATAAGAATAATTGGTTGGCAAAGAACGAGTTAGATAAAACAATGTTGTTCCAGCTATATATTTTATTGCATTTCCTTATATATATTCAGAAGCCAAAGCATCTTTATCCACTTTGAGAAATTATTACATTAATAATCTAACTCTCTATTGAAAAAACTCTTACAACCAATCTTTAAAATCTTTATATACATCGAATCTAGAAAAAACAAATGTTAAATTTGTAATGCATATATTAAATGATTATACAATTGAAGGACTAGTGTCATTGAGACTAAAGAATCGACTCTCCTTTTGTGCATCTACTGCTAAATACATAAATTCTTTTACACATTGTTGACTATGATATATGCTAGAGATCCTGCTAAGTGTAGACAATTAAAGACCACCTATAACTAAGCTTTGACCAAATGTGATATAATATTCCAATTCCTTGAATCATTTTATAGATAACTTATTGAATGAGGTGAAACGGTGAATTCTAGTGCAAATCTCAGTCACGAAACTTCACAGCACTTATGCATACCACTGCACCAATGATTGAACTTACAATCTAATGCATTAAAGAAAGTGGCTTTAAATATATTTTGCCAGGATAATTTCAGAATGATAACTTTGAGGTAAGATTTAGGCAATATCGCCAATTAGGTGGTGTACATTATATCACAATAAGACAACTATTTGAATGTGGAAAAAAATGAGCTTTATGCCACTTGCAAATGTATCTCTGCCTTTTAATAAAGATGCATTAACTTTAAAACATTCAAAAGACGATAACTGTCAGAAAATGCATCAAATTTTGAAATTGGAGTTATGTGCAGTAGAGGTAGAAGTAAGCCAAGTTTATATTCATAACTATATTATTTTTCTACCAGTGATTACATATTTAGTTGTTTATTGTTGCTATAAAAGTAAGAAAAACAAAACGGAGTCATGTACTCGTCTTATGACACTTAAAAACAAAGATAATATACATAGGAAACCACAGCGCTACATAAAAGGATAGATCGAGGCTCACTAACTTATTCAGAAAAAAAGATAATAGTATCTGTAATTTAGACTTAAATAAATATTGAAAAATTAACTATAAAGATGAGTTATTCATAAAATCACTAAATCATCGTATTTTAGCGATTCGAATCATTATCAATGGAATTTTAGCAAAATGAGTAATTAATTTTGATCTTATCTATGTAAATCAAATGTTAATAGAACTTTTTGCAAATAAAGCAGGTGGGATATCTACAAATGATTTATCAAACAATTATTGTTATTTAGAAATTTAAGTATAAACGTAAATATCATACTTTTAGAAAATAAAAATCTAGTTTTATGGATTTTGTGGGAGGACAGACATATTTTGACTTTTACAATGTACATAAATAAAGGCATACGTCCCTTTTTCTATAATTTAGTATTATCGCTCGACTTATATTGTCATTTGCTTTATTATTTGTCACTTTCTTTGTGGACTATATAAAATAAAAGTTTATTATTGTTATTTTTTTCTTATGGAGTTAACGTTATATATTTTTCAAGATTTTAGGTTTTTCTATCTGTATAGTTTAAGGTCCATTACTTGTATCAATTCATTTCTATTATCTGTAATGATTTTTAAATGTTAAATCTTTCATAAAAATAAAACACCATTATTTAGCCTATCCGGGGGTGTTAGTTACTAAAATATCTACAGGATTTGTGGTAAATAAATATTAATGACATTATGAAATTCCTAAAAAAACGTTACCTCCAATTCATAGGCTTTTTAGGATAAAAAATAATGTTTAACCATTTTTTGGGGCGGGGAGGCTATTCCAATAACCCTATTTCTGGGCTTTGTAGAAAAATAAATACCAATTAAATTCCTTGATGAAAGAAAATAAAAAAAAATCGCTTTACTCTAATTCTGAGGAAAGCACCGACGGTGATGACGTCATAAACTATTCGGCAGGCCTTCCTTAATATCTGTGGCTTTGACTCAGCCACAAAATAAAACGCAGATGGAAGACAAACAGATTGCAACTGATTGGACAGTTATATTAACAATTTTGCTAATATCTCTCTCCTTTAAGCGCTCTTTCAGGCAGTGGCGGTGCAGCTTCACCTGGATAGGAGGTATACTATCATTTCTGCGTACATTCCACCGTCAGCTGACTTCGACGCGGGGGACTTCACCCGGTCGTGGCACGGTGGCCGAGGCCCTTTCTCTTGCTTGGAGATCTGAACGGCAGACATCCTCTTTGAGGAGATTACTCAATAAATCCCAGAAGACAAGTACTTGCCGATCTGATCGAAGAACTTGAGATAGGTGTCCTAAATGTGGATAAGTTTACGCATCACTGCCCGAGAACCGCTTCATTTTCTTGCCTTGATCTATCTTTGTGTTCTTTGGATTCACAGCCTGATTTTGATTAGGGGGTGGTCGATGACCTCCATGGTAGTGATCGCTATCCCATTCAAATATCATTTTCATGGAAACTGCCGCCTGAGAGACAACCTGGGTGGTGCTTGGCGCGGGCGCGATTTCCTGAATTTCATTAAATGACTAAATTCTCTATCTCAGTCGAGGAGTATAGGTCGGTAAATATGGCCGTTGAGTTCTTCTCAGGTAACCTCATCGCCGCGGGCCTGACTACTATTCCCAGAAAGTCGGGCCGTTTTTGCATGCCGACCACTCCCGTGGTGGTCGGCCGAGTGTGAGGTGGCCCTCAAACAGAAGCGTTATGCCTACATGCGCTATAATCGCCGCCCGAACGATTACCCTGTCGGTGAATTTCGTCGTGCTATGGCTAGCTTCCGCTATATTTCGAAGCACGCCCGTCGCTCTTCTTAGCGGGCTTAAGTGTCTTCACTTAACGGGAAGACACTTCTAGCATAAGTGTGAAAGCGAGTCAAAAGGATTCGGGGCAAGTTTTCGCAGGACGCTCCTCCCGTTCTCCAGGAGAATGGGACCGCAATCTCGGACCCCGCGTCCGTGGCAGAATCCTTCGCGACCATTTTCTCCGCATTTTCTAGCCGGGATGCTGCTCCGACAGCATTCAATGCACGTCGTGATGTTGCGGAAGGCCGCCGACTGGACTTTACCTCCAGAGGCCGAGAACCCCTCAACGATAGGTTTACTGTTAGTGAGTTGCGTACCGCTCTTGCTTCGTGCACGGACACCGCCCATGGTCCGGATGATGTCCCGTACGCCATGCTTCGACACCTGGGTGAGTGAGGCATGGCCTTTCTCTAAGATTAATTCAACAAAATCTGGATGGAGGGTCTCCTCCTAGATTCATGGTGAATTGCTACTGTGCTCACCTTTCGCAAAATGGGGAGACATCACTCTACTCCGGCCGCTTTCCGCCCAATCTCTCTAACCTTTTGCGTGTGCAAGTTGATGGAGAAATTGGTAAATCAAGAGTAGCCTTTTTTCTGGACAGCGGATACCAACTGTCTTCTGCACAGTGTGGCTTCTTCAAGTTCCACTCCACGTCGGATGCTCTGCTCCGACTGGAAAATGTCGGATGCTCTGTTCCGACTGGAAAATGTGGTCTGCGAGGCCTTCCTTCGTAGACAGCACTACACAACGGTGTTTTTCGATCTGAAGAGCCTATGATACCGCATAGCAGTACGGTATCATGGAGACTCGCCACACGATGGCGGCGAGGAGACGCCTCCCAATGTTGATATCTGAATTTTTGCGAGATCGTCGATTCCGCGTACGGGTGGGGGGAGCCCTCCCTGGCCCAATGGAGCAGTAAGAGGGTGTCTCGCAGGGAAGTATCCTCAGAGGCATCAACGCCATCACCTCGCTGCTGCCAGAAGATGTTCTTGCTACGCTCTACGTGGACGACCTTTCGATCTCTTTTGGCGCGGCCCAGATGCCAACTCTGGAGCGTTGAATCCAAAAGCTATTAAACCGCGTCTCTCGCTATGCCGAAGCGCACAGGTTTCGGTTTTCTTTGGCCAAGACTAAGGTTGTGCACTTCTGCCTTCATCCACTGCTCCACCCAGACCTAGGCTTGTTTCTTAATTGGGTACGCCTGGAAGTTGTGAATAGCATCGTTTCCTTGGTCATGTATTTGACTGACACCTCAGCTAGTAGGCTCATATTCGCAGTCTTAGGGTCTCTTTTACCCGCGTCATGGATATTCTCCGTTCCGTGACGTTCAGCACTTGAGGCGCTGATAGGGCTACTGCCTTACTTTTTTATCGATCCTTTGTTCGTTTGAAGCTCGACTACGGATGCGAGTGTATGAATCCGCAGCCGAGCGTGTATTGAAGAAGGTGGACTCGATCCATCACACCGGCCTTCGCCTGGCGACCCTGGAGGGTACCACATTTGGCTATTTTTTGTCACGCCTCTGCTCCCAAAGCTTGTATAGCGCCGGGAGTATAGCGTTCGACCTTTTTGGAGCACACCTCGTGTCACGCTGAAACTGTGCCAGTGAATACGGATGGCTCCAAGTCCGAAGCGGAGGGCGGTTTCCACGCCGTATCCCCTCTGTTTGAAGTCAGTGGGGCTCTGCCAGGCGCTGCGTTTGTCTTCACGGCCAAGCTGGAGGCAATAAACCACTCTTTACGGGGGATTATGCGATGTGCCCAGTTTGGATAACGGATTGTGATCTATAGCTACTCACAACGCGCCCTGAGTGCTGTTGGGCATTGGAATCTCCGCATCACATGGTTCGCAATATCCGTGACGCCAAGGTTTTGGCGGGCTGGGTGAATGTCAATATTATCTTCTGCTGGGTTCCCTGGACATGTACAAATTGCGGGGAATGAGCGCGCTGATGAGGGCGCCAGAGAGTCGGCGATGACTCTGCAACTGGACCAACGTTTCGCTCTTCTTCACACCGACTACATGGCAGGAATACGGGCTGCTCTTCGATATGCCTGGAAAAGAAGATGGGAGACGGTCGAAGGAAACCTAAAGTTGCGTGCCATTGCGCCGAGACTGTTTCCATGGACCTACATCTCAATGCCTCGAAGGCTTTAGGGTGCATTCTGTCTTCTCCGAATTGGGCACACTCGCGGGACGCACCGCCACTTAAGGGAGTGCTCGCCAGCGCCCTACTGTGAAGACTGTGTTTTCCTCCAGTCAGTTCAGCTACCGCTTGTCCCTTCTATTCGGGACGAGTGCGTGCACATTGACTGGTGGACTTGTAGACTTTTGGGGGGAGGCCGGCCTTCTCCCAAAAATTTGACCAGTTTTTTTTTGTTTTTTGTTTTTTTTTCCTTATAGGTCACACGTTCCTCCGCTGGTGGGCCCTTCCCCCCCCCCCCCCGTGGCGCAGGAGTTTGCTTCCTGCTCGTTTCCTTTTCTTTTTTTTATTTTTTATTTTTGGGGTTGTTTTTTGTGTGTTTTTTAATCTGATTTTAAAGTAGCCTAGTACTAGGCAGGTTCTTAATACGGCGACTAATGCCCAAGTAGGCAGTCGCCAATTACTTTCTATTTTACCTCATCTATCATTAATAGTTGTAAAATTTCTCGTTAATTCACTCGCCTTGCGTCAACTTAATTTTGAAGGGGCGAAGTTCACTAACATCCCGTAAAGGGTTAGATGGTGGAACAGGGTTGCTGCATTTTTGCTGACCCTGAAATCAATCTTGATAAAAATTTTACCATTTAGCTTGCACAAAGGTTTTTAGACAAATATATTTTTTTAGAAAAGTCCTTTGGTTAAAAGTGTTATTTCCTAATTGTTTGTGGCTCTAAGAAAAAAAAAAGTCAATTTTGATCCCAAAACTTTAGTTTTGTGGGTAGGATATTGAATTGTTAAATTAGCTCATTTATGGTAAATAAAATTATTTTGATGCAAATATTAAAAATATATAAAAATTTTAAAGGCTATGATTTTTCAGTTATGGTATAAACATGATAAATGTATTTAAAAAGTTATATAAGCAGTAATACAGTAGTACTAGCTATTATTTCCATTATATTTTTTTGCGACCTGGCAGTTCTCTCTTCCATTCCACATAGATTCAGCACTAATTTGGTGAAAAATAAACTTTAGAGCTTTTCTAGAACTTTCAAGAATTTTTCATATGGTGAAGAATTTCTAGAACATTCTGGCAACGTAGATGACTGCATAAAAACAAGTACAAAAAATGTCTAGGTAAGAGATCATTTTAACTCTAGCCATCACAGCGCCGACATCGTCACTCGTCATTGATAGAAGCATTCGTCACACAAGGCATTAAGAGGTTATAGGCATCCGCCAGACGCATTTTGATGTCTGCGGAATATTTATTAAGACAAGAGCGTAAAAGTACTCTGTAGAGAGATCTGCTAAAATGTGTGAGGCCTACAAGGCATATTTCGGCATTCCAGACGTAGATCAAGACAAACCTTGGGCACCTCATTTCACCTGCAAGCTCTGCAAAAGAAGCCTGAAAGGTCAAAAATATATATATGTATATAATCGTAAATATATATTTATATATATATATATATATATATATATATATATATATATATATATATATATATATATATATATATATCACGGAAGATTTGTAACTCAGGAAAAATGTCAACATGTTGAGGGAAAGAAAATGCACGACTGAACTTCTAGGGTTTATTCTGAGCTTTCAAACCCGAGATAAAGTCCTTCTTCAGACAAGTGATCAGAGCGGAGTCCAAACTAGGAATGCTTTAGGTTGGATGATGATGATGCTGTATATAGAAAGAACAGCGAGGGATCACGCTGTAACACAGGCGATCAGGTAGTCGTAGAGGAAAAGGGTACGGAAATAACTTGAAAGGAGATAGGAAGAGTTGATTGGTCGGTGGCTAGACACTGATGTGTGGTGTATTTGGGTGTGTTTCGGGGTGTTCGTGACTGGACGACGGTTGGGTGGTAGTTATGAAGGAGATCGTGCCTGCATAGACAGAACGCCTTATTCATGATGCTCTTAACTTATGCGTAGAACGGTATGGGTTGTGGGTGGTCATGGGCTGCAGGGTGTCGCAGTGCTATCGCAACATACCATATTTCGTGTAATGCGGTGCATATGGGGTCTCTGGCGAGTTTCTCGAGTTGTTTTGTGAGTCTCGTGTGAGCGTATGTGTTGAGGGGTGCTAATTTGTTGTTGTCGTGTAGTGGGGATATTCTTTCTTACATGGGAGAGTGGCAAGCGCGCTTCAGAGCAGAGTGCTAATGCGCTGAACCTTCTTCTGTCACGTGACACTCGCAGCTACGAGTGGCAGTGGGGTATACGTGAGAAGAGGTCGCACGAGTGTTTTATATAGGTGTAACTGTAGTTTCTTGCTTCTTGCCCGCAGTGTATAACCTGCGCAGCATTTTGTTTGTGCGTGCGGTTCTTGCCTGCATTATGTGCTGGTGTGTATTGTTTCTAAGGGATTGTCGAGCCTTGTTGGCTTTAGGTGGTTCCTGTCTAGTGTATGTGAGAAAATTTGTAGGTTATGCATGTAGTGATCTCTTGTGCCAAAGAGTGTCATCTCTGTCGTTTGAGGATTCGTGGCAATCAGCCATTTATCCTCGTATTCTGTCTTTTCATCTAGTATTATTTGTGCGTGGGGGGCGATCTAGTCTTGTCCGCGGCCGCTGACTAGACTGGTCTCGTTATCGGCGTAGGACACTGTGTAGGTGTGACGGCAGATTTCGGAAGGGCGTGGGGTGTCGTTTGTAAACATAATGTGAAATGCGGGTGCCAGTACGCTTCCTTTGGAACGCCCCTAGCCGTTGTGTGAAAGGTTGTGATAGAGTATTGTTGTATTTTATGTGGCATCTCCATTCAATGATGTTTTATGAGAGGAGCCTTCTGGTGCAGAGAGGTAACTCCGTATTGTTGGCGAGTTTCCAGTGGAGTCCCTCGTGCCACACGTTATCAAAGGTCTTCTCCACATCCTTGCTGATGGAGAGTCTTTTTTGTCGTACCTGGTGTTTTTTGGTATTCTGCCGTAAACTATGGTCACAGCCACTTGAGTGGACCGGCGCCTCCTGAAACCATATTAGTGGGGAGAGAACCAGTCAATCTCTTCCAGGAAGTCCCTTAGGCAGCAGTTGATCATACGTTTGAGTATTTTACCTAGGTGCTCTAATACAGCAGTAGGCCTATAATTGTGCGGGTGTTTTGTAGAAGTATGTTGTGAGAGACTGTATATTTTGGGGAAGTGGTCTAAGGCTAGTAAGGGGTCGAATAGTTGTGTAAGTGTAGGGTATATGTTTGCTGGAGGTTGTGTATTAATGCGGATGGTAGTTCGGAGGGGCCAGGTGCGCGTTTTCGTGTTGTTTTAATGTAGTATTTTGTTTTCTCGACGGTGATGGGAGTGGTCAGTGTAGATGTGTTGTCGAACACTTCCATTCGTATCAGGGGGCCGGGCCTTAGCTCATGAGCGTGGGCCCGACACCACTCCTGGACTTCCTAGAAGTGCTCTTGCACGTGTGGCTTGGGTGAGTTGTATGTATGTATTGTGCCCCAGTGGGACCTAACTGCGTCGAGAATTTCGCTGGTGTCTGTGTGTGCGTGGTTATTTACTTGGAGGGTGATGGATTTGGGTGGATCGGTGCCTAGCATCCTTTTTACGCGCCGCCAGAATAAGAATAGGTTAGTGCAACGAGTGTCATCCGTGATGCGGACAACCTCTTGCCACTGTCGGTTCCTATATAGTTGCACGCACTGTAGGATGCGGGCACGTAGGTGAGTGATGTTGTGTTGTCGTGGGCCTCTGGTGTAGTGATTGTTGTACTGTGTGCCTATCGAATATGTGTAGTGTTTTATGCATGTGGAGGTTTTGTGTGGTGTGTGTAGGTGGCGTGCTGCGGTTATAGTGTTCAACATTGAGCACCAGTGGTCGTCTAGCATATCTGTATTGATGTGGCCCAGGTTTTGTGGCGTGTTTTCTGTTATGTGTCTCTTGAACTATTCCCAGTTCAAGCTCTGGAGGTTGAAGAGAGCTACAAGGAGCTACAAGGAAAATAAGTACTCTAGAAGATCTTATGGTCCATACAAGGAGGGTACTTTTGGCGCAATCTTCTAAGGTGTCCGTTGGCAACTTCGAAGATCACTTGCGAGGATCTTAACGGTGATTTCGCAAGACTTTATCTAGTCTTAACTTGAACTGGTCAACAGATTCACTGTTGACAACTTCCGTCGGGGGTGCGTTCAAACTACCACAGATACTGTAAGTGAAGAATTTCCCACACATATCACAGTTGTATCGCTTCAGTTCAAGTTTTAAGCCGTGATTTCTTGTTCTCCCCTCGCTAAGCTGGAAAATATCCCCGTAGTCCAGTCTGTCGAAGCTTCAAAGTATTTTAAATACTTCGATAAGCTGACCACGTAGTCTCCGGGTCTCCAGCGAGAACATATCTAATTTCCTTAATCTATCTTTATAACTTTTATGTCTGATAGAGGGAATCAGTTTGGTTGCCCTGGCCTGCACGCGTTCCAATCTCGCGATGTCTTTTCGGAATGAAGGACTCCAAAATTGTACGGCATACTCCAGGTGCGGTCGGACGAGAGAGTTGTACAGACACAGTACTATCTCCTTGTTCCGATATCCAAACTGTCGCTTTATATACCCAAGCATCCTTTGGGCTTTCTTATCCACCTCAATACACTGTTTCGAGAACTTGAGGCCACTCGTGATAGTTACACCCAAGTCCTTCTCAGTGTCATAAGATTCAAGAGCAGTGCCCTTAAGGATATACTGAGATTGGGGGTTTCTGTGGCCGATATGCATCACTTTGCATTTCCCCACGTTAAAAGGCATTTGCCACGTGTCCGACCACTCCCCAATCTTCCCAAGATCTTCATGCAGGCTTGCAGTATTTCCATCCTTTGCAACTTTCATACCAAGCTTGGTATTGTCGGCAAATTTGGAAATCTTGGCAACCATATCACCGTCCATGTCGTTGATGTAGATAATGAATAGTAGTGATCCCAGTACAGAACCTTGAGGCACCCTGCTAGTAACGGGTACCCACCCAGAAGCATGTCCATTCAGCACCACCCGTTGCCGTCTGCAACTTAGCCACTTTTCGATCCAGCCGACTACTTTTCCGTCTATGCCCAGCACTCGCACTTTCCGGATAAGGAGGCAGTGTGGTACTTATGAAAGTCTTTCTGAAAGTCTAAGTAGACCACATCCACCGCCTTGTCCCGATCGTGCTCACTGAACACGAAGTGGAAGAAATCCACAAGGTTTTTCAGGCATGACAGTTGCCTTCGGGAGCCGTGCTGGGAACTCCTCAGTAGCAGGTTTAACTCTAAATGCGAAGTCATTTTGTCCACCATCATGCTTTCCATGAGTTTACCGACTATCAAAGTCAGACTGATAGGTCGGTAGTTTGACGGTTGGCTACGGTCTCCTTTCCTGAAGATAGGAGTCACCTCCGCCTCACGCCAGTCTCTAGGAACGCATTCGGTCCGGATTGAGATGTTGAAGATCGCGCTCGGTTGTCGTGACACTTGATTGCGCACTTCTTTCAACACTTTAGGTAGAAATCCATCCGGGCCAGGTGACTTATTCGTCATTAGGTCAGTGATCTTCTTTTTTATTTCTCCTTCGGTGAAGTCCATATCCTCCAGCTTTTCCCCCGAGTAGGAATCCGTGGGCTGGGGGATGGGACCACACTCTTCAGTAAACACTGAAGAGAAGTAGTCGTTGAGGAAGTTAGCATTTTCTGCATCTGAATGCTTTAATGTCCCCTTCTCATTTCTCAAAGGGGTATAGTGTGGGTATGAGTATGGAAGATGTGGATATGATAAGGCATATCGGTATGTGGTCATAGGGTACGTAAGGACCCGATAAGATGTTAGTTTAGCGTGGTCGTTGCGCAAGACCACGTCCGGAGACGGACCGATGTGCTCGCAGTGATAATGTGGCAGGGCACTGGCCAGGTACTTTCCTGCATCATTCGCGGTATTAGAAAGGACTGTTGGGTGAAAAGCGTTGAGATTCCCCGCAAAGAAGATAAGTAGGTTGTGGTTTGATAGACCCCGGAGTGGGACTTCTATGTTTAATTGTAGGCGTGTGGTCTGTAGTGCGTGGCCACTAGGATAGCACCGGAGCTTGTCTTTACCTTGCAGGCTAGAAAAGGGTCATCGCGTGTTTGAATGAGGGAGTGGTGTATAGACCGCTTTATTAGGATCGCTGTATCTAGTTGCAGCGCTTGTGGAGTTAGATATGTGTGGTATAGCCTGAAATGCGGAGTCTGTTGTTAGGAGGGTGTAGATTGGTCGAGTTTAAGAGTATTATGTCATGTCTTTGTGTGTTTAGAACCAAATTGGTAACACTATGGCGCATACCGCGCCAACTGCGTACGTTTAATTGTATAATGTTGAGGACGGAGTGCGCGTGAGTCTAGTTTAGCCGTGACCGTTCCCCTCTCCTTGGTTATTTTCCAGAAGGCGTGGGGAGCGAGTAGCTTTACGCGTGTCGGTTGTGGTAGTTATGGAAGTGGAGAGGTTGTCAGTGGTGTTATTGGGTGGGTAGGCCGTGGTAGAGGGGAGAGTGTGTACTGTGAAAGGAGGGTTAGAGATAGTGGGAGAGTAGGTGGTGGTCGTGGAAGCAGGGTTGGAGAGAGTAGAGTCCAGTAGGGAGAAGTTAGCAGTAGAGGAGGAGGGAATAGAGCTAGTAGATGGGGGGCGCTAGAGATAGTAGGGGAGGGGCAGATTATGAGATTTGAGAGGAGGGGGAGAGAGGTGATTGGGATGGCGAGGAAGGAGGGGTGAAAGGGGGAGAGGAGGGAACAGCAGGGAGAGGGTTGATCGTATTTACACCTGGTTGTGTATGGTGGAAGGGAGGGGGGGGTCGTGGTGGATTTTGGGGGGCTAGGATAGAGGGTGGTGTGGCCACGTTGCGTAGGTAGCAGCAGCAAATGTTCTTGTGAGGGGAAGAGGGGTGTGGGGACGAGGTGTGTAGTTGTGTCGTTGGATTGGGGACGCTGTATTGCCGCTACGGCTCCAGAGCAGGCCTTACTTAGGTAAGGGCATTTAGGGTTGAGGGCGACATGATCGCAGCTGCAGTTTGTACAGAGTGGTGAGGTGGATGTGCAGGTGGTGTAGTAGTGGCCCACTACACTACACCTTGAGCAGACCAGGTCTGCTTAGAAGTTTCGTGTCTCGTGTCTGGATTTGTAACACCAGTGGCACCGTGCGGGTTTTATGTTTAGCTGTGGCTCGATGTTATGTGGATGTGTTAGTTTGCCGCAGACCTTGATGCCTTGGTCTAGCAGCAGTGTTTTATTTGGTTCGTCGGACAGTGTAATTACTGCTGTGTTGCTGCAGTGTGTCCTGACACTCTATACAAAAGGGCCAGGACACACTGCAGCAACCCACAGCTGCAAAAACAATAAGACCTAATCACAAAGAAGTAGTCTCCGCCAATAACTATCTTGACGAATTCGTCAGGTAAACAAGCTGCTACAACAGTATCAAATAACAAGCAAGATTTTTTCACTAATGTATTACAATAGTCTCAAGAACAGAGTTTTTAAATTACTTTTTAAATTTATTTATTTCAGTCTCAAAATTGCTCATATTAATCTCAAATTGTTCTCTTTTTCTAAATTGTAATTTTATCAGAGGCATAAGCCCCTTTCTTTTACCTTACTCTTAACACCTTTACAATTTGCTAAGATGGTCAACTTGGTGCTACTTTACCAGCCGCAGCACAGCTGCTAATGCAGGTGCCCTTTCCTAACCTAAAGCATTCCTAGTTTGGACTCCGCTTTGCTCACTTCTCGGAAGAAGGACCCTAACTTGAGTTTGAAAGCTCAGAATAAACCCTTGAAGCTCATTCGTGTATTTTCTTTCTCTCAATATATATATATATATATATATATATATATATATATATATATATATATATATATATATATATATATGCCGTAGAATGGATCTCGACGATATACCATATATAACTATTCGTTAAGGGAACTTACTTAATTACTTTAGAGTGCGTGGATGTTTAGGCTGGCCGATATTATGTATCTTCGATATGCTTAAGAAGTGCAACTAAGCTCAAGGATAATAATATTGCTATCATTAATAAAATAGAGTTTTATTAATAATAACTATCAACAACACACAAAACGGAAAATATTGACATAAACAGAGAATGGAAAGGGTCGTGGGGAATTGAGCTAATCCGAGGATTACAAGATTTAAAAAGGTAAAACAAATATAAAGTTAAAGTGGGGGATGGTTCGCTAAACCATTTAAAGCACAGGATAGAGTTGACAAAAGGGTTAAATACTCAAAGGTAACGTTTGGCTTACGTAATTATACTTGTTGTGCAGAGGAAGGCGACGTGAAAGAATTTTCGGTCCGCTGGCGAGTTCCAGCCGAAGGGGGGGGGGATTAAATGATCCTGACGTGGCGTCTTGGGAATGAGAACCGTTTCTTGACGAATAGGCTTGAAGAACAATGGCTGTTCTACGTTGTTCTCTTCTGAACAACAGGGGGGCGATAACCGTCTCTTGTCTACGGGCTGGAGAACAATAGCTGTTCTAATGTTGTTCTCTTCTGAACAACAAGGGGGAAGGGTGAGAACCGTTTCTTGGCGAACGGGCTCAAACGAACAATGGCTGTTCTACGTTGTTCTCTTCTGAACAACAGGAGGGGGGGGTGAGAACCGTTTCTTGTCAACGGGCTCGAACGAACAATGGCCGTTCTAACGTTGTTCTCTTTCGGAACAACAGGGGAAGGGTGTGAATCGTTTCTTGGCGAACGGGCTTAAACGAACAATGGCTGTTCTACGTAGTTCTCTTTTGAACAACAGGTAGGGGTGAGACCCGTTTCTTGTCAACGGGCTCAAACGAAGAATGGCCGTTCTAACGTTGTTATCTTTCGGAACAACAGGGGAAGGGTGAGAACCGTTTCTTGGCGAACGGGCTCAAACGAACAATAGCTGTTCTACGTTGTTCTCTTCTGAACAACAGGGGGGAAGGGGGGAGACCGTTTCTTGTCAACGGGCTCGAACGAACAATGGCCGTTCTAACGTTGTTCTCTTTCGGAACAACAGGGGAAGGGTGAGAATCGTTTCTTGGCGAATGGGCTCAAACGAACAATGGCTGTTCTACGTAGTTCTCTTTTGAACAACAGGTAGGGGCGAGAACCGTTTCTTGTCAACGGGCTCGAACGAAGAATGGCCGTTCTAACGTTGTTCTCTTTCGGAACAACAGGGGAAGGGTGAGAACCGTTTCTTGGCGAACGGGCTCAAACGAACAATGGCTGTTCTACGTAGTTCTCTTCTGAACAACAGGGGGGGGGAGAACCGTTTCTTGTCAACGGGCTTAAACAAACAATGGCTGTTCTAACGTTGTTCTCTTTCTGAACAACAGGGGAAGCCTTGTGGACTTGGCGTCACGAAAGGCTCGAACCTTGGCACTCAAGGGATATTGTCCTCCTTCTGGACAAGTGATGGTGAATCTCGAGGTCGAGGTCCCTGGCGCACAAGGTGAGAGTAGGTCGTAGTGATGTTTCGCGACGAAAATCTGGATCTCCAATCTGATCTTAGTGGTAAAGTTTCCAAATATATAGTCAGGACATCCCCTTGGCGTGGGGGACAATCGAGTGGGAGCTTCGAGGGAATGCACAGCCGAGCCTGGGAACAATGCCTTATCTGCCCATAAGCCTAACTCAATCTGACGAGGTCGGTGCATGGGGCGACGGGGGAAGATAAACCTCCTTGTTTAAACATTGACTCAGGTGGCTGCGATAAGGCCCCAGGCTTCAAAGCGAAGATGCACGTGGGTAGCATCGTGGTTTTAAATAACATGTGATAGTGGTTGAAATTAACGCGGCCTCAACCCGTTCTATCACAATATATATATATATATATATATATATATATATATATATATATATATATATATATATATATATATATATATAATGTGTTTTGTTTATTTGAATACTGTATTTTTTAACAGCATGGTAAAATAGAGCTATGAATTTCACAATCCGAAGAATTTGGAGGGAACCAACTGACCACTCATGCAATTGTTTCTTTTGCGTGATGAACCCTTTCAAATGTCGAGCAAGCAAAAATACGCCTGGTATCATGTATCCAGACCTTAAGTTATCTATTGCGCCAGTGCCACACAATTCTGAGCTCCCCGTATCCACTCCTCCAGATATAGATCAGCAGTTTTTAGAAAAGAAAGGCAGTTAAGAAGAGGATGAAGTCATTGTTCCAGATTACACAGGTGAAACTGAGGAGAGAAACAGATACTACCCCACACCAAAAATATCTCAACGATCTTCAGTAGAGATCTTGTTCTCACAATGTCCAATGCTGAGTTTTTATCTTCGAGACTCAAGCAGTAGATTTGTTAGATGACAATTTGCAAATATCAGCTCATAAAAAGCGTCCACAAGTGTTTTTCAAGCTTTTATACACGTCAAAATGAGCTTTGCTCTTGTCACAATGTGACCGGTCTGTTGAGACAATCAGAATTACCTGTAACCACGACGAGTCACGCCTCTTCATTGACAGCTCGTCGAGGAGCCTCAAAGCAGTGCTGCTTCATAACGGGAATATGTATCCATCTCTTGACCTTGGTCACTCGGTCCAGCTCAAAGAGGAATACAGCAGTGTCACGATCTTGCTAGATGCATTGAAATATGGAGAGTATGGTTGCAAGGTTATAGGAGACTTCCAAATGGTGGCCTTCTTGATGGGTCTCTAAGGCCGCTTTACCAAGTTTCCTTGTTATATTTGCCTTTGGGACAGCAAAGCCACCTTGGCACACTACCATCAGCTAGATTGGCCAAAACGGAACGAGTTTAGTGTGGGGATAGACAACGTCAAATGGGAGCCTTTGTTGGACACCCGAAAAGTACTGTTTACTCCTCTGCACTTAAAATTAGGTCTTATGAAACAATTTGTCAGAGCTCTCGATAAGGATTCTACAGCTTTCAAGCCATTGCCTGGTCTGCTCATAATTTGGATGTCGTCTCTATATCAACTACCAGTTTTATTGTGGCCCACAAATTCTCTATTGGGTTAAAGTCTGGTGAATTCCCTGGTCAAGTTTCCAAACGTTTAAGGTTTTTTATCTAAGAACTATGTTATTGGCTTTGCTTTGTGACAAGGTGCTGCTGCTGAAAAATACAGTTATCAGCCTCAATTCAATCCCGAACTGTTGGGCAAAGTTGTTGATGAACCAAGTTTTGTTCCCATTTTGAGTTCATGGCAGTGTTCATGGGAAAAGTTGTTAATGCTCCAGTTCCATTAGTCGTGAAAGCGCACCCCTTTTATTTTTAAAACTAGGGATATTCCAAAAGCTACAAATAGGCGGAGAAGCGTTTTATTAGAGAATATCTCTTTTCCCGTCTTCAACAGTTCATTCTTTATTTCGCCTACAAAAGTTGAGCCTTTCCATAAAGTTTTCTCGGTGAAATGAGGCTTCTTTACATCCTTTCTCCACTTGAGACCATAGACGAAAATGGTCCGTCTCACTGCAACGCGATCTTGAGCGTCCTGAAGACTTCTTCATAGATGTGTAACCCTTCTTTACAAAGTCATTGATGATCCTAAAGATGATGCTCCTGATGCAATATCTCCATGCATTTCAGGCCGCTTTGGTGAAGAGCATGGATGGTTGCACGCTGTTCTTTGGAAAGAACAATTTCTAGAATTGAAGTACATTCAAACATTTACTTTTACAAAAAATATTTTAGGAAATAGATTATATTACACAACACATTCAGGTAACGCATATTTGCCATTATTTTACCCTTTTGATAAAATCTCAAAGCTCCAGAGACTGGTAATTGCCTCCTAAAGGAACACGACCAAAGCGCAATTTTTGATTCAGCAAAGAAATGCAGTTTTTTTGTTTGTTTTTTTAAATGCTAACAATTTAAATATTAGAATAACCAGGCAATGTCGTCGCTACTAAGATTAAAATTTGAAATTACAAAAAAGCAGCCATGGTTAAATTTTTCTAAATTTTCTGAACTTCGCCAATTATAATAATTTTAAAAATGAACTCTAAACTAAATTTCCCCCCTTTCAAAATATCACGTTGCTAAAATATAGTTATTTTAGAAGATATATAAAAATAAATTTTCTGAACTTCACCATTTGTAATTCTTTGGGTTTTGAAAATTTCACAAAATTTCGATACTTATATTTATTTCTGATCTTCACCTTTTTGATTTTTGATATCATAAAAGAATTATTAGAAATAACTTTGATAAAAAACATAAGTCATAACCAAACTAAAATAAAATTATTATTCAAATACTCAAATATATCACCTTCTTAAATTATAGAGTTAGTGATGATGATGATGATAAATTTATTATATATGTAATTTATTTTATTTTTATATATATATATTATATATATATATGTATATATTTTATATATTATTGTAATGTTTTAATTGATATCTGAAATACAAAACCTAACATCTATAATAACCTAGTAATATGCAGGGCATTTTTTGTTGCTTGCTATTTAAGCTTGTAATAAGTTATTTTAATTGTCTTGAGAGTTTAGAGTCACTATATATATATATATATATATATATATATATATATATATATATACAATATGTCCCCCTAGAAAAAAGATAACCGTACTTTGAATTTGTGTAACTAAAAACCTATTAGAGATTTCTGAGTCGTGCAAAACAAAACAAATTTATCAACTATTTATCTGTCGATTCTTGAAATTTCATTAAATTCCCTTTTACGATATTGATACACTAATGGGTTTAGTGGAGGCTAGCAAAATTATGTTTGCACAAGGAAATAAAATAATGAAACTTCGAAGTTTAAAATCAACAAATATATTTAAATCCATTTTTAACAAAAACACCTCTTCATATGAGTAATACAAATTCATTTTTTAATTTTCTTAGCATCGTTTACTTCCACATGTCCTCCATTTCTTTCCGAGCACAGTTGTGCCTTTGATGGCATTGATTGAACAACTTTTAGGATTAACTTGTGATTTTCCTTAAGTCTATTGACTTCACGTGTGATACTATCTCTTAACTGGTTGATGCTTTGTGGTAAAGTAGAATGCACTTTATTCTGTAGATATCCCCATAAGAAATAATCACACGGTGTTAGGTCAGGGGATCTTGAGGGCTATTCAATTGCATGATTAAGCGTGACAATGCGGTTGTCAAACGTTTCTCTTAGTTTTGTTCTTACAGCAAGCTGTCTATAAGCTGGTACGCTGTCCTGAATCCACCAAAGTCTATTGAATTAATTGACATGAATCTGGCGGAGTTTCCGGAAGATCCTTTCGTTGATCATGCTCAGGTAGGCAGCACCATTCAAGTTATTCTCGTAAAACAATGGGCTGACAAGATAGCCATTCCCGCATATTCCGATCCACAGAGACACTTTCTCTTGACAAATACGTGTGTCAAAGTTGAATGCTGGGGGGTGGTTCAGCGGCGCATATTGCCGAATGTTATGGCTATTTACCTTTCCATTCATGAAAAGGCTGCCTCGTCACACATGAAAATGTTTTCCAAGAAACGAGCAAGTTTATGGGGAGGCCATTCGACAAATTGTCTACAAGGAAAATTAGTTTCAAGAAGCTGGTGCTTGCATGCATCTTATAGGGATGCCATTTTAAGTCATGTTTATTAATGCGGTTAAATAATGACCCTAACAATTGTACCTCATTCTTTCTGACTGATACATGTCGATTTTGAAGAAGCGTCATCTGAACATTTTCGATATTTTTTGTTGTTTTTATGGTTCTCATACGACGCGAACGACCTTTATTTAAATTTAAGCATGTTCCTTCATGATGGTATTTGCGAACATTTTTCCAAATTGTGGGCTTGCTTGGTGGGTGCCTACCTGGAAAACGTTGTTCAAATGAATCTTGTAATTGTTTAATCCTGCCAGTCTTAATAAAGTTTGTGACTACAAATACGCGTTGATCTTTTTGTCAACTGCATGATTAAAAAGGTTCTACGAAAGTAAACTTTTACCCAGAAACGCTTTGATTTGCTTAGTAAGCAATAATGACAAGACCATACCACAGCGTGGCTGAAGAACCACTGTAAAATGGCTTAGGCTTTGCTTGAAGAATTGCACAGTGATCTAGGCTACCTAGGCTCCCTACGCTTCTCTTGAAAGTGCACGGTGGCCTAGCATTCCTAGGCTTCGTTTCATTATTTTACCTCCTTGCACAAACATATTTTTGATAGCCTCCACTAAACCAATTAGTGTATCAACATCAGAATAGGAAATTTAATGAAATTTCCAAAATCAACAGATAAATAGTTATTGAATAAAACACTTTTTGCAGGACCCAAAAATCTCCAATAGTGTTTGAGTTATACTAATTCAAAGTACGGTTAACTTTTTTCTGGGACACCCGGTATATACAAACCTGGCCAAAAGTATTAGGCCACCCCACTGTTTCTGGGTTCTGCTATCTCAATGTTAATGAAACTCGTGCACATGGTGGTTGATGTATGGTATATTTCATAATATAAATTAGTTTTAATATGTGGCTGACCCTCCTTTAGCCCTCAATTACTGCTTTTATAAGGTTAGGTATAGAATCAACTAGTTTCTTGCAGGTGCTAGGCGCAATCTTACTCCATTCTTCTTTATTTTTTTAGGACAAATGCTCTTCATTTTTAATTGTTGTGTTCTTAATAGCTTTACTAATTGTTCTTCATTAATTTTCGATCAGGGCATTAAGCTGGCCAGTCCATGGAAACAATACCCTGTATCTCAAACCTTTGACGAGTCTTCTTTGCTTTATAACATGGAGCGTTGCCCTGTTGAAAGATAATTGATGGCTCTAAAACATCCGATAACATGGAAACATACGTAGCTGAATTCATCCTTCCCTGACATAAAAACATTTTTCCTGGTCCTGTGGCAGACATGCTGGCCCACACCATGATAGAACCACCCCCATGTTTTACGGTTGGTACCAGACATTCAGCCTTAAATGCTTCCCTAACTCTACGATGCACGAAAGTTACACCAGATGTGCCGAAAACCTGAGTAAAAAACATGAACGTTAATACTACCCTTATTTTGGATATTTCTTATTTTGGGCGAATTAAATACATATTTTTCGTTTATATGTTGATTGAATACCTATACTATCTTACCTCATAGTTACTTTCATCAGAACATATGACTTTCGACCATTTCAAACTGGTCCAATTTGAGTTGTTTTTGGCCCACTGAAGACGTTTATTCATATTCGCCTCAGAAAACCATGGCCTCCTCCTGGCTTTACAGCATTTTAGACCATACTCTACAAGCCGTCTTCTAACAGTTCTGGTTAATATTTGTGATGTACCTGCCTCGTTGAAGTCCGCACAGAGCTGTGACGATGTTTTTCTCCTGCTTCTGAGCGACTGACAGATGATGGATCTGTCATTACGAGGCGTTGTAACCTTTTGTCTACCTGTTCTTTGCATTGTCTTCACATCTTTTGTTTCTCTGAAGCGCTTGAAGGTCGTTTACACGGCACATCGAGAACATTTCATCTTTTGACCAATTTGCCTTTGAGACATTACATCTTCATGATGAGCTACGATTTGACTTCGCTCAAACTCACTCAACTACCTCGTTTTAGGCATTTTACTTTTTATTAACTGTATCTACAACGTATTTTAGAATAAAACACTGGAATAATCAAGGAAAAATCAGTTAATTGTAGACGTTGGTTTTGCACATAATTGGTTACATACGTACAACACAGTATAAAAGCGGTAATTGAAGCTAAAGGAGGGTCAACTAGATATTAAAGTAATGTACATTGTGCAATATACCATACAGCACCATATACATGTGTTTCATTAATATTGATATAGCAGAACTCAAAAACACTGGGGTGGCCTAATACTTTTGGCCAAAGCTGTATATATATATATATATATATATATATATATATATATATATATATATATATATATGAGAATTTATATGTTTATCTCTTAAATTTATTTTTTAGTTTTACAATGGGGTTCAATAAATATTATCCTTATTAATTCTGCAAATATATATGTCCGTAGAAAATGCTATGATTAGTAAATTCCATGAATGGTAATGTAGTATTATCGTATATTAAAGGGTTTACATTGTAAATTATTTTTTTCGCAAAGGTTGAAACAAACTTAATTTAAAACGTGCAATAAAAAATTATTAAAAATTGGCAGAGACTCAGCTTACATGAAATTAAAAATGGGACACTTAGAAAACAAGATATTCTGACCAGGGTCGGGTGCTCTCACTTATTCTGATTTATTTACTTACGACCTTCAAAACTTTTAATAATTACCGGATTAAACACAGGACTACTTTGGCAATTATATCTATCGAAAGAGAATGTAAAATACATAAGGCTTTCGAATTTCGTTAGAATCGGCCGAATAGTTATGATATTATTGTCAAATAATTCCTCGGCTAATTTGGGAGTACTTTAGCAATTATATCATTCGAAAGGGAATGTACAACAACATCAATTTTTAAAATTACGTTAAAATCGCCGAATAGTTTATGATGTTATTGCCAATAATACCCCGGCAACATAATTCCAAGGCTAACTTTAGCAGGACCATTCCGATCATATCATTCGAAAGAGAATGTAAAACAACATAAGGGTTTCAAATTTCCTTAAAATCGGCCGAATGGTTATTATGGTATTGCCAAAACAAAATTATTACTGGGCTAACTTTGGGAGGACCTTGGAAATTATATCATTCGAAAAACAATGTAAAACAGCATAAGGGTTTCAAATTTTGTTAAAATGGGCCGAGTGTTTATGATTTTATAGCCAGAACAAAATAATTCCAGGGCTAATCTTGAGAGCACTTTGGCGATTATAACTTTCGAAAGAGAATGTAAAACGACATAAGGGTCTCAAATTTCGTTAGAATCGACAGAATAGATATACAAAAAGCAAAAAGGGGATCGACTGACTAAAATAGAGAGATATAGAGTAGCCCGCGACTAAAAAATGAAACTATTACTCCTAATAATGTCAATTTAACTATAAATTCTAGCCCAAGCTTGCTTAATCCTCGACATGACGGAGTGCATCAGGAGAGTAATATGAGTAGTTAATAAGAAATCGAAGGATACTTAACGAGCCTGATTGTTGCCACCTTTTTTCATAGAAAGAGAACAAGAATTTTCTGGAAAAAAAGGCAATACAGATACTCTCAAAATGTAGATAACCCAATATAAAATACAAGAATTTCAGCAATTTATGTTTTAATACGTCTTTAATTTTTTGTCCTGGTTTTAAGACCCGTGCAATTAAACTCTTGTTATGTCTGTTGTTTTAATCTCGCCCTTTCACTACATTTTTCAAATCCCTTCAACTCCATTGGCTCGAAAATTTATGAGTAATAATACAATTTATTGATATCTTTTGATCAAACGACTTTATATCTAGCTTTAACCTCGATTTTTTCTTATCAGTTTTCGTTAAAGAAGCAGAGCGATATTCAACAGGGATTTTAGTGATAGCCGTTTTCCTTTGAACCCTCAACATTTATTGCAGTATGAATTAGTTTAAGTTTGGTTATATTGCCCAAAAAGGCTTAATTGACCTGCATAGTCTCTTACTTTACCAACTATCTTTATGTATATTTGAAACATTTTCCATTTCTTTAACTTTGCCATTCTCCTAATGAAGCTATTAAAAGATTTCTGTGGATATTCCTAACGTTTATTTTCGCTTTTTTGTTAAAAAATTCTGATAAATCCTTTGTTTTGCTCTGTATCTCTTTTATTAGTTGATTCTTTCGACCTATTAGGTTCAGATATGTTGCTTCAGAGTTTTGCTAATCTGTAAACCTTTCAGTCTCGGATCTCATAACATGAGAAATTGAAACTCAATGAATATTTTCATTTATAATCCTCTTAAATTTGTCGTTCTAATTGCAAAGCTTTAAAGATTGTTTTGATTGTAATGGTACACATGGACTAAAATCTATATCCTAATTCTCACATTTACTCGAAATGAAGATGACATTTTATTATTATATTCATCAACCGAAAGCCAAAATCAAGTGAGGTCCCTCCTCTTGGAAGGTCTGAATAAAAGCATGATAAAGAAAGTAGTATATTTATGGCGAGGTTAAAAATGGTCGGAAGGTGCTTAGGATTAAAAGGAAGAGTAAGATTACTTTAACAAGAGTGAAAGGATCTTATCATTCACAAGATCCTCAACAAACTAAACAGTATCTCGCCATAACATTTGGTTACATTTCCTCCTCCCGGCCCCCGAGTCGAAATTAGAGAAGCCTGTTTCACTAGATTTACTCTAACTATGACGGGGCCTGGAGAAGTTTGTGCGTTTCCTGCTCGTTATGTCGAAGCATACATGTTTTCTAGGACAATATCCTCAACCTTTGTCCACTCGCAAGAAGATCGATGGTGTAGCACGGGGCGAAGCCCCCTACTACAACTGAAATCTTGAGCAAAAACATGACCTCCTCTTGCCAGTGCACTGTAAGGAAGTATCATGCTTTGTACCCGGTGAAGCAGCAAGTCCCACTGGCCTCAGCCACGCAAAAATAAACCGGAAACAGAATAAACCCAGACACTGGGTCTAGGTCTTGGGGAGGCTGATGCGTTTCTTTATTTATGCTGCAGTTCCAAAAGCTACATCTTCACTACTTCCATTGGCCACTTCGTCTCCCTCCATTTTCTCGTCTTTGGCTCCTTTTTCATTGCATGTCGAAGATGGTGACCCCGATCTTTCTAAGCTGGATGAGCCACTGTTACATGTCTACCACGCCATCGATAGGATTTGGTCTTGGATTCCCAATGAATAGTTGTGATACTTGTTTACTGCCCGTCTGGGTGGTATCGGCCAGGCAAGGTAGGCAGGGTCGCCCACTCGACTGATCCCGTGTTGGGGTCAAAGTAGGCGGACTGTGACAAAAATAAATTGCCATGAGCGATTAACTCTCTCTCAACTCTACAATTAAGCTTGTTGAAGAGGTTCTCCTCTCACAAACTCCGAACGATCAAAGGGCTTCTCCTTTATCCCTTTTGAAGCCGCCCTCCTCTCCCTCTGTGAGGCCTCCGAGGAAGGATGGGTCTGCTTCCGTTTCGTTTCGACAAGTGACTAGGGCAAGACCGGCCCCACCTTCGCTAGGGTGACCTTGGGCAGAGAGGCTAAAACAAACCTGTTGTCGTCCTGAGTGGAACTTCGATTAGTCAGGACCCTCATTTAGAGACTACCTTGTATTTTCAAACAGCCGTGGTTTAAATGCTTCTTTGTGGTTCGCTCAAGTGATAGCAGCATTTTGGCCAAAGGCCAAATACTGCATAAAACGATAGCATCAGGTAGGCGGATTGGTAGAGAGCAGAAGGTTACCCGTTTCTCGGACCGGAATCTTTTGCCAAATGCGATAGAGTATTGCAATCTATCCATTATTAATGCTCTTCTCACAATTAATGGCTCGCTGGTACAAGTAAGACGTCACTCTGCAATTCATTTCGTGAAAGGGGTCGTTTATGCGATGTAACTCGTAGACTACTCTTTAGACGACATCCCCGAAGAACTTACGACCCAAGGAACGTTAAAGTTCGAATGTGTGATGATAAAACAGGGAGGGGGGGCTTGAGAACCACACCTACACTTTTCGTCATTTTCGGTCATGAGAGTATCCATGAGTCGGTGCATTCAGGTTGGTATCGCTACCGCGTGCAAGCTTTCATTCCACTAAGGTAGAGTGGTACTACTGTCACTACTTCGGTAACAGGAATTGCTCTGAAGGGTGTACAATATCGTAGTTACCATAAGTGTGTGAATTACGAAGAGCCATATCTTGATTCTATAGAGAATGTGGCTGGTATCTCCTGGAGAAAGAGGTCTAGTTCTTCTAGACTAGGGACTGACTTTTTCCCCCCCAGTCTAAGGACTTGTCGTCTTTCGCCCTATGAAAGCTAGAACATCCAATGCCTAAAAAGTTAGACACGCACCCTCTGGTCCTGGTTTCTCTAGGCATACTAGCACAGTCGCTTCCGCGCCACTTCACTAATTTTCTGTAGGTTATACCCCATACTCCTTTCACGGTGCTGCTCTGATAGACCCGGTGCCTCAAAAGTCGTACGACCTACTTTTCTAAAACAAGTTCTTTCTACCTATACCCTCATTTGACCGTTCCCCGTAATGTAAAAGCGCAACGTGCCTCCACAGAATTGTAACACTCACAGGAGGCTACCCGCCGAAAGTGTACTTGATACAGTCCTCGATGGTTTTTAAGTCATTCTCCGGAAAAAAATACGGCAACAGTGAATTTTTTGCTCCTACCCTCCCAGCCAAGGCTGAATAAAGTGACTCGAGGTTCAGGGAGAAAAAGACTTGAATGACGAGAACAGCCTCCCAAATAAAAATACGAAAGCGACAGCACTTTCTACAGCAAAAAGGTCTGAGAAATTTTAATCCGAGAAGTTTACGGCCATTCCTGTGAGGATATTATTTTAAAGGTGGCCTGTGGATCTCCTCCGATCTAAGCCTAGAGAACATATTTCTTCAATGCATTTGAAGTAATATACTGGGTGTTTACCCCACCCAATTGGATGTGGCCGGGCATGAGGATGCGCGATTTATACCAGGACTGATTTTTAAGTTCCTCTTTCTACTATAAATAACTCCTTTTCGATAGGAGCAGTAGAAAGTATACTGTTATATCTGCATACATTTCATCAAGGCCATTTCTCCTCTTGGGATGTATGGGACGATCCCGGAAACCACCCGCCACAAGGGTCTGCTTACTTGCTTTTTTCAGACGCCCGTTAGATCGGAAGGAGGCTCAAGTAAACGTTAATACTCAATTTTCTGAATTTAAAAGAAAAAATAAATATATATATATATATATATATATATATATATATATATATATATCCCCACCATCTACATAGAAAAGAAAATTATACAGAAAAAATCTTATATACAGACCTTACGAACTCCCTCTCCCACTCAAATGCCGTTTTAGCCTAATTACAACTACAAGCGGCCTCGACATTGTGGCCATAAATTTGCCCCAGGGCGGTCTCTTTTACGCGTGATTAGGGTAAGTTTTCTCCCTCTTCTTGAGGGGGAAGCGGAGGAAGGAAATGGCTGGTGGCTAGCGTCTTGCTCGATCCATCTCTTCCTCGTTCTCATTCTTGCTAACTAGGGACCAAGGGGAAGGACGCTGTGATCTCTTAATCGCGCCACCCATGGAGGTCTCCCGGTTCTACACTCCCCGACTCCTGCCTTAGGAGCTAGAAAAGGGGAAAAAGAAATTACCCCCTGCTTGCTCCTTTATGGTGTTACATCTTCCTCTTCCCTAGCTCAAAAACACAAGACATTCACACCTATACACGCTTGGCGCTCTGTCCAGCTTCGCTTGTCTTCGTGCACTCGGAATCAAAAGTTTCAAAAAAGTCTTTTACTATGTATCTCCTTTCAATTATAATTCTATTACAGTATTAAACCTAGAGGCAGCTTTGTCCTCTATCCTCCATCGAAACCTGAAATAAAAGATTAGCATTAGAGTGGGCACTAGAGAGTTGAGGCGAAAAAATAAACAAACAAGGAAACCTCCACATCCCTCCCTTTTAAGTTCGCCTCATCTCACCGTGCCCCTAATCTCTACCAATTATCTCCTACCCTACTTCATTCTCTACTTACCCTCTAACAACCATTTCAAAATCTTCGTCATCACCCAATCATACTCTTTTGCACCCTCTCTTCTCCTATTAACAGGTCTTATTGACATCTAAGTCATGTGCCGTATGTCCTTTCTTCGTCATGAAAGTCAGTCTTCCCTTCGACATGCACTTCATCTACACACACATTTGACACTCACTGATCAATCTAACTCAAATCCTCGAAAAGCTTTTCTACTTCATCCATCAAATCTTCCTACTCTTTTATAGCATTCATTGAATCTTGATCCAATTGCACACTCATCTCATTTATACTCAATAACATAGACTCAGACTCATTCACTGGAAACTTGAAAATTCACCCACCTTACTTTTACCAAACTGTTCCTTCCATTCATCCTTTCTCGTGTACCTCCTCCTACGCTTTGCCCTTCAATGCTTAACTAGCACTAACTATTTCCTCTTTCAATCACTAGCAAAATCATTCACTCTTTTACAGTCTTCCATGCTTTCCAAATGATAATCCTTCATAGGGTGTCGCAACAAATATTCCGGAGGTTCACGCAACTTCCATAACTAATACTGATGCGCTCTATGTTCATCCAAACCTCCATCCTCTCTTTCACGCACGATCACTTAACTTAGCCCAATCGACCAAACTTTTTTCTTACCACAAAAAGACCTTTAAACTTCTCCTTCAATTTATTCACCTACAGCATCCATTTTATTTCGATCTCTTTCAGCACATTATCTCACACATAAATTTTAAAACCTTACATTCCCTCTTTTCCATAACTCACGA
Source organism: Ceratothoa steindachneri (assembly GCA_963969495.1). Taxonomy (NCBI): domain Eukaryota; kingdom Metazoa; phylum Arthropoda; class Malacostraca; order Isopoda; family Cymothoidae; genus Ceratothoa; species Ceratothoa steindachneri. The sequence goes on from OZ018330.1 coordinate 104,884,311, forward strand.
TCAATTTCAATAAGTGGCCTAACCATTCTGTCAAAATTCATCACATATTTACACGTTGATATTCTCGTCGCCTTATGTACCGTTATATTATATGACTAAAGTACTATCCCTAAACATTCATTCCATTCTCTCACATCTTTCACCATTAATCCTAGCATCGCACTCAAAGTTCATATTTTTCTTTCAGACAAGCCATTTGCCCTTGGTATATACGGCGTCGTTTGCAAATGATCAATCCCGCACTCACTCAACATCTCTTAAAAACCACGTCTTACAAACTCAGGTCCATTATCACTCAACATTTGCACTGGCTTAGACAAACATATTGGCAACAGTTTCTCACTCACAACTCTAGCAACAGTCACAGACGTTTTATTCTTCAAAGCCTGCTGCATAAATATTACTTGTTCTTGTGATCAACCATTACAACCATTCCTACATGACCTCACAAAATCATGCAAAGATAAGATACCCACTCGATTAGAATCATTTCAAAAGGATCTTTCATACACAATTTCAAAACAAGAGGACTTGCATACACTCTGTGATACTTTCCCTTCTGACACGTTCACAAGCAGTCGCAAGATCAACACTCATTTTCCTCAAAAATTAACTAAACACACGCTCTTTCATGCACTCCCACAGCTTCTTCTTTCCCATATGTCCAAACCTCTCGTGCACGATTTTACTATCCCAATGGTACCAGAAATTGAGAATACTGGAACATACACATCCTCCTCTCTATTCTTCGTACGAAATAAATCACATCCTTACATAACACAAAGTTTTGAGCAAACCTTTTAAACTCTTTCAATATACTACCCCATTCTTCAACAGGCACATTCGTTAATACACTATCTCTCAGCTCACACACCATCGGACATGACTCTTGCATACTTCCAATATCGTCTTCCGTCAATAGCTCTTAATTCATATTAACGCTTTTACTCCTGCAAATCTAGCTGCACATACAAGTTTACTCTGCATGTTTACCACAACCATACCATCTTTCATCAGGCACTAATTTCCTACATCCCCTGAAATCGCATTCCTTTACAAGAAGGAACTCTCCAGCAAAAATCAATAATGTAGCTCACTCTCCCATAACACGACAAATTCATGCATTACATTTTCCAACTTTTCTATACTTACTCTCAATCTCACCTCTTCCCATGCTATCACGTTTCCTTCTCTTAACCAATAAATCGTGATTGTAACGCCTCGCCTTAGATATATTGTACCAACTCAGCTTTTCTACATTCCTCATCACTTTAGCATTCACAAAAGAAATTTGCGCACCGATATCAACTATTCCACAATACATTTTCCAATTTATTGTTAACAAAATATGCACACTCTTTCCAATATCATGTTCACACGCCACACGCAATTTTCATATCCTCAACCAAGAACTCAGCAGCACCCTCATCATCATCATCATCATCTTTATCATAAGCAAGCGCAGAATCCTTGGGTACTTCATTCACAGACTTCCCTACATAATTCTTCTTCTCAATTAATCAATTATAATGTACCACAATCAGACATTGTAAATGCAGCTCACAAACACTATCTCTGTTCACCCCCTCATTACGATACATCACAGTCTTTTCTCCTCCATAATGCACACGCACACATTAAACACCTTACTTACAACCACTAAAACCTCCTCCTTGTTCACATCACCCATACCTAATTGATCAGGTCTCTTACACGCTCCTTCCATAACAATTCACACCCTCAGTTACCATAACTTCTAATCGATCCTTAGCCAAGTTTTGCAAGCCACAAAGCACGCTCTCAAACATGGAATTGCCACCACCCTCACATCTCTTCCCAACAGTTAATCCTATCGGCAAATATTCGGGATTTATTCCTACAATCACACTTTCATTTGCACTACCAGGTAATCTCGACATCAATTCTGCAACTTTATTCCTCTCACCTGGTATATACTTCACCACAAATCAAAATCACACAAATCTTTCATTATCCTTGCAAGCCTGGTATCAAACATCCTCATACCCTGCAAATATACTAAAGGCTGATGATTCGTTATCACTACAGATTTTACTCCATACAAAATAGGTCTCAGCGATTTCAAACAAAATCATAATGTAGCCAATTCTCTCTCGATCGTTGAATATGCACGCTCTGTCGCACTAAAAGCTTCCTTTTCACTCCACTTTCAAACTGATCCTGCATTAAACATCCACCCATAGAATAACCACTTGCAACCGTATACACCTCAAGCATCTAGCATTCTCTCTATATTCAGGATACGCAAGCTCTAAAGCTTTCACCACTAATGCTTTCAACTTATCAAATGCTACATTCATCGACTCATTCCATTTAATGACGGTACTCTTCTTTTTTCCTTTCTATTCACTCAAGAGTTTCATTACGCCTGAACAATCTTCCATAAACTTTCTTCTAAATTCAACCAGACCAAGGAATCTATGCAACTCTCTAACAGTATTCAGCTTGGAAAATCTCTCACATTTTTATAAATTTTTCAGATTTTCGCAACCCTGTTGCACTCACCATATGTCCCAAAATTTCGACTTCTTCTGCAAACCACACACATTTGGACAGCTTAACTTTTATTTACTCCCATTTCTTCCAAATATCGTAGTACATCATTGCAATTCATAAAAAAAGAGATGTAAGCGATTGGGATATAGTACAAATAATTATTAGGATCGGCTTTTTTCACTCACTAATTTATTTATTGTTTTTTATCAGAATGACATCCAAAAACAGGTGCACACTCTTACTCACAAATCCAATCAAAATCACATTCATCGCACGCTGGAAAGCAGCCAGGGCATTTGCCAATCCAAAACTCAAGTTTCGGAATTGGTAACGCCTCTTAGCGGTCGAGAACGCTGTTCGCGGACGGCTTTCCTCGGCCACAGGCATCTGATAATACCCACACACCAAATCCTTTTTTTAAACACTTTCATTCCATGCATACCATACATACATTCAGACACTACATACATAGGAAACTTATCTTTCAACGTTCTTTCAATCACTTTACGATAATCAATAAAAATTCGTAAACTTCCATAGGCCTTCCTTATATGCACAACCGGGGAATCCCACCTACTTTCACTGGGTTCAATCACACCTATCTTCTTGTCTAACTCTTATTAATGCTTCCCTATCTCTTAAGCAGTTGTGGGGAGGAAATGACGAGGCTGTTGGTATATGAGCATGCCATTTGTCAACACTATATTAAATTACGGTAAACGAGAATTACATAAATATTCATCTCCCTGGCTCAAGACCCCCCCCCCCACCCTCCCACAATAACCTGTAAATCTTCTGCTTCTCGCATTCACTCAGCCCTCCTCCCAATTTCAATTTAGCAACTAACTCTTCATACTTCCAATCTTCCGACGACACTCTCCCAGCAAACATGCTCGCATTTCAAAATTCACCACCGCATTCAATGTACCCAACTTATCTTTCATAAGCAAGGAAACACTCGTACACAATCTCTCGGATCCTCAAGATTAATCACGCCATCAAAAACATCTACAACCCTTCTTACCTTATATTTCGCACTATCGCCGTTCAAAATAAACATATTCTCATCGTCCTCGCATATTCTTATGGATGGACTCCATCCAACCTTCACACTAGACACTCTATCATTTTTCAATGTTACATTCTGAATAACAATCACATCCAATGCCTTCATCAAATTCACTCTTACTTTCCCATGCGGATTCACATACAATTAGGACATCAAGCTTTCATTCCTCTTACATTCTATCATCCCCTGCTCCGGATCTATCAACATAACATTGTCTTTCAGAAGGTTATACCCTTACAACATAGCATACTTCTTATTCGCACCATCTACCACAAAAAAAAACTAATCCTCTATCATTTGAACAGTTCCAACTAACACCTTCTCTTTAAATCTGGCGACAATTGGCACCTCTTCCTTTCCTAATCCAACCAAACTACAGTCACTCTCATAAGTCCCATTAACATTCATGCATTCAAATGCTTCTCGAAATACCACATTCACCTGAGAACGTGTATCTATCAATGCAGGTATATCTCGCCCTCCACTTTTAACTATCACACACATACATTTATTCTCTCTTTTGCCATAATACACTCCACATCTCAAGAAACCTTCTTTCACTTTTATCACATTCAATATCCCCACACCAGAGGGTTTCACAGAAAGGATCCTCTCACTTTTCAGTTTTTCAGATTTGTATTTTCCCCAGAAGTCACAGGATTCGTTCTCTCATTTGCCCCACTTGACTTTTCTGATCTTACAATTTGACAGAACCTTGTCAGGTAACCAACTACACCACACCTCTCACCCACTCTCCTTGGGCTAGCACACATTTTCGCATATGGTCCCGTCTGTCCAGTTTCCATATACTCGTTGCCCATTTACATTCTCTCTTCTACCTTCAGTGGAGATTCGAGCAAAAGGTCTCATCTTCCCACAATGGTAGCCCCGGATCATTCGGGCATTCTGGCAATCCTTAATAAGTTGGCCTGATTGACCACAGCCAAAACAGGTCTTCGCTACCAGGCGACATTCTGCTCTCACTTGGCCAACCTTGATACACTCCCAACACCGCATATATTGATTCATATGTCCATCCACTCTGCTTACATTCCGGTTCCCTTCATTTATATGATTACTACCTGTAAAGTTTCTCTCAGTACCAGTCATGCTATTATTATCCCTATTTCTCACCACACTAGCACTTCTACTCTGCAACTGCTCCCGACCCATATTAACCCTTTTTGCTCCTTTAAATCTTCTTCTTGACCATAGTATTTCTACAAAAACTTTGCGATGACTTCCTCTGGACTTGACATCAATGCCTCTTGTACGATTGGAACACAAGTACACCATTTTTATGTTTCCTTCCTTCTACCTTCAAACTCGCAATCTTCTATGATTTCCAAAATATCTTCTTCCATCCATCGCATTTTTTCCTTCCTTCTTGCATTTACTTATTGACATACACTACTAGGGACTGTACTCAAAAATTTCTCATTAAATTTGTGGAAGAAAAAGGAGAGATAAAAGAAATTCTTTTATTCTCTACCCACCTTCTCCAATACCTCAGTTCTCCGTTACCTTCCCTTCCCTTGACTTCCCTAGTTTGCCGTTGACCGTCTGGCCCCAAGCAATTCGCGCAAGGGCAAAACGCCATTGTCGCAGACGAATTTAGTCGGCCTCCCGTCCAGTTTGCAGTGCTGCATTTATCTTCCCCATATACTGCGAAAATTAAAACAATAAAAATACCATTAAGGGGGCATCGCGACTTCCCGCTATGGACCATTATCGCGACTCAAGGCAATTAAGGAAGTCTGTTGACGATGAATCTCTCTCCCCGTCTAGATAATTTCGGAGTAAATATTTAGTACTTCAGAGTTCACAGGCAGATTGTGTCTAAGGCCGCCGCCCAGTACGTTAGCCGTTAACGTCTTCGTTAGTCGAGCGGAAATCAACTACATTCTCGTCCAGAGAAGGATTGAGTGATTTTCGAAGAGACAAGGAAGAGCTAGTCGTCACTAAATGTGGTTCGTGGAGATAGTTTTAGGCGCGCTTCAACTCTTCTCACCCCGTTTTCGGATTTTAAGGATCGGAAAAGAAGCGTCTCGTGAGACGTCCACAATTTCAAGGTCGAATTTACTTCCTTGGTCCTACTCAGCGCACATCAAATTAAAAGGGATTTAACCCGCGCTTAGTCACGCTCCTTCCACCTTTAACGCGTCGAACCTCAAGGATCCCCTTTGCTCTAGAACTTGCATAATTGTAAGATAATTTAATAATTAATTATCCCTCGGTTCAAACTTAATTGATACTGTCAATCATCTAAGCCGTTAACCGTCAAAATTTAATTGCATTGCCATTTAACTTGCCGTATATGTGTAGGTAATCTTTAGTCCTATTAAAGTATAATTTTGTAGCCGAGTTTGAATATTCCTTAGCCTAGCAATTGTGTATTTAAAGCACGCTTAGATCATCCTTAAGTGAAGCCTTAATTTCGGTCGGCCAATAGGCCAGTGTGCGTATAACAGCGTACACCTGGTCATACAAGGACTCACACACACTCACATATATATATATATATATATATATATATATATATATAACTGGCATCAAGTCTTTGGGTTTGTAAAAGATTCCACCCTACCTGATCTTTTGTTATTTCCTTAAAGATCATTATTTCCACTCTATACAGTTGTAAGTGTCAAGAATATTGAACTAAAAATAATAAGACAATTTTCTTTTAATAGGCAATTACAATTTTTTTTAGTTGAGCGTATTTACGTGGGTCAAGATACCACTAATTAAATAGCAAGAATAGCCACCAAATTTTGGTTTTGCTGTGGTAAAATTACTAGAAGACTCAGTCCTGAGCCAGGTTTTCTCATTAGTTATTTTCTTTTTCTGGTTTGCCTAATTAATTGGAACCTTTAGTAATTTTTTTTTAATTGTTAATATCAAATAAGTTAGATTTGTAAGGAAGAGCCTCACTTGATCTGGTAAGCTTTCTCTTTTGCCGAAAGACGAATGCAGCATATTCAGGATGTCTTAGTTCGATCGTTTTCATAAGCAGAGACAGATCCTAGGACTATCGTTAGAGGATTTAATCGATTACGTTCAAGAGGAAGAACGAAATGAACGGGCAGAAAGGAAAGAACAAGCACAGAAAGAAGAGGAAGAAAGACAGACAGAAGCAGAAGAAAGGAAAGAACAAACACAGAGAGAAGCAGAAGAGAGGGAACAAATAAGACAGCGCCAGAGAGAATTAAGCCGTTATCATGTTGAAATGACTTCTGTGGAATCACGTAACCATCAGCCACAATCACCGTCGTTAAAACTCACCGCGTATAGAGATGGAGAAGATTTTTATTCTTATCCGAGCCACGTTGAAAAACTTTACGAAGTCAACAATTGGGATTTAGTATCAGATGGAGTTACCCGTCTACTCCCCCTCTTAAACACTCGTCTGTGTAAAATCTTCATTTCTCTCCTCTCGGAAGCAACTCTGAATTATTCAGCCTTAAAAACAGAGCTCTTCTCTGCTATAAATATGAATCCGGAGTTCTATCGGGTTAGATTCCGCTCGGCTACCATACAGCTGGGACAAACGTTTAAGCAATTTGGTTCACCTTTCACCGCAATTTACAGTTTTGGCTGGACTCCTAACAAGTGACTAATGACTAGGAGTCATTAGTCGACTTTACTTTAAGGGATCAACTCATGACTGCTCTTCCCCGAGAATTGAAGGCCTTCGTAACTGATAGAAGAGCTTCTTCGTTTAAAGAGTGTAGAGGAAGCCGACCTTGATTCCTCCAGCCACAACCTGTATCCCAAGGAGATCAAGAAGAGTCAGCACCCGCCCCCCAAACATAAGTTTAGGCCTAATAAGTTCCATGCTAAGAATAATGGTAGCTTCGCTATGATTCAGGCGCCCCATTAACCCAAGCCTCATCCTCAGCATAAACAAAAAGACGTAAAACCGCTAACATTTCCTTCTGCACCGTTTCACTACCCACGTAAACTCATCGTATGCTTTACGTGTGGCACCCCTGGTCACCTTAGTTATAATTGCACCCAGAACTTGCAGCTAAGGACCACCTCTAAGTAACAGGCCCAACGGGTAACCGCTTCTCTTCCTCGTAACTCTTCTGCCTCATCATCGCAGTCGCTACCTGCTCCCTCTCACTTGGAACAACAGGTAAATTTCCTGTTCAATAAGAGATACTCCGGTCGTCTCAAGTTTGAGAACAGCACGATAAATGGGTGCCGAGTGTCGACCCTTGTAAGAGACACAGGTCGCACATGCATAGTAGTCTCGGACAAGGTGTTGCCCCCAGTAAGTCCCTAGTATAAGAGATTTGCGATTGTTCAGGACGATCGTGCCACTAAGTTCCATGTGGTAACGTGCTGCATTCAGTGTTAGTATTTCACAGGATGGGCCGATGTAGTCGCCGTCCCGATAAAGTTTTGCTCTGTTCTTATAAGACAGAGCGCGCTGCTCTCCCCAAAAACCATCGCGCAACCAGTGATCACCAGGGCCCAAGCTGCAAAATATACCGTTCCCCCGGTACCTTTAACGTCCTTTTCAACCCCGGACAGATCAAAACGAACTGCCCTTCTTTGCAACCCCTGTAGGAGAATGCCAGAAAAAAGGAGCCTGAAACCGTTCGAGGGAATAGAATAATTGAGTACATAGAAAAAGATTCGTTTCTACATCGATCTTTTGTAGGACCAGATAACGCCCCGGTCACTACCCTGTTTGTACCCAAGATGTATGTACGTCAAGTTCTGCAGATGACTCATGACAGCTTAATGACTCGGCATTTCAGCAATAATAAGATGGCCCAGCGCGTTTTCAAATATTTCTTTCGGCCAGGCGCTGCCAAAGAAATATCCGATTTTTGCAAGTCCTGTGACATCTGCCAAAAGCTCACCGCCAAAGGTCGCGTTTCCCCCGCTTTCTTCAGAAGACCCCAATAGTATCTGAACCCTTCTTTAGGGTCGCGATCGATTTAATAAGGCCCTCTTCGTCCCTCATCTAGTGAGGGACATTCCTATATTTTAACCCTCGTAGATTGCGCTACTTGTTTCCCAGATGCGGTCCCCTTGAAGAACATTTATAGTATTCGTGTGTTGAGGCGTTGATTTCTATTTGTCTGCGAGTAGGAATCCCGAAGGAGATTCTATCGGACAGAGGCCATCAATTCACTTCATAATTGATGGAGTATGTAGGAAAGCTCCTGCTGGTCAAACCCCTTTTCTCCACCCTTTATCACACCGCCTCAAATGGGATAGCGAGAAATTAAACGGGACTCTCAAATCAGTTCTCAAGAAATTGTGCTACGCCCAACAGCGAGAATGTCACCGCTTTCTCCCCGTGACTTTATTTGTGTGTAGAGAAATCCTACACCGAACGCTCAGATTTGCCCCGTTCGAGCTATTGTACAGACGAAACATCCTAGGGCCGATGAGCATCCTAAAAGAATTATAGTCAAACCCCAAGTTTTATGAGGAGATTAAGTCCTCCTACGCTTATGTGTTGGATTTATGTACTCGACTAGAAAACTGTACAGACCTCACCTTCAAGAATATTGAGGTGAATTTGGAAAAATACAGAACATATTTTGACTTCAAATCTAAAGCACGGAAATTCGAAGTAGGCAACGTAGTACTATTTCTGTTTGCCTCTGAGTCAAATAAGCTCCTATCTCAGTGAAAAGGACCCTTTTCAGTAGTAGAACCCCGAGGCCCGGTCGACTACTTAATTCAGATCCCCACAGGTAATAAAATGTTACACGTCAACCTGTTAAATAGGTACCACCGACGTGCGGGCGTTAATAATGTGGTAGCTTTAGACGAATAACTCGTCTTAGGGGCAACTTAACCGGTTGGACCGTTTTGTCTCGCTCAAACGGTCTACCTGGAGGCAGACGACGAATACCATTTGCCGTCTGTCTCTTCCCCCCAACCGGACTCAGCCCCAGAGCTCAATTTTGACCTCCGTCTCCGACACATCGATGAGACTCAATTGGCGAGTCTACTAAGTGAATTCTCGGACGTAGTCTCCGAAATCCCAGGTTGTTTAACCCAATTCACTAATGAGATTGCTTGAAAAACGCAAGAACCAGTAGGAACTAAGCCTTACCCTATTCCCTTTCATTTACACCGCGCGTTTAACGCCGATGTAGAAAATTTGGTCAGGATGAGGATCATCGAGCCTTCCTCATTTGAATTTTGTGCCCTTAATTGTGATGGTCAGCAAAGTCAATAAATCATTTAGGATGTGCGTCAATTTTCGCAAATGAAATTCACTCACCAAGTTCGATGCCGAGCCCATACCTTTGATTAATCAAAACCTACATCTTTTCCGAGATGCAAAATTCATCTCCAAAATTGATCTTTGTAAGGCCTACCATCAGATTCTGCTTTCCGAATCTTGTAAGCGCTTTACAGCTTTTGCTACAGAGAAAGACTTAATGCAGTTTACCCGTATCCCCTTTGGTTTGGTAACTGCGTGTGGAAACTACAATCGAATGATATGTCGAATTGTAGATGGCCTAGTCTGCGGAACCTTTTATTTTGACAACGTTTATGTTGCTACCCGTACATGGGAACAGCACGTAGAGTCCTTTCGCGCCTTGTTAATCCGTTTGCGCGCACACGGACGCACAATAGGCCCGTCGAAGTGTCATTTCGCATATGATACGATTAAATATCTTGGTTTTTAAGATCGGAAATAACCAGATTGCCCCCTAAGCCGACAAAGTTAAGCCATAGCTAAAATGCCGCCTCCCCGGACGGAGACGCAGCTGCAGTCATTTCTGAGTTCTGCTTCATCCTAACGGAGCTTAGTTCCCAATTTCGCCACTATACTGTCACCCCCTTAATGATATGTTAAAGAAAGCGAGATCTGATCCTGTCAATTGAAGTCCCCCGCGGTGTCTAGATTTAACCAGCTGAAGGAGAAGCTGATCTCTGCTCCTATTTTGAGACTCCCGAATCCGAACAAAAAGTTTGGGATTCCTACTGATGCCTCTCGTGATGGTATAGGTTGTGCCCTTATGTAGTATAAAAACGATGGAAGTGGATATCTCGTTGCGCATGCGAGCAGGAAGCTGTCTGCCGAGAAGAAGGCTTACGCTACCATTGAATTCGAGACGTTAGCTATAGTATGGTAATTCAACATTTTAGAATGTACCTTATAGGAACCCAATTCGTAATTGAGAGTGAGCATAAGCCATTGTCGTACCTTGGTAATTTCAAGAGGCAAAATGTCAACCAGTGCGATGGAGTCTGTTGTTGGTCATGGAATATCGATTCCGTATTGTGTATATTAAGGGTAATCAAAATTGTTTAGCGGATAGTTTAACAAAATCCTCAAGAAGGTCCTATTTCCATAAATTAAAGAATCCATTAGCGTATCTCATTGTAAATATGTTTGTTGATTTGTTTTATATATAGGTTAATTGTTTGAAGTGTTGTGTAATAATTTCCTGTTTGTAGTGTGTCTTTAGTAATGGTTCATTTTTTAACTTTAATTTAGATACTCAATGTGTTGTATGGCTTAATTTTAATTCTGTTTTTTTTTATTGTACCTGTGTATAGTCTGAAATAATTATTATTATTTGCTAACCCCGCTCATGTACGAATTTTTTTTGTATCTCGTTTCACTAATTCAATTTTTATAGCATCTCCCCCTTTAAGAAAAATTAGTTCGAGACATTTTTTTCGCACCAGATTTGTGGGGAAAAAAAATGTCTTTCTGAAAACAGGGGAGTGTGGAAGAATAAGGGGAGAGAAAAGGAATTTTTTTTCTCGCTTCCCACCTTCTCCGTCATCTCCCCCCCCCCCTTCCCCTGCCGACTTCTCCAGTTCGTCGTTGACCGTTTGCCACACCAATTTGCGCGAGGGCCAAAAGATATTGTTGCAGACAAATTAAATCGGCCTTACGTCACGTTCGTAGCGCTGCATTTATCTGCCCTATATACTGTGGAAATTAAAACAATGGAAAGACCATTCAGAGAAAATCGCGACTTCCCGCAATGGACACTTATCGAGACTCAAGCCAATTAAGGAAGTATGTTAGCGATGAATCTCTCTTCCCTTCTAGATAACTTTGGAGTATATATTCGATACTTAGGAGTTAACAGGCAGATTGTGTCTGAAGCCACCGTCCAGTACGTTAACAGTTAACGTCTTCGTTAGTCGAGAGCGAATCGACTACATTCTCGTCCAGAGAAGAATTGAGTGATTCTTCTTTGGAAGAGTTATTCTTCAATCAATGTTGTTCGTGGAGATATTTTTAGGCGCGTTTCAACCCTTCTCACCATGTTTTCGGATATTAAGGATCGGAAAAGCCAACCCAAAGCATCCTCCGTTTGCCTCTTAAGGATAAGAGGCACCATCTTCAATTTCCCTAAGTTGAATAGAGTGTCTGGTGTCTACGCCCACAAGCTCAAGATAGATCTTACCTTCCTGGTCCTACTCGCCGCACATCAAGTTAAAAGAGATCTAACCCCTGCTTCGTCACACTCCTCCCACCTTTACGCCGCGAACCTCAAGGATCCCCTTTACTCTAGAACTTGCATAATTGTAATATCATTTATTAATTAATTATCCCTTGTTTCAAACTTAATTAATAGTGTCAATCTTCTTAGCCGTAAACTGTCAATATTCAATTGCATTGCCATTTAACTTGCCCTATATGTGTATGTAATCTTTAGTCCTATTAATGTATATTTTTGTAGTCGTGTTTGAATATTCCTTGGCCTAGCAATTGTATATTTAAAGCACTCTTAGAGCCATCTCCTGGAGGAGCCTTAATTTCAGTCGGCCAGTAGGCTAGTGTGCGTATAACAGCGTACACCTGGTCATACCGTGACAAACTTCTTGTATCATTTACCTCATCATCCTCAAACATCTTCCTTGCTACAGTCGCAAGCCTATGGGCAAGCAAATGAATTATTTCATTTTAACTCATTTTCACTTCCTCAAACTCATTTGTCTTCCGATATATCACATCAGCTTTCACTCTCTTCACCTGATTCGCAATGTGCTCCTTCGTTACCTCGTAACCTCGTTCACTTACGCACACAAACTGACTATTTTTCCCAAACTTTTCCATTGAATAACTTTCATACTCCTTGAAAAATTCCTTAACTTCCATCGGCCCATACACACTAAACTTACTAACTGTCGTAGAATAGGGTCGAGTTCAACTCTTCCTGCGTTTCTCAGCCGAGATAGATGAAGGCTATGTGCGTAGGAGATTTATATATAGACAGAGTACGAATTAACCGAATTTTAGGTTGGCCAAATAGTCGGCTATCTTGTAGGTTCCGGGAGAATAGAAAAACTGGAACAAAAATAACTTTACTAATATGCAAATTAATATTCTTTTTACGAAGGTTAAAAGTAGTTTTTGAAACAAGCTATATAACACCTTAGACCTATACGAGTCTCAGCGACTTAAAGGCGGGTGGGACTTGGCGAGGAAGGTCGCTGTACACACAAACGAACAATGCCGACAGAAAGGGTCGTTCAAATGACCTTGAGCGTACACGAAGCAGACAATGGAGGCTCACACTGGGGGAGGATAGTAGAGAGAGGACTTGCACAGGAGAGTTGCGCGTTGCTGTTACTTCGAAGATTTGGTCCGAGGGAGTAATCCTTGCCTTGGCGCAAAGTTCAAATAATAGTCTCTTGATAATGAGTACTAACGGGATGAATTTAGAACTTGCCTTCAGGTTAAGAAAACACCGAGTCGAGACTGTGTTCAAGGAGTGGGTAACAACGAGTACGGGGTAGACTCACGCGAATTTAACTAGAATTCGCGGGGCTTGAGGAGTACTGCAAAGAATTGTGCAGAGTCCAACGGGACGCGAATAGCCTGGTACGAAAAGGGAACTGCAGATGGCTGGTACTAACGAGGGCGGGCAGACAGCGTATACTGACGGGCGGGAGGGCGGTGGATACCAACGGGGCGAGCAGGCGGCGGATAATGTCTTCCGACTTTGGCGCCGGAGGAGTTAGAGTGGGGGGGGCGAATGAGGTTCCCCCCCCCCTCCGTCCGAAAGGGGGGGTGTTCCAGGATCAACGCATCGGGAAGCGAGGGTAGTCTTGCCCTAGTAGCACGATTGAGGGAAGGTTCCTAAGCTGGTGAGGGGAAACTTTGTCCGATTCCTAATGGGACCTTTTCGGGCTCTCAAGCTTGTCGCGGCTTTCTGCGATGGCGGGCTTTCAGGCCATCCCGGCCTCTCATGATTTTGCACTTTCATTAGCGCAGACGAAAAGGGTCGACCAGGTGTCTGTTCTCTCTCTCTCTCTCTCTCTCTCTCTCTCTCTCTCTCTCTCTCTCTCTCTCTCTCTCTCTCTCTCTCTCTCTCTCTCTCTCTCTCTCTCTCTCTCTCTCTCTCTCTCTCTTCTCTCTCTCTCTCTGATCTCTGACACTCACCTTCGGGGCATCTCTTATTCAAACACTCCTGTGCACTTCCACCTCATTTCTACTTTCACTTCCTCGCTTTCTCTATCACACTCAGTTCCGTCACTTCTATTGATACTACAGAACAGAGAATCTATACCCTTTGATTTCTTCTGTACTATTCTGTCTCTCTTCCACTTCTTAGGAATCTTCTTTCCTTTTTTACTGATTGGTGACTTATCTATATCGGATGGTACTCGTACTATGTCCTTTTCTGATCTTTCCTTCTTTCTGACCCCTCCTGATACTGGAGTTGAGGCCCTTCTTGCACCAATTACACTCTGTTCATCAATTCTCTCTTCTCTCAATCTTGCCCAATTCTCCATTTTGATTTCCAGTTGTGCACACATTTTTTCTCAATCTGTCTTTCATTATGGCTGATTCTCTTTTCCACCCTAAAATCCATTTCCCTCATTTTCTTTTACAAACAGTCATTCTCCTCTCTCAGCTGCACATTCTCACAGTCATTCTGACGCCACACATCCCCCAATCGTTTCAAATTCAATTCCATACTATCAAACCACTCACTTTCCTTTTTTTTTTACTTTTATATTTTATTTTATTCCTCCTTCAAGGGTAAATAATTTGGACGACAATAATTGTACCCAAATCTAACAACAGTGAATGTAAATGGGCAACGAGTAGGTGGTATAGGATTTTTCAAAGGATTGCTCGCAACGCACCATATCAATGACTTTTTTCTTCAGGACGCAACGCGCCGTACCGATAAATTGTCTTTCGCACTGAAATTTTTATCTATGCCTATTATTTACTAAAATACCAACGAGGTTGATTTTAAAAATTCAGTTAATATATGTAAGTACATGGAAGTTAACTCTTCAGGCCTTGATGACATTTATGGAGTTTGCGAAGATAAGGATGAATTTTATTGTATATTCAGTCGCGAAAATTCGTTTTGAATGAAAAAGTGAAATGTGTTTAACATTTCATAATTTACTCGACCACAGTGGCGGCGAAAGCATTTAACCAGCACAGAAAACATGAAATATTTCACCCTTAAAACCCCACGCTAAGAAAATAGAAGACCCCGGTAGCGTCGGAGAAAAAAGTTAAAAAACAAATCAAACATCCTTATATCAAAAGACTTATAAGTAATTGATTTGAAAAAGGCAAAATAAATCTAAATGAGATGGTACGTCATGATTTGACTCAAGAAAAAACACGGTTAGGAATCCAATATAATTTTCTATAGGCCTAAAACCATAAAAGGACCAATTGGTGTGAACGGGGGTTGTACGCTCAGGACCTTTTGTTCCGAGTGGCGCTTAAAGAGTTAAATATTTGTGGGACACTGTCGCACAAATCTACCCTTAATTTTGAAAGTAAAGGTAGGTCCGTCACCATTACTAAACGTTAAGTATATGGTAAATGTCCTCTATTAGAAATATATATGTTAAGATTAAAGTATAAGGAATGAAAATGTGTTCAACTTATGTGCCTATTTTTCTTGCGCAGGGTTTCTTGTTACCTGTTTGAGGTTCTTTTAACGTTTGAACATACTGTATACATATATTTCAGAAATTGCGTAGAAGCTTTAAGTTTATGTAAAATATGGTCAGTTTTAAGGGTTATAAGTTACGTATCTCAAAAAACCCCAAGAAATAACATCATCAAGCTAATTTAGACCACCACGCTGAAAGTTACTAGTTTAGGGGTATTTTTTTCGCTTCTGTCCTCTCTCGAGAGATAGAATACGACAAAAAAAATATCTCAAGGGGAAATTTTGAAAATTATCGTTGGAAAGTCAATTGTAAGTGTAGTCTGGAATTTACCCCAAGATAATATGTAATCAGTAAAAAACACTTTAAATTTAAAACTAGTCAAGTGGTTAAATTCTAATCGGAAATAGTTGAATAAGATTTTTGCATATATAATAGTTTTTAAAATAACCAAGAAATAACATCAATTAATCCTTCGTGCCCATTTTCCATATCTAAAAACCATTTCTTGAGCTACGGTAGACAATTGTTATAGGGAAATGTAATAGATTTAACCTATATCTTCCAACAAATGTTAAGAGACCATCATTCGGTTAAAAAGAAATAGTAGGCTAATACCAATTTTGTCTTTAAATTTTGAAAAAATATAGTTTAATTGGCATCGGTCAAAGAAGAGTCATCTGGGCCAGTGGAAACGCTGTTGTATACCATAATTGAATAAGTAATTTGTGTGGGTGCTTTTAAATAGAAATGGCTTATAAACACTTTTGCTCAACGACAAGAGGAAAATAAATTAAATGGCATAACTGATGAAACAAGGATAAATTGTCTATGAAAACAGATTTGTAATCGAGACCTAGAGGGAAGGAGGCTTGTAAGATCTACAAAGAAAGTGAATACAGGATGATGGAAAACGATCAAACTACAAAATGGCCTCTGTTCTTGGTTAAAATGAGTCAAAACCTAATGTTAAAATATTAATTTCCTGCTTATCTTTGTCCAAACTTTAAAATAACACTCTTAACTGGGTTGATTGAGGTTTTAATTGTTTGTATTCTATCCAGAATATTGTCCCTGGTTGCTTTCTTTAATAGTAGCATCCCGGATCTGTTCACCTATAATTTTTCTCCATGATTCGTCTATTTTTCTTTTGTCTGTTTTTCATGCATCTTTCTCCCTCAGATTTGAATCGAATATATTAAACATATCATTAAAACTCTCCCTAAAAGTTATAAACCACTAAAGTTGCTTTGCCTTTCTGGCATCTTCTTTTCTTCTTCTTTACTCAGAGAGAAAGACGAAAAGACTTCGTGCTGAGCAAGAGTTTCAGGAATTAAATCATCCAGTGTTAGCTCTGCGCCACTTCACTTGCCGCCTTTGTTTGAATTTAATCCCTTAATTGATTTTTCTGAGATAACTTTGTAAAGACTGGACAAAGTTATTGGGTTGACCGTGGTCGCTTATCAAAAGGTAGAGGTTTGCCAAAATGATGTTTTGCTTAATTAAACCTAATGAAGTCGCACTTGTGTCCAATCTTCTGTGGCGGAAGCATTGGCCTTTTGATAATGGACTTCTTTTGAGATGGATCTGGGGCGGATATAAAGAGTAATTCTCATTTGAAATTGTTTTCGTCCCTTCAAAAATTAGTCCTGGGCTTTTGGCTCTAGTAACCATATTCCTTTACGAGTTATTGGCTGATCAGGCTCATCTCAATTTTATTGTGTACATTAGTACCCAGTAATTATGATAGGTGGATTTATAGTCTTGTTAACTGCCAGATCAATGAGTCTTGAGTCCTGCTAATTGGTCTTAAGTTAGTCAAGAAATTACAAATCACGAAATTTTTTCCGTCCTACCGACGACTATAGGGGTAGGTAAATGGCATCACTCTGAATCCACCCGCATCACTCGTTTCTTAGTTGAAGCCAGTGGCCATGGAGGATCGATCGGCCAGTGGTTGACGTCTGGTCAGTGTGGTTGTACCAATGATAGGTGCCTTCTAGCAACTCGGCTGTCCTAAGGCTTTGGAGATAGACGGACGCGATTTGATGTTGGATTGCGCTCACCAGTATACATTGCTTTAAAAGCTGCGTACTGAACGTTGATTCGAGAAGGTAAGTATAAATTTTAATAACCTCTAATCCTTGAGCAATCCAAGGGGTACTTATATGTACTAAAAAGGCTAAGAACAGTGGAACTCCGAAATTCACTTGTGCATTCTGCTGTTGCCTAACGATTGAATCTATGCTGTGTACATGCTGCCAGACCGAAATATTGGACTCCATTAGCTCGTTCAGACATCATAGGCCAAATCTTCTCACTCCATTGGACTTAGAAATTTCGTTTATATTCTTTCTTTTGACTGTTTTCGCAACGCCCACAGAATAGAATGTTCGAATTGAAGACGATACGTATACCCTCGCCACCCAATTACTGGTGCTGAATATCAAAGAAATTATCACAGAACGTCCTCTGATCACTATACCGAAGAAGATATGTAAAGTGAGCAGTGACCAAAAAAAGCTCCTCTGGTATGGTTTATTTATGTGATTTTTAACGCCCTCTTTCTCACTTAGGTCTATGCAGACGAAGGAGCGATGGAAAAAAAGTAAATGAATAAAAAGGAGTAAAAAGATTAGGAATGAAAATGACTGCTGTGATAAACTTCTTTAACCATGGGCAAGTAAATCCCAAAGAGTTGCGTTCCATGCAGTCGAAAAATCTCTCCCTCCCAATAGTTTCTCAGTTGATTTCTAGGACTGAGTATCCTTATCCCATTTTCACTTCCCCTCTCTACGTTATAATATTTCATCCCTTACCCCTGACTCTAGTCTCGTGTCTCTGGCATTAGGTTTTTATTTCTGTAAGCTATCGCGTCCTCTTACGTTTAAGATGACATGCTCTACCTCCCCTTAATGTATTTCCACCTGGCCTCTGCTTTAAACCTCCCTGTACTTATCCCTCAGCTGATCAGTGTCTTTTATTCTTCTCTTTCCTCTGAAATGGTCCCTTTTTCGTTCAAACCAAATGCAGTTCGCCAGCTTCTGAAAAACTGACTCTGGACCACGAACTCTATGCTAACCTCCGCCCTAACTCTCAATTTCGTTTCTTCTCTAATGTTTTTGAAAGGGTTTTTTCGGCTAGAGATGCGATCGCATGTGATCTTGTGGACTGGAAAGTATTCAGTTTCGATTTACGGATAAGCATAGCACTGAAAGTGCTCTACTATATATTACTGACCATCTTCGTGGCAAGGCCGACGATTTTCAACCGCCCATCCTGATACTTTTTGACCTATCAGCTGCATTTGACCCCCTATTTCACGATTGTCTCGTTTTTAGCCTCCACAAATTTGTGGATGTTTCTGGTACTGCACCATATTAATTCCTTTCGTATTCTCCATATTTGTAAGGATGTTTCTGGGCATACGAGTATACTTTATTGTTTCCATCAAGGCTCTTATATCGATCTACTATTATTTCGATTCTACCTTCTTCGTTTCGGAATTCTCCGAAGTCGCATGGATCTCTCTTTCCATTTCTATGGTACTGCTACTCATATGACTCGCTATAGAGCTCTAGATTCCTCCATAAATCTTGATTGCTACTAATTCTAAAATATGATAGTCAATTGTCTTATAATATCACGACTCTCTTGTCTGTTGGTCAGCTATCCAATTATTCCGTGTCAGAGAGAGAGAGAGGGAGAGAGAGATTCACACAGATCTTCAAACGGCATCTTTCGGTAAACTTCCGGACCGATAATGAAGTGAGACGTGTCTAGCTAGGACCCGGAATCCAAATCAGCGAGAGGGCGCTAAGCCTTTAATCACCGCGTCTTGAACCGGAGTGGGACTCAGCTCCGACGGCAAACAAAATCGCCTTCCTCGAAGACTTATATATTACCCAGTGGCAGAAACGAGCAAACTAGTATTCGACCACGAGGCAGGCACTGCTCACGCAGTATCCAAGCAGTAAATAGTAATTACGAGGATTCATTGGAACCAGCCTAAGGACACACGCGCTCCTTTATACGCCCATACGCGACTTCCTGTTACTCCAAGGACTTGCAGGCAAGAAAACAGTTGTTCAGAACTACGGTCATCAAGGAGGTAAGGACTCATTTTGGAATATGCGCTTCGGTCCTTGCGCGGCAAGGATACTCCCTCGAACCGCCACTCGAGGCATCTTCCTCCTTCGTGGAAAATTGCAAGCTTATTGGCGTTTTCTCAATCACCGTCAAAGAGGGGTGACGCTTTCCAATTACGAATATTCACTCCTAATCTCCTTCCGTTTTTGCTCGAGTAAAAATTGTGCTACTCATAGCACGTGCCGAAGCATTTTATTGTAAATTAATTCCTTTGGTGAACGATTAGTTTCCTATAGTGTATAAATTATTGTTAAATTCTGTTATTTGTGTGTATAATAGCAAAGATTATTTTTGTTTCTCTTGTTTAAATCCCAGAACCACATAAAAAGCCATTGATCTATTTTTTAAGTCGGCTAACGGAATAAACGATATGGAATATCCCTCATTGTTAAAAGGGACTTTACCCCGCGTCTAGATCGGGCAAGTGAAGGCCAGTGAAATCTACCTTACCTACAACATAATATATATATATATATATATATATATATATATATATATATATATATATATATATATATATATATATATATATTATGTTGTAGGTAAATAAACTGGTGTCAGGTTATTAAGGGTCGTTGAAAGGTTTTTATTGAAAGGTTGTTAAGATTGTGGTCTGGATATCAAGGAAACAATAATTTTCTTGGTAAACTATTTGCAAATTTAGATACACGATCCCGGTAAATATTTAAAGTTAATTACTTTGCGATTATTATGACTCTAAATCACTATTTTATTTCCCAAGCGGAATATTATATCTGTTCTTTTGGCCCCGTATAATCAACCTTATTGTATCTGTCAGATTTGTTTGACGCATCAAGCGGTAGTCGTCGAGGCTTCTTCGCCTAAATCAAAGAATTGGCATCGTGCAAATTAAGCGTTCTTTTTGTTTGTGTTTGCTACTGGGTCACGTAAAATCCATTGGCACTTCCGTCAGTGCTTTTAAGTGCGTTAAGTGAAACACAGTTTAATTCGGATTTGACAAGCCTGCTGCATCCTCTTGTTGTGTGTGCGTTAATTTTTTTTAAGTGCAAACAGGTGAGACATCATGTCTTCGTTCGAAATATGTAAGGCATAAGGAGAATCTCTCGGTTAACCTGGCATGGACCTAATGTCCTTTATCAAGGAAGAAGAGAGAGCAGCAAAAGAAGAAAGGAGAGAAAGAGAAAGAGAAGAGAAAGAAAGAGAAGAGAAAGAAAGAGAATGAGAATAAAATAAAGAGAAAGAGAAGAGCGGAAAGAAAGGGAGAGAATTCGTTTGCACGAATTAGAGATGACAAGGGCGAGGAACGAAACTCTATTCGTCACTTCGGGGGCAAGGAATCCAGCAACCAGCATCTATAACCTGCCTATCTTCAAAGTTGGGGAAGACTTCGTTTCATATTTAACCCACTTCGAGAAGATTCTATATGTTCGGGTACAAATAGAAACAGACGCTTAGCTAAATTGTTGCTCCTTCTGAACACCTACCTGAGGGAAATTTTTATTTTCCTACCCTCAAAGGGCAACAATTGATTATTTATCGTTGTCGTGGAATAGCCAGACTTATATATATATATATATATATATATATATATATATATATATATATATATAAATATATATAGAGAGAGAGAGAGGCACTTTGGGATTTTGCAGGGTCCTTTTAAAACAAATATTTCAGAGTGCAAGTTGGCCAAAGATTAACAGGTAGCTGGTACGCCGTGGGGTTGCAAAAGAAAGACAATGACAAAAATATATCTTTACTAACAACAAAAATTATATTTATATTAATACAAATATTAGGTTTAAAGGGAATGGTCGTGAGTACGGGGTTAAAGGTTCACACGAGATGCTTGCAGGTTAATTAAGGGATTAAAGAGGTCAGATTCAGTTTGCTGATTTAAAGGAGGATTTTAAACCGTGGGGTTCCAAAAAATAATGGAGCAATGGGGTAAGCCAGATTCAAGATCAATCTTTAGGCGGCAACGGTTACGATCACCTTACGTGCTCGCTGCCGAAAAGGGGCTAATTGGGGTACGATGAATGCGAAGGAAGAAGTCCGGTTACTTCTTGCATCAGATGAGGGAGCACTTGTCGAGCCTTCGGAGTTAGGAATCCTCGTCAGATACTTGCCGATTGACTTTGGAAGAGTTCATTGAAGTCGATACTTGCCGATTGACCCTGGAAGAGTTCACGGATGGGGATACTTGCCTATTGACTATGGAAGAGTTCACAAATGGGGATACTTGCCGATTGACAATGGCAGAGTTCACGGATCGATTTAGCCTTCGACTCGAATCGAAATCGCCGCGGAGTAGGTGGAAAGTCTAAGAGTGTTGCTCTTTAAACTCAGTCGAAGGGTCATATAGGCGCCTGGTGAGGTGGCTCCAGACGCACGTGCGATTTGGGAGAAAAGTCGGCGACCCCTACAAGGAAAGGGAGAATTGTGATAACGTTGTTTGGAATGTCCAACGGATTTCAATCTTCGGGGGCGAAGGCCAGAATGTTCGCGGAGCGGTGGCCGTGGGAGACGATGAAATCCGTCCCTAGGCAAATACAGCTGGGGCCCGGGTTCAGCCATGCTTTCACAGCTCCATGTGGTGATCTCAGGATCCACGTGGGTACAGAAGGGCACGTAATCGTCATTCGACCTCATTCTAATACATCCCTCCCAGCTAAAAAGATGGCACTTTCGAAGTTGGGGGAGAAAGGTGACTCATCCTAGGTCGAAGACTTGGGGAATCGGAATCTTTCACGTGAGTGGTCACGGGGTAAACGGAAAAGAAAAAAAGGAATTCTTGACCTGACGTCGAGCAGGTGAACAAGCTAATTCTACCCGACTGCGTGTACATCTGAAGGAAGAAGAAAATTAATTATTTACGATTATAAGAGCAGTAGGGGGACATAATTAACAAAAATGAAAATAATATTTATACACTAAGCTATACAAAGCTAAAAAAAAAATAATAAATTCGATATTCAATGATACATTTTACATAAATGACAGAAGGATTACGGTGGTACATATACACATATTTTGGCGCCAGACTCGGCTTCTAAATACTAATTTTATATATATAAGGGCAATGTGCGTCATAGACGTACATATCGAGAAAAATAAGGACATAAACAGAAATAATTGAGTATAAGCTAATCTCTAGCTGGTGGTTATAATAATTACAAGATAGACAAATGGTTATGAAGCAATTACAATTAAATTTAGCTGGTATAGAGCTCGCTAATTAATTTTGCTTTTTCGAACAAGTGAAGGTTTTGGTCAATTGAAAGAATCGGTCAGCATCGAAAACGGTCACGGAATTTAATTTGCGAAAATCTATACACATGCGGTAAGAGTTATTTGGTTTCCGTACGATAACTATTGGGGAACAATAATTTGACGTGGAGGGTTCAATGATATGAGGGTTGAGCAGATTGTTAACCTCGGCGTTAAAGGCATTTCTTAGATGAATTGGAAGGGGGTAAGGTCTCGAACGAACGGGTTTCGATATGATTTGTCCCTTCTGAAGGGGGGCCGGTTTACCACACCGTTTCGCCGTGGTTCTCTGGCAGATGTCACAGGATGGGCAGTATTCCGAAATGTCAACTACAGCACCAGGCCAGTAGAAATACCGGAAAATCCTCTGACCAATTTTATCGTGGCTGAAGTGGCTAGAAAACACACTATCGTGTGCATTTTTTAGAACCAGGGGGACAAGCCAACGGGGAAAACAGAGGGTGTGAGTCTCGGGGCTTGCGCCATCCGAGCAAGCGCGATATAGCAAGATTCATTTCACGATATAAGGGGCTGTCTTCTTACCGCGGACCGAATCCTGCTCTAGGCTCCGATATTTTTCCTACAGGGAAAAGGGATTTGAAACTCCTTATATCTATGAGCGAATTCTTTGCTCATAGAGCCACTTAAATCCGAATTTAAGGGAGTTTCAAGGGCAGCGGGAATCTGGGATTCCTTCTCTGCCTGGGCTCTCGTGATAACAGGCTGCGCCACGGGGTTCGACGAGACCTGCGGGCACTGTCCTACTAAAATGGAACAGAATTGGATAGGGGCTGTCACGACTTCAGCGCATCCGGAAACGTACTGACACTCCAAGTTACAGTTTACAATGGGGAAGCGGTTTGCGCATCCAAAGTAGTCACGGACTACAGCAAACTTTTTGTGGTCGGGAGCCACCGGGGGAAGAAGTTCATTCGATACCATGATGCAAGTACCCCTGGTATCGCGGACGAGGGTGAAGACTCGGCACCCATTAACGCTTCCGTTTTCAAATTTAATATTTCTTGGAGAATTCTTGTCGAGGAGGAAATTTACAGGGTGCCCTGGGGCACTGGGATACGAGATTGGATCTGGGGATTCTGGTTGTGATGGAGAGGAAGCGGGACTAGCATTCACTTGGTAACTTGGGGAATGGGATTACCACGAAGTTCGGAATTTTGGGGGTAATTTGGCCGCGTGTGGCCTTCGACACCGCACGCAAAACATATAATTGGCCTACGGGGAAAAGTTGATGCCGGGGGATTAGTTATAAGGGGCTTGACTTCACGGAGTTCCGATGGAGGAAAACTTCTGGGCTTAAAGGGGACCGTAATCTTGGCGAATTTTGGGGAGTTCTTTAGAGATCACCGCGAGTTATTACATTTATTCTTTAGGGATGAAGGGGGAGGCTTTTTATTTTCCTTAGGGTATAAGTTACGGCTCGCCGCATAGATATCTGCCTCTTCTATGCACTCTTTGAAGGAGTTTCACCATCGATCCTTCACAAAGGAGCGGATCTCTGGTATCTCTGGTAGGGGACTTTCGATGCGTCTGACCAAAAATTAAAAGTTCGAGAAAGGGTATATCTAAAACGACAGAAGGTCATATTTGGCTGGATGCGGGCGTTGCTAATTTGGCGCGATAGGAGTCAGGCGTCATATTGTACGCCGCGAGAAGTTGAGATTTGAGGGAGAAGTAATCCACCGTAGCTTCCGAGGGAAGCGATACGCATAGGTCTCGGAGTGGCGAGCTTAGGATGTTGAATAAGCTTAGCCACACCGTCCGTCTCGATGTTCCAATGATTAACTTCAAAAGTTTTCTCGAAGTGAATGAGAAAAGTTC
The DNA here is from genome assembly GCA_963969495.1 of Ceratothoa steindachneri. Classification (NCBI taxonomy): domain Eukaryota; kingdom Metazoa; phylum Arthropoda; class Malacostraca; order Isopoda; family Cymothoidae; genus Ceratothoa; species Ceratothoa steindachneri. The sequence continues at coordinate 104,909,035 of OZ018330.1, forward strand.
CCAAGTCCTCTCCTTCTTTGAACGTGGGGAGTTTAACGGAGGCGGATTGAGGGGCTCCTGCATGGAAATTTATTGAAAGGGTTTCGAGCCGATCACCATTTAATTCTAATTCATATTGGCGAATTCTCTGGCGCTCTTCGCTCTCTCTATCTCTAATCTCTTTTTGTTCAGTTAATTCTCTAATCTCTTTTTTGTTCAGCTCTCTCTTTTCTCTCGTCTTCCTGTATATCAGTGACAAGGTCTTTGGCACTTAAACCGAGGGATTCTCTTTGGAGTTTAAATCTCTCAAACGACGACATTTTGTTCGTAACGCGGGGCGTACGTTGTCCGATAAATGGGGTTTAATGGGCCGTCAGCATGGGACGGAGGAATCTTGGCTCACAAATTACTGACACACGGAGGAATATGCTTGTTTAAACGCGGAAGCTTTGCTATTCAAATACTCACACTAATATAATACATAATTAAACAATTAAATGAAGAAAAAATAATGGAGTCTTCGTGAGATGAGAAGGGCTCAAACTCTACTAATCCGTGCGGGATTAAAGTGACCGTGGCAGAAATTCTGTCACCTAACAAAATTTTCCCTTTAAAAGGGTGTCGGTGCAAACACATATACAAACACGAAGCGATAAATAAATATGGCAGGGTTGTTTCCTGTTTTGTTTTGTCTTTGCAACTGAAACGGTACTCAGCTTTGAAAATTACGATAAAGTTAAAGGGTTGCCTTTAAAAAAATCTCTCCAAAGACCTTTTAAAAACCCTGACACACCTGATCACCAGATTTTGTAATAGAGTAATGTATATATATATATATATATATATATATATATATATATATATATATATATATATATATATATATATATGTATATGTCGTAGAATAGCCAGACTTTATATATGTATATATATATATATATATATATATATATATGGAAAAATATCCAAGACAAATTGGTGCGATTAAGGTAATGGCAAAATTAGACAACTGCTCTGCTTCAGGTCCAGCAGGTGATCCTATCCTCCTTGAACTGGAAGACAACACTTAGGGATGACCTGGGTCATCCCTAAGTGTTGTCTTCCAGTTCAAGGAGGATAGGATCACCTGCTGGACCTGAAGCAGAGCAGTTGTCTAATTTTGCCATTACCTTAACCGGGCTGATGGATGGGTCATCCCTAAGTGTTGTCTTCCAGTTCAAGGAGGATAGGATCACCTGCTGGACCTGAAGCAGAGCAGTTGTCTAATTTTGCCATTACCTTAACCGCACCATATATATATATATATATATATATATATATATACGTAGGTACTTTGAGCCTTGGGGCTGAAGTTGGTTGAAGAGCGTTAGTGAAGGGAGAAATTGTATGAGTTCAGTGTGGATGGTATATTATTAACTTTGTGGGGTACTTTCAAAACAAATATTTTAGAGTGCAAGTTTGCCAAAGATTAACAGGTAGATAGTAAGCGGTGGGGTTGCAAAAGAAAGACAATGACGAAAATATATCTTTACTAACATTAAAAATAATATTTATATTTACACAAAAATTGGGTTTAAAGGGAATAGTCGCGGACACGGGGTTAAAGGTCCACACGATATACAGGTAGGTTAATTAATCGATTAAAAAGGAGCAATGAGGTAAGCCAGATTCAAGATCAATCTGCTGGCGGCAACAGTTACGATTACCTTACGTGCTCGCTGCCGCAAAGGAGCCAATTGGAAGTAAGATGAATGCGACGGAAGAAGTCAGGTTACTTCTTGCTTCAGATGAGGGAGCACTTTTCGAGCCTTTGGAGTTTGGAATCCACGTCAGATACTTGCCGATTGGTTATGGCAGAGTACACCGATCGATTTAGCCTTCGACTCGAATCGAAATCGTCGCGGGGGGGAAGGGAAAGAATGTCCTTCTTCTCGTTCGTCGGAGTAGGTGGGAAGTCTAACAGTGCTGCTCTCTAAGCTCAGTCGAAGGGCTATATAGGCGCTGGTGAGGTGGCTCCAGACGCGCGTGCGATTTGGGGGAAAAGTCGGTGACCCCTTCTGGAAAAAATGGGAATTGTGATAACGCTGTTTGGAATGTCCAACGGATTTCAATCTCCGGGCGGAAGGCCAGAATGTTTGCGAAGAGGTGGCCGTGGGAGATGATGCAATCGGTCCCTAAGAAAATACAGCTGGGGCGTGATAATGGCGTAGACTGCCTCCTTGCCTGGGTTCAGCCATGCTTTTACAGCTCCATGCGGTGATTTCAGGATCTAAGAAGGTACAGAAGGGCACGTGGTCGCCATTTGACCTCATTCTGCCACAATCGTTGAAGGTCGAGCTACTTGCCGCTCATAATATGACCCCATATTTTTATCGTGTGAAGTTCAGGCAGTGCAGAATTCAGCCCAATCAAACCTTCAGACAATTCGGGCACACATTACAAGGGCACCTTAATTTATTGCTTGACGCATCAAAAGTGCCCCATGACTCAGATGCTATGATCGATTTTACTCTTAAGGACCAATTTTTGGCAACACTTCTATCAGAAATTCGATTGTTCGTCAAGGACAGAAGATGTATTTTTTTCAACAAGTGCATAGAAGAGGTTGACGTCTATGCAGCCAGACACAATTGCTACCCTCCAAAAAGAAAGAAAGTTCAAACATCTTCTCTCAAATCGAAGGTAAATAAGCATAAATCCTTTTATCACAACAAGAAAGATTTTGTCATGATGACAGGTCATTCTAAGCAGAAGCCTGTTCGAGCACCTGTCAAACGAGAAGTCCAGCCTTTTTTCTCTAATCCCCCTTTCGCCAGCGTTCCCAAGGATGACAATTGTGTATTATCCCGGCGGAATCGAAGGTCATGTGAAAACAAATTGCCCTCAAAACTCTCACTTGAGGAATAACTATTTCCACCAGGCGCACCAGGTGATTTCCACCCCTTCCTAGACCCCGTCTCAACTGGAAACTCCTCTCTTTGAACGAACTAGGTACCGCTGGCCACCAGGTGAACTTTTTGTCCAACAAAAGCACTCCTGGGGCCTTTAATTCGAGACTGGTACAGTAAATGGCTAAGGTATCTCTACCTTAGCTCGAGATAGCGGTTGCACATGTATCATAGTCTGGGTTAAACTACTCCCACCTGTAGCTCCTGATTACGATCGTTTCGCTATCGTTCATGATTAACTGGGACGCGTTAATCGGTTTCCCATCGTTATGTGTCATATTGACTGCGCCTACTTCACTGGCTGGGCCGAAGTAGTGGCAGCCCCAATCAAGTTTTGTGCCGTTCTGATTGGGCAGAGCCCCAAAGTTTCTTCACCCCCGGTAGCTCAACCCGTGATTACCCGCTCACAAGCTAAGAAGGATTCGGAAGCACCTACACCCATTGGTATCACATTTGCTTTAAAATATAGCAATATCGTAAATGAGTACTTTCCTAATAAACAGAAAAAGTGTGAATCCCTTCGTTCTCTGTAGAATAAGGTCCAAAATAAGGCGCAAGAGTCCATTAGAGGTGGTAAATTAATTTTATTCATGGTTAAAGATAACCTCCTCTACCACATATCCTCTGAGAGAGATCCCACCGAGTCTCAAGCATTATGTATTGCTCGCTCTCATGTGCAACTTAGTTTACAAACCGCATATGACAGACTTTTCTCGGGTCACTTCAGTCACACGAAGACTGCACAACGATTTTTTAAGTACTTTTATTGGCTCGGGGCATCGGAAGAAATTCTTCGCTATAGTGCATCATGCGACATATGCCAGAAAACTGCCCATTAAGGGGCGAGTTAAGCCGGCCCACTTGCAGAGGTTCCCAGTAATCTCAGAACCTTTCCCCTGAGTGATAATCGACTTGGTTGAACCAATCCAACTATCATCTAGTTAGGGCCATATATATGTCCTCACTCTGGTCGATTTTGCCACTTGGTTCCTTAAGGCTTTCCCCCTCAAGAAGATTGACAGCATTTCGTGTGCCGAAGCTCTAATCTCCATATTTTCCTACGTTGGATTACCGAAGGAAATATTGTCTGACCGACTGTAAATTATACAAGATCGCAAGCCCAAAGGAATTGGCTCCTGCCACAGTCGTTACGTAGGCCAAACTGGCTTACAACTCAAATGCCGGATCACAAAACACTTAGGTTTGTCTCATAGGACTGGTATTCCGATACATTTTCCATATTATCTTCACCCTTAACTTCTCTCGATTTGAAAATCTTAAATTCACTGTACATCAATAAAATAAATCCAAACCTAAATGTGTACATGCATTCAGTGACACCAGATGTGTTCTATTTAGGATATTTTGGGTTTTTTTAATTAGAATTCAACTTTATAAATTGTTGTCTTTTCAAAAAAATATATGTTCTGTTTTTACTAAATACATCTGGTAGCACTGGCATGCAATGCGGCTGGGTACACCAGTTGCTTACTTGCGGTGAGAGCATTAGTTTAATCTACTCGACAATCAAGTTACACAACCCTTTTATGTGTTGGATACATGTTTATATTAATCAAACTAATTAACTCAAATTCTATTTTGTTCTCCTAGATTTTTGTGAGCTGATACATACATATCTCTACAATGGCCTCAGGCCCTTCAAAACAGCGAGGATGCAACATCAAAACAAATTCATTCTTCTACGTGTGGGGAGGGGGGGGGGTCACGAGAGTTTCACAGCGCCGACACTTACTTTCCTCCTGAGAAAAGCTTATATTTTTATTTTGACTCTAAAATTGGAGATCAGGACAAATCCTGGGCCCAACATATCTGTTGTAAACCCTGCTAAAATGGACTAACTGCATGGTTTAACGGCAAGAAAGCAGCTTTCAACTCTGATATCCCGATTGTCTGGAGAGAACAACAAAGCCATGCAGATCAAAATTATTTTGGTCTAACAAAAAACTGGTTTAAATGCTTGTTCTAGAAAAAAAGATAAAATATTTTAACCTTTTATCTGCTATGAGACCTGTTTCGACTTAGATTATCTCCCTGTCCCTGCACTTCAAGCAAATAAGGATCTTCTCCTTCGTCAGATGAAGAAGATCCTGCCGAAGTCATCGATTCTGAAGACAATATCTCTGTTTATTCATCAGAAAGTGGAAATGATCCCAACTGGATCAAGCAGGAAGAGCTGAATGACCTTGCCCGTGATTTGTATCTATCTAAGCAGCATTTAGAGGTCCTGGCATCCCAGTTTAAGCAGTGGAACCTGGTCAAAGTAGATGTAACGATCACCATTTTCAGGACACATAAATGTCTCTGGTTTGTTCACCCTCATGGAAAAAACATCCTCAGTACTCTCTTTCTTTCTACCTATCTTAATTTGTTTTAACAATTTCATTTTGCTTTCATGGTTTTTGTGGACCATGAACTATTTCTTCCTGCTAAAAATTAAAATGGAAATCTGTTTTAGAAAGAACAAGATTCCTTGTTTTAATAAAAAAAATGTAGATTAATTAAAAATGCTGCCACCACTCTCATTCCTCTCACGATCTTGTTAAAGGTCTTAAACAAACTTCGATCATAATCGATATTGCAATAGGATGATCGCACAGAATTTGCTTTTAACACTAAAATAGATGACATAGTAAGATATACCCTACTCTACATAAAATAAATAGTCCAATTTATTTAATTAGAGATGCATCTGAACTTAACGTTGGAAGTGTTTTTCAAACATTTTTTGAGGGAGAAGGGAAGATATTAGGATTCTTTGGTAAGACTTTCTAGGGTCCAGAATTAAGAAAATCCACGTTTAGCAAAGAAATAATCTCCATAGCTCTTCAATAAAACTCTCAAAGACCATTTTTCAGGTAGTATATTTTTGTTTTGAGAGATTGCAAGGCAATCATTGGTACTGCCATGTCTCTCGCAGACAATCATTCGCCTACTCCGCACCGAACGAATCTCTTGCCATTGGATCCGAACAAATTTATTAGCCAAAAAGGAGGCAAAGAAAGACGACAAGCCTCCATGCTCTTAGGACTTATCAATATCTTGACCGCGGGTGAACGAGTGTGAAGATTGCCTTCATCCAGCCCACGTAAGACAGTCTGCTTGGAAACTGTCTTGAGATTTTGCTGCAACCGTTTTGAAACCATGCTTCTTTTTTCACAATTTTGATAATGTCGTGGTCTTCCATTTATCTTGTCTACCTTTTACCTACTGATTGATTTATCAGCTTCATATAAACCTGTTTCATCATAGGTTGACAAAATATTATGAACTACCATTTTCCAGCGGTTGACTTACTACAATGGCTGCATTTGTACAACCATCTTTGTAGAGTAACTTTACGGTAAGGTGTCGGAAAGAGAGGCGTGCAAGTCTTTTATGAATGTTACATAAAGGATAGCTCTCAAATAAATGACCTAACGTACAGTAGATTAAGCTGAAGTTAGTTTATATGCAAACAATGCCGGTTTTCTCTCTAATAAACCCCACCTTTCGAATAATATTGGACATTTCAATATTTCTATTAACTTGCTTATCTGCTGGTCACTTTCGTATTATTTATCTGAATTTTCAAAGCCTTGGCCCAGACATAATTTATACCTATAGGTTTTCTACACAAATTTTGGAAACCTTGGATTTTCTCTGGCAAAAGTTATCGAGTATGTGATAGGAAAACAGGTATTCTGATCTTTTTGTACAGTACTTTATTCTCTTTTCGACCACCTCGCCACGATAAATCCATTTTCTTATCGATTAGAGCCACCTGATTATTTAAGTCTTAGGAAAGCATTTGAAAAGCACACTCTCTTTTCCCCTCCCGTCATCCACAACAGACCAACGCATCTTTGATCAAATGACAACACATTTCTTCTGGAGAAGACATTCCTACATCCCCGGATGAATACGCGGCTTCAGGTGATTTGTGCGTTTCTCTGTATACCTAGTAGCGGGCAACCGTTTATAACATTATAAGAAAAGATGTAATAAATGGGCCCATAATATTCCATAGTTGCTTTTATGAGGTTCTTACTAGCATTAATTTTCATTATAAGCTGTTCTGTTTTTATAAATGTGAAATATTTCGTCTTTTATACTTTAATCTCAGTTGGCAAACTGAAATGAGGTTACAAAGAAACTGGATTCTATTTTTTTTACCCATTTTGAGGAAAAATTTGCAAAAAAAAACAGAACAACAGAAAAGGACACATGTGCTCTTTTGAGTTTGAATGATTGGCTGCTTATGCAGCTAGCGAAGGAGGTTATCATATGGCCGCCTCTAAACACAGGATAAAGTGGTAATTCTACTAATTAAAGACTCGATCGCAATAGAGGGCGATTTGTTTTAAATACATGTATTTTGAAAAAATACGTAAATGTTATTTATATATAAAGTAGATTCGCCGCCATCTTCTCATTTATACTTTGTTTTGAGCAAAAAAAATCAACTTATTCGGCTTTGGTTGTTATTTTTGGGGCAGGGTAGGTTCGGATAAGTGGAGTTTTAGGGGGGGTAAGGTTTTTAGTTTTTTTTAGGCTATGTTATGTTTTTTAACATCGTTTTTCTATGTTATGCCAGGATTGAGGTGTTTATTATTTTGCTCTGGTTCAGAAAGCATCCAGAAATAAGAGCTAAAATGGTAACTTATTATAGTGAAATTTATCTACGTTACTCGAGAAAGTTCCACAGTTTAGGATGCAACGGTGCTTCGTTTTCGCTAGGATATTATGGCTGCTTCTATGCGATAATTGATTTTTTCCAAAAATACGGAGATGCCAGAAATAGTGGTCGATTCGAAAATGAATCACACACTTATCACTTATCGGCTGACTACCAAAGAAGCAGACAGCCTGCCAAATGGCCATACGTTTTAGAAGAGCCAGTCAGGCCCAAGTCGATGAAGTTGCTAAAGATGAACACAATTAATTGCCTCATCAGCCGACATATCATTCTCTTCTTTGATAAAGGAATCAATCATCTCTTTAAATTCAGACCAACGCGTCCACCCTAAGAAGGGCGGTCGCGACGAATGTAATGATGACGCCGCTGCCTTCCAGGCTGAGTCATCTCTTCTACCTGCCTCGAATCATTTAGCGGGCGGGAGACCAGGGAATCGGAGGTTCTTCACCTTATGAAGGTCCTGTGTCCTCTAGGCCTTACTGCCTGTCCTGGACATGAGTAATAGAGCCGAGACTCCCTTGTTACTGCCCTCCTTTTGGAGGGCTATTTTCCGAAGATTCCATGGATGGACAGTACAAAGATGTTATCTAGACATAGTCCCTGATAGATCGATATGGAGCAAAAATTCGAAAAAACAGCAAACAGATAAAAATGAACAGGCATGAATGTGTGCAGGAAAGAACAATAGAAGAGAAGAAAGAGGGACAAAAAAATAGGAGGAAGAGAGAGAAAATGAGCGAAGAGAAACACACACTATTATCCAAAATATGAAAATTTATAGACTTAAACCGAAAGGCCGATATGACGAAACTAACCGCAAAACAGACAAAAACGGGTATTGGCAGATAAAACACAAATAACCTTAGATATACACATGTATTAACAAATATGCACAAATATATTATCAACACAAAAGCTCAGATACCCCGACATAGTGAAATAAAACTCATATCAGGCAGACAATAAAATAAAAGAAGACTGGCATGTACAGATGCAAATACCAAATGAGAATATACAAAGACACGAATTTACATACGTGTTAAAGAGAATACGAAAATGAATTAACTACACGTAATATCAGAAGCAAAAAAATTACTACTAACCTAAAAAAGCAAAAATGGAAGAGGGCAGCACCGTCAGAATCTCTGTAACGAGAGACCTAACATAACAAAACATAATTTCACAGATGACAAAAGCCACAAGAGCCGATCAAAGTTCATCCGCATCTGTCAAAACCCACCCATAAAATGCACCCATAAGATTGTGTCAGATCATTCATCTACAATATACAATTAGAACCATACACGAGAATGTGTCAAAAACAAAAATCATCATCATCAACACTCGTCAAAATCCAAATCAATCGTAATATACAATAATAAAAAACTGCATCCACAGGAGTGAGTCCAGAATACCCCCCAAATTGAAATAGAGTGTAATTATGCTATCAAAACAATATTTCATATTACTTAGAAAGATGTAAGAATATACACATGCACCAATGAGAATACACAGCTAAGATACCTAAGAGCATAGTCTTGGCAGTAATATGTATTAATACTTACCTTAAATAAAAAACACCGACGTTATCGCCTTCTGAAAAAGGTAGAAAATTTTAGAGAAAAAGTGGAATAGTCAAAAATACACAAACAAATAATGGGAGGGCCGCCGTACACATAAACACACATTCTATGCATTTCGTTAAAATAGCGTCCCTAGGTAAGCAACATCACTCATTTTTCAATTAAAAAAATAACAAATGAATGCACCAAAAATGTACGACAAGTTCGACCTATTATTGTATCACCCCACCGGATGCAAAAGATTGCCAGTGTCGCATATTTCATGTCATACAGACAACAAAATATTAACGTAGAGAGGCCTGTATATATTTTAGGGCTCTGGTCACCTAACAACTAGAGAAATATATATGTAAATTATCATTCAGAGTTTTCTGGTATTGTTCTTTAAAATAAAAGCGAAGCGACAAGCGAGGAACTGAATTTAATTTTAAAACTAACGATTCATTTGCAGAGACACAAATTTTGTCACTGAAAATAAAAGAAAATGTAAATTTTAGCATTCGCAAATGGTTCCTTGCATATTTAAACGCTTCATTTAAATAAAAAAATTAGGAAAATCAAGAACAGTATATGGAGAATATAGGAGAATTTAGACCAGCATAGGAGAATGCTTAGATAATTCGAGAGGTCTAGGAGGTTAAAAGGAAAGAATAAAGTCAAAAGCCATCGTTTTGGGTTAAAACCCAGTCCGATCCCCGTTACTCCTACCTCAGGTTAGGGTCACATCTCTGTCTTTCATTAGATCAGAGCCTTAGAACCAAAACAAAAAGTCCTTGGTCCTGCACTGGACAGATTTAACTACTGAAGGTGACCTCTGAAGCATATTTTCCAACTCACATAAGAGAATATACAAAGACGCATGAATATGCCCATTTATCGACGATAAATACTCAGATATGTTATCAAGAAATAATCCAAATAAAACCTATGTGCTTAATAACCCATAGAAAAAGAAGAAAGGAATGACACACAAGCGATTTCGTTTTATTATAACAAGCAACGATCGAACAGATTAAGTAATAAAGAAGAGAGAGATAACAGACCGAATAAAATAATATAAACTCTTTTACCCGTTAAAGAAAGTGAAATATTGGGTGCTGTTCGAACCTATGCCATCGAGCTTCAATTTAATATAATATGCCATTCAAATTGTTGCCTGATGTATGATACTATTTATTACTTGCCGCGCCCAATCTTAAAAGGTTACCTTATGCGCAATAATACATTGAAATCAGTTATCCCGGAAGATTTTAATTGATTACTTAATGAGATCATTTGCGAATGCTAAGCAGAAGAGTTGCTTTTATCACTTCAGCCAAAATATCTTTCATACCATATAAAGTAGTGGCCTAAAACGCAATATGAAACAGATCCCTATTTCGCTTTAAGTCTCCGGATGCTACCAGCATACTCATTGGTTCCAGTTGGCAGAGTAATAGGTGCATTTGCATTATTATTTGATACTAGCGCCAACCCTCATGAACTGCAAAAGAACCTTGATTATTCGAAGATATCTGGATTGGACGCCATAACAGACGAAATGATCGACGTCCATCGCTCTTTCGACAAAAGCGGTGAAATTTATACCTCAGAGTCCTTGAATGGTTTGCTTTAAAACAAACAATTCAGTCAAAGGTTGTCATCGAGATTTTAATGGAGTCTTTGAGAAAGAACAATGTTTTAACGAGACTCAAATTGAGCAGCATGTTGCAGGGATTGAGCCAGAACTACCAAACACATGCTATCATGATACTACACAACGTATAAGAATACTTTTTAAAAAGATTTAGCTCGATAATATTAGTAAATTCTTTTTATTCAATCATTCGTTTAATATACAGTAGCGTTCTTAATATAAGGGTCAGTAAGAACAAATGTGTTTATTAAATATTTATTATAGAAGTTTAACAAAACGTTGAGACTATATATTATACACATATATAGATATATCTAATATCTATCTTTCGTGAAGACTTCACGAAATCAAATCAACCCAATTACAATCGTTTCATCCTTGCTCCAATTTATCAAGCAGACAAATTAGTTTCTAGATATTTTCAGTTATTAGTTACTAGCCTCACGGCTAGTATAGTGGTTAGCGTGCTTGCCCGGCAATCGCTGGGTCAGCAGTTCGAATCTCCGTCTGGATTCTTTTTAAGCTGACACTATTTACTAAGGAAGGTTAACGCCCTGACTGGGCATCAGGTGGGGAGCCACGGACATGCCCTAGCTGACGACGTCCGCTTGAGAAGCTACATGGCTTGATATGAAGATTAAAACCAGCAAACTTTAACTTTAAATCGTAATTTAGATAAATTGAATTTTAAGATCAATTAATTTAGATAAATTCTCCTTGAGTCCCATGGGAGACCTAACTCACCAGAAGATAATTCGCATCCGAGGATAAGAGGAGAAGGCACAAAAGAACGGGCGAACCTACGAAAACAAACAAAAACTCTCTTAATGATAAAGTTTTCGCTATATCGTCGACAAAATACATAGTCATGCTCCATCATGAATAACACGCTAAACCTCTTTCTAATGAAATTTCAAGTCAAAGAGGAATATCCCCTTAATTTGCTCCTTAAATTTCTTCCCTCACTCCGTTCTAAAAATCTAATTACACGCGTAGTTACGTGAGAGTCGAAAGAAGCGGGAAAAGAAAAAAAGAATTGGAATATCCGCCAACTGCCTCGCAGGTGCAGTTAATTAAATTGAGCGTGCTAAAAGCTTTAATCCCACAGTGGAAACGCTAATCTCCGTATTGTAGAGGCTGTTTTCCGTCTTCCGCCCACATCGCTGGAGGCCATTAAGACCTGGGTCGGTCGACAAACGATAATGCCTCTAGGCGCAAAAAGTCTTCTACTAGACGTCTGTGCCTTCCAGCGATTAAACATAAAAAGTGGCCGTCATATAAAATCCCTAGATTTTCGAGTCTGGTTAGATGAGAACTCGTCGCCTTCGGTTCAGATCGTTGTGTCTGTTTCCTCAAATTCCCCGGTATTTGGTTATACATCGAGATTGGATCTCACCAGGTAGACCCATCTCTTTTGTGAAGCCTTACTCTGTTCAGAGCAAGCCTCCAATCGTTTCGTCCCAGATGGATTGGCGGGATTCCTTTCGTTTCATATGAACCCCTACCTTTGGAAGTTGTATTTCTCTGGAGCAGAGCTGCCATCGTCCGTCTTCAAGAAGGATGGGGAACTTGTCTTTTGCGCCCCCCCTCCCCCGCCCTTCATCCTTGTCACCATTAGGATATTCAACCTGGGTCCACGTCCATTGGCCTTCTCCATTCCTCGCGTCGACCCACTGAAGGATATTCACTCGAGGGACGCGACCGCTGGCCTTCTTCCTTCCTCGTGCTGACCCCATTAAAGGTAAAACGACCATTTGCTTTAATCTCACTATAATCCACCGTTAAATATTCCCTCCGTATAAATGATTTGTAATATTCAATTTGCAAGCTGATTATCGAGTAATGATCGTTCCCGAATTGCCCATTAATCTGTATTCTATCAGAGTAGTCCTTTATTTACATTACCTATATTTCCCGTATGTATATATATGTTAACTAGTGACTCAGTAAAAATTATATTTTTGGTTTAAATTGTGTAAAGATACCTTTGAACTGCAACTTGGTAAACTCAGTTAAACGCTATCGGCCCCTGTAGTAAATCGCACTATTATACCTTGTAACTGACGGATTACTTTTACGAAGTGAACGTACTTATACGTAGCAAGGACGTGTACGTACATTAGAGGATATATTTATGTATAACTGTATATATGCATATTTCCTTGGTCAAAATCCCTTTCCTCCCAACCAATAAATATATATATATATATATATATATATATATATATATATATATATATATATATATATATATATATATATATATATATATATATATATATATATATATATATATATATATATATATATATATATATATATATATATATATATATATATATATATATATATATATATATATATATAATATATATATATATATATATATATATATATATATATATATATATATATATATATATATATATATATATATAATTATAATTATAATTTGCGGTGACCACTTAAACCTATTTTGTATATTTGTATATCTTAATCGGCTTTCTAGAGCCAGAAGATGACCGTTAGGTCGAAACATTGCATTACTCAATCGTAATAAAGATTTGTTTAATGTTGGATTTAAGTCTACTCCTCGCCATTGTTTTCTTATTGAAAATTAAATTAAGGCTTTACAGTGGAAACTACCTGGATTATATATATATATATATATATATATACAAAGAAAGCAACTACAGGATCTGCGGGTGATAATACAACCACCACAGGGCTATGCCATTTTTATTTTCTGCCTTTCAAATAAAATTTCAAGACAGAAAGAAAGATGCAGAAACCTGGTGTAGCTGACTATAAATACATATAGTACAAGAAAATAAGAATTGGACGCGAATGAGCAAATGAGACAAGAAACCGGAGTTTTTTAAAGGCAAGAGAGAGGGACATTAGAAGAATCCAGAATCAAAGGGAGCAGAGGGCGGCACAGTGAAGGCGATCCTTTACCGAGAAGACAGAAATAACGCCAGGGAAAAAAGTTTTGAATTCCTGGTCGGGACACGAACTCGGGTCTGCTGATTGCCGGTCCGATGCTTTACCACTAAGCTACCAGGCACAGTAACTATATTTCACCCAAAGCGTTACCCCATCAAACGCCAGGAATTCAAAACTTTTTTCTTCTGGCGTTATTTCTGTCTTCTCGGTAAAGGATTGCCTTTACTGTGCCGCCCTCTGCACCCTTTGATTCTGGATTCTTCTAATGTCCCTCTC